>CAMZMU010000063.1:90622479-91362098 GCA_947311845.1 Poa pratensis | reverse complement strand
GCGTCAACTTAGCGCTAGCAACATGTTTTCTGGCGCCGTTGCCGGGGAAAACCGAATTGCTTCTGCAAGGGGAGTCTCTCACACCCAATCTCTTTACTTTGTTATTTGTCTTGCTTAGTTTATTTTTTATTTAGTCTTGTTTGCTCTCTTTATCAAAAACACAAAAAAATTAGTTACTTGTTTAATTCGTGTTTGATTTTGTTTTTCAAAATGAGTACTCCTGAAAAACTAAGTTTGTTGTGACTTCACTAGCACAAACAACAATGATTTCATATGCACTCCTATTGCTCCACCTGCTTCTACAGCAGAATTTTATGAAATTAAACCTGCTCTATTAAATCTTGTTATGAAAGAGCAATTTTCTGGTGTTAGTACTGATGATGCTGCTGCCCATCTTAATAACTTTGTTGAACTTTGTGAAATGCAAAAGTATAAGGATATGGATGGGGAATATTATAAAACTGAAACTTTTTCCTTTCTCCTTGAGAGGAAGAGCTAAAGAATGGTTGTTTTCTTGCCTAGAAATAGTATTGATTCTTGGACAAAATGCAAAGATGCTTTCATAGGGAAATATTATCCTCCTGCTAAGATCATAATCTTGAGAAGTAGCATTATGAATTTTAAACAACTTGATAATGAACATGTTGCTCAAGCTTGGAAAGAATGAAAATTTTGGTGAAGAATTGTCCCACTCATGGACTGACTACTTGGATGTTCAATCCAAACCTTTTATGCAGGATTAAATTTTTCCTCAAGGAACTTATTGGATTCGGCCTCTGGAGGAACCTTTATGTCCATCACTTAGGTTGCAGCAACAAAGCTACTTGATGATATGATGATCAACTATTCCGAATGGCACACCGAAAGAGCTCCTCAAGGTAGAAGGTAAATTTTGAAGAAACCTCCTCTTTGAGTGATAAGATGATGCTATTATGTCTATGCTTGTGAATGGTAGATTCATTGTTGATCCTAATAATGTTCCTTTAGCTTCATTGGTTGCTCAAGAAGAGCATGTTGATGTAAACTTCATTAAAAACAACAACTTCAACAACAATGCTTATAGGAATAACTAGCTGGGTGGCCCGCGCAAATTGCGCGGCTAGCATTGATATATCTCATATATTCATATCAAATGTATCATTTTATTATGGATACTATATAAGAAAACTATTTAAAATCAACGAAAATACATAGCTTATTGAGCGCCAATGCTTCCAATTCCAATCTACGGGTATATTTAAAAAATAAAAAACCTGAATACATTCATTGTTTAGGATTCCAAGTTTTCTTATATGCAAGTTGCCTATACCATTATTTTTTATTGTTTCCAAATCCAGCAATCAATTGTGTCTCGGTGCTGGTAAACTGGTTTTTCCATGTCATACAACATTAATAAATATTGATTATGTAGAAGCTAGATACATTAGGGACATCAGCTATAATAGAGTCGTAATATCTCAGTGTTTTCTCTTCCGCTGCTTACCTATGTTATCATCACACACCCCAAATCTTTTGTTTACAAATTCAGCATCGATGTCTCTCACACATTATATAGCGTGTTCATCTTTCCAAGGCTCAAGGTATTGCATCGACTGGATAAAAAGATCTAATATTATTGAAGCGACCTAATAGAAAACTTAGGTCATTGTTTACTACTTTTCTTGTGCAACCAAAAATATGTTGCTTACTAATTTTCTTGTGCAACCAAAAATATGTTTTACTTCCTCATTTTTCATAAAATAGCTAGGTTAGACACATTTACACATTATGGATACCAAATTATTGTTCTTAGAGGTTTTCATGTGTACCTCTTGTGAGTGGTCTTAGAAACATAGTTCTCATTATTGATTAATTCTTGTTTGCCACTTTTGTGCTACTTCTAACCTCCATGAACTCCGCGAGTGAGCAGCTATCATTTGTTCCTTCAAACATATATGTCCTAATTGTTTTCGACCTGTTTTGTATGTTGTCCTACGATGCATGATATGAGCAACAATAAAATTGTTACATAACGGAATGCTAAGCTATGTAAATCCGACTATTAATTTAAATTACAACTTATTCACAGGGTTACCATTTAACGATTTCTTCAGTGGCACGCCTTTACCTAATTTCTGAATTGATTATTTCTTCACGTGATATCCAGAGCAGCTGGCCCAGAGCTTACACATGTCTCTAGTTGATGAAATATAAATCTATAGCATATTACAGTTTTCCATTGTAATCAATTCTGAAATATTGTGGTGATATTTTCAGTAGAGATGCACAAAGAAACATGCATACTTGAGCCTGCGTGGTCCAGCATAAAGAAACTTACTTGAGTTGTTAACCTCACCGATTGCATGTGCAATAGAAAAAGATTTTAAGAAATACAACTTCTTACCTATTAAGACCATCAATTTTTATCGTTGCCGCTCACCACAATATCCCCTGTGCTTAAAAAAAATCACAATTGTGACAAACAATCTTGCCTATCCTGATGCCCGAGACTCCCAGAATCATAGTTTTCATCAATGTGGTCCCGAAACTTCAAATTTCATTGAAAAACCATCTGCTCTGTCGGCAAAATTGACAATCAAAATCATTATCTTAATTGTGTAATCACCCGAATAATGTATTTTCTCTGCTAATAAGATATTTGTACAACCATAAAAATTAGATAATCAGCTTGATGTTTAATTTCATCTGGCTAAAAACAGCAACCAAGAGGTCCTTAAGGAATCAACATACATAATCCTGAAGTTGGTCATCCATAGAAATACTCATCGATCTCATATTGCTTAAGGAGTTAAGGAGTAATAGTCAGATCTTCCAAGTGCAAAGAACTGTCCGTCTACCAATATTTCTCCTTCCTATACTTCATCATCATATAAATTTAGAGATGAGATTACCTCGCTTTGAGATGTTTCCTCCTGCATTTTGCCTTCCATGTAGCACAGTTTATCGAATGAAGTTTAACTAATCCACTAACAAACCTAGTTACTTTAGCTTGAAGATCACCGAGGAGTCCAATCATCATGGCACAAATTCAGGATGTACAACATGAAAGACATGCATGCGAGAGTGTTGCAGTTCGTAGCATCAATTAGCATGGAGAACGCCACTTTGTCTTGTGATACCAATCTGTAAGCGCGGGCATGAATCATTGGCTACTGGAGTGCAACAGCAGGAGGTCATTAACCGTGGTCATCTCAGACTGAGGTCGTAGCTACGCGATGATCCCTCGCGGCTTGTCTCAGCAGAAGTACCAGACGCCAAAGTCTGAAAGATGAACAGAAGAGCGATGGAGGAGACAGATTTCATCTCCTCTTAGAGTTGAACACTGATTTTCTTGAACACGTGATTCCATTCAAATTAAAATCTACAGTGCATATGCTTATGCTGCAGGCCCAACGGCTTGTCGGCAAGATCGGAAAGTCACACTGGCCGGCCGCAAAACTTCTTCTAGCAAACCCCTCCGTGCTCATGCATATGATCATAATTGTACGCGACTCAGCTACTTCTTTGCTTGTGATCGATGGCTGCCGGCGGGTCTTCTGGCGGGACCTTCATGGTAGTGCTTACGGTAGATGCACCAATACAAAGCTGCGCACTGTCATCCTCACGGCATGGTCGCATGTGTCCCACTGGTCTGAAACGTTGGAATCCATCGCTATGTATTTGTCGAATTGTCTTGCCGAGCTGCGCCGGAGGATCAGGACTCTTAACACGATTCGCAGTTTCCTATCCGCCTTTCTTCTTCCAAGATTGACGATTTTTACAGATCAAGAATTACCGATATGTCCACTTTTCGAAGCTTCTCGCAGGATCAATATAGCCATACAAACTTGTCGGAGACTCGAGATTCCTTGTATATTCATCGAACTCGTTGGCGTCGAATTCATGGTCGTGAGATTGCCACCCTCGCCTAGAGCTCATCCGAAGTTTATGCTGGGCTGTTGCAGGGTACGCTGGCAGCAACACCGATCCATCAACTGCCGATAATTACGATTACTCCATCGAGCAAAACATGTATGCTGGAACCGATTATGACGGGAAGTTGAAAAGCACGCTGCCAGCCACACACGGTGACTCGTCGACACATAACCTCCCAGCGCAATTAATCCCATGTCAGATTCTTCTGTTTTTGAACGACGCGGCCGGCGTCAGATTGATGTGAGTGCGTGCAGCGTTCGGTGATGCCATGGGTGCCGCTGCTGTTGACCAACATGCTTCGCTGCCGGCTGCCGGCAGCCGGCGCCGATGGATGATTTACCGAACGCCATGCAAATCAATCAGACGTCATTCTCCCGTTCCTTCGTGTGGGCGTTTCGCCGAAAATCATCTACGATTTCTCGCTCGTGGAAAACCTATCTATGGGCTTGAACCGCTGGTCCGCTGCCAAGGATATATATCGTTGAGAAGCAGCACAAATCACATATGGTCTGATTCAGTTTTCGTAAGCATCCCGATTGGGTACGACTCCAATTAGCATACGAATCAACTCCCAAGCCTAGTCCTGCGATCGTACGTTTAGGCATTAGTCCCGGCCGCACGTCTCGTTTTTGTCCAAGATCTGGACCATTGAGATCCTACGTTTAGCGTGACACATCTACACCGTCGTTGTCCTGTGGATAAAATATTATTTGACAGTGTTGTTGTATAAAATGTTTGTAAATTTAAAAAATCGTAAAAAGGGTCATAAATTTATTGACTATCCTCAATAGAATGTATAAAAACAATGTAAAACACACTCACACTCAATATGAAAGTGAGTTCTGGGTACAAACCTGAGTGTCTACTGATATTTTGAACTATTGAGTGGTAAAGCACCGCTGCTCCAGATACATTAACAATATGGTGGACTCAGAATGGGCTAATTGGGTTCTCCAGATCAAATAAATTCATATTGAATACCTGAACTCGCATCATTCCTTTGGAAAGCATGTCCACCATTTTCTTGCATACGAAATAATCATAGTCATCACGTACCGGAAACCAATTTTTTTTTTTTTGCATATGCTTATGTAATTAAAAACATGCGTGCTTTTATTGCTAGAAAGTATGCAAGTGCTCCAGTTTAAAACTTACCTTGCCATTCGTGCAGCACACTCAACTGCCAGAAGCCAGAACAGCCAGGCCAAAAACTATAAGCACAAACAGATATTCTGAACTCCAACAAACATCAATCTAGATCTTGTCAATCCTTGGTGGTCAAAACTGCACCAGCCTCCCTGCTTCCGATCTATCCAACATTGTGGCATTACATTTTCATGGCGAGTTTGTTAAATAAATGCAATTAAGTTATATAGATTTTATTCTGAAATTCGTCAGTTCCTTGATTTCACATCGAGTTTTTGTTCCAAATTTGTGTTTAAAATGAGTTGCATTATGTATCCACCTAGTAACTAAAGATTCATATACACAAAAACAAATTAGAATCATATTCTTATGAAGAAAATTGTAGAGAATCTAAATATAAACCTATATTTCTGGACCAGAGAGACTTGTACCGAGATTTTTCAGCATAGCTGTACATAAACACATATGAGCCACCGATCTATTAATCATTAGATTCTGTAAGAAAATATCAGCACGCTGGTCTGTCTAAGAAATAGTTTTTTACTTGAATCGTACATGCAATCTATAGGATTAAACCACATGCATATTATATCTCAAAAATACATATGTATAGGCTAGCAGCTAATAGCCGGTAGATCACGTATAACATGCTTTTAATCACGTACTTCTTGTTGTGCTTTTAATCCGAAAACGTACCTGGTTGATTCTGATAACATGCGATTCTTGATGCCAATATATTGTAGAGTGATGCGTCAGTTGTGATCTTCCGCATGCTGACTGATCGAGTTTCGCGACCTTGATCCAAGTAGCGGGCGTGTGTTAAACGTTGAAGCGTCGCAGGAAATCCTTTTGGGTGCCAGAGTCGACACCGTGAAGGCTGCCGCTTGCGAAACAGCTGCGGCCTAAGCGTCGGTGGAGCCGCTTGCCTGATTGTATACGCCGGCGCCGACGAACTCGTGGCCAGATGGCCGGACAGAACCGTTGTGTCTCGCTTCTCCACCGTATCTGTACGCCGGACGGCCGGAGAGAATCATCGCATCTCCTCCGTATCCTTCTAATCTATATCTATTTGTCTCTGGCTAATCGTTTTGTCTCTGTGTCCTTTGATACGTTTCCTCTTCCAATTTAATCTGTCCTCGTTACTTTTTTTTCAATCAGAGCCGTTCCTTGTTTACTGTTTAATCTTGGCCATTGGTTATCCTGTGTTTTAATTATATAATAGATTTTGGTAGCAACAACTATAAGCCTTATCCTTCAAATGGTTATGGCAATTCTTATGGTAATTCCTACAGCAACAATAGAAGTGTGTCCTCTGATCTTGAAGCTATGCTTAAAGAATTTATTAGCACACAAAAAGCTTTCAATAAAACTGTTGAGGAAAAGTTTGAAAAAATTGATGATCTTGCTTCTAAAGTTGATAGTCTTGCTCATGATGTTGAAATTCTAAAACTGAAAGTTATGCCTAATGAAGTTAAAGATACTAAGTCATTTGCTACAGCAAATGCCATCCAAGTTCGAATTGATAATAATATTAGGATGTTGGCTGAATTGCATGCTAGGTGGGAAAAAGAGGAAGAACTTGAAAAAGAGAATAGTATAGTTAGAGTTTGTACTATCACCACCACTAGTAATGCTAATGTTTACATGCTAGTAAGCCTCCTACTATTGATGGTAATGTTATTGGTGTTGGTAATGTCTCTACTACTTCTGCAAAGCGTTTGAAATTGCCTAAAACTGCTGAAACTTTTTCTGATAAAAGTGCTGAAATTTTTCAAACTATTGGAGACAATGGTTCCACCACCATTGACAATAATGATTTTGATTTTGATGATTGTAACATCTCTGAAGTTATTATGTTCTTGCAAAAATTAGCTAGAAGTCCCAATGCTAGCACTATTAATTTGGCTTTTACAAAGCATATTACAAATGCTCTTTTGCAAGCTAGGGAGGAGAAGTTGAAACTTAAAGCTTCTATTCCTAGGAAATTAGAAGATGGTTGGGAACCCATCATTAAGGTAAAGGTGAATGATTTTATTGCAATGCCTTGTGTGATCTTGGTGCAAGTATTTCGTTTTGCCCAAGAAGCTTTATGATATTCTTGATTTGCCACCTTTGGAACATTGTTATTTGGATGTTTTTCTCGCTGATAATGCTATGAAGAAACCTTTGGGGCGAGTTAATGATGTTTTTATTACAGTAAACAATAACCTTGTCCCCGTTGATTTTATTGTTATGGATATTGAATGCAATGCATCTTGTCCTATTGTTTTGGGAAGACCTTTTCTTCGAACTGTTGGTGCCATCATTGATATGAAAGAAGGTAATATAAGGTACCAATTTCCTCTCAAGAAAGGTATGGAACACTTCCCTAGGAAGAGAATGAAGTTACCTTTTGACTCTATTGTTAGAGCAAGTTATGATGTTGATGCTTCTTCTCTTGATAACACTTGATTTTCACTTTCTGCGCCTAGCTGAAAGGCGTTAAAGAAAAGCGCTTATGGGAGACAACCCATCGTTTTTATTTGCTGTTATTTTTGTTTTCTTTGAGTCAAGGAGTTTTGTTACTTCTGTAGCAACTCCTTTGTATCTTTATTTTATCGCAATGTTGTGCCAAGTAAAGTTCTATATTGAAAGTTGATGCAAGATTTGGATTTCTGCGCAGTGACAGATTTTTAGCTGTCACGGATTTGAGCTTATCTCCCTGTAGAAAATTCAAAAATTCTGAAAAAATCACGCATATTCCTGAGATATGTACGCAACTTTCATTATTTTAGGCCAGATCCATCTGAGCAACTTAAGTGCCTCGAAAAAATTCGTCATTCCAGACTGTTCTGTTTTTGACAGATTCTGCCTTTTGTTTTGCATTCGCTCTTTTACTGTGTTTGTGTGGATTTCTTTGCTCCACAAAGCATTGGTGGCTGTAGCTAATGTCCAGAAGCTTTGGGATTGATTGTATCATTACAGAATATGAGAATTTTTGATTATGCACTAACCCTCTAATGAGAACTGTCTTGAGTTTGGTGTGAAGGAAGTTTTCAAGGATCAAGCGAGAAGGGTGATATTATGTGATCAAGAAGAGTGAAAAGCCTAAGCTTGGGGATGCCCCCGTGGTTCATCCCAACCATATTCAGAGAGACTCAAGCGTCTAAGCTTGGGGATGCCCAAGGCATCCCCTTCTTCATCAACAAACTTATCAGGTCATCTCTAGTGAAACTATATTTTAATTCTTTCACATCTTATGCGCTTTACTTGGAGCGTCTGTGTGTTTTTATTTTTGTTTTTGTTTGAATAAATTCGGATCCTAGCAATCCTTGTGTGGGAGAGAGACACGCTCCGCTTTTTCATGTGAATACTCATGTTCTTCACTTATATTTGTTGAGTATTCTTAACTAGCTACTGCAGTGCTTTTAGCTCCTGTTTTTCATGCATCTCTTCGAGCTGTTAGCACTTGTTTATAAATACTCTCTTGCTGCATTATATTATCATTTGGAGAGTTTATGTTTAAATAAATTGATTGGTGTTTGTTTGGAAGAAAGAAAATGCTACATGTAGTAGTTGGTATTGGAAAAGACATATGCATTCTTGTAGATCATTGTCTTGTTTTGATTTGATGCTTTGCAATTGTTTTGAGCTCTCAAGTAGATCATGTTTAAGCTCTTGCATCATGTAGTTAAAGCCTAGTAGTGGAGAACTACCGTAGAGCTTGTTGAGACTTGGGATGCATATTTGTTCTCTCTAAGGTCTAGATATTTTCTGGTAAAATGTTTGAGCAACAAGGAAGACAGTGTAGAGTCTTATAATACTTGCAATATGTTTTTATGTGATTCTTGCTGTACCGGTTTATACTTGTGTTTGCTTCAAACAACCTTGCTAGCCTAAACTCTGTACTGAGAGGGAATGCTTCTCGTGCATCCAAAACTTGAGCCAAAACCCATGCCATTTGTGTCCACCATACCTACCTACTATGTGGTATTTCCTGCCATTCCAAGTAAATATTTCATGTGCTACCTTTAAACTATTCAAAACTTTATTACTCCTTATTTGTGTCAATGTTTTATAGCTCATGAGGAAGTATGTGGTGTTTTATCTTTCAATCTTGTCATTTACTTCTGACAGACTTTCACCAATGGACTAGTGGCATATACATCCGCTTATCCAATAATTTGCAAAAAGAGCTGGCAACGGGGTGCCCAGCCCCAATTAATTACAACTTTCATTAATAATTCTCTTCACATGTTTTGCCCTGATTTATCAGTAAGCAACTTAATTTTGCAAATAGACACTCCTCCATGGTATGTGAATGTTGGAAGGCACCCGAGGATTCGGTTAGCCATGGCTTGTGTAAGCAAAAGGTTGGGAGGAGTGTCATCTATAAAGAAACTAAAATACATGTGTAAACAAAAGAGAAGAGGGATGATCTACCTTGCTGGTAGAGATAACGTCCTTCATGGGAGCCGCTCTTGAAAGTCTGGTTGACAAGGGGGTTAGAGTGCCCACTACCATTCGTTGACAACAACAAACACCTCTCAAATACTTATTTTGTGCTCTCTATATGCTTTCGAAAACTTAAAAAGCTCTAGCACATGATTTAATCCCTGCTTCCCTCTGCGAAGGGCCTATCTTTTACTTTATGTTGAGTCAGTTTACCTACTCCTTTCTATCTTAGAAGCAAACACTTGTGTCAACTTTGTGTGCATTGATTCTTACATGTTTACTTATTGCACTTGTTATATTGCTTTATGTTGACAACTATCCATGAGATATACATGTTACAAGTTGAAAGCAAATGCTGAAACTTAATCATCCTTTGTGTTGCTTCAATGCCTTTTACTTTGAATCTATTGCTTTATGAGTTACCTCTTATGCAAAACTTTTTGATGCTTGTCTTGAAAGTACTATTCATGAAAAGTTTTTGCTTATATGATTCATTGTTTACTCTTTATCTATTTGTTAGCAAACTATAGATCATTGCTTTGAGTCACTTCATTCATGACATGAGCCTTGCAATATATTGATCAAGATTGTGTGAAAGCATGTCTCCTCAGAAATTATTTGTTGTTATCGTTTTACCTACTCGAGGACGAGTAGAACTAAGCTTGGGGATGCTTGATACGTCTCCAACGTATCCATAATTTCTGCTGTTCCATGCTTATATTATACCATTTGCTACATGTTTTATATACACTTCGTATCACTTTTATGCATTTTCTGGGACTAACCTATTAACAAGATGCCACAGTGCCAGTTCCCTGTTTTCTGCTGTTTTTGGTTTCAGAAAGTTACTTCTGGAAATATTCTCGGAATTGCACGAAACAAAAGGCCAGTCCCTATTTTTCCAGCACGTACACGGAGTCCGAAGGAGAGACGAAGAGCCACGAGGTGGCCAAACCACAGGCGGCGCGGCAGGGCCCACGCGCCGCCTGGTGGTTTGGGCCCCTCGGGGGTCCGCCGACATCGCCCCTTCGCCTATTTATTCCCCGAGACGTGAAAACCCTAAAACACCGAGCCTTTCATCCAGAACATATTCGCTGCCGCCGCCGTCGTCAACCCTAACTCGGGGGGTTCTGAAGCTCTTCCCGGCACCCTGCCGGAGAGGGGAATCATCACCGGAGGGCTCTACATCGCCATGCCCGCCTCCGGAGTGATGCGTGAGTAGTTCATCCTTGGACTATGGGTCCATAGCAGTAGCTAGATGGTTGTCTTCTCCACTTGTGCCATCATGTTTAGATCTTGTGAGCTGCCTATCATGATCAAGATCATCTTATTGTAATGCTACATGTTGTGTTTGCTGGGATCTGACTTATATTGATACCTATGTGGAGCTGAATATTATATTATCATGTCTATGTCATTTGTGATCTTGCATGCTCTCCGTTACTTGTTGAAGCCTTGGCCAAGTGAATACTTGTGACTCCAAGAGGGGGTATTTATGCATGATAGTTGGGTTCAACCTCTATTTAACCTGGGATAGTGACAGCAAGTTCTAAGGTTGTAGATGTGTTGTTGCCACTAGGGGTAAAACAGCAATGCTTTATTCAAGGATGAATGTATTGTTTACATTACGCACATTACTTAATGCAATTGTCTGTTGCTTGCAACTTAATACTGGAAGGGGTACGGATGTTAACCGGAAAGTGGACTATTTAGGCATAGATGCATGCTGGATAGCGGTCTATGTACTTTGTCGTAATGCCCAAATGAATCTCATAGTAGACACCACAACTCACACATGCATGTTATATGCACTTATCAATTGTCAATTGCCCAGCTGTAATTTGTTTACCCAGCATGTTAGTTATCTTATTGGAGAGACACCACTAGTGAACTGTGGACCCCGGTCCATTCTTTTACATCTGAAATACAATCTACTGCAATCATTGTTCTCTACTGTTTTATGCAAACAAACATCATCTTCCATTCGATACGTTTAACCCTTTGTTTTCAGCAAGCCGGTGAGATTGACAACCTCACTGTTAAGTTGGGGCAAAGTAATTTGATTGTGTTGTGCAGGTTCCACGTTGGCACCGGAATCCCTGGTGTTGCGCCGCACTACACTCCTTCACCAACACCTTCGAAGCAACCTCGTTTTCCTACTGGTTCGATTAAACCTTGGTTTCATACTGAGGGAAAACTTGCTGCTGCACTCATCATACCTTCCTCTTGGGGTTCCCAACTGACGTGTGATGTTACACGCATCAAGCATAGTTTCTGGCGCTGTTGCCGGGGAGATATTCCCTCGTCAACTTAGCGCTAGCAGCTGACGCTGGTCTGGAAACCCTGGAGGCCACCCTTTTGGTGATCCGGCAACTGGCTGGCATAATGGCAATGTCGGTCCGGAGACCCAGGTGTTGCACACTCCTGAGAGAGGATGCTAACCACTTTGCGATCCAGTACTTCTGGGGAGGTCCGCTTGGTCCCGGGTGTATGGTCACTATATGACCCGGGAGGTCCCATTCTCCTTCATCAGGATTGCTGCAGACGAAAGTTTGGTCCCAGCTGGCAGCAGTTAATCTTTGACAATCTTGTGTCCGTTGGGCCGAGTTAGGATCTTCACGCCCCTCAGTTTGAGTAAGGCATTAGCGAAAGTCCGAAAAGACTTCTCTTTCGGCGGAGCTCCGGATTGGCCTTGGGTTTCTTTGATTTCTTGGTGAGGGGCAATCTCTGCAGATATGTCCTGATTCGCCGTAGGCATAACACTTCCCATTCTTCTGTCTCAGTTGAATATCGTTGAACTGGCGGCATTCTTCAAGGCTGTGCCTATCAGATCTATGATACATGCACCATACTCCGGGCTGGCCATCCTTGCGTGGAGGAATCTTGAGCTCTTAGGGCACATAAATGAGAGGATCTTCAAGGGGAGAATCGTCCTTCGTGCTCTGATCTGGGCCCTCGCCTTTCGGAGGTTGCACTGTAGGTGGTACGTCAGAGCAGAGTTCCTCCCTTTCCTCATGCGTCCACGAAGGGGAAGGTACATCAATGCTCGCGGCATTTTCCTGAGGCCTTTCCTCTCTGATCAAGGGACTGACGTACGCCGCTGGTCGTATGAACTGCGCTCCAAAATCCCGACCCTTGTGGCAGATGTCGGCGAGGACTCCTCTAGGACGAAACCGAGCCCTGGATACCGCAGGAATTCCATGGCTGCCTTTGCCCTTCTCTTGTTTGTCATCTTGGCCGACGTCGGCAAACTTGAAGCGGTCTTGTCACGGACGAAGAGCTTGACGTAGAACTTGACGATAATCTTGACGTTGAACTTGAGGTTGATGAAGATGAATCCAGCGCTTGCACCCCCTACCTGGCGCGCCAGATGTCATGTCTCGGGTGACGGACACCGGGAGTAGATTATACCCCCTTTTTAGGTTCGACACAGGGTGCGAAGGAGGCTGGTAGACGCCTTACCCGGGAGCAAGATCGTCAAGTTCTTCATCGTGGCACGCGAGCAAACAACACAGAGAGACACACGGAGTTACCCAGGTTCAGGCCGCCCAGAGGCTAAAAGCCCTACTCCTGCATGTCTGGATTGAAGTGTTCACCATGGCGTGGTGTACAAGGGTGTTCTGGGACAAACCCGGCAGAGTTCCGGCCGGAGGTAGACGGAGAGCAGATCCTGCCCTGGGGAGATCACCTCTCTCTCTACCCTCTGAACCCTAGTATAGTCTTGCTTGTGCTCTATCTTACTTCTGTTTTTCCTCCTCAGTGCCATGGTCCTCCTTTTATAGGCTAAGGGGATCCGACATGGGCATGCGAGGGGCGTGAGGGGTTTTTGGCGGGAGAACCCCTCGGCGGTCTTTGGAGGAGACGTGGCATCCTCTCCTCCAAGCGTTCTCTGGAGGGCAGCGCGGTCGTCCGCCCTTGGAAAAGGTGGAACGGACAAAGCCTGTCCGCCCCCACCAACTACGCTCGTGGCAACGTCATCAGGGCGCGGCCTTCGTCTTGGCACCCAAGTCTTCCACCAGCTTCCGGCGAGCTGGCGGTCTTATCCCTTCAGCGGTACGGATGGAGGATCCGGGGGCGCGCCTGGCCTCCTGCCGGGCGCACGGACCCGTGGGTATTCCGCCTTGTTCTCCGGGCAAGGGGTGACCCCGGAAGGTCGCCTGGTCCTTAGCCGCAGAGCGTTGTTGTCGAACTTGTCGGGCTTCCTTGGGCAGATGAGCTAACCCATCTGCTGAACTTGACTCCTTGCCTTGTCCATCTTCTTGGTGGGCCCCAGTGGTGGACCCACTTTGGCAGCATCAGGGGAACCCCATGTTCCACTGCTTGACAATAACCCTCACCCATTTATCATTGGTGGGGATTTCAACTTGCTTCGTTATTGATGGATGTAAAATGCATACATGAACTTTGCACTATATTACTCATATTCCAATCATATTTGCATCATATAAGGGTTATATCAATGTTTTATAATGATTTTTGGAATATTTCATGATTTTCTATTTTTATGGAATTAACCCTACGTAGCCAGAAAACCCTATTTTCCATATTTTAATGTTTCAGGGACCCAAACGACGTCCAAATGACCTGGAAATTTACGAGCATCAGTTTTTGGAAGGAAGAAGACTTGGGAGCGAAGGAAGCGAACAAGCGGAGGCCCGAGGCCCAAAAGAGGGTGGCCCACGCGGCCAAGGAATCTGGCCGCGTGGGACCCACCATCTGGAGCCTCGAGGCTCCGTTGCCGTCGATCTTTTCGCCCACGACTCCGTCTTGACCTAAAACCGACTATAAAAATAGTCCCCGACGCCCTTCGGAAAGGAGCGCCGCCGAAACATAGAAACCACGAAACAGAGACCTGGAGCTGCAGATTGGAGGGGGAAAACTCCGGGGGCGCTGCCGGGGTGGTCTCCATCTTCTCCAACGACTTCTCCACCGTCTCCATGATGAAGGGGGAGTAGTCCACCCCCTGGACTTTGGGTTTGTGGTGGTAACTTGATCTAATCTCTCTATGTATGATCATTGTTGAGTCCATATGATGTGCCTTGCATAAGTATGGATCTATCTTGTCATTCTTATGGTGGATATTGTGGTATGAGATGATTTGTTATACATTTACCGTTGTGTTGGAGCTTTTATGATTTGTCATACTTTGGAGATATTCTATGATGCATGTGATGGTTTGATTTATGCATAATGCCTTGTTTATCCTTGTCATGAGGTGATTGACACCACCAAGTGTAGATAGATGAGAGAGATGTGGTCACCCACACGAAATATGAATCATTGCACTTGTGTTTAGAATATTGTCCATTAAGAAGTATGATGTATGTAGGTACGGGATGGCCGATGTGACACGGCATATGTATTGAGTGACATGTGAAATACAGCCCAACATCCTTTATCTGGGGGTAAAAAGAAAGAGTATGATGTGGGAGTGACAGCAACCACGCTAGCCTTACGAGGGTGACCTAGCAACACAAATGAATACTTCTTTCAACTATGTGTTTTAGGACATATAGCCGTCATAAAAGCTACCATTAAAACATGACAATTGTGTGTACTTTATCTATAACATGATAATCACCATAGATGAGAGAGAGGATTAAGTGAAACCATGAACCCATGTCCATTGTTCCTATAAGAGAAAACCTTTGTCTTGTCCTCTTGCATTGAAGAGGATTGGGACACTTTTACATTCTTGTTTTGTTACATTAAACTTCCATCCATTAAATCAACCATCTTGTTCTTTAAACTTGTTTAGTGCATAATCAACTAAAACTTGTGACACTTTAGTTGTAGGGAATAGATAACTTTTCCTTCTTGCTCCTGCGGATCGATACCCTACTTCCACATTGAGAGGTGCTACAGTGATCCCCTGCTCTTGGGGGTTATCAAGTACTTTTCTGGCGCCGTTGCCGGGGAGCGTAGCGCTTAAGTTTCTATTCTTGTGTGCACTAAACTTTAAATTTATTTTTGTTATATCTTGCAATCATTTAAGCTTGGGGAGGATACTATGCCTCCTATATATGATGATTACAATGATGATTATGAATGTTTTACTCCCACTATTACTAAGAAGGATTTTACTTATGTGGAGAGTACTAATACTTTTATGCTTGAAGCTCATGAGAGACATGCTTTATGTGATAGTTATATTGTTGAATTTATTCATGATGCTACTGAAAGTTATTATGAGAGAGGAAAACATGGTTCTAAACATTTCAACATTATTACGTTTCCTCTCTTTAAGTTCAAAGTCTTGAAATTGCTCTTGTTTTATCTTCCTATGCTACTTGCTTTGTGTTTCAATGATTTATTTTCTTACAAGATCCCAATGCATAGGAAGTGGGTTAGACTTAAAAGTGTTTCATATTTTTCTCTTGATGCTCTCTTTTGCATTTCAATTCTTGTTCCTATGTGAGCATCATTAAAACTATCATGGCTGTCCAGAAAACAGATTCCTAAGCTTCACTGCGAAAAATGTTAAAAATCACAGAAAAGGAATTTTGACCTGAAATTTTACGACAGCAATCTTCAGTTATTAATACACATTTCATTAGTTCAAAATTTTCTGATTTGAGCAACGTAAGTGCCTCTGAAAATTCACTCTTTACGGGCTGTCCAGTTTTTGACAGATTTTGTCTTTATTTTGCATTACTCTCATTACTTGTGTTTTGTGTAGTTCTATTGATCAAAGAGCAATGCACAACCATAGTAACAGTAGCTAATGTTTAGAATCAACTCATGATATGTCTTTGCTGTACCTATGAGGATTTAATTTATGGAGACACTAAACCCTCTAATCAAGTTTTATGTTGAGTTTTGTGTAAAGAGAATTTTTCAAGTGGAAGAGTTGAGGGTGATGAACAAAGATCAAGAGGGACAACCACTCAAGCTTGGGGATGTTACCCCTAGACTCACCCAACATATATCAAATAAGTACAAGAATTCAAGCTTGGGGATGCCAAGCCACCTCACTCCAACCATCTTGATAACAAGTAAGTAAGCCTAGCTATATGGCTATAAAGAAAGCGCTTTACGGGAGGCAACCCGGTTGTTTTTTTTTTTTCTTTGTGTCCTCTTGCTGTAACAAGAGACTTAGTTTTTAGTTTAGTTTCTGTAATTTTTAATAAAGTGCCAAGTTTTACCATTTTGGTTTGAAAAAGTTGCTTATAGCGTTCGGAGATTTTATTCCTGCACGAATCTGTGCACGGTATGATTTTTAATTCTTATTCTGTAACTCCGAATGAGCTCATATTTGAACTGTAGTTGCAACTTTTCATCCTCTGTATGCATGAATGTTTTCGGAATTTTTCGACAAAGTTTAGTAGGGTAGAAAAATACGTTTTGCTGCTGCTGTTTTTCTGGACAGATTCTGTCCCATTTTGTTTGATGCATGCTTTGAACTTTTAACTTGAATCTTTTTTATCCAATTGAGTTTATGAGTAGGCATACAACATTATACACTTTCTGGACATCCATATGAATTTTTGTTCAAGGATTATATGCAGCAAGAAATCTATTTGTTTATCACTACTAATGCACCCCACAGAAAAGAAATGGGAGAAACGGTGTTTTGAAGTTTTTTCACAGGGATTAGAGGAGATGCACCAAGAGCTATCCAAGGATGGTGAAGACCATAAGCTTGGGGATGTGAAGACAACCCCACTGGACCTACACACTCTCGGTTTGCACACGTCTAACTTCTGTTTTTCGATCGAAACACTTTATCGCATAAACTTGGAGCGTCTTTTTGTTTGTTTTGGTTTGATTTTTATTTTGTGAGACCACCACACTATCATTTATATATGAGAGAGCTACTGGAAATTTGGGTTGAATTATGTTGGATGCTATTATTAAATTGGGAAAAGGGATGTTGGAGTTGATTTTAAAAGATACATATAGTTGCATGATTCATGAGCTTGTTAATGAGTAATAATTTGCAAGTATTTTATCAAGAGCTATCTTTTATTCATGTTTTGATGCTGAATGTTAGTTTACTTTGTTTAACATGGATTGGTTAGTTCTATGGACACTCATGCATGCATTTAGACGGTCAACTTTCTCCCTCTTGCTAGCCCAAAAATTCCAACAAGCAAAAACTTGTTTCCAACACCTTCAACCAAAGTTTTTCCAGTGAGTCCACCATATCTACCTATTAGCTTTATGCTATTCCGAGTATGTTTATCATGATATTTGTGTTATCTATACCTCTGAATGAAAATGCTTATGTTTTGATTGTTATGGGAAAAGTTGGTTATAGAGCTCTCTCGAACTTGATGCACACTTTACTTTCATTGCATAGATAAAACATGACCCATTGTGATTAAAATTATGATGTTGTGGGCTTGACAAATGTCTTTGGTTGAGAGTTAGCTCATATGTGCTGTCACATGGCAAGCTTTCAACATGCACTTCATTTCATTTAGTTGATATCATGTACTTTTGTTTATGGATGCTTACCATGGTGAAATAAATGTGGAAATGAAGTAGGTTTAAATGAGTTTGTATAAATGGTTAGAGAGACGCCTGGGCCGCTAATCTAAGCCATGCATCATTCATGGTGGAAATTTACTTACATGCTATGGTGAACCTTCTGTGATACACCTTACAATAAAAAGCTATCTAATGGTAAATAAAAAGGGTGTTGAGATTGTTCATTGTGTTTGTTTGTCTTGTCATTTTGATATGGGCTTGTTCCATATCCTGGGACAAGAGGTACCCCAGTTGACGCTCTTAATGATACTATTATTACTTACAATGATATTTAACTTGAACTTGCTTTGTTTCCCAATTGAGTAACACATGGAGTAGGTACTTGTATTCAAGGGGCATGAGACTTTCAACCTGTACTTTGTCAAGCACACTACTCATATTTGCTTTCACTTTAAACTTAATCATTCAAGATGCTATGATAGGGGAATGAGAGCTTGACACCAAGGATTACCACATTACAATCATTAACTTAAGTAGAGAAGTTCAGAAGTTAGATGAAACTTATTCATGCTTTACCTCTACTCATATATATCTTTCCAAAGTGTCCACCTTTTATATTCAGATTTTCATCAATACTCTATGGCCATTATAGGATGTTCTTTCTTTCATTATGCATACATGTGGTCCATAGTACTTTCTTTTATGTTACACTTTGTGAATTATCATTGAACATCCTTGCATTGAATACTTGATATCACTTCATAAACTATCTTGCATATTGCTACTCCTTTTAAGAATGAATCATTTGACTCTATGTAGCAATAGTAATCATCTTTGATATCCATTGATAGTATTAAATTGCAAAGTCCATGTTAGGACGAGTATTGGTTAAGCTTGGGGATGTTGATGCATGTAAAATGCATACATGAACTTTGCACTATATTACTTATATTCCAATCATATTTGCATCATATAAGGGTTATATCAATGTTTTATAATGATTTTTGGAATATTTCATGATTTTCCTATTTTTATGGAATTAACCCTGCGCAGGCAGAAAACCCTATTTTCCATATTTTAATGTTTCAGGGACCCAAACGACGTCCAAATGACCTGGAAATTTACGAGCATCAGTTTTTGGAAGGAAGAAGACTTGGGAGCGAAGGAAGCGAACAAGCGGAGGCCCGAGGCCCAAAAGAGGGTGGCCCACGCGGCCAAGGAATCTGGCCGCGTGGGACCCACCATCTGGAGCCTCGAGGCTCCGTTGCCGTCGATCTTTTCGCCCACGACTCCGTCTTGACCTAAAACCGACTATAAAAATAGTCCCCGACGCCCTTCGGAAAGGAGCGCCGCCGAAACACAGAAACCACGAAACAGAGACCTGGAGCTGCAGATTGGAGGGGGAAAACTCCGGCGGGGCGCTGCCGGGGTGGTCTCCATCTTCTCCAACGACTTCTCCACCGTCTCCATGATGAAGGGGGAGTAGTCCACCCCCTGGACTTTGGGTTTGTGGTGGTAACTTGATCTAATCTCTCTATGTATGATCATTGTTGAGTCCATATGATGTGCCTTGCATAAGTATGGATTTATCTATGTAATTCTTATGGTGGATATTGTGGTATGAGATGATTTGTTATACATTTACCGTTGTGTTGGAGCTTTTATGATTTGTCATACTTTGGAGATATTCTATGATGCATGTGATGGTTTGATTTATGCATAATGCCTTGTTTATCCTTGTCATGAGGTGATTGACACCACCAAGTGTAGATAGATGAGAGAGATGTGGTCATGCACACGAAATATGAATCATTGCACTAGTGTTTAGAATATTGTCCATTAAGAAGTATGATGTATGTAGGTACGGGATGGCCGATGTGACACGGCTTATGTATTGAGTGACATGTGAAATACAGCCCAACATCCTTTATCTGGGGGTAAAAAGGAAGAGTATGATGTGGGAGTGACAGCAACCACGCTAGCCTTACGAGGGTGACCTAGCAACACAAATGAGTATTCTTTCAACTATGTGTTTTAGGACATATAGCCGTCATAAAAGCTACCATTAAAACATGACAATTGTGTGTACTTTATCTATAACATGATAATCACGTAGATGAGAGAGAGAGAGGATTAAGTGAACCCATGAACCCATGTCCATTGTTCCTATAAGAGAAAACCTTTGTCTTGTCCTCTTGCATTGAAGAGGATTGGGACACTTTTACATTCTTGTTTTGTTACATTAAACTTCCATCCATTAAATCAACCATCTTGTTCTTTAAACTTGTTTAGTGCATAATCAACTAAAACTTGTGACACTTTAGTTGTAGGGAATAGATAACTTTTCCTTCTTGCTCCTGCGGATCGATACCCTACTTCCACATTGAGAGGTGCTACAGTGATCTCCTGCTCTTGGGCGTTATCAGTTATCCATTTGAGAAAAGTAGGGGTCGGTTCGACAACTGTTGGCCTCTTTTGTTCAATGCAGTCATTGACAGATTGAACTTAAGAGAGATAACAATGGTGGAGAGACAATTCACTTGGGCTAATTCTCTCCCTGAACCCACATACGAAAAACTAGACCGTGTACTGATGGGATACTGATTGGGAATCTAGGTTCCCATTGGTGTCGGTACGGGCTCTAGAACGTATTGAGTGATTGTCGGACCATGCTCCCATTCTTTTGACCACAGGCATGCAAGACCACAGTGTAACCCACATTTCAAGTTTGAACTTGGGTGGTTGCATCGTGAGGGTTTCCATGAGATGGTCAAAAGAATTTGGGAAAGATCGGTTGTTGGTGATTCGCCGATCCGGAGGTGGAACAACAAGATCCGTGCTCTACGCACACACCTTGTTGGTTGGGCTCGTCACACTACTGGTCTACTTAAAAAAGAAAAGATACGACTATCCTCGATAATTGATGCTCTAGAGGCATTAGCAGAAGTTTGACTGTTATCCACGCAAGAGATTGAGCTAAAGAGCCAATCTAATGCACAGATAGCGAAACTACTGCGTGAGGAGGAGTTAAAATGGTATCAACGATCCAAAGCCCAATTTATCCTCGAAGGGGATTCGAATACTCGCTATTTCCATAGTATTGCCAATGGCAGACACAGGAAAAAACGTATTCATTCTCTAGTCCAGGATGAGGGAACGATTGAGGGCCATGAACAACTAAAGTCGTATATTACAAATTACTATAAAGGCATGTTCGGAGCCCAGAGGAAGGAACTTTCACACTGGATGAGTCTAGAACAGATGATATACCCCAGGTTTCAGATGAGGAAAATAGTCTACTTACTAACCTCTACTCAGAGGATGAAGTGAGAAAGGCGGTTTTCCAAATGAAACATAATAAAGCACCTGGACCTGATGGTTTCCCGGCTGAGTTCTACCAGAACTTTTGGGATATTATCAAGTTTGATTTACTCCAATTGCTCGCCTGTCTACATGATGGACAACTAGAGTTGTTTCGTCTCAATTTTGGTGAGATAATTTTATTACCTAAGGTTAATGAGGCAGAAAGGATTCAAAATTCAGACCTATATGCCTTCTTAACGTTAGTTTTAAAATATTTACCAAAGTTGCCACGATTCGACTGAACAGTGTGACAGACCATGTGGTTCGTCTGTCACAGACTGCTTTTATGCAAGGTCGTAACATGCTTGATGGGGTAGCGATCCTACATGAAACAGTTCACGAACTACATAGGAAAAAAATTGAATGGGGTAATTTTTAAAATTGATTTTGAGAAATCTTATGATAAAATCAATTGGTCTTTCCTCCAGCAGACCCTCAGAATGAAAGGTTTTTCTACTGAGTGGCGCGCGTTAATAAATAGCTTTGTTTCGGGAGGAAGTGTAGCCATTAAAGTCAATGATGATACTGGCAAATACTTTCAAACGAAAAAAGGCCTTAGACAAGGGGGCCCGTTATCGCCCATACTATTTAATATAGTGGCTGATATGTTGGCAATCTTGATCAAACGCGCTATATCTGAGGGCCAAATTGAAGGAGTGATTCCACATCTAGTCGATGGTGGTTTATCGATTCTTCAATATGCCGACGACACAATTCTTTTTATGGAACATGACATCGATAAAACTTGTAACCTAAAGATGATTTTGTCAGCCTTCGAGCAACTATCGGGTCTTAAGATAAAATTCCATAAAAGTGAATTGTTTTGTTTTGGCGAGGCTCAAGAAAACGCCGCCTTGTATGCTGAACTTTTCGGCTGTGAGCAAGGACAATTTCCTATCAACTATTTGGGTATTCCGATTCATTATCGGAGACTTACAAATGCTGAGTGGAAAAAGGTGGAGGAAAGACTTCAAATACGTTTAAATAGCTGGAAAGGCAAACTCTTATCCCTGGGTGAAAGATTGGTTCTCATAAACTCGGTACTAACGAACATGGTATTGTATATGATTTCATTCTTCCAATTGCCCGAAGGTGTCTTAAAACGATTGGATTATTTCTGGTCTAGATTCTTTTGGCAAGTGGATTGTGAGAAGAAAAAATATTGGCTGACTAAGTGGAGTGTGGTTTGCTGCCCTAAAGACCAAGGAGGGCTCGGAGTTCATGACCTTGAGGTCAATAATAGAGCTTTACTGGGTAAATGGCTCTTCAAGCTTCTTTCTGAAGATGGAGTTTGGCAAACCCTCCTTAGGAGAAAGTATGTGGAATCTCAACCCGTATCTCAGGTTCTTTGGAAACCTGGCAATTCACACTTCTGGGCAGGCCTTATGGCTGCAAAGAATTTCTTTTTCCCATAAGGATCTTTCTCAATTAGGGATGGATCGGAAATTCGTTTCTGGGAGGATAAATGGTTAGGCCAAACCATTCTCCGAGAACAATATCCGGCTCTGTATACTATTGTGCGAAACAAGAGCGACACGATCGCTAAGGTGTTGGGTACCTCCCCACCAAATGTATCGTTCAGAAGAAGTTTACTTGGAACAAGACAAGCATCCTGAAATGCCTTGCTCATCCGATTAGATTTCATCCAATTATCGGAAGGTCCAGATAAATTTCAATGGAATCTTATGAAGAGTGGTAAATTCTCGGTTGATTCCATGTATAGAGCATTAATCTTACCCGAAGTACCAGTCGATATTAAGGATAATAACAAAATTTGGAAGATGAAGATCCCGCTAAAAACTAAGGTGTTTGTGTGGTATCTTCGTCGAGGAGTAATTCTTACAAAATATAACCTTGCCAAACGCAATTGGCACGGAAGTAAAAAGTGCGTCTTCTGTCAACATGATGAGACTATTACACACTTATTCTTCCAGTGTGAGTTTGCCAGGTCTATATGGTCAGCCATCCAGACAGGTTCTGCCTTATATCCCCGCATACCGTTGCAAACATTTTTGGCAATTGGTTAAACGGTGTGGATCCTAGGTTTAAACTCTTCAGTAGGGTGGGAGCGATTGCCGTTATTTGGTCGTTGTGGCTATGTAGAAATGACAAGGTTTTTAACGATTAAAATGCTTATGTTATGCAGGTTATCTATCGGTGTACAGCAACGCTACGAGTATGGTCGGCCCTGCAGCGTGTGGAGCACCGGGACTTGTTTTTGGAGGTGGCATTGCGTTTGGAGGCTGCGGCCAGGGAGTATTCTCCCGGCATGGATGGCAACATAGTTTCCGGATCGACCTACCACCATCTTAGGCGGCTTTACAATTTCTCATTATGATATGTAATTCGCCTTTTTTTTTACTTGGGTACTGGTGAACTTATGGCTGTGTGCATCCTAACTATGCAGAGGCCGGATATAATGCTTAAAACTTTTAAGTAATAAAATCCTTTTATCAAAAAAAAAAATCCAACAGTTAAGTCCTATTTACTCCACGCGGTCCACCAAGATCACTCAGAAACAACCACCGTGCTTGTGCATAGTATAGACTTCATCATCTCAATAAATGCCCAATGTTGCCAACAGTTTTCTTAAGAAGAAAAAAAGGTGATACAGGGAGTATATATAATAACATAGAGGGTATCTACTGACTTATACAACTTGTGTCGCAAGGAGGCAATACACCAGTGAAACAATAGCCGATCTCTTAATCGTACCATGTGCAGAATAGCAAGTAGTATAGTCATGAAGAGTAATCGAACTTACATTTGGCTGTGAAAGGAAGGTAGGAACGGGATACGTCAGGAGTTCTTACGTTGGTTTATGGAGTATTTCAAGCAGTGGGTTAAGCCTTAAGGGCTCGAAGGGACTCCGGTCACGGCAACAACGCTGCAAACTTTGGCAATGCCTCGACCGGTATAGCCCTCCTAGCAGTTGGCACAGGCTTTCCAAGCCAATCCTACGGCGCAGGAGCGGTGTGGTCAGCTCCGCCGAGGGCGCTTCTCAGGCGTCAACTTTGGCGTCATCTGCTTTCACCGATCCGGTGGCTTTGTTCAACCACCATACGAGCCATGGCAGCCGTCGTGCGGGAGGATTCTACTTTGCCATCGGATGTCGTCGCAAAGGAACCGACGGAAGCGGCAAAGCAGCAACCAGGCCCGTGCCCTTGCCACCTGCACAGCTACCTTTTCCTGATCAGGTCGAGAATCGGAACCATGGCGTTGTTAAAATATAATCTACGCCTCTGGTTGGATTGTACGGCAATATTGTAGTGCTTTAGCTGTGAGCTTGTTGACGATCACAGGTTTACAACACGGCGAAGTGCACAATGCTATATGCTATATCTATATATCTATTATATATTAAAGGTAAATTACGGGCTCACCGTAAATTAGAGAATTACTCTAGAAATTACCACAAAAATCAGAAACATCCGGCCATTAATTTAATAACATAACTGATGTCAACCAATGGATCTAAGTAAAAAAAAAAGGTTGCACAAAATTACCCACCATTGCCCTTCGTAATGTTTTTGTACCCTTTCAATTTTGTATCTAGCTAGGCTATGGACTCCGTCGACGAAAAACAATCTACAGCAAACCCTAGAGCGTCTTCACGCATGCCGCCACCACCACGTATATTTGCCTCGGTGCTGTCGGCCGGCCGATGAGTCTCCACAAAATTCAGTTGACTACCAGCGGTGACGCATCGCTGCAAGATGGATCCAAGATTTTCCTGGTACGTACAACAAAGAACTCCGATCAACTTCACAGAGAAAACCGAGAGCTATAGCTAGCTATGTACGTATTTGCCTCGGTGCCGTCGGCCGGCCGGAGAAGTCTCCACAAAATTCAGCTAATCATGTTTTAATCTAGGCAGGCTCATCGATGGAGCTGACTACCAGCGCGGTGACGCATCCCTGCACAAGATGGGTTTAAGACCTGGTACATACAACAAAGAGCTACGATCAAAGAATTACTTAATTCATAGAGACAACCGAGAGCTATAAGTCTCCGATCCGCACCGCCGCAGCGTCAGGTAAATATGGATTCACCGTATCTGCCCACTGTCTTCTATGTAATACGTCCGCCAGCGATATCGGCAAGGCTGCAGTGTGCAGCCGGTCTAGCTGATCAATCTAGGCATCGGTATACAAACAAATATCTATATTTGATTGCATCAGCTATTTCTATAGGCCGTAATCATATGATCTAATCTAAATCTAAATTTGAAAAAAATCATATCATCTCGAGATAGATTCCTCATACAAAAAATGATCTCCAGATTGTCATGTCCTTTTATTACTCTTTTCTTTCATAGGTATTGCCCACATGAGATCAGCGACATAGGACAACAAGGTGTGTATGCTGCATGCAATTCATAGGACAACAAGGTGTGTATGCTGCATGCAATTTTCGTTCCCAAAGCATATGGTGTTCAGCTAGCATCACATTGATGGATCTATGTGTGATACAGTAGTGGTACTGGTATCTGATAATCGATTCATCACTTTGTTTATGACAAAATAAGCGAATCATTGCCGCCATCTACTTGGCCTTTTGTGCTTTTGGTGTTTTTTCTCAAGGAGAGAATGGAAGATTCAAGTTGGGAGTCAGAGGCCCATTGTAAGTTCATTTGTACTTTTCAGATTACTACCCAGAGTTACATAATCAGCTAATCATTGCCACCATCTACTTAGATAACAAGCATGGACGATTTTCTTGGTAAATGATTCTAGATAACAAGCATGCACGAGCAGCCGAAATTCTTTTCATTTCTGAAGGAAACAACAAGCTTCATAACGAGTTGCTTAGGGGAAGCCATGCCTAAATTTTGCCAAGGCTCGACGATTAAGCGAGCACCGCCACTGGTAACACAGGTAATCTTCAACAGGTACAGCATAATCAGGTTGATGTTATCACATATCTTGCTATATTCTAGCATTTAATTATATATATTAAACCACTACAAATTTAGTCAGAGTAACTTTGTGAGATCCTGGCTCAGGGCTTAACAGGATTGATAGAATACTCATATCAACAAGTTGCAACTTCTTTTCCGGAAGCTCATCTGGAAAGAACTCCGAGGTTAAGCGTGCTTGGCCCGGAGCACTCCAAGGAGTTCCCGGGTGTGCACGAGTGAGGACAAAGTGTGCAGAAAAGACTAGTGTTGATCTGTGGGGCCAGTCTGGAGATCCTAGCGAGCTGCCAGGGGTGACAGGCCCGGCCTGGGGGTGGCCGGGGTGTTACAAACTTATACTATCCATTTCAAATATCTCACTAGCTCCATTCGGTATTTTGTGAAAGTTGTTAAGTCCATGTAAAGAGCTCACCGAGAGGAAAATTATCTGCAAAAAGGACAGACGGTTTTGGAAGTAGCATTGAAGTATTAGTTCTGTAAAAACTGATTTGGTGGACAGATAATTAACTGTCTTAAAGAGCCATATTTGATAGTAGTTTCTTCATTTATGTGGTTTATACTTATAAGAATAAGAAAAAAAGTCAAGGAGAAAAGAATATTAATGCTTATGTTAAACAAGAATATGATGGGTTTACCCATGCAGATGCATTATGTCTGACTGTTAAGCTTCTCCTAACGTAATATTCATTTGTTCTTAATGGTCTTTTATAGAGCATGAACGTTGTTTTGTTATGGTTAGGTCTAGGTGCAGGATAAATTGATCCTAGAAATTTATCACTATGTAATGGTTGAGGTATATGCTGATGCATCCTTTTTCAAAACCGCCGGTTTTCAGTAGAGGAAGGACAAGAGAATACAAAATCTCCAGGCACATTTTTTTTGGTTTTCCGCAAGAGCATCGAGAATCATATCCTTTATCAAAAAAGAGCATAAAGAATCAAGATGTAGTAGATATGTCGGTAAAGAATATCTCATCCATTCTTAGATTTGGAACTACTCATGTGTAATGGTTCATATGTCGTGTATGGTCAAGTATGCACCAACACAATTACATTTACCTTTTGTTGTTCAATTCATTGATAAAAAGGATGACTATATCTTACTTTGATTTTTCTTGGTAAATGATTCTAGGTAACAAACAGTGTTGGTGGTACAGCCCGGCATGCACGACCTGCCGAAATTCCTTTCAGTTCGGAAGGAAAAAACTAGCTTAATTAAGAGTTACTTAGGGCAAGCAGTGCCTAATATTTGCCCAGACTCGATGATTATGCTAGCACCGCTACTGGTAGAAAATTAAGATAATCTTCAACAGGTACGGCATAATCAGGTTAGTGTTATCACATTATGTTGCTATATTCTGACATTTAATATAATTATATTAAACAATTACAAATTTAGTCAGAATAAATTATATTATCCGTTTCAAATTGCAGCAGCTTATTTTTACATATTTGCACTTATCATGATAAATTTAGTTTACATTCAACATGGTTATATGGTTGTTACTTTAAGATTGAAATTCCCTAAAACGAGGAGCTTTTTGTAGCTGAACTTATCAGCCACACAGAGAAGGAGCGACGTCAATAGTGGAGTTGTTATGGGGCTTCCCAATCACCAGGAAGTAAGAATCAGGCATGCCACTCAAAGGGGATATCCATTAGTAGGTGATGCATAGTTTCGATAATTTTGTTGCAAAATGTTTATAAACATGTGCACTTTGGCTCTCAGATAAAACAAAAACCAGCTAAAGGAAAAATCAATAGACCCAAACAGGAAATAATGGAAGAGTGTGACCCTTATATCTCAATATTACTGTATGTAATACTGCAGGTAATCAGTAAAACCTCTGACAGAGAATACCTAATATTAAAAATTCGGTATCTTTATATATTATGAGCAAAAAAAAACACGCGTGCTAATGCTATGACTGTAGAAACCATTTACTTTATAAAATCACTTGGCGAGAAACTGATGGTATTGAATGGAAAAAAAATCAACAACAACGGATACAGAAAACCTGCTCCTGAAATTTCCCTGAACCTGGGAGCATTATACGAAACTGACACTGAGATTTAATCACATAGACAAGATGATAGCTAGGGAGAAGAGATAAAAGAACAACGTGTGATAGCACAAGAGGCTGTAGTGCTACTTACGTTGCAGAATGAAAAGTAAAAAAGAAATAGGCTGGTACCAATTTATGGCAGCGTCCTCACCGATCCAGAACAACAAGAAGCACCCGGATCTCTATCTTCTCCAATAGAAGCCGACAGACCACTGGCCATAAGGGCTAGACTGCGCCGAATCCTTGGGCTCCTGGTCGGACCGAAGGTGCCTCACCCGCTTCAGCCCGGCCGTCCGCCATGATCGTCCAACAGCAGTACCTCATGCTCCTTTTGTAGGCTCCATTTGTAGGCGAAGGAGAATGTCGGCGATCTGATTTCTGTGAGATTTGGTGGATTCATGGGAGCGGAGACAACCAGATTACAAGATTTGGAGACAAGTGGTGGACAAAAAGAGAAGTGGAACGTTGAGCAATGGGGAAAATGAGGAAAGTGTGGACGTTGGCGGAAGAGAGAGAAAATTAGACTATTCTTTATTTTCGTAGACGTAATTAAAAAGTAAAGACAATGCACCAGGGGACCTGGAAAGGGATAAACTACGGGAAAAATGCAAGTGCAATTCAAAATATCTAAAAGGTATATCCGTGAAATTAATAGTCTCTCCGATCCATATTGTCGCAAATATGAACTGAACCAGTTCGAACCTACGACACTTATTATAAATCGGAGTAAGTACCACATATCACATTAAAAAATAAATCAATAGTACATGATCAAATGGGCAGTATGCAAATACAATGAGTTAGGAAATTAAAACCATTACAACTAATTAAAAAATATTATTAACTTATAACTTATCACCATACAAATTATATTTAAATTATTGAAAGGTTATCACTTATCTTTATGCCGACTATTTATTAATTAGGTTGTCTGGAATTGTCTTCCTTTTAAGAATAATATAAGAAATTTTAAAATACCGTCAAGACGTTGCCCGTGCATGTGCGCGGGCCACTATGCTAATTATACATTAAAAGTGAAAATGAGCAACTAGAAAAACGATTTATGATAAAACTAGAAATCTCACAAAGGAGCAAAACGTACATTAGAAGAGAGGTAAGCTGGAAACGGAATACACCAGGAATTCAGGCTTAAGCTAGAAATGAGAAATGAGTTCTCCTACTGATTCTTGGACAAAAACCAACCAAGATGTTGGCAGTTCGCACTGATCTTTGTATAGTTGTATGTTGTCAAATATGAGCAACTTAGTGCCTTAAGCAAGACCTTGCTGGCGACGAGTATCATCAATCATCCATCGATCCTCCTTGTCAATGCTGAACAACTTACTGTCGTGTGGTGTTTGATTAGCTTGCCTTATAAATTCTGAGCAGCTAGCTTGTTGTGTTTGATTAAATCCTTATCTGAATTTGAACCAAGAACGCGCCTGCAATATTTATTGTGAACCCATCCAACACACTGAGCAGATTTAATACTCCCTCCATTCCATATTAATTGTACCAGCGAGAATTAATATGGAACGGATGGAGTAGATCATAGAATGGGAGAAAAGGCCACCAGAAGACAACATATATTTTTGAAGACCCTTTTTATTCAAAGTATCAATTCATATTTATAAAAAAGATTTATTTTTTAGCAGATTGAGTGTAATATGTGATCTTCTGTGGGCAGCGCAAGGGTACTTAGCTAGTGGTGGTAAGTATCAAATCTGATTGTGCATGAAGATTCTCATAAACCCTCTATGTTGCTTCGTTGCTTGGTGCCAACCACGCCGAAATAGCTTCCTTCCATACGGCTGCCCTCGACAGTAGTTGTGACTATGGCTGGACGCCCAGCTCGGGCTTTTGGGCTCGGCCCGAGCTTTGCCGGCTCGGTGCGAGCTGGGCTCGGCCCGCTGATGACTCTGGCCCGAGCCGAGCCTTCCATACTGGACCGCGGCGACCTCGGGCCGAGCCGGGCTCGGCTCGGTCCAGCTCGGTGGCTCGCGTTTTGCTTTTTTTTTGGTATTAAGCGGGCCGAATCTTGTCTATTGTCGAGGAAATAGGCCCAATCACAGCATAATCTTGCCTGTTCGATCGATACATATCAGAGCACGAGCCCGACCTCTTCTTCCTCGACCTAGGTCGCGCCGCCGCCAGCCGCCTCCACCACAAGACCACGCCGCCGACGACGCAGCACGCCGCCGCTGCGCCTAGACCCCAGTAAACCGCGGCTTCCCCTTGTCTGCGCCATGCTAGCCGCGCCGCCCCGCCGCGCCGCCTGCACTGCCGCTGCCGTTGAAGGGGGGCCACCTGTCAGTGACCCAGCCCCGCCTGACTCGCGAGCTGCACCGAGCTGGACCGAGCTCGTCGGAAGCTCGGGCCGAGCTCACTTTTGCGGCTCGCCGGCGGTGATGAGCTGGCTCGGGCTCGGCATTTTCAGCCCGAGCTTTTCGCTGGCTCGCACTCGCGTCCAGCCAGAGTTGTGACCTATGGCTATGGCTAGAGAGACAGTCGGACAAAATAAAATTACATGGCATTAGAAGGCATGTAAGGCATCTCGATGTTCTTATTGAGGATGACTGGCTGCAGCTTTTTCTCTCGGCAATTAAGTACGGAAGCGTGAGCACAGTGCAATGCAGTACCTTGAAAATCCTGTGGTGCATGCTCCCTTCCATATGCTTAGAGCATCTCTGGCAGTTACCGGATAAGTTGGTACCGGATAATCATTATCCTGTTTCCCGGAAAACCATTTTCCGGTACCGCGCCGCGCCAGCCATACCGGTACCGAATAATAATTTTCCAGTATCCTGTTTCCCGGAAAACCATTTTCCGGTACCGCGCCGCGCCAGCCATACCGGTACCGAATAAATATCCGGTACGAGTTTACCACATCTGTTCTGCCCCGCCAGCCATACCGGTACCGAATAACAGTTTTCAGCATATTTTCATCATGTCACCGAATCAAATCATAGTTTTGACATGTCTCACCGAATATAAATTCTATTACATATACTACTACACAACCAAAATCATGCGCAACCAAGCTAGCAATAAAATGTCCAACAGAATGCGCAATCCATCATCTTGATAGTGAACATCAACACCACCACCATCAAGGATCAACATGAAGCACCATCAACGATCAATATCGAGCACCTCCGAAGCAACGCCTCCAAAACCACCTTCACCCATCTCACCACCACCATGACCTCCATTGGCCGAAGCACCACCATCACCACCACCATGTCCTCCATTTGCCGAAGCACCATCACCACCACCACCAAGACCACCATCACCACCACCATCATGACCTCCATTGGCCGGAGTACCATAACCCATCATGAGCTCATGTAGCTCTTGTCTCCTTCGGAACATGATCTCTTGCCTTGTGAGTTCCCAAAACACTCTTGCCATTGGTTCCATGGTGGAGGGGTCAAGCATCATGAAACGGTTCTCTTCGGCCTTCTTGTCCGCTTTCATTTTTTCCTCTTCAATAGATATTTTGCGCTCTTCAAAGGTGCACCTTGTCGCCCACTTCTTGTCTTTACTCTCATTTTTCTTTTCGGCAATTGTGATCTTCACCTCCAAGTGTTTCGCCATCATTGCCTCCTTTCCTTTCATCATGGTTGCAATTTGGTCCTTCAAAGAGGCGGCCTCGGCCACTCTCTTTGTGTCCTCCTTGTCCCTCTTTCTTCCATCCGGCCTATCCTTGTTTCTTCCTCCCATCGGTGCATCATCACTATCATCATCATCTTCCAACTTAGATAGAGCACTCTTTTTGGGGGGATTTTCTTGATCCCTCAACCTCCATTTCTCACTATGCTCAAGGATCTTCCAACAATGTTGTAGCAAGAAAGGCCGACATTTGGATGCCGGCATTTGCCTAAACCTCTCATGAGCAATGCGATCCTACAATGCAAAAACAATCGAATGTGAGCTCAAATACACCAAAGACTTCATGATCATGGATGTGTAAAAGAAACTCACATAGTCATCAATTGTGATATCGGATGGTGGTGCATTCGTCACTTGCTCAAGGCATCCAGTCCATCGGCTACATGTTTGCTTGATGTAATCCCACCGGCCTTGGAGAGACCTTAATGACCGAAGTGACGACTCCGGCATGAGCTTGTGATACTTGTCCTCGATGCGTTGCCAATACCTTGCCCTAGTTTGATCATTGCCAACACCGGCGTCAAGGCACACACTCGGCGCTGGAAGCGGAGGCGGAGAAGCTGAAACTTCCGCGTGGGAAGGTTCGCGCCAAGAATCCGGGGCGCAGGAAATTGGGCTTGCGAAACCGAACTGATTCGGGATGGGCGGGTGTTTATCCTGCTCCCTGGATATTTTTTGGGGATACGGTACCGAGTAGGGTATCTGTTCTGGCCGATATTTCGCCCCAGACCCGGAAAAAAACAGTTATTTTCTGGGTCGAGGGCTTATCCGGTAACTGCTAGAGATGCTCTTATGCTTCCAAAGGCAAACACCTAAACACATGACATATGTACAATAAACATTTGCAGACAGTACAACTGTACAAAAAGGAAAAAAAATGCAGCAATCAGAAGAGAAACAGTTCTTTGCTACTGGTGGGGAATCTTTATCGAAGTTGCAAATTTTACAGGCTGCTTGAAACCCTACAGTAGGAGGATGCTTCTTTGTTGATTTGTTAGCATGGAATGAAGGATCCAGAACACTTGATGTGCTCTTACTGGCAGGGTAATGAATCTTACTGTCATCTTTGTGTGAAACCTGGTCCACTGTTGGCCTAGTGGTAGGGGCACGGCGGTGCATCCCTGCTGACCGGTGTTCGAATTCGAATCATATCAGGAACGAATTTCCTCTCACCCGTGTGGGCTGCTTCTATGAAAATATGCCCTGGGTGCTAGTGCATATGGGTCTTGTTTTTTTATAACCTCATGATTAATTAGCAAAGTTACTCTGGAGCAAAAACATTCTCCAGAAAAAAAAATAGTGCCATTGTATTCCTTGTTTTAAGTAATATGGTGAAAATGAAATAAGAATTCTATCAGCACTGCAATCTCCAAGACACTCGAAATGCAATCATACCTATAAGAGAAGATGACAATAGCAGAAAGTTCAACACACATCAAGTGAATTTATATGTAGCCATAGTCAACATTTTACATACCGTCATGTCAGTTTTGGCCGTTATAAAACCTAGACTCTTTTTTCATGTGTAACCACGTTTCCTTCATAGCCATGCCGACCCTGAAGCATGCCGCGCATTTCGTCGAGCGGATTGAGTCATGCGAGAAGGCCTATCAAGTGAGCACGAGGGACGACCAGGCTATGTGTGCTCTCGATGAAGAACGGGTAGTGGCATGTATATATCAACATCTTCCTTGGATTTAAGGATGTATAACGAACTATCCCATCAACAAAACATACACATATTTCAATTTCTGCCATATTTTGCAACAATGCTTGCTTACCATGATTCACACTAAACAAGAGACAATTCAATTAGCAACTGTAAGCTTTGCTTTTTTTAATTCCTTCCACTCCACATTACTACAACTTCAAAATTTGCTAAAAGTAATTAATACCATTGACTGCGAGTTATTATTACATTGAAGCTGCAGCAACAGATTGTTCTGTTATAGCTGCAAGTAGTCTTGGCATCGGGGGCATATCAATATCCTGTAGACCCTCCAGAACCTGGACCACTTCACTCATCGTCGGCCGATCAAACTCATCGTCTTGGATGCACCAACATGCAACTTTGCAAACCCTTTCAGCCTGTTCCAAGTTGAAATCACCATGCAACTGCGGATCCACCAAACTCTTCACATCTCCCCCGTGAAGCTTGCTGATCGCTTGCACAGGAAAATATTCAACATGGTAACTGTTGTTCGTACTGTCGTACGTTTCACGTGAATTCCTCCTTCCTGATATGATCTCCAACAGTACCATGCCGAAGCCGTAAACATCAACTTTCGGTGTAATAGCAACTCCACTAAGCCACTCTGGAGCAAGATAACCTGCAGTTCCTCTGAATGTAGTCAGAATTCGGCTAAAATCCCTTCCCACAAATGCTGCCAACCCAAAGTCTGCGACTTTAGGAACAAATGATGGGTCCACAAGTATGTTTTCTGGTTTAATATCACAGTGTATGATGCATTGGTGACAGCTCTGATGCAAGTAAGACAATCCTCTAGCAACTCCAAGGGTTATCTCATACCTAGTGTTCCAATTTAGGACAGAAGCAACATTCCTTTTAAATAGATGACCATCAAGGGACCCATTCAACATGTGTTCATATACAAGTAACCTGTGATCACCTTCGCAACAGAAACCAATCAACTTGACTAGGTTGATATGTTGGACCAGCCCAATTGAGCTCACCTCGGCCCTGAATTGCTTTTCTCCTTGACGGTCACCATCAAGCTTTTTCACTGCTATAGTAGTCTTGGAGTCACTTAGCACTCCCTTGTATACAGAACCAAAACCACCTCCTCCCAGCTTTTCTGAGAAGTTCTTAGTAGCATGAACTAAATCAGTGTATCTGAAGGCTATAACTCCACCAACACTACCTTGATTGTCGTATAAAGGCAAACCACACCACTTGGATTTGTTCCTCCAAATCAGTAACAACAGCATGAGCATAAGTAACCCAAAACCAATAGTGCTTGCAGCAGTAACAATTCCAACATTTGGTTTTGTTTTGTTTTTTCTCAAACTTGGCAACAAATCTTTGGCGGCAAGGCGAAGGTAAAGAACATCTTCCGAAGTATTATCAATGCCATCATTCAGATTTACACTAAGCAATTCCCCATGCCAGACAGAGCATCTACTATTGTTATAGGAATAAGCAGTGCAGGAGCAAGAACTGAGACAAACTTCTTCGCATGTGCTCTGTGTGGTAGCAATATCTACGTTTTGCGGTTTGTAGGGCAATGTCACTCGAGCAATGGGGTGGAACATGTCTGTTGAACTTGTCATGTTTGTGCTGTTATTACTAGTGCTGCAGTGTAAAGGTGTATTTCTGATGCAACCTTCTGTTCGATCATTGAAGTCCCAATCCTGCGGTGACTTCTCGGAGAAGTTATCCATACAACCACAAGATGGTTGTGCATTGCCGTTGCAGACTGTGAAAGGCCCGCACGTAGCCGCCGGAGTGCAGGGATCAGCGGGTTGGGAAAATATGGTTTGCCAAGATTGGTTGGCTTGAGACCAAACATTCAGCTTGATCTGACCAGAGATGTCTAATGAGACAAACGTGGAAGATGACGATTCATTCGGTGAAGTGTACATGTAGTACTCCTCTTGGTTGTTGTCAACATATGCTGGGTTAATCAAACCTTTTGTCCGTGGATCCAAATCTAGAAGAGACTTGAGTATTGGTATCAGATTCAACGATGATGTTCTAGAGGATGCCCAATTCCAGTACACTACCGAGGGGTTGTGGCGCTTGAGGACAATCCCCGTGGTGTCTAGTTCGATGCTGTATGCGCCAAGACCCGGATCAATGAGGCTCTTTCTTGAGATGGGCTGGCGATTTAAACCGGTGACCTTGTTTCGGCCAAACTTGGCACCAGGAAGCACAACATCTGTTGGGTAGTCGAAGCTCTGCCACAACAGTTGGTCAGATGATGATGGACTCTCTGTGGCAGTGAGGGCAAGGTTTCCAGTGTTCAAGAGAACGGCAGCACAAGTGTTGCTCAGGTTGCTAGCTTGTGTTCTATTATTGAGAATGTGAGTGGACCAAACTATGGATTCAGTGTCACCGACATGGTTTACGATGACAAGACTGCAATCACTTGATACCTTGAGCTGTGTTAGGTTGGTGTTGGTGATGGGTTGCTCCCTATTAGCAACCCATACGGTAGTGAAAACTGGGATTGTATTGAACCATATACCAAGGTACCAGCTGGAGCTGGTGGCGTTGCGGGGCGACTTACTGATGGCGGTGCTTGCTGCTGGCAGGAAGAAGCCGAGCGCGAACTTGCCGTTTTTTGAGACGAGCTTGCCGCCTACGGCGAGCACTTGGCCTGCCGTGAGACTGTTGTTGTTGGAAGCTGCAGAGAAGCACCAGTGGGGAATGTACAAGAGGAGAAGCCTGACTAATAATTTGCAGAGGGGAGGCATGGAGAAGAGAATATGTGCTCTGCTCTGATATTCAGACTTTCAGGGGAGGAAGAAGATGGTTTATATAGAGAATTTCGATGGAAGAGGGGCAAGAGTGTGAACAACAAAGCTGACTGATGTGAGGAGTCAAGATTGGTGACTAGGACATCACTAGGTACGTACCCACTTGGGCTGCCACTTGAGATCTTGGCAGCTGTACACCCATTTGGTGCTATCTCTGTATATAATACTCCAAGGCAGTATTGCCATAAAAACCACGTGCTAGCCGGAAGGTTTGCGAGCTCCCTAGCACACCGAGGAGGACTTCCCTTTCCAATAAAGCTTCTTCCATCACCACCACCATGCGGCCCCATGGACATTCAGATTTTCTTTCATAGCATTTCCAAGTTGCTGAAAATAAAGAAGGAAATTCATCTTACATCAACATATCTATAAGCAGATAGCCCGTAGAATAGGATAGGAAAAATCAACAATCTGATGTCTGTCCACTCAGCGACCAAGTTTGACAACAGCCTCAGTCATTCCTAAACAAACATCGGCAAGGTTGCTTCTTACTTTTGTATACCTCCTACAATCCGTTAGCTACTACTGGAAGTATGTGGGGGCGTGGTGGGGTAGTGGGGAGAAGAGGGATATCACCAGCACCATCCATTTGCTCAACTTGTAGAACCTGAGGTGGTTTTCTCACCAACTGTTGTGGAGAAACTGACCTATACATAACTTGAGAAACTGATCCACACAGTTGGCCAACACAACTTAATTCAGTTTCTCATGCATAGATCATAGGACTTTAGGTTGTGAATATATTTTATTGGCACATCCACTGATTATTCTTACAATAATTTTGTTATATATTAGCCAAAACACAAGCTGATAAGTAGTCAGCAATCACTGACTCCTGGTTAGCAATACTTCTACAGATAAATACCACTCACATGAGCTGCAGTGAATAAATGGAATGCTCAAGCTCAGGCCGCTCGACGGAGCCTTCTTGAACAGTCAGTTCTCCCTTGACATGTTGCGGAACATAGAACTAAAAGCAATGGACAAAGTTGTACATCTAACAACGAAAACAGTTAGAACCATAAATATACTGCAGAATTCAGCAAAGAGAACTATTTCAAACTGAAGGTCATTTAAATATTTAATCATCTGCCTTTCCTACAGCGATGAGATCATGTGGTCCACACCAGGGGGGTCATGGTATAACAATTCAAATGAACACTACTGACAACAAACCAAAAATAAGCAAAGAATCATGGCTAACGTATAAACATGGGGCACTTCATACCTGTACTGCTGTACATATCACTGGAAAATGGGTCCATTATTTTGAACTTGACATGCAGCCATGTTGAAGGTGACATATAAATCAGGTGATCCAGAATGAGTTACAAACGAAATCGGCGATAGTGCATTTGCAGCCTGAATCCTAAAACCCAATCTTGTGCCAGAGCCAGGGTCCATATACAATTTTCAGCATCAGATTCCAAACAGGCCGCCAAGGGGGCAGATAGGATACCAAAGAAGACTCAGTTTGAATCCAAAATCGTTGGACAAGTTCTGGCTGCCGAAGCATGTTCAGATTCGAAGTTAGACTGGCAGGGAAACAAAAAAACATGGGCACAACAGATTGCCCTGAGAATAGTTAGACAGTCCTGTGCATACATGCAGTGCGGTGCCCAGCAGAATCCGCCGATCTAGCGCCGGTTATTTCTAGATTCTGTGAAGGCCAGTGGGATTCAACTACTCACTGGATGAACATGGGCTGAAGCTCGTACCTCGAAGGAGATCCAACGGCTGGAGATTGCGGACATGGAGAGATGGCGCCGTCGCATCACAGTTCACTGTGACTGCTTTTTGGTTGAGCTTTGCAGGGCTGGCCCATCTCAGGACGGACAGACATTTTCCCAGCAGAAACGGCGAGCTTCCCCCGGCAAAAAAAGGAAGGAAACAAAAAGGAGCGGCGCGTCGTGAGTCAAAACAATCGTCCCCCCTATTGTTGTTCTCAAGTTCTTTCCTCTAGAGTGTCTCATACTCCCGGTGTCTTCTCCTCATCCTCCTAAACTCCTCCTTGACTTCTCGGTGGCCGCCACGAAGCTGGTTTACCTTGTGGGTAAGGTAACAGTCTGGGCTAAGTCACTCAGTTAAATGGTCAGGCCACGCTTAAATGTGCAGGCCACATACACTGACAGAGTTCTTCCAGATTAACATTGCCGAAGCAGCGGCCACAGACTCTTGGCTAAGTTAACAGTCTTCGACATCTTCATTCTCTTTTATCCAATTCCAGAATACATGTCTTCAGAATAGACTGTAAAACTAAACCAATTATAAAAGAGCGTCTACAAAAGAAGATATAAAGTAGAGGATGGTGCCTAGAAAAGTATGCCAAGGGCATCTATATAGACAGTGCTAATATGGAATAAATTTAGCTACAAGGTATGGCAGAGATTAAACTGTAATGCTAAAACCTTTCTTAAGGTTACCTTAATAAGTTACTTTACTGATGAAATGCCTTCTGATTTTCAGCACCATACCATACAAGCATCAATTTGCCTCTCCTGTACAAATACCAGGGACTTGGAAAAATCTGTTACCTAGTGCTGCATGGGTAGTCCGGCAACAAAAATGCTAATAGCCAACTACTGCACTATTCAGTTTTGAGATCAGAAGTCCCTAGATAAAGTATCAGCCAGTAGGCCAACCAAAAATACAAGAGAAAGATAAACAAAAAAACTGATACAGACAACTAGAATGACCCGCTTTCACAACAGTTAATATTTGTAAACAAAGTTAGTCCGCAGATTGTCAGCTCAGAACCCAAGCAAGCAACCAACATACTAGATCAAAACTGCATATATGGCAGTGAGCAGCACATTGTGATCATCGACAAATACAAACTTGTACCCGTGAAAAAGAAGTCCAAGATTTTCATCCAGAGATAATAATAGCTTTATGATGTGCTAGTGAAATTAACAAAACTGTTGCAATGCACCAGCAACTAATTTGAAAATAGAAATTTTAATGGCTTGATGTCACACTTTCTTAGTTTGAATATGTGTGCTAAATAACATGCCGTGAAAATGCCTAGATAACCACCGTACTGAACTTAACAAACCGACGCTATCGGGGAACAAGTTCATAACCAAGCCAGGTTTCTTCTCTACTGAATGATGGCATTAACATATCAGGATTCGGGAACACATTGCCGTTTCATCACATGTTAGAAACGACCAAACCAACATCAAATAGTCTTACAACATCAGACAACCACACACAGTTACCAATTTTCGTAGTCTGTCCTTGGTTCATGTAAATCTGAATCTAGTCGGCACTTCCCCTCTGCAGGCTGCTGCATAGTCTTTAGCAAGGTACGGTGCAGCTTCATCATGAGGGGATATGTACTTCTCTATGAATGCCTTCTCGGTCAACTTGACTACAGAATAGTAGCCCCAGTCGTGATCTAAAAATCCATTTTCCTTGAGAAACTTCACAACATAGTACCGGGGCCTGTGCCGGCCCTCCAGGCTATAAGTGATCAGTGTCGACCGATGAGCAATGTATGCCGGTTCCAACCCCACCTCAGACACGAGGAACTTTGAACTGCTCCGCAGCGCCTCCTTAGACCTCGACAGCACCTTTGGAGCCTTACAAACAGCAATGCGCACCTCGGCATCTGACCACCTGAACATGTTCTTCAAGTAATCGACTTTGGCGGCGATCTTCTCTCCTCGTTGTTGAATGTGACAGCGTGCAGCGCTTGCCTGAACATCCCAGAGCCACGGGGCACACCAAGAGTTTCGGCGCACACCACCAGCTCATGGATGCGCTCCAGGTTGGTGCTGAGCACCCGTGGCATATAGAAACATAGCCTGGAAATATTGCAATCACCTAGCCCACACTCCCGCAGGAACGCGACATTGGGCTTGGCCACCTTCTCAACGCTGCAGGATATTGGAGGGTTTCTTGATTACCTTGAGGAGGTTCTCGTACGAGCCGAAGAGGTTGAGGTGGTACGGTAGGTTGGAGACGATGAATGTACAGCGGAAGCTGCTGGGGACGAGCGAGATGAGGCGCGCGATCTCGGTGGGTGAGAAGCCGAGGCCAGTGAGCCCGACGAGGTTGGGAGCCAGGGTTTTCTCCACGCCGGTGCAGAGGAACAGCGGGTCCTTGGCGACCACGGCGGCGACGTCGGCGGCGGAGAGGCCGAGGCCGGCGAGCAAGGCGAGGACGGCGTCGGGGTTGTGGGGGACTTGAGGTGGGAGAGCTTAGCGGAGGCCTTGAGCACCTGGGCTCGGGTGAGGCCGCAGGTGTCGACGAGGTACTGCTGGACGGCGAACGCGGGGGTTGGGGAGGCAGCAGGCTCGGCCGCAGCCGCAGAGAGCAGTCGATGGAGAGGGGAGATGGGGTAGGGGCCAGGAGAAGAAAGGAGATGAGCGAGGATGCGGCTTCGCAGGCGAAGCATAACGGCAGGCGTCGGCGGCGGCGCCGGCAGATTCCTGCCTGAGTTGGAAGCTGAGAGAAACTTCCGTTTTGGGTGGTACGCTACAAATGGGCCTCCATCCTCCAATTGCACGATGGCCCGGGTGGTCCACTCATCATTGCTGTACAAATTTCTCGAACGTTATTTTTTTTGTGTATGTAGCATTTCCAGAAATGCGTCGTCGTTTTCCAATATTTTTCACGTGAATCTATAAATACTTGCGGCATGAACCAAAAAGTGTTGTAACATTTTGGACACAGCCATACATCACCATTAATCAGCCCCGGCCGCTGCGCTACGGTAAATTTTTTGTACTCCTTCATGAATCATAAATTCGTGATCACTGTTTTTCTCCTAAATTCCTGTAGTATAGATTGTCAGTTTGTCATCTTGTCGATTTCAATTCTAGAGCATGCCGAATTAGAGAAGTTGATTGTTATCATAATATCTCCATTGCCTATTGCAGCCCATTCACTGTGCCAGTGACTACGACATCGGCTGAAAGAAGCTTTTCGAACTTGAAATTATTGAAAAACTATTTGTGGTCAACAATGACTCAAGAGAGGTTAAATGGTTTGGCAGCACTATGCATTGACAAGAAATTATTGGACGACATTGACATCGACTCCATCGTAAGTGAATTTGCATCGAAAAATGTTAGAAAAAAATTCCAAGGTAATTTGTATAATTATTTGATACGTGTACTTATTTTGGATGCATTTAAGTTTTATTGGAAGCATATCTTTTACAGTATATTAATTATTATTGGTATGATGTCTACATTTAGGGCCCCAAATTTTAGTTTCGCCCCGAGCCCCCAAAATCTCAGGACCGGCCCTGGCGACATGATTTCCGTTGAGCAATCAGATGCCATCGAGGACACAGGGCACAGTGCTGTTGTGGGAAATAAGGTCTATTTCCCCTGTAGTCTGGACTTCAAAATCATGGAGTACAACCTGGGTGAGCAACAACTGTCGGTGATCTTTGTGCCAGTTTGGCCGATGGGCGAAGTCCTCGTGGGGGTGGACGCTGGCATGCTCCTATTCGCGACCGTGGTGAAGCATAGACTCTACCTATTGTCGATGGAGGCTGGTCCAAGCGGAGCTGAGGAATGGGCAAGACGCAGGGTCATCGAGCTCCACACGTTGCTCCATCCTGACGCCCTCTTGGATATGAAGGTAGTTGGTTTTGCGGAAGCTGTTTGTGTTATCTTCCTGAGGACACAGCATGGGTTGTACACAGTTGAGCTCAATTCAGGCGAAATCAAGAACCTCACCGGAGAGAAAGTCTTCGCAAAGGATGGGTTGCGCCCAGTTGAGCTCAGTTCAGGTGAAATCAAGAAGGTGCATGAGAGCACAGGATTCACAAAAGTCACACCCTACATGAGCTTCTACACAGGAGGTACAGAGCCTTGTACTGTTTTTCAAACATGCACACTAAGTCGTGAACATTAAGCGCACCATTGACTAGCATTTCCTTCCTTGTAGCCTAGATTGCTAAGTAATTTAAGTATGAGAGTGTCCAAAGTGGCATGTGCTTTCTGTACGTCGACAAGTCTGTAGAGTTATTTCTACATAACTAGGTAAATATTTGTATTCAGGTCTGCTCGTTTTTTTTTTCGTTTTCCTGTTTTATGTAGAGACTAGCTAAATGCCCGTGCGTTGCAACGGGACAACACATACAAAACAAAGATATTATGCATCCAGAAACGTTGTTAAAACAAAAAATGTAGTTTATTTTGAGGTAATTGCATCAACAACTCGGAAAATTTGCAGCTACAGTGGAAAAACCTCCTGAATCGTCCACAATAAACTGGATACCCTGTAATAAATTACAGATTAACTCAAAGCCTCAACAAAATGCAGATGTGAGAAGTAATACATAAGTCACAGATTCCATAAGTAAACATACATCATAGTACAAATTTTCAATAGAGTAATCACTGATGCTTATTGGGAAATGTAGGACCTGAATATGGTCACATTCTATAACAAAGAACCTTAGTATGCCATTCATCTCCTCCACGTGAGACCAATCTGAAACTACTCATACATTTTCACAGATGTGCGCTGTTTAACTGGAGTTAATCTTGTCAACTTGTATTTGCTGAAGACTATAATCTTTGGTTTAATCCTTGGAAGTACGTCATGTTTCTTGTTGAATATTCCAACGTCAAGGTTGTTGAGAAGTAAAACCTGCATTTGTAAATTAGAAATGTTAGAGAAGAGATATTGCGCCACAAATCCGTATGCACATCACTCAGGTTATCAAATATCAAGAGAACAGATGACAACTGGACAGATTGTTTATTTCAACCTGTATTTTAATGTCTTTGTTGTACGTACTTGTCAACAATAGTCACACCAATTTAACTGCGCAATGTTTTCCGCATTTGCAAAAGCACCTCAGAATTCAATTTTGACAGTCATATTTAGTCAACGACATGAGGAAATGACCCATGACTAAAATGATGAAGGTTCGGATGAGTATTCTATCCTTTGGAACAACCATTCTCGCAGGGATGAGTGTTCTATCCATTAAGCATTCAGCAGGGGTGCATACTTTGACAACAGATAATTATCTTTCGTCTCAAGGAAGATAAAATATTCTAACTGGTCATGTCAAGATCATTCAAGCTTTTTTATGAAATAAAATCCGTCAACAATTGAACGAAAATGCATTTACTACATACTGCATGGCCAACTAAACATGGATTCTATGCAAGTTATCCGCTGAATAGACAGAGTGCATGCACACATGGATGATATTCCAATTATAAGATGTAAAGTTAGCAGAGCGAGGGACTACTGATTTTCCTCCTGAATCTTATTCAGATAAGCACTTACCAGACAACATACTGTCTGACCAAGAATCTTATTCAGCTAGCAGTTCCAGTGGATAGCCAGTAAGATAACGAGAGAAAAACAGGAGCAGTTTGCATCCTCCAATTGACTGTGTTGCGCTTCAGAGCAGGCTGTCCGTTGATATCAACTGTTTCATCACTTATATATTGCGAACCTACATCCTACAGTACCAAATATTCAGTTTGGAAATCTGCATCTGTAGATCTTTACGGACAATTAACGGAAATGAAATATATGTGCTAACTGAAATTATTCTGATGATTTTATTCAGACGAAATTCACAAGGATTTTGTTGTTAACCATGCAGGCTGATCCTGTCAGTTGCAAGCAAGCTAGCTAACATAATTAATAACACTCGATCATGAAACCCCATTAGAATGGGTAAATTACACAAGTCAGCAAATAAACGAACTGAATCACCTCAGGTCCTGGCGGAAATAGGAGTAGGCGAGCGCTATCTTAGACTGGAGATCTCCTGTGTCGGCAGAAAATTTGTGCATTAGGAGCGCCATCGCCGACTGCGCGCCGGTTGTCCCTCCGCCGGCGCATCCTCGATCTGCGTGGATGCGGTGGATAAATCAGCCTGAGCACGGCGCTGCCTAGCGACTGGAGCACCGGCTACTGCCCAAGTGGCACCGGCCTCAACTCGCCCACGCAGATCTTCGCGGACTGCTCCGCCGCGCGTGCCATCCTGTCCTGGTCCCGCGTCGCCATCGACGAGCGCGAAGTGTCCATGGACGCCCGTCGGGGCTGCGAGCTGGTCAAGGCGGAGATCGGGAGGCTTCGGGGACGGGAGCTTGGCCACGGGACGGCCCGGATCCTGGGGGCGGGGAGGATTGGCGGCGGACGGTTCCTCCCGCAGGTTTTCGTCGCGCTGTGAATACGCAAAAACGCACGAATGGACGACGGAATAAAAGGGGTGTTGATGCTGGACGAAAACCTTGACGTAAACACGGACGACGGAATAAAAGGAGTGACGAGCCGATGGACGGGCGGACGAAAGTTGGACGAAGCACTCTGCCTACGTACGAAGCAACGAAACTCTTCTTTTAGATAAAGAGAAGAGAAGAGATGTAGGCCGCATCATTTAAGCCCTCTTATTATTCAGATGTTGAGGCATGCTGCAGACCTGGTTGATTGTAGGCATCCATGAGTAGCCGGTGAATTTTCCTGCCGTTTTGTCATTGGTGTTGATACAAGCCAGAATAAAAATTACGGTAGTGTAGAATCAGCTTCCCAGCTTATTGGAGAAGCCATCCCCAAATTTAAATAGGCTTCCAAATTAGATTAGTCTAAACTAGTTTGAAAGCCTACCTAAATTCGAAAAACGGCTTCTCCAGGAAGCTGGGGTAGAGCAGCTTCTCAGGGAAGCCATCCAGAAAGCCCAAAAGAACTGGGCCTAAGCAGCTGACCAAGGAACTTCATGGTGTTAATGTAGTTGGCGCTGTATGTTTCAGTAGCTGCTCTAGCATATGATGTGCCGATCATGTTTTGTGTATAGGTTAACCTGGTCGGACCTTTGCTGATCAGGTCTTAGTGTCTTAGTAGTATTAGGCTAAGTATTTCATGGAGCAGTTCGGTAAGCAGAGCTTTGCCGTGAGCCAAGAGGTCTCGGGTACCTTGCCTCATTGTAGTGTTTTTGGTAGGATAGCCTACTCCCATGCAGGCTAGTAACCGCATACCAAATGGAAAGAGTTGTCTACCTCAACATGGGCCGTTCCTGCTATTGCTTGGTTGATTTGGACAGCTAGAAGTGAAATGCTTTGGAACATCTAATGAAGCCTTGTCTCCTACACTGCAGCATGGGGACGGTTGCCGGCTGCGGATGAAGCTTCACGGGCAGTTGTTGGTTCTACTACAACGATATAACCCAAACTGTGCCAAGACGATGGGTCTGTCTACTTATGCTGTCCAGGAAGAATTTGAAGTGAACCCCGGTGTCGTCTTCTGTTGCTGGTTGTGTTGACAGTTCGGCGGATGCGCTATTCGTGCTTCTGGCAAAACTTGAGTTCGTTCGTCTTAATTGTGTGTACTGTGAGTCTGTAGCCTAGTAGAGCATCTCCGTTCCACCTTGCAAAACAAGCTGTGAGGCTGCGTGCATTGGTGTGGCTGAGATGGCTACAACGTCATGTTGATATCGATTGACAGTGAATTGCTGTTCTGAGGCGACGGTACCACTAAGGGTGTCAGGCGGCGCCCGGATCCGGCCCACTTCTTCAAAATATACGCTAGCTGCTCTGTTTTGACTCGGTCAACTTTAGCTGATTTGAACTAAAATCTGATTATGCGGGTCTGTGCGGGCCGCCGCTTGAAACCTGAGGTACCACCGCCACACAATATCACGTCGTGTTGATAGAACAAAGATGAGAAATGGGAGCTTAAGCCGAAGTGCAAGCTCTTGATAGACGAGTTCTTAGTAAGCCCAAGCGCCACACGATAAAAATCAAGGCAATTTCGGAAGCGTCGCAATTTGTGGTAGAAAAAGAATGAAAGAGAATCAAAAATCTTAACAGCCGAGCACACTGATCATGAGACATGACTCTCGTGGTAAAGGCTTGGTATGCGATGAATCAATAATGCGTCTTGCATGAAATGGTCCTTGCACCGGAGACGATGGAGGAGCGAACACCAGTGGTGACAGAGGAACCAACACCGGTAGCGACGGAAGAGCCAACATTTTCCATTTGATTTCTATGCATTTGATGTTGTATATTTGATGGCGGGACATGGTGACATTCTTGGTGGCCGAGACTTTGACTTTAAACTATACATTTCAAATAAAGGAAAAGGTCAAACATCTATTCAGAGGATCTATTGGGGGGTAGCCGGTTCCAATACGCCGACAATGTGTGACGGTGCTCCCAATAGCGGTCATTCGGCACAGTTGCCGGACCGGCTTTTGGGAGCGCCGTTGGAGATGCCCCAAGTGCCAATACTTACAACAAAATCTTCACCTCGCCTCAAGGCTAAAACCAACAGCAAGTGAATCCGGCCCTGGATGATTGGCTCAATCCAAGATCATTACAGATTCACCACCTCACACCATGCTTCTCTTCAGAAACTTTGCATGCCATATAACAGAAGTGAGAGGGAAAAGAATGAGAGCATTAGGACATCACACATGCTCATGTCACACACTACCTAGTTATGGCTAAAGGAGATGCGGAAGCAATATCACACACATGCATGATCGGTTACATCTGCTCAGCATTTCACTGGTCATGGGCAATTGGAGTTCTTGCCGGGGCCGCCGTAGTAGAAGTAGGTGCCCCAGTCGCCATTGTTGCCGTTCTGCACGTCGTAGCAGTTGGACTGCTCGGTGAAGGTGCCCACCCCCTTGGGGGCCTTGAGCTGGTTTGTGCTGTCTACCACCTGGATGTTCTTGAAATAGCTCGCCTTGCCGAACCCTTCCTCCGGGAACCGGCCGCTGCCCATCTGCGTCGACGTGTGGGCACCGTCGGGCTCCGAGTTCACCACCTCCCCACCCCACTCGATCATCGACGCGCTGTCAGCGAGGTATGAGAATAGGAAGGATGGCCAGTAGCCGAGGACATATTCCTTGCCAAACTGCATCCACCAGTTCCCTTCCTTTGGGTCCTGCTCACAAATCATGCGCACAGAATAGAATCATTAGCGATGTGTAGTACATTTGCTTTGGAGGATATAATTTTGAAGGATTCAGGTATGAGTCAGACGAGCATGCATGGTCAAGAGCACAACACCAAGCGGCCAAAGATTCTCTGGCCCCTGTGTGTTCTTGTGTTAATTCTGAAGGCAGTACTAAGCAAGGCATGTGGTGATGTTCAGTTATTAGTTTAAACTGCTGCTCACCTTCCAGATCAGTATACTGATATCATACTGTGAGCCAGCAAGGTTGGAGATCGGGAAGATGCTAGCCCCCATTGCGATCTCGCTGTTGATCTGAATGAACCCTGAGCACAATATGTTGTAGCACCCTGTTGCTTGATATGCATCACTCTACAAAATCCCCAATAGGAAAATGAATACAAAAGCCATCAATATAAGCATGAGCAACTGAGCTTGTGAGGCTTACGGTCCAGTATGTGAACAGCCTAGTGTTGTTGTCTCCATAGAGGTCAGGGCTAACCTGATGAACCAAAATGTGCACATTTTGTATCAGACACACACCTCAGGTGGTATCCGCAGACTTATTCGGAACCGGCAAGCACTGATGAACGAAATGAAGCTCATTAGTTCAGGTCACCGTACCTGCCAGCCGGCCTCGATGCTGTTGAGATCCGCCCCGAATGATCCCCCAAGATCCATAGCTGGGATAGACTGAACTCGTTAGGCTGCTGGATTTTGGGCTCCCACACATTAATGGTGGCCTTTGCACCATAGTACTTGTCCCCCTCGACGTATGCTATTGCGTGCTGAATTTCACCACAATACTTGAGTAAGTAACAACATGTCAATTTCCATCACCGTGTTCTTCAATCTCAAACAGAATAATAAGAGGAAGTACTTGGTGGCCACCCTCGTTGAGCATGTTAGGATCAATGGACATCGGGTTCGGGGTGGTATGCTGTTTCCGGCCGTACCGCCGCATGGAGCTCGCTCGGAACAGGTCGGCCTTCTTGGTTCTCCTGATTGGGACAGTGCCCTCCTGGCATCTCCCGTTCTGATGCCACATCTGGAGCATCTGCTTCTCGCCACCTTTGTCGGAGGCCAGGCTACTCTTAGCATCATCATACAAGCCTTCTGGGTGGTACGCCGGTCTCAACTGCGATGATAAAGAGGTGTGGATTCCGGTAGTAACGGTGAGTGCACCAGTTCAGCCAATGGATAATGATTGTATAGTGGAGGATTTTTGTACCTGGAGAGTGTGGTTCTTGAGGAGCGGATGATCGAAGGCCGGTTGGTGTGAGATGCGCACGCAGTCGATAATGTCTCCATCTGGGCTCTGCACGGTTTGCAAAACAATAATGAGAAGAAAAAGAAAGGTCATTACATATCTGAGTCAGATACGGAGAAAGCATTGTTCTTGACACAGTGATGCACGTGTTAACTGGGTACGGAAAAGCTTCGAGTTTGCATCTTCCAGTGAAAATGAAATGGAACATGGTACGCAGCAAGACATTGTTGAACTTAGCTCACTCTTTGACAATGAAAAGAAAAGGCTGATTAAATTCCACAGGAGAAAAATGTTCACAAAAATCAGAAAGGTTTTGCCCCTTTTCGATTGGAGAGGGCTACTTTGGCAGAACCAGCCTGGATGGATGCAAATCCCATCTTTCCTGCTCCACTTTGCTTGAATTTGCCCAATCTACCTCCAAGAGATGACAACTTTTTGAAAAAATTCTCAAAAGCAACAAAGCGAAATAGTGCCAAGAATAACGCAAAGGAAGCAGAGTAAAAGCAAAAAAAAAAAATCTGAATTTGGAGAACACAGCCTGTAGCTCCAGCTTGCTCAAATCCCACAAAATGCAGCTAAAATACTGTACGAAATCCACAGGAAGAAATATGATAATCAACTCCTAGAAAACACGCTAAAATAAAGCATTTCACGTCAAACAAATCATAGTTTCCTGAACTCCAATTTGCTCAAGTGCATCGACAGAAAGTTCACTGGCGAGTTGCGACAACGAAATTAAAGAAGCCCCTTCGTGGAAATTTCAGTTCAAGAACTGTCACCACCTCGATGCTCTTGACGGCCGGCTTGTTGAGCCGCTTCAGGTGCCAGTGCACCCTGGCCGCCGGCGACCTCGCCTCAACCGCGGCCGCCCACAGGACGCAGAACGTCGCCGCGGCAAGCCACCGCGCCAGTCCACCGCGCGCCGCCGCCATGCGCGCCAGGTCCAAGGATAACGCTTCCCAGTCCCAGGCCACAGCAGCAACCAATTCCTCTTCTCACTTGGGCTCAGCCTCCCCCTTCTTTTCCTCTAAACCCCCTCTCCTCCGGAACCCAAATTGCGAGAAGGAACCTTCTCTCGAACAGGAAGGACCCTCGCCGCCACGCCGGCGACCACGGCGAAGGCTGATCTCAGAATACCGCAGCAATGCGGGTCGCTCTGAACGGCTTCCCCTTCCTTTCGAGTTTGGATGCTGCTGCTATTGCTAGTGCCAGTGGGGAGCTCACTGGGAAGTGGGAAGTGGAAAGAGACTGGTCGCTGCTGCCTGGCTGCCTGCCATGGCTTCGCCGTTTCCGAGCTTTAGTTTTGGGTTTCGAGACCGAAATACCCTTGCGTTACTTCATGATTCCCGAATTATTACGCGCACAGCCTGGGCGTGTAGGAGTACCGACCGGTGTCACGCTGATTGATGGGACCGGCCATGATTCCCGAAAATACTTTTAAAAAACGGCCTGTTGAAAAATGCAATTGTCAAGGAACTAATAAAATTCGATTTTCTTATTGTAAAAAAATGATGTTCTTAAGGATTTCAAGAGGGTTTCGACACGTTTGGAGGGAAAACATCCCCATGGTTTTTTTAGAAGGCGAGAACCCCTCCCCAACGTGGCACATATTCCGCATGTCGGCGAGGGTTTAACCATCTCGCTAGCGACATGTTCGCAATAGATTTTCATACGTCTTGGTTTCGCAGAAGTCTCCACATCCACACAGTCTCTTTTTCAAAATTTATTCCATAGAAATTAGACATTTGTATCGTTTTATTATTTTATGTCCAACTAGACATTTTTTCTGTTTAGCTACCATGTTCTTGCATTTCAGTTAAATTCTTTTTTCTTGTTTGTTCATAAGTTTTGCGTTACATTGAGGCCGTAAGCTTATTTTAACTCAAACTAGCATTACTTAAAAATATTTTAGTGGAGGTGCTTAAAATGAGTCTTGCTTTAGATTACTCCACAACTGAATATGTTATTCTATATCAAACATGCCTTATGAAACAGGAAAAACTTTGTGTTCAAGATTATTTTGATGTACGTGTAATCTACTCATACAAAGGGAGTGATGTAAAAGACGTGAACTATGATTCTTAAACCTAAAAACACGATAGTAGGAGTCGGGGCGGAGCTATCTCTACGGCATTGGGTTTAGGTGAACCCAATAAAATTTGAGAAATCCTATGCAAGTTTGGTCTATTTGAGCACAAATCGATGAATTATACCCATAATATGGCTGAGTTGAACCCAGTGACACCCCACACGATTAAACGGACCCCATTGTCCAATAATCATTGCTTCGCCCCTCACTAGGAGAAAACATTCGTCCAACCTCAGGTGAACCACACCCATGGGTGCGGTGAAGGGAAATCGCTAACTACTATAAAAATCCGGGATAAAAAAGGCAGCGATTCAATTATAGTCACTGCATAAATTGTCATTTTCTATGAAATATTACCAGAATCGTAATCATATTGGTGTTTAGATAGCCTTCGCTTGTTTTTTAGGATTTTTTTTGCGGGGAACTTTTTTTTTTAATTCATAGCCCTTACTCGCACGTGGAAATATTTTATATTGCTTTGGCACTTATTCGTTGTTCAAATGTACAAGCGTCTCATGGTGGTTTGCGCATTTAAATCTGTCTCATATGAAATTCCTAAAATGTCATTTATGCATGTGTATGATATCCTCGTGCCTCGCAAGTGTGGCGAGTTTTTTTCCGGCGACACTGACCCAAATGTGCAACCAGATTTTCATCTTCAAATTTGGAGGAACAGGCAACTTCTTCAGTACATCTGTCAAGTTATTTCAGAAAATTCGTAGGTAATGCAATAATAGAATTTCCACCTTTGTCCTTGTTTTTCTTGTCAAAACATATACACACGAGAGGACAGGCCACAATTGATGGGGTGAAACGCCGGTGATCCTACCAGAGATTCATACGTCTAGGTGGCGCATGGGGCCCTGCTCTGTTCGCTTTGCCCTACACACGTGCGAGCCTCCCCCCACGCACTTCGTGAGCAGCCAGCACCCGCCGACACGGCGGACCCGCCAAGAGACTGACCCACCGGCAGTGACAGAAACATTTACCAGTGAAACCCTTTTCTTCTTCTCACTGTTGCGGCATGGCGGGCGCAGGCGTGCATTGGATTCGCATCTGAATTTGAGATGAATCTATCCGAACCGCGCATCACGTGTAGAGAGAAGATGACAGGTGGGCCCTGGTGGCAGAAGATACTGCCGACCTCCAGCTGACGCTGCTACAGGATCTGCGCTGACGTATGCCAGACCAGGCTCGTATTCTGTGATGGTTTAGTTTTTTTTGCGAAAGCCACAGGAGAGCTGCGTTTTTATTGATAGAGGAAAAAGTTACCAGGAACTTAAAATACAGAACTGAAGGGGGAACAAAGAAACAAAGCAAGGAAGGGACAGCGCCCACCCGGCACAACCGCATGCGAACTACTCGCGGCATCTAAGATGGCGGCAACCCGCCAAAGCCCAACTCGCAATCTCGTCGAACACCTCATCAGCCACGGCCACGGCTGGGCGATCAGTCTCGCGGAAGATTCGCGCGTTCCTTTCTCTCCAGATGGCCCATATGACCAGCAGCGCGATGGACTTGCACGCCTTGAGGTTGTCACCTGATTCAAATTCGTACTTTACATTTCTTTGTTTTGGCAAACTACCGGGGAGACTATTTATTTATACTGACATGCGTAAGAAATGATTTTAGGAGATACTGCTAGAGTGGTTTTCATTCCACAGTGTCATCTCTCCCAATTTAATGCTCATATATTTGATTAAGAAAAGTGTGACGAAACATCATGAACCATATTTTTCACCCGAAAAAAAGCACACGCATTATATTGTTTCTCTAAACCAACGTTCGTTCTACATGGCTTCATTAAAAATGCCTATAGGAGTATCATTAAATCATATATGTATGTATTCGAATGATTTGTGGTGGGATGGACAACGTTCGCATCCGACTCTTGTTCGTCCCAGTCACGTTAGTCGGCTACCCAGCCACTCCACCCTCTCTTCCCACCCCAATTCCCACCTCTCCCTTCTCTTCACCGCCGCGCCGCTATCTGCCTCCAGAGTGCAACTATGAGTCAATGTGCACCAATAAGATAAGGGGTGCAACCTAACCGATGTAATCTATTCTCGTTGGTCGACATTTGTGAAGACAATCCACGATCCTATAGGTCAGAAAAAATTGCACATTGCCAAAAAACAAGAAAGAGTTAGGAATAATGTGGAGTGGGAATTTGGTGTGCTCTAAACCCGTTTTGCTATTGCCCAGTACCCTGATCGAGTATGATCGCTATATCAGATGATGGAGGTCATGAATGATTGTGTTAGATGCACAACATGAACGTGGAGAGTGAGCGCGATGTTGGTCTAGTGTTTGATCAATAGTGGAACTACTAGGTCCCTCTTGCCGAGCCTCAAAGGGCTTCCCGGTCAAATTTTCTCAAATTCTCGCTATACATCAGAAAATTCGTGATGAAAAAGTCCATCGCCAATTGCATGATCACTAATGCCACGTTGATTTTAAGAACTTACCAAAATTTAATTTTAATTGTCGTAAACTACTCCGTCCCTTATAAGAATTATATAGGATTAGCAAGCCACAAGATTTTGAACTAGAGAGTGTTTCATAGAACAGGAAAAACTAAAAATTGTAAAAGGAGGTTGAGTGAATCCTAAATTTCTCATCGAAATGTAGTACAATGATTTCTATAGGAAAAAATCATATAAATCAAATGACCAATACAACCAAATCCTCCAAAAATCCTATCAAGTTCCGTTGAATCAAAGGAACCCTCACACTGGCATCTATCACCGGTTTCATGGAATGTAAACCGGCCGGGCATACTTCCTCCGTTTTTTAATATAAGATGTTTTAGTTGTTACACATGTTGTCTACATGCATACTAAAATGAGTAAACATATAAACTAAAGTGTGTCTACATACATTTGTGTGCATGTAAATATGGACAAAAGCTAAAACATCTTATATTAAAAACAGAGTGAGTACCTCATAAGTCATCCAGTCAATACAACTCTGCTCTGCAGCTCGTCCAGTTCCATGACTGGATTTGGATGGGCTCGTGAACAGACATTAACCACACCCGCTAGGACTGAGCTTCGGTGACTTGTAGCTTACAAGTCACCGAGCGACTTGCTCCTCATCCGTCCATCTATTCTAGATCTGACGGATGAGATTCGCCCAAATCTAATGTCAAAAATAAAAATATTCAGAAAAAATTGAAAAAATTCAAGTGAATGCTAAATGTTTTGTTTCGTCTTCTCTGAAAGTTTCATGCTATTTCGATTAATGGTTTGAAAATAAATAGAGTTTTATGTTTTGATCTAAAAAAGCTATGAACTCACTAACCATTGGTCCAAATCTTATATAATTTTCACAGAATAGCTAACGGAGCGTTTATGATTAACTGGAATTTTTTTAATTTTTTCTGAATGTTTTTATTTTTGACATTTAGATTTGGATGAATCTTATACGTTAGATCTAAAACGAAGGGACGGATTAGCAGCAAGTCGCTCGGTGACTTGTAATCTACAAGTCACCGAAGCTCAGTCCCACCCGCTAGCCAGGGTGAATTTCCTTTTTGTCAGAGATCCAAAGCTTATCTCTGTGACTCGACAGTAGATGAACCTGCAAGCAGTAATCCAAAGGTTACCGCTGTGTCCTTTGCACTCAGTAGCTTAAATAGACTATTTTTTTTTGTAACAGTAAATTAGATGGACCAGACTGAATGCTTTCTTCACGTACAAGAATATTATCTCTTTGACTCGAACAGAAAGATTGAAAGCAGATCAGTCGCATCGTTCAGGCACCAAGTATCATGTGGCATGTATATGATATATATAGTTAGATTGATCCCAGTTCACGATTTCTTTGTTTGTGGATGTCGGGGATGTAACCCCGGGTACCCCAGAGTTGATTGTTTTACGGAGTTGGAAGAGGAAACGGCAAAAAAATAACAATAAAGATAAAGGAAACGGAGAAAAAACAGTGTCCTGGGCCGAGGTCCCAGCAAACTCGGCTGGGCCGAGTTACCCCCAGCCTCGGTGGACCGAAGTACCAGCATCTCGGTTTTGGGCCGAGTTTCCCAGCCGAGACAGATTTATCTCGGTTTGGGCCGAGTTCTCCTCAGCCTCGGGTGGGCCTCATCTCGGACGGACCGAGTCAGGCCATTGCGCCCGTCGCCTCGGCTGTGCTTCATCACGAGCAGGCCGAGATTCCAGCTGCCTCGGGCGAGCCAACGCTGCTGCCTCGGGCGGGCCAACGCTGCTCCCTTGAGCAGGCCGACGTTGCTGCCTCGGATGGGCCGTCTCGGGCCGAGATCTCCGGGGCTGGAAGGCAGGCCGAGATATCTGAACCTCGAACGGGCCCCTTCGCATTACCTCGGACGGGCCACCAGCTCTGCGCTCAGGGCAGGCCGGCTTCTTCCCGTTAGCTCGGCAGCTTTCCAAGGGCCGCATCTCGGTCGTCGGTGGGCTCGTTCCTTCGACCGAGGCTACGATGCTTCGGCTCCCATCGAGCACTGCCAGGACCGAGTTCGCTGTATTGGTCTGATTGTCTCCAGCGTATATCTCGGATTGGACCGAGGTCTCCAGCTCGGCTGGTCCAGCGCTTCGACACCTCGGCTGGACGTCTCCAGCGCTGCCTCGACCACACCACGGCACGAGCTCTTCACCGACCAACATCTCCGCACCTCCGACATCCCGGCCACTTCCTCGACAAGTACGAGATACTCCTGCCATCCCCGAAGATCCCGGAGGACAGGCGCAAGAGGACAAGACTGGCCACGCCCATCCTGGACGTGGCAGGGCACGGCTACAGTGACGCGGATGTGACTAGAGTACAGATGATGACGCGTGCACAGTGTTGACAAGACCCCAGTAGTCATGTCATGTACAGTGTGTGCATAGTGACTTGCGGGCCACCCTTGTCCCCTGGGCTTTCCCTATATAAAGAGCACCAGGGGGAGAGCATTCCTCAGCCACCCGCGGGCTCATTTCCCCCCTGGCTCCTTTCTTCCTCTAGTACTAGCACTAGCTCTTCAGCTCATGGAAGTAGACAGATACCGGCAAGAGACATACAGCTCGAGGAGCATTTGTACATACCGTATACAGAGGGAAATATACATAGAGTAGGCTAGATGCTGCAGTAGGGGTTTTATCTCTCGCGAGAGCCCCGAAGTAGGGTAAATCCCCGTGTTGATCTGCTCTTCCGTGTGCGCTCTTCAGCGCGCTATCCCTCCCCGAATCCTCTAGCGTCCATCGGCCCCAAACTTAAGCCTACCCCTAGGCATCTGTTGTTTCATACGACGACAGTTGGCGCCCACCGTGGGGCTGACAGTGGTGCTTGCTGGATCAATTCGGACGGGACCTTCGTCATCAACGCGGGGACTCGACATCTGTAACATCCCAAATTTATAATAAGAATAAATAAGACCCAAAATTCAGAACCAACAAAAACTTTTTGAATTATTTCACAAATGATTGTGTTTTCCTTTAAATTGTTCTGTTTAACCTTGTGTAACTTGATGTTTATGATTGTTTGACTAGTAAATGTCAACCCAAGAAATCAACCTAAGTAAAAATATATTTAAAACTCTGGTGATCATGTTATGACAAGAATATATTCCATATATCTTTTCCATTCTTATTTTCGCCAAGGTCCATTTCAATGATTTGGTTTTAGCAACAAATAAAATACCCTTTAATTGAGACAGAAAAAGTATTTCCAAAGTTATGTGTTTTCAAAAATATGGAGATTCATATGTTGTCTCCTACCTATTCTTCCACCCTGATATTTTACAATCTCTATTTTATAAACTCCTATGTTTCCACTCCATTTGAAAATAACCCTAGTGGGAAATATATTACCTCACATATTTCCATTCTCAAACCTTTTTGAAAACTATTAACATATGAGGTGAGACATTTCCTACCCATCATCTTGCCATGATTAAGTGTGATCATTATATGGTAGTATTGTTAAATAAGGAAACTATAGTATGATAAATTCTTGTGGTTTGATTTGTGTGGTCATGTTTGTGATCTTAAGATTGTGGTGTTGTTGATATTGTTGTGTTGTTTGCTTGTGAGGATAGATTCCTCAATTGTGCTTAACACTAAGATAAAACACCCTTTACAACAATATTGGAATGTGACTTGAATAAACACAAACCCTTTAGAATTATCCACACCTAAGTTAAAGTCCTAAGTTAGGGAAATAACTTTGTTAAAATTCCCTCTCTGTCTATTCCTCCCTTCCATGAAAACAATTATGTTTTCTTTATCAAAATTCTAGGAGTGAGATGAACTAATAATCATCCCCACTTCATATCACCCCCTCCTCAAGTAAACCTACTTTTCGATTTAAAACAAACCCCTCAATTCATTTATCAAAAAAGGAAATGAAGGTCATGAGTTAAAAATGATCTTCATAAATAAATTCCCTCCTAAATTCTCTATTTCCTCCAAACCAGTATTCCCTCTATGAAAATATAAATTATTTTGAAGCTACCTTATTTGTCAAGGAAGTTCCAAAAGTTCGACACAATATTTTATCACTGGTTTTAAAATACTAAAGAATGTTAATTCAGTTTTTGCCAAAAATGACATATTTAAACTCTATGAACAAATATTGCTCAAAACATTTTCTTTTCAAAAACCAATTTTTGTGGAGCTTCCACATGTATATGGGAGGCTACCTGAATTTTCTCGGAATTTTGTAAAATGTTTTAATACCCCAAATAAATCCTTAAAACTCCACTGGTTTCGAAAAGGAAATAAAAGAAAGAGAAAAGGACCTAGTTGTGATTGCAAAAAGAATTGCAGGGGCCTCTTTGCAAAAGCTTCGTTGACCTCCTGTAGCTCCAATGCCGCACGGCATGGACGCCGTGCTCCTCACGCCGTGGTCGCCGATCGAGCACTCCACCGTGGCCCCCTTCCTCCTTGCTGCGGAGGAGAAAAGACTCCTCCATGCCACTCCTCTGCCACCGTGCTCCCTTGCCGTGCTTCTCTCGCCGTTGTTGCCGTGCTCCTTGCGCCATGTCGACACCACCGTGGCCCCCCCTCCCTCCTTGCAGCGGAGGAGATAAGCACTCCACGGCACTCCTCTGTTGCCCTCACTCCTCACTACTCGCTCTCTCTCTCTCTCGCTCCCTCATTTTCTTCCACGAACCGAACCGCAGCCGAAGCTTCCATCGCGCATCGCCGGCAAATGAGAGCTCCCCGACCAAATACAAGACCACCAGCAGCACCGCCTCGTCGTCCTCTCCATCTTAGCCCGAGGAATCGAGGAACGAACCCTCGAATCCACCGTGCCGTCTTCATCCCCATCCGCTCCGACAGCCGTGGTGTCGAGCAAGCTCGCGAGTGCCACGGACCACCATTCTTCGCCATTTCTGTGTCCATGTGCTCCCCTTGCTCTGCTCCCTCTCATGCGCCTTCTCTCGTTGTCCAGGAACCACCGGAGCCGCCGCACCGTCCTCGCCGTCCCCTGCCGTGCTTCGTCGACATCGTGTGACGCGAGGAAGACGAAGAGGGCCGCGTACCCCTTCGTTCGCGCGCATGGGCCACTGGCTGGGCCGCTCTCCTCACTGCTCGAGCGGATCTGGCCCAGATCTGGCCCAATCCCCTTTTTCCTGTTATATCTATTTCCTGTTTTAATTTTTCCTGCTAGATCTATGGTAGGAATAAATCCACCATTTAATCCCTGTGCTAGATAATTGATTGTTTCGAATTTTGTTGTGTTCCTATGAGTTTTCTTAGACATGCAGAACTGGTTGCTTGCCAAAATACATTTTTAATTGTTGTGTAGATTAAATCTTGTAGAAAGAGTAGTTTTCACTAAATAATCAATATCTAGAGTTTTATAACTCCAAATATTGCAAACTAAAATTCCCTGGATAGCCTGAAGTGATACCTTTCTAGATCTGTTGGTCTTGTATGCAAATGAATCCTAAAACAAAAGTTCTATTCATTCTTGTAAACACACCAGTAGCACTTTAGTGATTTTTGTAGATTTTTGTGAAATGAATTTTGGAGTGAATCCAATTGGATTGTCTTCTGTATGTGTAGGAGAACATATTCCTAGCTTGGCATGGTTGTTTGATTTACAGAACTCTCTAGGTGCAATTTTTAGTAAAAGTGTTGTTCTGCCACTAATAAAAAGAAATTAGATTAATTGCTTTTAGTTATGAATTTGTGGTTTGTGCTTATGGTTGATTGTTTGGTACTGCTACTTGTGTGTTACTGATCTTTAACATGATAAAATATGTTAGTACTGTTGGTGACTTGTGCTAATCTTGTTTGAGTTAAACATGTGTGGTTAAAAATGAATATGATGTTTCCAACTAATAATCGATCTTGCTTGTGTGCTTGAGAATTTAAGTAAACCAAATTCAATTGTTTTGACTTCTGTTCAGTAGTAGATGTTGTAGTAGTTCAGCTTGTGTGTTAGTGTTGCTTGGTTGAATGGTGTGGAAATTGTGTGTTTGTAGCAGTTTCTGCAATAGGCAAAATGTTTCTTATTTGTTTTAATTAGCAATATGTTGCCTTACTTGTTAAACTTGTTTGTCTTTAAGTTGAGTATTAGCTTGAGTGTCTTGTTAATGTCTCCACCTTAACTTGGTGAGACATGTTGAATTACAGAGAATTATTGGGTAATTTAACTTTTGCCTGAAGTATTTCCTGTCTAAGGAAATTTGTTTGTTAACTACCTTTAGGTGGAATTGTTTAATGCTTTATGTTTTTAGCTTGTGCTTGGTGTTATACTCCTGTTAGTATATTTCCCTTGTGTTTATCTCTCGGTTAGTTGACTTGTTGGGTAGTTTAAGTATGAGGTGTAGTTAGACAAGTGAAGATTACTGTTTAGAGTTGGGGCTAAAATTATAAAACATTTGTTTTAATGTTTAATGTCTAGTCCTTGGTTAGTATTTTATACTTGTGTTAGTAGCATGTGATGTCTTGCGTGTTTGGATTAATTTCTTGTTAGTTTCTAGATTAAGGGTGGAGATTGCTAAACTTGTTTGTTAAATAATAATGTTCCCTCATGATTGTTGTTTGTTAGTATGGCTTGATGTTTGTTGCTTGATTAAATGAGTGCTATGTTTTGGTATGATTCCTTGTTGGTATCCCACCTGTGAGTTGGTTTGCTTATTGAGTGTTGTTTTATTTTCATGTTTGCGACGCTAGACAATAACGCTACCGGAGTGGTCTTGGAGAGGATTTATTGAAGAAGGATGAGAGTTTATTTCTTTAATCAGTGAGAAGAAGTCCAGGGACATCATGATGAAATCAGGCAAGCTACTTCACTGAGCTTGCATTTATATACATCTACTTTAATCACATGAGTAATTCGAAATTATCAATGATTTTGGAAAACCCTTTTTACAAATACATGAAAACTATTTTGCCACCCTATGTAGAAGTATAGGGTAGTTATTTAAAACTATAGGTTGGGAAAAACAATGTTTATTCAAAACTCCTTTGAAAGTACTTGGACGGAGATGAAATGCCGAGAGGTCGGCATTGAAGTGGAGAAACGTGAAGGATGGTGTTTATGAAAAATGCACATTGTGTCCTTGTACTTACATCCCCAGCCGAAAAATCTGTGCGACCACATTTACCCACATATGGGAAAGGGCGTAGTCATATAATTTGCTCGTGTTAGTACTGGATGCCTCAATAACGAGGATAACCTCGTTCCATGAGGGGATGGTCTGAGGACCTACCCCCTGACCTGGGTCCTCTTAAGTGAAGTCTACCGGAAGCCGGTATGAGTGTATTGGAGAAAGAGGATTGAAGGGCTCCCTTGGGTCCGCCGGACAGAACTACGAGTCCTCACACTTAGTTTCTGAGGATTTAAGTGTCGATGGAAAGTGTCGTAGGGGCAGGGTCCTATACTAGCATGAGCAAAGGACAGGCTATGGCCGGGAACTCAACTTCGCATACCCCTGGTATGGCGGGACGTGGCTGACACGATGAGTGACCGGATGGGTGTGGGAAAAGCGTGCTACCTCTGCAGAGGGTAAAACTATTCGAATAGCCGAGTCCTCGGATATGGACAGTTGGGAAGAACTGCTAAGACCATGTGCAAGTTTTACAAAGTTTTGAGTTTGAAAGGAAAATGAAGTGGAGATTGTTTTATGCAACTATACCGAAGGGGTAGTATGAGGTTGCTGGAAAATGAGTGACCCTGAAGGGGCTATGATCGGAAAAGGAAGAGTTTTGGAAAAATGGACAAGATGGTGATTTTCGAGGAAAAGGCTTTAAAAGAGATTTCTTACCTTTTTAACCAAAGGTATATTTTCGAGAAAAAGGTTTAAAAAGACTTCTTACCCTTTTTCAACAAACATGGTGAGAAAACTATTTTTCCAAAGGGTTTGTTTCCAACCAAGATATGGAGAAACTACTTTTCAAAATATTTTGCCTTCAACAAGGATATAAGATCTACTCTTCTCTTTTTCAATAAAGATATAGAGATGTTTTTCTAAAACTAAAGGTTTTAAAGATTATCAAAACTAGTGCATGCGCAAGTTGGGGTAGTTTGCGAGTACAATCAAATGTACTCATATTGGTTTCGTCCCTGGCTATTGTCTTAGCCAGATTTTAAAGAGGAGCAGTTCGAAGAAGAGGAGTTCACTGGCGTCTTTGCGAACTAGGGCGCTTCCCAGTCAGTTGCTGCCTGTAGGGTTATGGCAAATGACTTGGGCTCCACGTTGATTGGTGATTTCCGCTGCAAGTACCTGCTGAAGTTGATCACTTCAATCAAGTAAGTAAATAAATTCGGTACGTATGGATGTTCTTTGATTACCAGTTGATTGTGCTTCAGCGACGCACTGATCATGGGATCGCTGATATGTAGGCACAAGGGTATTTCGGACAGCTAGTCCGGGGTCCCCACAGACTTGGTATCAGAGCCATCCTGACTGTAGGAGACCTTAGTTAGCATGGACGTTAGTTAGGAAAGGAAATATTTTTGTTAAAAATATATTACTACCAAAATATATTTTTATCTAGAGAAGTCCGAAAATGGCTTCCAATACTTCTCATCTTCTCAAATATTTCAAAGTCTTACCCCGCTATTTTAAGATTTTCCCAGGAGTCTTCTGTTACCTCTTACCCGTTCAAAATACTTGACGATGAACCCAAGTGAGACCTAATTAGCTAGCACCTACAAGAAGAAGCTTCCATCTCGAATACTCAACATTCAACATCAAGGTGGTTGATTGCAAATGCCAAGATCGTCGACCCAACAAAGCAAGAGATCTCCGAAGACCTCAGCTCAACATCAACAATTATACTCAAGTTGCAACTTCGACAATCTCAATTTCTCCAGCTGAAGACTAAGGCGATGAAATGAAGATTTCAGCAACCATGTTTGACCCAGACCCATAGGATGAATAGGATACGCTCACTTCTCTTTCTTGAGCTACTCCCATTTACCCGAGTATTAGACGCCGTTGGTACTAAGTGTACCTTGCGTGTTGATTGCTATGTGTTTGTTCCTTGTTTGTGTGTGTTGTTTGCGAGTTCTCTGTTTGAGTGTTGTTTTTCTGGTGTGTTCACAATCACGCCTTGTCGGCAGCACAACGTAACCACACTTTTATCTCTTGCTTTATTTTCGACTGTTTGCAAAAACCTTTTTGCCTTATTGGCCATAGATGCACTTTTGTATCCTTTCAAAGTCCGACTTAGAAAACCCTCCGGAAAATTTTGTCCTAGTAAGAGGAGCAAGGTATGGAATACTCTCTACTCCAACCCTGGGGCCCAAGACTCTACGACCTTCTGCAAGACGGATAGTGGCCTTCATACATCGTTTTATACAACCACATCAAGCTATCGAGAAAGATGAAGATTCAAGACCCGACGTTCGATGACACTAGTGTATCCCGTCGGACTAACAAAAAAAAATGAAAACTAACATACTAACTAATTGATCTAACTTTAAATCTCTCATCTACCAATTTTGCAAAATAACTAACTGCTTTTTCTAGACAAAGGAAAGAGGTGCCATAGGACGACTCGAAACTATTTGGTAGAAAGGAGAACTTTAGGAGGATATAAGAGTGTTGAACTATAAGATTATTAGTTAAAAGGATCCCTTAAGAATCTAGTTGATGAGATCAAAATTTGGTGGATGATGTTGGTGATATCAAAAATTTGGGGTTTAGAATAGAAGTGAAAACTTGGAGTGGATCGATAAATTAATTGGGTTTGGACAAATGATATATTTGATTAATGCTCTGGGGCTAACCAGTTGTGGTCCCCAACCATTGGTGGTTATCTGGAGCTAGAAGACGTGACCCTTGATTTATGGTTTAGAAATAAAGGTGAAAGTTATTGGATTTTTAGGAAGCACTTGCTGATAAAATGATATTGGATTGGTTAGAAGCAAGTAGATTAAGAAGAATACTCCGGTGTTGGAATGTTTAGGGTGATTCTTAGCGCAAGTGACCTTGTAATAAATTCTTATAGGAATATGGAAGTGGTCAGAGATGAATTAGCAAATGAGCAGATCGTTGTATGCAAGAAATAATTGGTGGAGGATAAATGAATGTTTATCGGATTCTAGGAATCAATATGACTTGGTCTAGTAGCCAGACATTCTAGGTGACAGTAGTTTTCAGAGCTTGTCACGCTCTGTTTGGATTATTATTAGAAAGATCATTTATCTTTGATTATGAGGTCAAGGCCAAAAGTGTTGAGATAAAATCTGAATTTGGTTAGAAGTGGGTCAATTCTTGATGATATGATCACATGATTGTTGGATGCTTTATTTAGCTTTGATGATATGGTCGTGGGAAAATGACAACCTGAAGGAGTCAGATATTATGAGATATGCCTATCTGGAGAGAAAAATCAATCAAGAAATAATTGGTGGAGCACTATGATTTTTGTGATAGAATGTAATGGGAAGACTATGCCTAAAAAGGTTTGATGGGTACCCGATAGATTGAACTATACTATGATAAAGAGTTTATGCCCGAGGAAGATGAGGGTGGATTAAAAAATTTAACTTGGCAGGACCATGTTTCAAATTAACTAGTTGATAGTAGTGGCCTTACCAGAGATATTGGAATGGTATTTTGAAAAATCGAGAATTAGAGGCCTATGTAAAGTTGGTCGTTTAGGATCTTAGGTATAATAGGTTTGATGTTTAAGGTATGGCACCCAACTCCCTTGAAAACTAACATGAGCCCCTCAACCACAAAGTTTTCCCGGAAACCCTAACTATTCTGGTGCACTCTAACTTACATGTGAAGACACCTGCGAAGCTGTGTGAAGACCCGGAACCAAAGAAGCGATATACCAGACTATCATTGAGTATTTGGAAACTCTTATATCAGAATCTATTACTCTTAACCTCTCTAGAAATAGTGTGATCATCAATGTTCGGGTTATATAGAAGTAGTTTGGTAACGAGCCTCATGAACTTGTTAGCAACTCACTTTTGTTGCTCAAACAATTGAGTGTCATACACAAATAAACGGAACGTCAGATAATTCAGTACATCTCAGCCTTGGAATATGAAAAGTAGTTTGATGACAAGACTAGCTACCTTGTTAACAAATTCTTCTTGTATGACTAAGGCAATTCGATGTCATAAAAGACACCCACATTCTTATACAACTAACCAATGGAAGGCCTCGCAACATCAAGTTGTTAAGATCTCACATAGCGACCTTACTGAAGGAGCAACGACCTCGGAAGAGTAGTCAACCTCAAAACCCGTGCCCTCGTACTCCCCTGTACCCCCGGGCAAATCTCGAGGACGAGATTTATTTTAAGGGGGGAAGGATTTGTAACATCCCAAATTTATAATAAGAATAAATAAGACCCAAAATTCAGAACCAACAAAAACTTTTTGAATTATTTCACAAATGATTGTGTTTTCCTTTAAATTGTTCTGTTTAACCTTGTGTAACTTGATGTTTATGATTGTTTGACTAGTAAATGTCAACCCAAGAAATCAACCTAAGTAAAAATATATTTAAAACTCTGGTGATCATGTTATGACAAGAATATATTCCATATATCTTTTCCATTCTTATTTTCGCCAAGGTCCATTTCAATGATTTGGTTTTAGCAACAAATAAAATACCCTTTAATTGAGACAGAAAAAGTATTTCCAAAGTTATGTGTTTTCAAAAATATGGAGATTCATATGTTGTCTCCTCTATTCTTCCACCTGATATTTTACAATCCCTATTTTATAAACTCCTATGTTTCCATTTGAAAATAACTCTAGTGGGAAATATATTACCTCACATATTTCCATTCTCAAACCTTTTTGAAAACTATTAATATGAGGTGAGACATTTCCTACCCATCATCTTGCCATGATTAAGTGTGATCATTATATGGTAGTATTGTTAAATAAGGAAACTATAGTATGATAAATTCTTGTGGTTTGATTTGTGTGGTCATGTTTGTGATCTTAAGATTGTGGTGTTGTTGATATTGTTGTGTTGTTTGCTTGTGAGGATAGATTCCTCAATTGTGCTTAACACTAAGATAAAACACCCTTTACAACAATATTGGAATGTGACTTGAATAAACACAAACCCTTTAGAATTATCCACACCTAAGTTAAAGTCCTAAGTTAGGGAAATAACTTTGTTAAAATTCCCTCTCTGTCTATTCCTCCCTTCCATGAAAACAATTATGTTTTCTTTATCAAAATTCTAGGAGTGAGATGAACTAATAATCATCCCCACTTCATATCACCCCCTCCTCAAGTAAACCTACTTTTCGATTTAAAACAAACCCCTCAATTCATTTATCAAAAAAGGAAATGAAGGTCATGAGTTAAAAATGATCTTCATAAATAAATTCCCTCCTAAATTCTCTATTTCCTCCAAACCAGTATTCCCTCTATGAAAATATAAATTATTTTGAAGCTACCTTATTTGTCAAGGAAGTTCCAAAAGTTCGACACAATATTTTATCACTGGTTTTAAAATACTAAAGAATGTTAATTCAGTTTTTGCCAAAAATGACATATTTAAACTCTATGAACAAATATTGCTCAAAACATTTTCTTTTCAAAAACCAATTTTTGTGGAGCTTCCACATGTATATGGGAGGCTACCTGAATTTTCTCGGAATTTTGTAAAATGTTTTAATACCCCAAATAAATCCTTAAAACTCCACTGGTTTTGAAAAGGAAATAAAAGAAAGAGAAAAGGACCTAGTTGTGATTGCAAAAAGAATTGCAGGGGCCTCTTTGCAAAAGCTTCGTTGACCTCCTGTAGCTCCAATGCCGCACGGCATGGACGCCGTGCTCCTCACGCCGTGGTCGCCGATCGAGCACTCCACCGTGGCCCCCTTCCTCCTTGCTGCGGAGGAGAAAAGACTCCTCCATGCCACTCCTCTGCCACCGTGCTCCCTTGCCGTGCTTCTCTCGCCGTTGTTGCCGTGCTCCTTGCGCCATGTCGACACCACCGTGGCCCCCCTCCCTCCTTGCAGCGGAGGAGATAAGCACTCCACGGCACTCCTCTGTTGCCCTCACTACTCGCTCTCTCTCTCTCGCTCCCTCATTTTCTTCCACGAACCGAACCGCAGCCGAAGCTTCCGTCGCGCATCGCCGGCAAATGAGAGCTCCCCGACCAAATACAAGACCACCAGCAGCACCGCCTCGTCGTCCTCTCCATCTTAGCCCGAGGAATCGAGGAACGAACCCTCGAATCCACCGTGCCGTCTTCATCCCCATCCGCTCCGACAGCCGTGGTGTCGAGCAAGCTCGCGAGTGCCACGGACCACCATTCTTCGCCATTTCTGTGTCCATGTGCTCCCCTTGCTCTGCTCCCTCTCATGCGCCTTCTCTCGTTGTCCAGGAACCACCGGAGCCGCCGCACCGTCCTCGCCGTCCCCTGCCGTGCTTCGTCGACATCGTGTGACGCGAGGAAGACGAAGAGGGCCGCGTACCCCTTCGTTCGCGCGCATGGGCCACTGGCTGGGCCGCTCTCCTCACTGCTCGAGCGGATCTGGCCCAGATCTGGCCCAATCCCCTTTTTCCTGTTATATCTATTTCCTGTTTTAATTTTTCCTGCTAGATCTATGGTAGGAATAAATCCACCATTTAATCCCTGTGCTAGATAATTGATTGTTTCGAATTTTGTTGTGTTCCTATGAGTTTTCTTAGACATGCAGAACTGGTTGCTTGCCAAAATACATTTTTAATTGTTGTGTAGATTAAATCTTGTAGAAAGAGTAGTTTTCACTAAATAATCAATATCTAGAGTTTTATAACTCCAAATATTGCAAACTAAAATTCCCTGGATAGCCTGAAGTGATACCTTTCTAGATCTGTTGGTCTTGTATGCAAATGAATCCTAAAACAAAAGTTCTATTCATTCTTGTAAACACACCAGTAGCACTTTAGTGATTTTTGTAGATTTTTGTGAAATGAATTTTGGAGTAAATCCAATTGGATTGTCTTCTGTATGTGTAGGAGAACATATTCCTAGCTTGGCATGGTTGTTTGATTTACAGAACTCTCTAGGTGCAATTTTTAGTAAAAGTGTTGTTCTGCCACTAATAAAAAGAAATTAGATTAATTGCTTTTAGTTATGAATTTGTGGTTTGTGTTATGTTGATTGTTTGGTACTGTACTTGTGTGTTACTGATCTTTAACATGATAAAATATGTTAGTACTGTTGGTGACTTGTGCTAATCTTGTTTGAGTTAAACAGTGTGGTTAAAATGAATATGATGTTTCCAACTAATAATCAATCTTGCTTGTGTGCTTGAGAATTTAAGTAAACCGAATTCAATTGTTTTGACTTCTGTTCAGTAGTAGATGTTGTAGTAGTTCAGCTTGTGTGTTAGTGTTGCTTGGTCGAATGGTGTGGAAATTGTGTGTTTGTAACAGTTTCTGCAATAGGCAAAATGTTTCTTATTTGTTTTAATTAGAATATGTTGCCTTACTTGTTAAACTTGTTTGTCTTTAAGTTGAGTATTAGCTTGAGTGTCTTGTTAATGTCTCCACCTTAACTTGGTGAGACATGTTGAATTACAGAGAATTATTGGGTAACTTAACTTTTGCTGAAGTATTTCCTGTCTAAGGAAATTTGTTTGTTAACTACCTTTAGTGGAATTGTTTAATGCTTTATGTTTTAGCTTGTGATTGGTGTATACTCCTGTTAGTATATTTCCCTTGTGTTTATCTCTCGGTTAGTTGACTTGTTGGGTATTTAAGTATGAGGTGTAGTTAGACAAGTGAAGATTACTGTTTAGAGTTGGGCTAAAATTATAAAACATTTGTTTTAATGTTTAATGTCTAGTCCTTGGTTAGTATTTTATACTTGTGTTAGTAGCATGTGATGTCTTGCGTGTTTGGATTAATTTCTTGTTAGTTTCTAGATTAAGGTGGAGATTGCTAAACTTGTTTGTTAAATAATAATGTTCCCTCATGATTGTTGTTTGTTAGTATGGCTTGATGTTTGTTGCTTGATTAAATGAGTGCTATGTTTTGGTATGATTCCTTGTTGGTATCCCACCTGTGAGTTGGTTTGCTTATTGAGTGTTGTTTTATTTTCATGTTTGCGACGCTAGACAATAACGCTACCGGAGTGGTCTTGGAGAGGATTTATTGAAGAAGGATGAGAGTTTATTTCTTTAATCAGTGAGAAGAAGTCCAGGACATCATGATGAAATCAGGCAAGCTACTTCACTGAGCTTGCATTTATATACATCTACTTTAATCACATGAGTAATTCGAAATTATCAATGATTTTGGAAAACCCTTTTTACAAATACATGAAAACTATTTTGCCACCCTATGTAGAAGTATAGGGTAGTTATTTAAAACTATAGGTTGGGAAAAACAATGTTTATTCAAAACTCCTTTGAAAGTACTTGGACGGAGATGAAATGCCGAGAGGTCGGCATTGAAGTGGAGAAACGTGAAGGATGGTGTTTATGAAAAATGCACATTGTGTCCTTGTACTTACATCCCCAGCCGAAAAATCTGTGCGACCACATTTACCCACATATGGGAAAGGGCGTAGTCATATAATTTGCTCGTGTTAGTACTGGATGCCTCAATAACGAGGATAACCTTGTTCCATGAGGGGATGGTCTGAGGACCTACCCCCTGACCTGGGTCCTCTTAAGTGAAGTCTACCGGAAGCCGGTATGAGTGTATTGGAGAAAGAGGATTGAAGGGCTCCCTTGGGTCCGCCGGACAGAACTACGAGTCCTCACACTTAGTTTCTGAGGATTTAAGTGTCGATGGAAAGTGTCATAGGGGCAGGGTCCTATACTAGCATGAGCAAAGGACAGGCTATGGCCGGGAACTCAACTTCGCATACCCCTGGTATGGCGGGACGTGGCTGACACGATGAGTGACCGGATGGGTGTGGGAAAAGCGTGCTACCTCTGCAGAGGGTAAAACTATTCGAATAGCCGAGTCCTCGGATATGGACAGTTGGGAAGAACTGCTAAGACCATGTGCAAGTTTTACAAAGTTTTGAGTTTGAAAGGAAAATGAAGTGGAGATTGTTTTATGCAACTATACCGAAGGGGTAGTATGAGGTTGCTGGAAAATGAGTGACCCTGAAGGGGCTATGATCGGAAAAGGAAGAGTTTTGGAAAAATGGACAAGATGGTGATTTTCGAGGAAAAGGCTTTAAAAGAGATTTCTTACCTTTTTAACCAAAGGTATATTTTCGAGAAAAAGGTTTAAAAAGACTTCTTACCCTTTTTCAACAACCATGGTGAGAAAACTATTTTTCCAAAGGGTTCGTTTCCAACCAAGATATGGAGAAACTACTTTTCAAAATATTTTGCCTTCAACAAGGATATAAGATCTACTCTTCTCTTTTTCAATAAAGATATAGAGATGTTTTTCTAAAACTAAAGGTTTTAAAGATTATCAAAACTAGTGCATGCGCAAGTTGGGGTAGTTTGCGAGTACAATCAAATGTACTCATATTGGTTTCGTCCCTGGCTATTGTCTTAGCCAGATTTTAAAGAGGAGCAGTTCGAAGAAGAGGAGTTCACTGGCGTCTTTGCGAACTAGGGCGCTTCCCAGTCAGTTGCTGCCTGTAGGGTTATGGCAAATGACTTGGGCTCCACGTTGATTGGTGATTTCCGCTGCAAGTACCTGCTGAAGTTGATCACTTCAATCAAGTAAGTAAATAAATTCGGTACGTATGGATGTTCTTTGATTACCAGGTTGATTGTGCTTCAGCGACGCACTGATCATGGGATCGCTGATATGTAGGCACAAGGGTATTTCGGACAGCTAGTCCGGAGTCCCCACAACATCGCCATTGTCCCCCGCGCTCTAGCTTGCCGCTGCGAGCAGAGGCTAGCGCTGCCTCCACCAACGGACATCATCGGCAGATCTCGGATGAGAAAAGTGACTCGGGGACTCGACTCCGACATCATTCCCGAGTTGACTTGGTCAAATCCAGCTTGACATAGCCAAAACCGACATAGGAATAGCCAAAACCGACATATCCATGTCCTGGAAACACTGTTCATCCGACATATCCTGGAAATCCGACATATCCATGTCCTGGCAACACTGTTCATCCGACATATCCATGTCCTGGCAACACTGTTCATCCGAGGTATCCTGGAAATCCGAGGTATCCTGCAGATCCGAGGTATCCTGGAAATCCGACGTATCCTGCAAAATCCGAGGTATCCTGCAAATCCGAGGTATCCTGAAATCCGAGGTATCCTGGAAATCCGAGGTATCCTGAAATTCTGAGATGTGCTGGAATTCCGACATATGCTGATATGCTGGCATTCCGAGATATGCTGGCATTCCGAGATATGCTGGAATTCCGACATATGAAGGCATTCCGAGTTAAGTCTTGGAAATCCGAGTTAAGGCTTGGAAATCCGAGTTGAGGCTTAGAAATCCGAATTAAGCTTGGAAAATCAGAGATAAACTTGGAGGATCCGACATACGATTGGAATCCGACATATATTGGTCAAATCCGACATAAAAGTGGCTCAAACCGAGATATTGGTGGCTCACGCCAGCATATTGATATCCATGCCGGCAGCAGCATCTTCCTCGACTTCTCCAACAACATTGCCTCGTAAGTATCATTTATATGTCTGCATCACGCTCTTAGATAGTCTCGAACAGTACTCGGGGACTGCCCCTTCCTGCCATGCTTAGTTGTTTCCCCCGGGAGCAAGATGTCTTGACCCGGGGACTGGACAGCCAGTTAAGTTTTGTTTGGTCTCGTAGATAAGAAAAGTGACTCGGGGACTCGGTTGGGTCCGAGTCTGTGTCCTGTTGCATAGTTTTGCTGCTAGAAGTAACTGCCGTCGTTTGCTAGACTTATGTTTATCTGTTAAATGAAGTTGTTGTCCCGTTTAATATTCATTATATATATGCTTAAACTAACATTGAAAGGTGATATCGGTTTTACCGAGAGGATAATCATTCCCGAGATCATGGTTTTATCGGTTATCTCGGGTTACCCGAAATATCATAGCATTATCAGTATTCCCCAGATCGCCGTTTATTTCGGTGTGCAGATATATCTCAACATCACCTCATATCTCAAATCGCCGTTTATTTCGGTTTGCCAAGATATCACGGCATTGATCTCATATCATCGAGCGTCTCTTAATTGCTATCTTTATCGGCTTAATCAAGTATCATGACTCTTCATTTATCCGAGCTTGTCAGAGTATCATAGCATCAGTATCCAGCCACAATGAGTCAAATGGTATCCGATCTCACTGAGTATTACGGGTTGAGAGGTATCTCAACTCGTCATCTGACAATTGCCCATGAAGGCAAAATGTCAGTTTAGCCCATGCAGGTTATATGTTGGTTCAGCTAAGGCTGCCAGCATATCTTTACGGTAAAAACCGACATATGAGATATGTCCGTGCAAGTTATGTGTCGGTCCAGCTAAGGCTGGTGACATCTGATTTCGGTAATGCCCGGAGTGGAAGAAAACCGACATATGAGATATGCTTATGTCAATCCAGCTAAGGCTGGTGACATCTGATTTCGGTAATGCCCAGAGAGGCCGAGATACCGAGACATATGAGATATGCCTAGAGAGGCCGAGATACCGAGACATATGAGATATGCCCAGAGAGGCCGAGGTACCGAGACATATGAGATATGTCCGTGTAGACATATGCTCCGAGACATATGAGATATGTCCGTGCAGACATACGCCTTCGGTAATGCCCAGAGTGGCTGAAAACTGACGTATAAGAGATATATGAGACACGCCCATGCAGGCAGCTTGAAATCATTTTTCTGATGATGTTTGTTGTTGGTTTCGATATTGTCTATGTTGGCATCAACTCTGTGATACCTTGTTTCGGGAAGTCTGTGCGCGACTCTGCGAGTCCCCCGCAGCCTCGGGGACTAATGTCGGGGATGTAACCCCGGGTACCCCAGAGTTGATTGTTTTACGGAGTTGGAAGAGGAAACGGCAAAGAAATAACAGTAAAGATAAAGGAAACGGAGAAAAAACAGTGTCCTGGGCCGAGGTCCCAGCAAACTCGGCTGGGCCGAGTTACCCCCCAGCCTCGGTGGACTGAAGTACCAGCATCTCGGTTTTGGGCCGAGTTTCCCAGCCGAGACAGATTTATCTCGGTTTGGGCCGAGTTCTCCTCAGCCTCGGGTGGGCCTCATCTCGTACGGACCGAGTCAGGCCATTGCGCCCGTCGCCTCGGCTGTGCTTCATCACGAGCAGGCCGAGATCCCAGCTGCCTCGGGTGAGCCAACGCTGCTGCCTCGGGCGGGCCAACGCTGCTCCCTTGAGCAGGCCGACGTTGCTGCCTCGGATGGGCCGTCTCGGGCCGAGATCTCCGGGGCTGGAAGGCAGGCCGAGATATCTGAACCTCGAACGGGCCCCTTCGCATTACCTCGGACGGGCCACCAGCTCTGCGCTCAGGGCAGGCCGGCTTCTTCCCGTTAGCTCGGCAGCTTTTCAAGGGCCGCATCTCGGTCGTCGGTGGGCTCGTTCCTTCGACCGAGGCTACGATGCTTCGGCTCCCATCGAGCACTGCCAGGACCGAGTTCGCTGTATTGGTCTGATTGTCTCCAGCGTATATCTCGGATTGGACCGAGGTCTCCAGCTCGGCTGGTCCAGCGCTTCGACACCTCGGCTGGACGTCTCCAGCGCTGCCTCGACCACACCACGGCACGAGCTCTTCACCGACCAACATCTCCGCACCTCCGACATCCCGGCCACTTCCTCGACAAGTACGAGATACTCCTGCCATCCTCGAAGATCCCGGAGGACAGGCGCAAGAGGACAAGACTGGCCACGCCCATCCTGGACGTGGCAGGGCACGGCTACAGTGACGCGGATGTGACTAGAGTACAGATGATGACGCGTGCACAGTGTTGACAAGACCCCAGTAGTCATGTCATGTATAGTGTGTGCATAGTGACATGCGGGCCACCCTTGTCCCCTGGGCTTTCCCTATATAAAGAGCACCAGGGGGAGAGCATTCCTCAGCCACCCGCGGGCTCATTTCCCCCTGGCTCCTTTCTTCCTCTAGTACTAGCACTAGCTCTTCAGCTCATGGAGGTAGACAGATACCGGCAAGAGACATACAGCTCGAGTAGCATTTGTACAGACTGTATACAGAGGGAAATATACATAGAGTAGGCTAGATGATGCAGTAGGGTTTTATCTCTCGCGAGAGCCCCGAAGCAGGGTAAATCCCCGTGTTGATCTGCTCTTCCGTGTGCGCTCTTCAGCGCGCTATCCCTCACCGAATCCTCTAGCGTCCATCGGCCCCAAACTTAAGCCTACCCCTAGGCATCTGTTGTTTCATACGACGACAGTGGAAACTGTCTGGAGGTCACTTTTTTTTTTGAAAGGGATCTTCATTGCGTATTCACCACAGAATACAAAACAACAGAAGTACAAGAATATGCAAACGAAACAAGCTGAAGAAACTCAACACAACAGCAACTGAGCAACAGAAGCTGAACCACCGCAGAAGCCTGAAGAAAAGCTCCAACGCCGAGCACCGCCGGAGATGGAACCACCAGGTCGCCGCACACCCCGAGAAAGAGGAACCCCACACATGTAGAGAGCCGCAGGAGCTGTCTGCCGCAAGCGACTGAACCGGAAGACGCTTAACGAACACGGCCATGGTGCCTCCATCCCGCAGCCACCCCACTTCCGTCGATCCCTGCACTGAGCACAAACAGCTTGCCGGAGCCTCCGCCGAGAACACGCCTTGACCAGAGCATCTCCCCTCGCCCCCACGGCCGGCCGGAGAAAGATGGAACAAGGCGGAGAAGAAGCAACACGAAGACCCGAGCCGCTCTGAGCCACGCCACCATGGCCGGCCAGAGACGCCAGATCGCCGCCAGCGGAGAAACCGAAATCCCCGAAGACCAGCTCCTGTACAGGCGGAGGAGGACGCCGGCACGAAGCACCAGCACCCCGCCGCAGCACCCCAGCTCCCCCAAGGTGTGGCCAGGAGGATCCACAGCCAGACGAAGAAGGGGAGCGAGGTACAAAACTCCAAAGGACGACCATCACCTCCGCCACGACAGCCGCCCAGGGAGAGCAAGAACTCACCAGATCCATCGATCCGGGAGGACACCAAGCCGGGAAGTCGTCGACTTCGCCCCGCAGAACGCCGCCGAGGTGGGGAACGACCCCCAGCACCTTATTCCAACACGCCGCCGCAGCCACCACCACTCCAGCGCCGCCGAGGAACCCTACCCTACTATCTACACGCCTAGGCCACGGATCCGAGGTCTCCCCACTCTCCCACCGCCGCAACGGCGGCCAGAGAGGGAGGAGACCCGCAGATCGGGCGTCGGCGGAGCGAGGGACGAAAACGAACTCCCTTTCGCCTCTCTCAAACAGTAACCAGAGGGAGGGGTTTGGACGCGAGCTAAGATAGCTGGTTCCTAGAGGTTACTTTTTTGTTTCGCGGGGAACATATTCTTGTTGGATATATGGATGGACTACCTTGCAGCCTATACAATAAATAATTCCATGGTGGTATGTTGTACTAGCATATGACAAGCTAACATTTCGGTGAAGATGTCACTGGATTCTTGCTCGTCTGCGGAAATTGTTGAGCAGCAACTTCCCTCGTCCTTGCTTCATTTGCTTGTTCTTGAAGCTGGATGGACCCTTCCTGCTGGAGCAGAGCCATACAAATATTTTTGCCAACCAGATATATATAAGTATAATATTAGGTATAAATGGAACCCATTCTCCCAAGAAAAGCAATGCAATCTTCACACTTTTCATGAACCAATGTACTCCTTGAAACTTCAAAGGCATCTTTCTTCCGGAAAGTCATTTTGACTCCAAGCTCTAGTGCTCCCACTATAAATATAAAAAAAACATATTTATAAGTTTTAAAAAAACCTGAAAAAATTATGCATGTTGTCAACGATGTATCCCACAAACGTGTAAAATATCGAGTTGAAATATTTTATATTCTAAACTACACAAAATTTCAAAATGTTATATATTTCGAAGATTTGAAAATGGTACATTTAGATACACAGATTTGTCATTTTTGTGTAGTTTAGAATTTAAAATATTTTAAATCAATATTTTGCACGTTTGTGGGATATCTAATTGAAAACATGCGGGATTATTTTCAGAAAATTCTGAATCTTACAAAAAAAATCTAAATAAGAGATCAGAGTCAGAAATCTCTACTCTTCTTCCTTCTTTCTACTTAATTATATCTCTATTTTGTTACAAAATCATAGCTCTTCTGCTGCGCATTAATGAAATCATGTTGTGGCCACACCTCAACTAACAAAACCGCATTATTGTTGAACTGAGATATCAACACAAGGAAATTATTGTACTACTAGCACCGATAAATTGCAGTGATGCACACATGGACAGGCCGCTCCACAACGCCACATGTACACTGCAGGCAACAGAGCGTCAAGACAGTGCCGCACAAATTAAGCTGGCCATCTATGGGTCTAAAATTTATGCCATTCACATCATCAAACGTCACTTTTCTATTGCATTTTTCAGCAAGTGCATGGTCACTTTGCCTAATCTTTTTCCTTTTCTCCCATGCATCATCACATGAGCCCCATGCATGCCACTTCGCCACGAAGGAAAAGACATGATCCAGATACCACCCCATCATCATCACATGGGCTGCTGCCGCTACCCTAGTTGGTAGATTTGTCCACTCGATCGTGCCAATCCCAAAAAGTGATACCTCTGATCTTACTGCCATCATCTTCCGTTTAGAGAGATGCTCCTGCAAAGCAACACACTTGTAATCAAACATGTAACTATGTAAGTGTGAAAAAGACCATGATGTGAGTTCCTCCCAAGCTAATGCGCCATGCCCCTACCCTACTAGAGGGAAATGGGGATGTCAGGAGGTGCAAAAAAGATTTCAATGGAATGATATGATTTCAGTACACTCTTCTTTTTTGTTATTTCCAAAATTTAACTAGCTGTCGTGGATGTGAAATTCGCGTCACTGTTTTTTTTTAGGAAACCCGTAGGACAATGAAGTTTCAATCAGTATATCGGTAATAAAAATATCAGACAACCATGGTTGAATCGGTTGAAGTAAAAAAATGCTCGGTCATCGTCTTCGATTCCGGCAGCTGCGCCGGATGTCTACTGCGGTACTACAACGCAGCATGTCTGCTATCGAGCCCCAGCTGCTATTTGGTCTGCGGATGGCTCGCTTCTTTCTCCGGCGGCGTCTCGACGGTGTTGGAGTTCGGCAGCGGGTGGAGCGGTGGTGGAGCTTTAAGACCTCTAGGTGTTTTTTTGCTATTTCCTGTTTGTATAGGGGTCTTTTTGCTCTTTGTCATGGGCAGGTGGCCTTCGGGTTGCTTCTAGTGTGTGTGCGTACGCGTGCTGTAACTGTTTCTGTATTCCTATTTAATTACGTACTAGTCTCAAAAAAATAAAATAAGCTGTCAGCTACACCACAAGGTCTAGAAGAGGCCAAAAGCCTAGGAGACAATGCAAAATAATGGAGCAATGTTTGTACTCTTAACAAAAAGGCTGCTGATACTGTACAAGGTAGATGGTAGGCAGAGGAGAGGGGACCCGAGGGAATATCTAGTGCTACATACCCTTCACGTACTACTGTTGCTACCACACGAAAAAACTATTTTATACGTGTCAAAAAATTATACGAAAAATTGTGAGTGCTCATGATGTATGTCCCTACAACATCCTAAAATTTCATGTCCAAATTCGAAATCAACATTGAGAAACAAAAAAGACAAATCTATCGTGAATAGTGCTACCTAGTGTCACAAAAAGACAAAACCAGAAAATGACACTATTCATGCTATTTTCTCTTTTTTGTTTCTCAGTATCCATGTCGAATTTGGACATGAAATTTTAGGATGTTGTAGGGACATACTTCATGAGCACTCACAATTTTTCGTATAATTTTTTGACATGTATAAAATACTTTTTTCGTGTGGTAGCAACGGTAGTACGTGAAGGGTGTGTAGCACTCCCTGCATTCTCCACAGTTCATGGTCGAGGCTGCCAAGTTAGGCTGGGCACTGTTGGAGTGAGACATGGAGGTTGGGGGAGGACCCTGCTTTGATTCCCTTTGATCCAGTCTGAATAAGGCGATCCAGATATAGTGAAAGCTCCGTCTCATCCACAGAAAAGGTAATCAGGATATGGATATGGGAAGGATGAGCTTGCCACAGAAAGATGATCTAGGTAACATGATGGTTTGTGGTTTAGGGAGAGATTAGGAATGCTGCACGAAGACTAAATCTTCTTCTTTGCCATGAACCGAATCTTGTTACTCTGATTTCAGTCCGACAAACTGCACGACACAAGACTACACTAGACAAAACAAACGTGTATCAAATCTAGCAAACTTATCTGACCAAAAAAATTTAGCTAATTTATCAGCTAAAACGATTATATGTTAACATGAATATATCATACTAGATTGTGACATCTCAAGGTGAGTATTCAGTTCAGAGATCCCCGTGAGGATTGCAAAAACGGCCACATGGATTAGGTAGTCACATGCACGTAAGCATGCATACTCTGCAGATGGATACAAATTTGCCTTTTATGAGGTTTGGAGTTGCTCAGGTTTCTCTGCCGCGTCAGGCCAACACAAGATCTTGGATATATGCCAAACACATTTCAGCATCCGGCTGAGAGCTCAGCTGTGTAAAGGGAAAGTTGGTAATGTTTCAGGTTCAGCAACATTTACTTTTCCGCAGGCTGATAGATCCAGTTCCTTGGGTGCACACGGGAGAAAATAGATGTAGTCAGGTACTAGAGATAGAGATAGATGGAAAATCGCCTTGTACATGTAATCATCATCCATACTGTAGTACACTAGGGAGACCACATCATTTCCACATTGAAACTTGGAAGACAACTGATGCCTTCAGCTCTGCGGAGATTTGTCATTAAAATTATGATGATGCATTCCACTATAGTACAGTGTTAGGATCTATACATGCGCAACTCATCCCCTATGAGACCCTCAACTACCCAGAAATCCCAGATACATGTTCAACCTATCATTCAGCAAGGCATATCTAACTTTCTCGGTGCCCATGTCAGTAACAAATTCTCATATCATCAATAAACAGAAATTCAGCTAGGCAAAGGTAAGATTTCTTAGGGAGGGATTAACTGAAAATGTAATATAAGTTTTTCTTTCCTTTTCATGTTCTAATTAGATGATAAGTTTGACACAATTGTTACCACTGGCTCAACTCCGTACTTAAAAAAACACTAGCACTGTGTTTGGATGTAGGAAAGTTTGCCTGGAATTGGAGAATCTGGAATTGGAATCTAATTCTGCCGTTTGGACTGGCTAAGAGAATTTAGGCCTGGAAAGTTTGAGCAATTCCGCGCGGAAAGCCCGCAAGTGTTAGCTCGGCCCGAAACTTTCCGAGCTACGAGCCTCGAAAAGGCACGGAAAGGCTCCCTTCCTCTCTCGCTCGCTCACCTCCCTCGGTCGCGACAGAAAAGAAGCTCTTCCTCTGTCCCTCGCTCCGCCGCATCTGGAGGTCGACCCAGACGGCAGCGCCGGCGGCGGGCAGGGAGGGCGCCGACCTCCTCAGTCCCTCACTCTCCTCTGAGCACCGCCCTCCTCTCTCCCTCTCTCCGTTCCCGACCGCTCCCAGCGCGTCCCTAACCCTAGATGGGCACGACGGCGGGATGGGCACGGCGGCGCGAGCTCCCTGCCTGCCCCTGAGCCCCCCATCCTCTTGCCCTCTCTCCCTGCCTGCTTGCTCTCCATCCTACCGAGCTCCCCCCAAATCCTCTGTGCTACACTCCCATTCCATCTGGGAAATTCCAGTGACAACCAAACAGCGGAATTGGAGTCCATTTCCTTTCCATCTGGGAAATGGAATTGCTACTCTAATTCCATTTCCAGGAAACTTTCCTACATCCAAACACAGTGTAGTGCTAATTCATATCGAATATTCATCAGCAAAGCATCAAGCACCAAACGAACTTGAATACGACATCAGTTCACAAGACACAGCAAAGTCCAAGGCCAGGATGTTCGGAGTAAACCAATTGAAAGAAAAACATCTTCTATATTCGGCAGAAAGAGTATGTATAACTTTTAGAAGGGAACATCAATTTAAAATTAGGTCAACTGAACCACGGCAGTTTATATGCAAGTCGTTACACATACAAGTATCCACAGGAGAACAGAAGGTATGAGATCTTCTGCTGGCCAATCACCGCACAAGCAACAAGAATAGAGCGTTAGCCTAATACATAGTACAGTATCATCCATTGCATTTTATTGCATGCTCTGTGTGACATATAAAAGACAACAAAACAACACTACAAGATACAGACATCATGGAAGGGTTCTCTCGTAGAGAGGAAGTGCTCCCAGTGCATCACGCTCTGCTCTCTCCTTTTTCACCTGGAAAATTCGAGGCATCAAACAGTGGCCAGCTAATAAGGCTGGATCTTAACAACAACAGAACTGACGAGGGTCCAGGGATTTAACTGGTAGCAACGTCAGATACATATCTGATGGTATTCTATCGGCAACAGATGGAAAATAATGAATAATAAGGGTACTGCACAAGTCACATCAATCATATCGTCAGACAGGTTCTCAATTTGACAGTCACCAACAGATATGGTCCTATAATTGATAAAAAATAACAGTGGATACTGATGAGCTGATACCAAACAACTTTCAACTGCGAGGTGCCTAGAGTGGATAGCATATTTGCACTTTGTGCACAGTGTCTTTTGGTGGTGAGTTAGATGTTAAGTTGTTAACGCAAGAATATGCAAATACAATAGACAAAGTCAACGACCGAGTCTAATAACAGTTAAGTCCACACAAAAGGTAACATACAAAATCTGTAGGAACTAGGGGAAAAGTCACAAAAAGGACTAGATTCAAATAGTTACATCTTTTGTGAATTACTCAGATAATGAGATATAAATGTACAGCGCAGCAAATTGAGGATCTAACTGTACGAGTTTGATTGTTACAATTCAAGGGGTAAATTCCCACTGCTGACATGTACTGTGTACTATCCTATTTGACAGAGAGAAAGGAGTACACACTATGACAAGCTAAGACATAAGAATACAAAATGAAAAACATTAGGTCAATCAAATGATAACGACTAAATAACAGATCCACATGAAGCATTTTTATCAAGTCAAAATGCCTCCTGGACAAGTGATGGATGCCTGAAGTAACAAAAGGAAAGGTGATGATAAAGAGCATAAACTTACCAGAGCCAGCATGTCAGATAGATAGCTTTTGAAAGGTGTCTGCAGCGCCTGCCAAGAAAATCAAGTGTCAAAATCAAAATCTAAGACTTGTACTGGTGTCTTATTATATATTAGAAAACTGAAGAATAATTTTGGTGGTGGTTACTAGTAGGATGACCATATGAACCTAATATTTAGTTTCTTACGCACTATACCAATTCATCAAGTTGCAGACCTTATGTCTTCACGCAACAAAGCAAGACAAACTAACGATATTTCTGACAGAACAAAAAGGAAGAAATCACTACAGTGTTGGAAAAAAAAGTGCCAGGCACTAGGTCACCTGTCAGCTGGTCAAGTGATCTGGGATACCTCCACAAGACCCATCACAGTTTCAACAATGTCAAGTGGGACAGAGACGTGAGGAGATCACCCAGATGAACCAAACAACATAAGTACATGACACTAAGCTCGCAGCTCGTTCCATCATCATGCCACATTTCTTTTGCAGTCTACCAATCCCTCGCATTGTGCTATCTCCTCCCTACTCAGTAACGGGAGGCAGATTCAACAGCAGGGAGAAGGATTTTGACAACCAGTAAGGCCTTGTTTGGTACTAGTGTAATTTCAGGGACTGGTGGGGATTATCTCGGTCTAATCCCAAATCCCCAAAAGCATTTCCACAGAATTCTCCAAACTCTAGTGTATTTTCCTGAACCAGTACACTACCCCTCCCTAGTGAATTGGGGATTAGGGATAAATTGGGAATTTGATGGGATTGGGTGAAGACTAGGGGTTTCACTCAATCCCTGCGGGGATCATCCCAACAAAAACACTAGTACCAAACAAGGCGTAAGGTGGATACAACCAGCTGTGGGCAGCCTAGACTCGACATGACCACCTACCTCTCCGATTCATTCCATCATATTCCATTTGTATGCACTCCTAGGCATCCGTTTAACTGCAAGGATGCCAACCATTGCAGCCTCATGTATTCCTCTAGAAGAATGTTCCATTGACAAGCATCTATAATTCAGAACTCACAGAACAAGCCTTCCACATAGGAACATAGACTACCCAAAACTATCCAACCTAGCAGACTAGGTTCACCTAAGCCTATCAATCGACACAATTCACCAGCATCAAAATGAAATGGAAAATTTCTCATTCCAAATTGCTTGCACATCGGATAGCCAAGGAGGCGAATCTTCTCTCACCTTGAGGTCGTCGGGGAGGTACTGATGCTTCATGGAGAGGTCCATGGCGCGCTTGAGGCGCTGGTTGCGGGCGTCGACCACCTCCCGCGGGAGCCGCGCCAGCGCCTCCTTGATGTCCAGGTCGTTGTACGGGTCGTACAGGTCGTCGTACCGAAGCCCTAAGCCGAAAGAAGAAGCAATATATCAAAGATCCGGTGAGGTGCCGATCCAGCAAACCCTAGGTCCGATGAGGTGGGTACTGACCGAAGTTGCTGAGGCGGCCGGCGATGGTCTTCATGTGGATGCGGGCGAGCGGGTTCTTCCGCGGGTTCACGAACCACGCCGACAGCGACGACAGCATCTTCGAGATGCTTCTAGAAGCTTCCTCGCCCTGCGGCTTCTTTCCTCCGGGCTGTTGTTCTGGTTTGGTCGCGTCCTTCGGTTTGGGTAGTTGGGGAATTTGGGTCCCGGAATGGTTACTTCCGGAGGGAAATGGACCGGCCCATCTTCAGATAAACTGTTTCCTTTGCTAAAAGTTCTCAAAAAAAGTTCATTTGCTAAAAAGATTTTTGTTTCTGACTTGTCTCTTCTGGTCCTTTAAAAAATAGGCACTTAAATCTCCAATATCTATATTTACCTTTGTATGTAAAATTATTAGAAATTAATATGTTTTGTTGAAACTTGTGGACGCTTGGACGGAAATTCAAAAATATTAGAAACTCAAAAATTCATTATCATATGTTTTTGAATCTTCCACTTCCCATAATATAACTTTGAACTTTATTCGGTCCTTTTCTAAAAAGAAATTTTTCTGAATTGTCTCTTATCGTCCTTAAAAAATTCACTTAAACGATCTCTAGTATCTATTTTTCCTTTGTATGTAAAATTATTAGAAACTCAAAATGTATAATATAAAAGGGTTTAAACTTCTGCACGTTTGAAGGAAATGGACCGGCCCATCTTTAGATAAACTATTTACTTTAAGGTTACTTTGAACTTTATTGGTTGCTTTGCTAAAAAATAACATTTTTGTTCCTGAATTGTCACTTCTCGCCCTTCAAACAATAGCCGCTTAAACGATCTCCAATATCTATTTTTGACTTTTTTATGTAAAATTATTATGAATCCATGTATTTATGAATGATGATCTTATATTGGGGAGTGCTAGGTGGCCAGTGGGTAGAAAAATTCAATCGATCAGCCGCCTTCGAAGCCATCGAATCTCACTTAGTGCGAGAATGGGTCGTCCAATCAACGCAACATCATACCTTCTGATGCGACATTTCTTAAGAACACCATTTGCAACTATTTTTTCGTGGTATGCAAAAATTATGCACATAATGTTGCAACATTTAGAACAAGGTCACATAGCAAAAATATCAACACATGCAACATATCTCATTGCACGTAACAAAACCTTAATCGACTGCAACATATGCAACATGAAGACCCATCAAATCCAACAACATGAAACCAACTTTGCAGTGTGAAGACAACATTTGGTATATATGCCCATAATCATTGCAACATGTCACACGTGTATGCGGTAGAGGACACATGAGCCTACAACAATAAAACACCTTATGCAACAACAAAAAATCTCGATTTCACTAACATGTAAGTATGTAACGACCAACAATGGAGACGCCACCTTCTTTGATCGAGACTCGCTGCCACGGAACTGATTTGCCGGAGCCTTGCCGGGGATAGATAGGGTGATTATGAACCAATTTTCCCGAGTCCACCTTCTTCCCGTGGATCAATGGTACAGATAATCTCTAATTTGACCTCCAACTAAAGTTGTATGGCTTTGGAAGCGCGCTCCACCATCATCATCATCTATGTGCAGAAAACGAATATGGTGGAGGTCGAGCAGCAAAGGTGTATAGCTGGGAGGAATGAAGGACCGACAGGGAAGAAGAAATTAAATCTAAGAAATATGAGGATGAAGTGGAAGAGGAGGAGGAAAGAAGGAGAGAAAGGTGGTCTATCTTGTGTCACGAGTTGTGCGACAGCGAATAGTTTTCTTTCTTTTCGTGTGAGACAAGTTGTTGATTTCCCTGATACCAGTAGGTTACATTCAATCATGTACTCCCTCCGTTCCAAAATAGTTGACATGTGTTTGTCCAAATGTGGATGTATCTACACACTAAAATATGTCTAGATACATCTGTATTTGGACAAACACGAGTCAATTAATTCCGAATGGAGGGAGTACCATTTATGTTTCACCCTTCCTTTTACTGGTAGAAATGTTGGAAACAAAGACATTTGGGAGCAACTAGCATGGGGACACTATGGGACGACCTAGCGGGTGATCTCCCCACAGGACATGCGCCTTGCAAGGATGCAACCCTAGTACACCTCTTGTGATTTTATCAATTTTGAAGTTCCACAACTTCAAGTTTATGCGTTTGGTGGTGTGGGTGTGCATGTATGCATTTACGTTATACTAGTGTTTGCAAAATGAACTGTTTTTGGAACCTCTGAAGGATAAGAAAGAAGGGAGAAATGAATGATATTAGACAGTTTTTTTTCTCCCTTAATTTCGTAGGTTGTGTTCTCTGCGGATAGGGTGCTGTGATTTGATGTTGCTTGACATGGTTTCATGGATGAAATGCAGTAAAAAAGAGGGGGTGTGTAGGTAGTACTCTAGTGTTATTTGTTGCGTAGCACGGAACTTTATGGTCGGATCATCAAATAAATAATCCTCAGCATATAGCCATATACACCCATAGTGAAGTTCCCTGAAGTTTATACAATCTCGAGCACATAAGCTACTGAAATGTCAGAAAAATCTGAAGACATTTTGCTCTGAAAGAAAACATTGCTAAATCAGAGATTCAGTAATCACTGAAGGAAGCACCATAGGAGCCCAAGTTGGTGCTTAATTGTATCACAGACAGGCAGGGAACGTGCAAGATCATGGTAATTCCTCGACCGAGTAAAAAAAGTCACACGAGATTGAGCAACAAAAAGGTTTGTGTTGTGGCCGGGGATGAGACACACGGACCGAGCCTGTTCCACCCCTAGGCGAACGGGTGCCGTTGCAGCTTGGCGCCGTTAGCCAGCCACGCGTGACTCCCGCCGATTCAGGAAGTGCGTCCAGAGGCAACCTGCGTAAGGAGCGCCCACTGCAACATCGTGCACTCTCATGGAACCAGGCCCCTACAATGCGCTCGCCGGCGATAAAACTTCACCTGCCCGCCTATTTGAACTGGGTTATCTATGAGTAAAGAAGCGGTGTGGGACTAAACAAAATCTGTGTACGCACCCGAATCCTACGCGGACACGGCCAGACGCCCCACAGGCTGCCGCTCGTCCGCGTCCGCAGGCTGCAGCAGATCAGTGCCGCCGCGCGGGTAGGTTCCCTGGCTTCCGTCTCCTGCCGTCGATTGGCCGCCAAATTCAGTGGGATTCGTTTTTTCACCGAGTGGCATTTCGATATTCAAGTCGGCTGGACTCGTTCTCGCCCACCCACCACAGAATGGAGCCTGGTCCCTCGCAAGAAAAACAAAAAGATGGAGCATGGAGACAGACATTTATCTACTGACAGGCTTTCATTTCCTTCTCTGTTAGAAAAGAACTTTTCATCTCCCTTTCAGCAAAATTTTCCGATATCACTGATATTCAGCAAAAGTTATACACAGTTCTAACTATGAATTACGTACGCACACAAGCGCCGTGTAAGTTTCCCAATATCACTGATGTTTCAGTGGCTAACATTCACTCGTGAGCTCAGCTGCCCGTTTGCTTCGGTGCCGAAACGAATAACTGACCGATCGCCTCCAGTGCAGAGACGTCCCAGCTCTCTGCGTGCCTAACCACCTGAAATATAATAACGCAGGTACCAACGAAATGTTTTTGCAACCTCTGAATTGTCAGAAAGGAGGGAGAAACGAAGGAGTTCACATGATTTATTTCTAACTCCCTTATTACCTTGTATTTTTTATCTAAATCATAGGTTGTGTTCCCTCTGATGGTGATGAGGGGTCTCCATGGGAGCCTCAGATATGTCCTAAAAACAGTGCAGAAACATTAGTCCATTAGGAGAAAAAAGGTGAGGTTTAGAAGAAGTAAACCCGAGCTACATGGAGCACTTTATTTTTAAAAATTCGAAAATCATATTTTTTAAGTTTCAAAAATTCTGAAAATAAAAACCTGCATTTATACTATGTCATATTCTATCAAGTGTAAAATTTCAACTGGAAATTTGTTGTATTTTGGGCTGTGCAGAAATGACAAAATCTGAAGTTGAAAGTAGTGAACAATGTAAATTTTGAACTCTCCAAAATATGGCAGATTTTGTTATTTTTGTTTAGCCTAGAATATGAGTTATTTTGAGTTAATATTTTGCACGTTAGTAGAATGTATCATTGTCTACATCCTACAATTTTTCAGATTTTTTGAACTCTCCAAAAAGGGCTCCATGTAGCTCGGACTCCATTTGAACTTTCCGAGAAGTAAGGGCATATTCACTTATTCAATTATAAATCATCGTGCTGAAGAGGTACCTTAGCGTCCATGTTGCTATGACGAAGTTTGTGTCGACCCTCAAACCCTGCATGCAGGATTTGCCGGAGTTTCAGCAAGTAGCAAAATCCATATCATGGAAACTTCACAGCTGCCAACACTAACTAAACAAGAGGTTCATTTGACATTTATAGCTTAGCATCAACAATGAAAACTATTAAAAACTTGTGACACATATATGGAGTGGAGATTTCGTGCTCCTGGTATTTTCAAAAACTCGGAACAATATCGACCAGTATCAAAAAAAAAATTGGGATATAGCCAATGGTGTCTTTCACAAACATGTAAAAAATCAACTTAAAATAATTTGTATTTTGAGCTACACAAAAATGATAAAAATGTGAATCTGAGTACGCATACTTTCTAATCTCTAAATTTATCAAAAAAAAATCATTTTTTTGTAGCTCAGAATACGAATTATTTGATGTTGCTATTTGCATGTTTGTGGGTACACGATTGGTTACATTAGGGATTGTTTCAATTTTTTGATACTCGTAACTTTCTTTTAATTTTTTAAAAACACCACTGAAACTCGGGAGCCAAAAACACTTTTCGACATGTATGCAGCTATATACATCACGGAAAACTTGCAATGTAGTAGTAGTATAATTAGGCAAAGTTGCAGGGGTCATGAAAATTTACCTTCTCTATATTTTCAAGTTCGAGCGAAGGGCTGTCAAAGAAGGGTACTAGCAAATCCAGATTCTGAGAGTATCTAGACCTTCCTACACAGTAGAAGGGTGGACATAGCAGCACAAAGAATCATTATTGGCTGATGAGGATGCACCGATTTGATGTTTGTTTCATGGATGAAATGCAGTAAAAATAGGGGGTTTCTATGTAGTACTGTAGCTTTATTTGTTGCGTACCACGGAACTTTATCGTCGGATCTTCGAACAAACAGTCTTCAGCATATATGCCCAAAGTGAAGTTCCCTGAAATTTATAGAGTCTCGAGCACATGAGCTACTGAAATGTCACAAAAAGTCTGAAGCCATTTTGCTCCGAAAGTGCAAGTTAACTTTCACGTTCTGTTTCTTTGACCATCACATACACTATAAGAAGAAAACATTACTAACACAAACCCTCAAGGTCCACGCTGCAAGCACATATATACCTGTGAGGAAATAAGCACGCTGGTAATCGGCTTGGAGAACAGCAACCACATCCTCCACGCTGCGAGGCAACTCCAACTCTGTATCGACGGCTTCTACAGCTTGCGTTGGCTTCCTGCTGGGAGAAAGGGCCCTGAGGAGCTCGGTGACGGCGCTCACCGCCGCCCTGACAACTGAGGGTGCGCCGTTGTCGTCGCCACTTCCTGGCGGTGAGCCGGAGCCGGCACCGCACCTGACGCTGAGGAGGCGATGGCTCTTCTTCTGCAGTAAAACGGAGAGGAAGCAAAGAAGATTGGAGGCGATCCAAGCAAAGGATGCAGTACGGTTGTAGATGTCCAGAGCTGATCACCTTTGCGCCTGAGAGGCGAGGATAGGGAAGGGGGAACGGTCTGGCGGTTAGGGTTGGCGCATGATCACATCCGGTTGTGTGAGGCCTTCCAGGTGACACGCCACTTCGGTCCATTGTCCCAATCAGTGTTCCATTTCCTGGTGACCGGCCGGCGTAGACATCTCGTTGAAATGTAACACCAAATATCTCGTTGGCACTGGTTGAGATTTCACTATATCAGTCCTCGCATGTTTCTCCATAAACCCGAGTATAATACCATGGTCAGAGACTCACGATTACAAACCATTTATTATGAAAACAGAGTTCATGTCAGGCAATGTCTTTAGCCACACAAAGAATAAGATCGTTTGTCATTGCTGTGGGTATCTTCCCAGACAAAATCTTACATTTTCCAGGATAATTGTAAGAAAATGTACACTATATAACAACAATCATTGCAACGACTGGCTAAGGTTTAACTGAACATACACGCTGCCTGATGTACTCCTGTATAGGGATGAAAACGGAGCGGATACGGACGGAACTGAGTGGTGCCACATTTGTTTTCTTATTTTTTTACGGAAGCGGAAACGAATACAGAAACCCCGGAAACAAACACGGAAACAAATATTGTCGGAAACAGATACAGACCGAATACGGTGCGGACACGGAACAGAAAGCAGATGTCTGCCGAAACCAAGAGACCCCTTCAATAATGCAGGAAAACTCTACTAAACCAACAAACTTGTCAAATTTATAAGATGAAATAAAAATATAAGCATATATCATGATTAAATAGGGCCTAAACATGGTTGCTTTAATCTTTTTTTATTCAGATCTAAGTTATGCCTAAATGTTCCTACTAGAATTTCTGGTCCTGCTAGATTTGTAAAGCACTACGTAGTAAAAACGGAATTTCCGTTTCCGTGGTCATTCCGCCGGAATACGCTGTTCCGTTTCCGTTTCCGCATAAAAGTTTCCGTTTCCGTTTCCGTTTTGCAAAATTCCACTTCCGTTTCCGTATTTCCATTCCGTTTCCGTTTTTCCGCGAAAAAGTCGGAAAGATTTCGTTCCGTTTTCATCCCTACTCCTGTATGCCACCTAGACACCTGGTCACGAATTGCGAGATGTGAACATGTGACAGGCAGATGTGTCGTAGGCTTAGCAGCGGCAAAGCTAATGCTCGAACACGATTTACACAAGTCGCTGTGGCAATCGCCTACAACCCAAAAAGATAGGGTTTGGGCAATTCCAGCATGGGTAATTGTAAGTATTTAACTTGTCTGGAGCACTTGAACCTTCCCCAAGGCCTTCTCGCCATCATCGACAACAAGCTTCTTTCGGATGGCTAACAGCTCCTCTCCGGCGCCGCAGATGTAGGCTGCTGTGCGCCTGCCAGAGAGAGTTGCTCCTTCCATGCTGTCGATATAGTCCTGCAAACACAATAAAAGAGATCATGATTCTATGGTTTCATTTACCATGTCCTAAAGATGTGCATCATCCAATGTTGGGACTAATGAGTATCTACTACTTCTGTTCACTTCTGTAATGCATTTTAGACATTTCAATATGGACTAGATACAGATCAAAATAATTGAATTTACACACTAAATACATCTACATACATGTACTTTTTTTTAAATGTTAAAAGGTCTTATAAAAGTGAACAGGGGGAGTAGTAGACAATTCCCTCTCTTCAAATTGATGGTGCACAGGCTTCACAAAATCGGAAAAGTATGTTTGAAAACTAGAGCCAGACAAATTGATCTGCTTCAGAGTTAAGATGAACAATACCTGTTTCGTGTAAGAGCCAGACAGGAAGAAATTTTTAACTGGTGTCTTCTGATCAGGTCTAAATGGGTCATTTCCAGGAGCCTCACGGTACAAAGATTGTCCGATTTTTACCACGCTGGACCATGTAACTTCCAAGCCTCGAGCTGACGGAAACAAATCTAAGACCTGCACCAATTTATAAACGCGTTAGTATCAAGCTGAGCTTTGATAGAATAAAAGAACTAACAGAAGCACAATAATCACATTTTATGGAACTGCTATAAAAATGAGGCCTTGCTTGGTTACTCGTTTACATCTGCATCACATTTTATGGAGCTCACCTGTTTCTGAACCTTGCTAATGATCTCCTCATTCGGCAATGGCATGTAAGGATCGCCAGGAGTCAGCACAGCTCTGGAAGTAAAGCAAAATTGAAAGGTGAATTTATTTACAGAAAGAAAAACCAATCAGATGCATAAAATTTAGACGCTATACAACACAAGTTTGTCAGTAAGACGCTTACGTAAATATAAATAGAGTTTCAAAACAATTGGTCAAACAATGAACATTATCAAGAGGGCTGACTGGTAGTCTTACTGGATCAGGGAGCCTTGTCCTTCAATGTAGTAGTCAGCAGGAGATGAAAGTGCAAGGTCGGAAAAACAGGAGAAATCTGCATCTGGAGTATAGAGCAGATTATCCAAGCCAACCGCCTTTTGCAGTTGTCTGAATCAAAGATAAGAAAAGAACCACTCAGCGAGCTATTTGCATTTGCACAAAATTCTTTTAGCATAAACAAATGTGTTCTTCGCGACAACATCACGGACGAGCCAACGAATATTATTGGGTCTAATCCAGAAATGAACAGTAACAAAGAACACTGGTTACCTCGATTTCTCAAGGTCTTGAATTTCAGTAACCCATCCATTGTAGCGAAGCTGAACAGTGACTACAGGAACACCATCTAACTTGTATATGTTGTCAAACATATCCCATTCCCTCCATTCCGGCGGTAGTAGTCTTTTGATCCCTGGGACATCACAAGCTGCATCCAACAAAAGGTCAAAAGGCAAGTTAAGCTTACATGGTTGGGCGCGCTGGTCAAAGAACAAAGGAATTAGAAGAACAAAAATAACCTGCAACATATGCATCAGCTTTGATTATCTCACTACTCGTAGCCTGAAATGTCCAGACGCAGCAAAATGTTAGTATGAGTGCTAAAAAAGGATTTTGGTTTATAACACTGTATATCTTCTTTGTATGATTTAGGTGTAATCACACTTAACAGAACCCTGATATGTATAAGCAAAGCTAACCTTGGAGATGCGGAGGCCTTTAACATAGGTCTCGCCATCAGGTGACTTATCATAGATAACCTCTCTGCATCCCCACCTTAAGTGAAACCTGAAGGATTTGTTATGGTGCAAAAAATTAATGCTACTGCAGTATGTACTACATAGAAAACTGAAGAGATTTTTTTGTCTATGTCACCATACCTACCACCCCTGTCTGTTATGTACTTCTTTATTGGGCCACTTAAGTAAACATCAGGTGAGCCCTTTAGCATGCGTAACAAAGATGCCTCTGTCTTAGTGGCAAACAGGGTGAAAATAGTAAGCATGCAACGAGCACTGATATTATCACAGTCGATGAAACCAAGAGCATAAGCAACAGGATCCCACATTCTTGTGATGCTCTCCCGAGTACCACCTCTGGACATGAACCAATCACTGAAACTTACCTGAAAAGGTATACATTTAAATGTACATTCAGATTTAGATATGACCTACATGCACATGCTTGAGTAACCACTTTGCTATGAAGATGAAACATAAGCAAGAGCACTACTACCTACACTCTAAATTAAAATTACACAGCCTATATGCACACTTCTAACGAAACTGAAATAGGACGACGAATATAAGAAATTCTTACATCATCCAAGTCTCGTACTTGCTGCAATGCACCATCTGGATCAACAAGAGCTCGAACAACTGGGCTTAGAGCAAGAGCAACTGCATTTCTTGCCTTATCATAAACCTGCAACACAATTCAAATATTTTAAAGAAATACACACAATTAGACCATCTAATAAAAGTATATGTAGGGAATTAAAAAGCGATGGCCAAAATTGACAAGACTTTGGGTGCTTATTTCATGCCACTGTTACAGAATCTATTGCTTGTTACTAGTTCACCGCACAACAGATGATTCCCAGTTATCATGGAAAATTTTAAATCTCATTCTATCTGAAGACAAGACAATCATGAACTAGCTCTGCTATTTATGGTATTCATACAAATACGCAGCTGTGAGGTTTTATAATGGTTTGATCATCCATGAGACCATGACATAGAAGAAGAATAACAGAACACACACATCCCATGAAATCGTACTAAATCTGGAATTATCATGAGCTGCAAACTATTTCCAAAGGGAATAGTTTTCTCTACAGCTATAGTTAAACAAAGAGTGATCAACTGTAATTGCTTTCCAGAAATATTCACAGATAGTTCAGCTGATTGCACTGTGGCCCGATGAACTAGGAGTTGTGACTTGCCGAATACTACTTTCAGACATATGCGTTGAAAAGGTATGCTTTCAAATGAACTTCAAAACGAACAGCACAAAGATGTTCAGAGAAGAAGAACATACAAAACTACAGGTAAGTGGTGGAATAGTTGCAGACTGAAACAGAGAAGATACTGCAAGAATCATGCATGATATCAACAAAATGCATGGCGAGAATGTTGTAATAAGTTGGAAGTGTGTAATTAGAAACTGTCAAGGAAAAACTCACAAAATTAATAATTCATATGAGTCCATGTTCTCCATTACAGGTTTGATAGTAGCAAAAACAAAATTGTGAAGTAATTACCTTGAGTTGGTTAGTTCGTAAGAATGCTTGAATACCATGTAATGGGGCTCCGACAGGGAACCGAAAATCAAGTTCTGCACAGCAACACAAGTGCTTGAAATATTCAGAAAAATCAATACAGCAATGAAAAAAAATCAGTTCATTTGATTTGTCTAATAAGTACAAAATACAGCACATAGCTTTTTCCAGTTGCTCAGAAAAGAGATCATTCCGCTACGATAAAATACAACAATTGGCTTTGCGAACTTCAATATTCAATTATATTACTAAAACACAATGAAATATTTTAGTGTTTCTACTGTATCAGAAATGCAGAGTAATTAGCAGAAGTAATCGATTATTATTAACTTCTACGAGCATCATTCCTCCTACGATTGTTAGTTACTCGGGTATACGATAAATGAACGTACCACCAATTACGCCCCCTTTATTTACAAAAGTATGGGTGTGCTCCTTGACTAGTAGATTATTTTCGGCCCCAACCTGAAATACAACAAGATCAAATTTCAACAGCTATTACTGTCAAGTCAAGGCAAGAAGGCACGTGTACTGATCATACAAGGCAAACATACATGCTTCATACAGACAGAAGGATAATATTCTCTTCATATATAGTACCACATACCAGAGACTGAATTTATAACTCTAGGAAGCATATGTTTAATAGGCCATAGTTACTCAAGGCAATCCATACTAACAAAACACCCCCATGATAAAGTTTCTCAAACCATCCAAGAGTAAGAAAATGTTACCTTCTTCAGAAGGCGGAAAAGGTTGCTGTAACAGCCGAAGAAGACATGCAGGCCCATTCAATATGGTTCCCTTGCTTGTCGACAAAAGAACCGACTTTGCCGCCGATAAACGTCCGGGAGTCGTACAGATCAACCTGCAAAGGGCACAGCACCCCAATTTTGACACGGTTACAGAGGCACGAGGAACACCATTTTGGATAGCGATGAAGGAAGCAAATCAATCAGCAAACCTCATGGCCCTGGTCCAAGAGCTCCACCGCGGTGGACATGCCAGCGAGGCCGGCACCTATGATGGCCACCTTGAGCTTTGGCCCCCTGTAGTGCTCGGGCTCCGGCGGGAACAGTCCTTTCGGCGCTGTGACACGGAGAAAAAGTTCCCAAATAAATATTTGTTCAGAGGCATTGGCACTGGGCTGAAAGCTATTGAACCAAATGGGACCAACTACAAACACATGGTCTGCGTGCAAGTGATCCATAAGTTGAGAACACATAGCAGTAGCTCATTCCTAGTAAGTTCCAGCCATAAGTCCGACCAAATTATGACGTGAACAAGCTTTCAATTTTCTTTTCAGATGGTTTAGCTACACAAATAAAGATTGCTCCTACAGTTGGTTAGTGGGGACGGCACTCCGGCGGAACGCTATTGAACCAACCGAAGCGAGACTAACTACATACGCATGACAACGGATTAACAAATTCAGGTACGAACGTAGTCGCCACTAATTCTCGATTCACCCACAGAGGGAGCGCTGCCCAAATTACGGCGCTCAAAGTTCACAAGGATTAACTGACTCGCCTTATCTGCTCCGTTCCGGTACGAGAATACAGCGAACAGGGGTTGGTTAGATAGAAGCCGAGAGAGGCGTCCTCACCGTTGACTGCCATGTCGGAGACGTTGCTGTCGAGCGAGCACCGGACGACGGCCCGGCGGCGGGAGGGCACCCGGCGCCTGCCGCCCACGAAGGCGGGGACGAGCGCGCACGACGTGGCGGCCATGGCCATGGCGTCGTGGAGCGCGGGATGGGGAGGGGAGAGGACAGCGCAGCGCTACGCCAGTGCTGCTGCTAGGAGGAGGAGGATGATGAGTATAAATTGTGTGAGCGCGAGAGGAGGAAGGGGGAGGAACCGATGAAGAAGTATGGAAGCGGAGCACAAATGTGCTGGGAAGGCGAAGATGCCGTCGGGTTGGGGATTTGTCGTGTGGCCAGGCCGAGCGTGGCCGTGCCACTACCCCGTCCACCACCACCCCGAACCGCACCGGTGACTCGGTGACGGTGAGTGAGAGTGGATTTTGCTTTGTTTTGACTACACAGAAAACCGTAGAGGCAGGGGACTGGCGTTCTGCCACGTGCACACGGCAACGCCGTCCATCTGTCTTGCCATTTTCATTAATTAATAAGAAAAGGTTGACCAATTAATAAGTGGGAAATCAGCCACAAACTGGAATAAACACCATCGCTGACCTTATATTCTGCATATAAGGTTTTTGGCAAGTCAAACCATGTAAATTCTTACCAAGTTTAGAAAAATATACCAACATTTGGAATATCAAATCAATAGCATTGGATTTATAACTGAGTATATTTTCAAATAGTACATATTTGGTATTGTATATAAATAAATTTGGTCAGACTTAGTGAAGTTTGATTTTCGTGGAAATCAATGCGCACTATATTATGACAAGGAGGGAGTACATGATTATGGCCTTATGGCGGTACAAAAGCATGTTGTTTGATTGTTTATAGTTATTAGGTTGTAAGATTTTGTCACATGGTATACATGGTTAGAAGCCAAAAAAAGTTGTGCTATCTGTGAGATAATCATATATTGTTTTCTACAATATATCATTTGTGAGGTAACCTTAAGGATTGGTTCAAGACCTCCGGATCAAAACTCTTCATTTATTGGCATATGGCTTCCATCCTTCTTAGTGAGAACAGGGCTTCACAAGCTGTTTGGAGAAGAAACTATATAGGCTTAAAGGCCTTGTCCTAAATTTATTGGAAATTGAGGGACTCACAATTTTGGACTATTCTTATTGCGATGAATTAACACCGTTATGGATTATTTACTATGAAGTACAACTCAAAATCAAGTTCTAAGATGATTGGATACGAAATACCACTCTTCGAGAATAATATTTAGCTTTGTTTAACATCGTCCGATTAGGAGCGATACAATCCCTACAGTAGTGGAAACATCTCCATCAACTTTGACATCCATGCGAGATTTAGTCAAACCCCGGCTTGCGGCACGTAATGCTCTTCTTAGCCAGTTAGCAATCGCCCAGCCGACTGAAGGAAAATGATGAATTTCGCTGGAACGAGAATGAAAAATTCTTGGTGATTCCATGTAAATTGCACTTGTTCATTTGGAACTCTCAAAATGAAAAAATATCACGTGGCATTTATTAAAGGTGTAATCCTTAGAAAAGATTATCTTGCAAATCATGACGAAACCATTAAGCGATTGATCTTCCATGCAAGTTTGTCCGTTCTACATGGTCAGATATCCAAGTTGTTTCTAACTTAGAGCCGCCATGTAGTGTTGCAAACATGTCTGGCAACTGATTGTGTGAAATACATTATAAGTATAAAACCCTCATTTGGGTGGAGCGATTGTTGTAATATGGTCATATGTAGAAATGATTTGGTTTTAACGGTAAACAATCTTCTCCTTTACGGATAGTTTACGAGTGCACCAATTTGTTTCGTGTGTGGTTATCTCTTTAACGTTTGTAACATGAATTTGTTTATAAATCTTTGTACATGGCTACAAAAGACGGGGCGATATACTTTTATCCCACAAAAATGACGGCGTAGTCTACGGATGGCCCTCCTCCAGCGTAGTCATTTTGTGAGTTTTTCTTGTATTTGTATTGTGCCGGTCGTGTGTATCTTAACTATGCAGATGTCGTGTGTCAGCTATTTTGGATTGTATCGTTTGATGCGAACTTTGAATTTAATAAAACACCGTTTATATATAAAAAGATGTCCGGGGAGGCTTGGTGTGTGGCCATAGATATGAAGAAACGACGCGGCAGGTGCACGTGTCTTGGGCGGCAGTGATATTCTAGTGCGCCTTATCGTGTAACTCCACTCGACGAATATATATGCCTGGTTTTCTGATCGATGATGACCTGTCAACTCTAAGCAGCTTAATTGTCTTACTGCAGCCGCTGGGCTGAGAAATCAATGCACTGATCGGGCGCTTCTTGACAAGAAAAAAGAAAGTTCCATGTGGTCGCTGAAGATGAAATTATGCAGCCTGTAGAGTTGCTTGTCGATCTAAGCTGCATTATTATTACTCACTATATTAAGGCGTGCAGATTTCTCGTCCTCACAGCGCTCCGGGCACTGTTGGAACAGTAAGTAATGTGTACACTGTTCACATGAACAGTATGATTCTTTTTTTTTTGCGACTTTTTTTTTTTTTAAAATTTCTAAAAATTACATACACGAAATATATGCGCGCCGACGAGTAGGTTCCATCTCCCGTGAACGGTTTCAGGTTTTGTTGACTCGCGTGCAGATTTCTCGCCCTCACAGCGCTCCGGGCACTGTTCATGGAACAGTAAGTACTGTTGTACACTGTTCACATGAACAGTGTGATTCTTCTTTTTTTGCGGTTTTTTTTAAATTTTTTTTTGTTTTCCAAAAATTACATACACGAAATATATGCGCGCCGACGAGTAGGTTCCACCTCCATGAACGGTTTCAGGTTTTGTCGACACTAACTCCTCAATTTTTTGATCCAAATTCATACAAACAATTCACGAATTTTGTCAATTTTTATGCAGAAAAGTCCCCGCGTTTACCAAAAAATTCTATACATGAGTATCAATCAGTCGGTTTCTCACATTTAAGTTTCAACTGACTAACATCCTGAAGCGGCACGGCACTAATTATCTTTGGAAGCACGTCGCACCATGGCACCGGAATGACGTTTGTATCAGTCGAGCGCGGTTAACAGGTACTCCTCCATTTTTTAATATAAGATGTTTTAGCATTTTTTCACATTCACATATATCTAGATGTATGTAGACATATTTTAGTGTGTATATCCACTCATATTAGTATGCATGTAGAACATGTTGAATAGCTAAAACGTCTTATGCACGGAGGGAGTAGATCAGATGGACATCGATTTTAGCGTACCGATTTGAGAATTACTCCTTTAGGAAAATTTGTTGAATTTGACGATCTACAGTTTATTTTGCATGAATATGGAGATAGTCACTTCAGGAAAAATTACTTTGAGAATCCTTTGAATCAAAGAGGCCCTAATCCATGTGCCAAAGAGATATCACTGATAACACATAGTGCAATTGTTTGAAAGTATCGAGCCATGGAAGCTAGTACTCCCAAGTTACACTGATATCAGTTATATAATCGTGTGCACATAACTAATATGCAAGATTTGTTTTTTGAATTTTCAAATTCAAACAAAACAGAAAAAAAAAACATTGTGTAGAGCCGAAAAGTTACTTTGCCTCCTAAGTTACAGTGGTCCTTTTATTTTTTTAAAATAAATTCAAAAGCTATATTTAGAAGTTTGAGATTTTTTAATGTAGTCAATGATAATTCCACAAGTATGCAAAATTATAATACAATTTTTTTGTATTATGTACTACACAAAAATTGGCAAAATCTTGTATATTTTAAAAGATTTGAAAGTGTGTATACCAGATCCACACATTTATCATCTTTGTATAGTTATGAATATAGAGTATCATTTATTATCTTTTGCCCTTAATGAGGCGCGGGCACAAGTCGCTTCGCTCTTTCTCTCGGTGAATGTAGCACCCCAGCTTTCAACCTTACCTGAGATGCTACCGCGCTACAACAACTTCTATCAAGACCGGAGATTATTAGGAATTTCGACAGAGTTTTCCTTGTATATACGGACATCCACGACAGGCAGTTATCAGTAAGAAGATAGAAAGCGGTAAAATAACTAGAAAGAAACACCAAGAACTATAGAAAGCCACTAAAAAGAAATGGCGTCCACTGATTATTATTTGAAGTTATGTGACATGCTCAATGAAGTAGAGGTGCTACGCCCATATCCCATACTCGTCGCTTATTAGTACCTGAAAACCGAATGAAACACAAGAATGAGTATAAAAATACTCAGCAAGTAAAATACAATAATAATCCCATTGTGTCAAGTACATAGCTAGGGGTTACCAATTTTCAACATCCTACACCACTGAACCCAACCAGGACCACCTGAAAATACTGATAATCTCTTTATGAACTAACAGACTGAAACCGAATATCTGAATATGTAACTGAAACTGAACATCCGAATATGTCGAAGACTAAAACTGAATATCTGAATATGTAACTGAAACTGAACATCCGAATATGTCGCCCGGACTAGCCCACAAGCTGACAGTTCTCACCGAACTCTATCGGAGTAGCCACTTGGGACAGTCTCTCACCGAACTAACAGAAAGGGTGAATATGTCGCCCGGACTAGCCCACGAGCTGACAGTTCTCACCGAACTCTATCGGAGTAGCCACTCGGGACAATCTCTCACCGGACCGACAAGAAAGGTTAGCCATCGGACTAGCCCACAAGCTGACAGTTCTCACCGAACTCTATCGGAGTAGCCACTTGTGAACAGTTTCTCACCGAGTTAGCTATGAAAGTAAGAAGTGTAATATCTCTGAACATGAACGAAGGAATCGAATCGAATGAACTAAATAGGTTTTAAGTGAACCAACTGAACAAGGGATCTCAATCAGTGGAAGCAATCAATTGAACCATCACACCATGGACGAACATAGAGAACAGTGGTTTGTCATGCACTTGCCTTTACCGATGGCGAAGACGTTAATTGGGAATAATTCCACACCTGTGTGGCTAATCACATTTCCGAGGGAGCAATCCCTTTGCTGTCCCTTCACGAAAGGATTCACAACTCGAGCTAGAAAGCTCCAAAACAAGCAAATGGTATGCCTATGGATTCATATGGAACTTAACTACAAACAACTCCCACTATTCGAACTCAAAATAAGGAGCTATGAAGGTCATAACCAACAAATACTACCCTGCTGCTTCCAGTTTTCAGAATATCGAGTAGCTACCTTCAGGGATACATGGAAGTAAGAATACTCATGGGAATTAACCGAATCATTTTGTATTAGAACATATGCATCACAAGCAAGCTAGGAAGGAACAAATTATGAATTTTATTGAATGGGTAAAGCTCCTCAAGCCCATGGGAAAACTCTATTCTTTGCTGTTTCCAGAATTCTGAAATAACAAGTAGCCACATTTGGAAACTCATAACAACAAGAATACTAATAGGAATTAAGTAAATCAAGTTGATCTATGAAGTATAAGGTATCAGGTAGCTGAACCATGGTAGAAAACAATTTAATCATCCCTCAAAGAGCATGGAAAGCTATGGACAAAAGCTACAAAAATACTGGTTAGCAAAAACAGAACATCAACTTGCTTTCGTTGCTGCGGCTAAACCGCTGAACCAAAATGAGTGATTGACGGCTCAAAACGATCGTGGGAACGAGGGTTACAAAACATTCCATAGGATGCCCCTCTGATTTTGCCATATAGGGACTCGGAATTGATGATCTTCACTGCTGTAAGCACAGGAACAGCACCACCAACGAATCCAATCCATTATGGATCTGCTACCCCCCTTTCCTAACCACCATGAATCCCTCACCTACAGCACCTTGGTACAGGTAAGGAAAGGGAGGACCTCACCTTGCTAGTGGAATTGGAGGGGATTGATGGAGAAAGTGTTGGGAGACCTCCTCTTGCAACCGCCTCTTCTCCTTCTCTTCTTGTCTCCACTTCTTCCCCCTCAAGAACATGCCCAGGCTGCCCTAGGTGATGGAGGACGATGAGCTGGACATGGCAGGGGGAAGGGCTTTGGGCTCTAGGTGAAGGAGGAGGTGAGGCGCCTTGGGAGGAAGGGAGATACAAGGGGGCTTCGGCTTGGAGCATAGAGGAAAGGGAGATGGAGCTCTCGGCTTGGGGAAAGAAGGAGATGGCCGGCTTGGTTGGAGATGAGGATGAGCTCCTCACGAGGTGCTAAGGATAAGGTATGAGGTTGTCCAGCATGTTTTTATTTTCATTTTATTTAATCTATTTTCGAAATACAATAAATAATTTTGGGCATTGAATTAGAATAAACCATAGAAGGTACATCCGGAGTTCGATTTGGGAAAATGAGTAGTCAATTTCGACTAGCTCGACGAGTCCGACTCAACCATGGACTCGGATCTTTGAGAAGAGGCTTATTTTTAAAAGGTCACAAGAAGATGGCCATGAAAGAGATAATTTCACCATACTATCTTAGAATAAAAGAGTACTCCACGATCGAATGTCTCGGCGAGATGCCCCTGAATATCGTCTCTGATTTGAAATTCAAGAATGATGGATAAAATGGGCTTCAGCGGTGATGACAAGAACCTCGATGAGAATATCCAATAAATTACGGGGTATTACAGTGAACTAATAACACCCCTCAATACACTCTAGTTTTTGTTTTAAATAAACTCTAGCTATGTGTTTTGCTACGAAGACGGGAGCGAGATGCTGCGACTATTCTGAGCATATATTTTCAATGCCGCAAATTTTTTTTGCGATAATTTACAAATGTTTTCTAGATAAGCTGTATATAGGAGTTGACTTTTCTCATGATTTGTTGCGACCAATGTAGCACCCCGGCCACCCCCGGGCTGGGCTTGTCACCCCTGGCAGCTCTCTAGGATCTCCAGACTGGCCCCACAGATCAGCACCAGTCTTTTCTGCGCACTTTGTCCTCACTCGTGCGCACCTGGGAACCAGTTTCCGGTCGGTCACCCATCCTTGGAGTGCTCCGGGCCAAGCACGCTTAACCTCGAAGTTCCTTCCAGATGAGCTTCCGGAAAAGAAGTTGCAACTTGTTGACATGAGTATCCTATCAATCCTATTGAGCCCTGAGCCAGGATCTCACATCCTTCCCCCTTAGAAGACCGACACCCTCGTCGGTCAGCCCCCAGTCCAGGAACTTCCCCTCTTGGCACCCGTCCATGCGTCCAGTGCCGGCACATATCACACATGTCCGCCCACTGACCCGCACACGCCCGAGTTACCGCAAGGGTCGGCTCTGATACCAAATTGTAGCACCCCGGCCACCCCCGGGCCAGGCCTGTCACCCCTGGCAGCTCTCTAGGATCTCCAGACTGGCCCCACAGATCAACACCAGTCTTTTCTGCGCACTTTGTCCTCACTCGTGCGCACCCGGGAACCAGTTCCCGGTCGGTCACCCATCCTTGGAGTGCTCCGGGCCAAGCACGCTTAACCTCGAAGTTCCTTCCAGATGAGCTTCCGGAAAAGAAGTTGCAACTTGTTGACATGAGTATCCTATCAATCCTATTGAGCCTTGAGCCAGGATCTCACAACCAATGACGTTTTGCTGCGATCAATGCGGATTTTCTACATACTCGTGTAATTGTTGCATACTCATATCTTTTGTGTTGCATCAGTGTTTTCGAAATACCGCGACACTTTAGGATTATCCCACTTCAAAATAAAAATGCTGCAACGATGCTACAATAGTACGGGTTTCTTTGGATTGTAGGATTTTAAAAACATAGTACTAGGAAAAACATAGGATTGAGATGTCATGTGAAATGTATTCCCACAGGATTCTAAAACAAAAGAATTTTGCAGCGGGTGCCTTTGGATGGTGCATATGAATTGAACACATGAATTTTGAAAGATTGATGAGAGAAAGTAGAGAGAGATAGAGTGAAACTGTATTGGACTTCACGTAGGAAAATTAAAATGAGGTTTGAGCTCATGTTGAGAATCCTATGGTATTGGGGCCATAGGAATTTGATGGCCCTAATCCTATGATCCAAAGGGTTTTCATAGGAAAAAAATCCATAAAATTCAAACCCTTTAAAATTCTTACGAAAATCGTACAATCCAAAGAGGGACTACAATTATTTGCTACGCGGAAGGACGTTGTGCTGCTAAGATCCAGTGTACTAGATTTGACATTTATGTGAGATATATTTTTTTCTAAATCTGGACGGCCAACACTGTCCTTACCCAACATGAGACAATAAAAGTTGCACACTATTTTGTTTTTGCAACGGCCATTATTCGTCCAGATCAATTTATTAGCAAAACAAACACCAGACCATGGAATAGGGACAAAATAATACAGTACTAGGTAAATTTGGTGCGGCGCGTCACGCCGCACCCGTGTTGTTAAATTCAAATTTGAAAATGTTGATATTTAAAAATTGTGTAGATTTGAGAATCTTGGAATGCAAAGAGAGCTTGTGTTTGGAAATTTTTTAGATTTCGAAAATTAGACGAATTGGAAAGTTATGTAGCTTTGAATAATTTGACGGTAATTAAATGGTTAGATTTGCAAAGCAGCTGAAATTTCAAAATATTCAAATTTGTTTGCCGTGCTATGATGGTAGGACTGAAATTTGAAAATAGACTTGGATATTGTCGGAATGCAAAGAAAGATTATGGTTTAAATTTGTTCAGATCCAGAAATTAGTTCAAAAGATTTGGAAGACATTTGAAAGTTTCAAATAGCCAAATTTGAAAGCTGAATTATGTTGGTGTAAATTTTGCGGGGCCGCGCCCGTGCGATTAAATTCAAATTTGGAAATGTTTTTGTATTGAAGGTGTGGAAATTTGAAAATAATTGAAATCCAAAGAGAGTGTACGTTCGGAAAATTGTTCAAATTTTAAGAAATGTCTCTTGGTAAAATTCAAATTTGGGAAAATATCTTTTTTTAGAAAGTGTGGAATTTTGGAAAATTATTGATTTCATATTAGATGTTTAATTTAGCCCAATAATTGGAGGAAATACATTATTTGATAATTTTCAGAATTTAATTTAAATCCAATTCATAATTAGAGGATATGAATTTTTTTTGCAAATAATGTTTAGAGGAAGTGCATTTCGATTTTTCTTGAAATTTTTACCAAATTGTAATTTTAAAACATACTCGTTGGTTGGCATAAATAGCATATGCTACTTTTTTATTTTTTTGAAAACATGTTTGTTTTTTGTCGTAAGTTGCTAGTATTTATCTTTCCGATCAGTCGCATATGTTATTTATATTTTCAAATTCAATCCATGATAAAGGATATGAATTTGTTATTTGTTTGTAAAAAATGTTTACAGGAAGTGCATTTGGATTTTCTCGAAATGTTGACCAAATTGGAATTTGAAGACATGTTTGTTTTCTTGCCATTTAAATCCAATCCATAATTAGAGGATATGAATTTTTTGTCACAAATAATGTTTAGAGGAAGTGCATTTGGATTTTTCTTGAAATTTTTACCAAATTGTAATTTTAAAACATACTTGTTGGTTGGCATAAATAGCATATGCTTTTTTTTTTTTTTTGAAAACATGTTTTGTTTTTTGTCGTAAGTTGCTAGTATTTATCTTTCCGATCAGTCGCATATGTTATTTATATTTTTCAAATTCAATCCATGATAAAGGATATGAATTTGTTATTTGTTTGCAAAAAATGTTTACAGGAAGTGCATTTAGATTTTCTCGAAATGTTGACCAAATTGGAATTTGAAGACATGTTTGTTTTCTTGCCATAAGTAGGTAGTATTTATTTTTTTCCAATCGTTCGGATGCGTTATGCGTGTTTTTCCGATGGATGAAATGGACAAATTTGAAAGGTACTTAAAACTTTGAAATATTCAAATTTAAATTTTTATCGTGTGGTATGAGTAGTCACTATTTTTTTTTGTGGCCACTTTATTGATTTATTGTACTGTTGTAGTGTATATATTTAAATCAAAATTTATTGATTTCGCAGTATTTAGCAGGGAAAAGGGGAAAAAATTGGAAAAAGAAAAAACTGACGCGTCGGCCCTCTGTGACGTCGTGATGGCGTCATAGAGGCCAGAGCGGGGCGGACCGACCGCGGCGGCGCCGGCGTATTTGAAGACATGTTTGTTTTCTTGCCATTTAAATCCAATCCATAATTAGAGGATATGATTTTTTTTTGTCACAAATAATGTTTAGAGGAATTGCATTTGGATTTTTCTTGAAATTTTTACCAAATTGTAATTTTAAAACATACTTATTGGTTGGCATAAATAGCATATGCTTTTTTTATTTTTTTTGAAAACATGTTTTGTTTTTTGTCGTAAGTTGCTAGTATTTATCTTTCCGATCAGTCGCATATGTTATTTATATTTTTCAAATTCAATCCATGATAAAGGATATGAATTTGTTATTTGTTTGCAAAAAATGTTTACAGGAAGGGGAAGTGCATTTGGATTTTCTCGAAATGTTGACCAAATTGGAATTTGAAGACATGTTTGTTTTCTTGCCAGAAGTAGGTAGTATTTATTTTTTTCCGATCGTTCGGATGCGTTATGCGTGTTTTTCCGATGGATGAAATGGACAAATTTGAAAGGTACTTAAAACTTTGAAATATTCAAATTTAAATTTTTATCGTGTGGTATGAGTAGTCACCATTTTTTTGTGGCCACTTTATTGATTTATTGTAGTGTTGTAGTGTATATATTTAAATCAAAATTTATTGATTTCTCATTATTTAGCAGGGAAAAGGGGAAAAAATTGGAAAAAGAAAAAACTGACGCGTGGGCCCTCTGTGACGTCGTGATGACGTCACAGGGGCCAGAGCGGGGCGGACCGGCCGCGGCGGCGCCGTCGACGCCGGCGTCGCGTTACTGCGAGCTGAGACGCGAGCGAGGGCGTGTCGGACGTGCGGCGTCGCGCGCTACCCGTAGGTGGCAGCGCCGCCGGTTTTGGGTCGCCGGAGCGGCGCCGGCGACGCGCGGACGCGGAGGCCAACGCAGATGGCGGCGTCGATTCCGGCGCGCTGACGGCGTCACGGCACGGCGCGCTTGGCGTGTAGGTGGAGGCGGCGACGGCGCATCTCGCTGTATGCTTCGATTTGAGTGGGGAGAGGCGCAGTGGCGGCGGAGAGCGTCGGCGACGGCGGCGAGCTCGGCGGCGCGGGGAAGCGAGGAAGGAGAAGGGGAGTTGTGCCGACGTCTTTCTGCTAGGCCCCTGCAGTTTCTGGAATTTATGGTTAGGCCCTTCTGCGTGCAAATGGTGGGACTGCTCTGCAATTTAGTTTTAACAGAGGACGCTTTTCATAAAAGAGACGCGCTGGCCGTCTGCCGGCCGTCCGATGGAGAATGGACGGTGCGGAGCCGCGCGAGTACTGCTATACTGTAGCGGAGCACAGTAAAACAGTGCGCAGCTGGCTCGCTGTGGAGAGCCAGGAAATCGAGCAGTACATAGAAACGGAAAACCCCACCCGGTAGACGAAACCCCAGGCGCACAACGGAAACGGAAAAGCTTCCCCCCTTGCCCGTACGGCTCTTGCCTCTGCCTCGATGGCTTCCACGGCGGCGCAGCCGGTGGTGATGGTGACCAACGACGACGGCATCGACGCGCCGGGGCTCCGCCTCCTCGTAGACCAGCTCGTCGCCCAGGGCCGCTACCGCGTCCTCGTCTGCGCACCCGACATGTGGGTCCTCTCCCCTCCCCCCTCACCGTCGTGATCCCCCATACCCTCGCTCCCATCCGTCCCGTTTCTTGTTTACTTGTTGTTTTCTGAAGGTTCTGCGGTTTCTGAATGCGGAATTCTGGGGAAGAAGGTTTAGCAGAGAAAAAAGAGAGATGGAAGAATTTTGGATGGGAAGTTTTATTTCCCATTGCCCTATTTGGCATTCTCACCTGATAAGAGAAATCGTGGAAATAAGAGATTTATTTTCTTGTTATCTTTTAGTAAAATCCTGTGTGGGCATCCAATGATGCAGTTCTCGTTTGTGTATGTTATTCCTATTAATAATTGATGATGTTCAAATACACAAATAAATGTTACTCCCTCCGTTCGGAAAAGGATGTCTTAGATATATCTAGATTTGGATGTATGTGGACATGTTTTAGTGTACACATACATCCAAATTTAGATATAACTAAGACATCCTTTTCCGAACGGAGGGAGTACCTTCAAAGAAAAGACAGGATAATTTAGATGATGTAAAAGTGAAACTAGTGATTGAACAGTTGAATTTCCACCATTCCAGCTGTTTAGTCCTGTTTTTCGTATGGTTAAGTTCAGAGTTAATTACGCTGTGGACCATGATAACCATAGGTTGAATCAAATTTAAAAGTATCAGCACGTCCCATCTTATTGAGCTACCAAAAATCCGTTAAACTGAAAGGTAGAACCGTGCTAAAAAAAGGAAAATCTGGTTCAATGTTGTGAAGTTTTTAAAAAGTCTGGCTCAACCTATCATTTGTTCTTCCGAGAAAACACAAGCTATTTTAATTCATTCCAATCGATTATGTCCACCTGATGGCACCAATTTGGTGATGGCTTTTTTCCTCGTAAAATGCAGAGACCGGTCGGGGGTAAGCCACTGTATTACATGGCGTTCTCCACTCCGCTGTAAACGCGTTGATATCAGTGGCGCTACAGCGTTTGGAGTTTCAGGTTTGTCTTGTTTAGTTTTATGAATTTCAAATATATATATATTACAACATTACATACATACTGGAATTTTCCGCCCATGGCCTACCCCATGGGTTGCTCTCTGATCACTGCCTAGAGATTTGCTCGCCAGTTGTACAGCCAACTCACATCAATGTCTAGCAAGTAGGTATCATTTGTTAATTGAGTTGATTACACCAACAAGTAGAGTTCAGCATGTCAGCTAAGGATGTTTATATGTCATTTCTGTTTATTATCTTTATTCTGGCATCGTCAAGAGGACCGTTTTATTTTTGCTATTATCTGCAACAGATGTCAGGCTAGCATTCGATATGTCACCATGATTTCTTGAGACACTGTATCAGTAATATATATTTTTCTTTTTTTGAGGAATTTTTTAGAGGAAACGCAAAAAGAGTTTGCGTTTCTTTTCATTGAAAAGGAAGACAACACGGGTACAACCTCCACAAAGGAGGGACACACACACACACGACCGTCCTCACCAAGCGACTACACTAGGTAAGGAGGTGCCCTCAACTACAAACTACAGCAACAAAAGGTCTCGCCAGCCTTGCCTCCAGCCAAGAATGGCGAGGTTTCGAGGCTCGGAGCAAAAGGGCAGCAATACCGCCGTTGCCAAACGTCTCCAGGGACGATTTCAGCTCCAGAACTGCCCAATCCAACATACATCGCGCCCCTGTGTGCAGAGGCCGGCGGGGTGAAGGGACCGGCTGGGACTGGTGTAGAACTCGTCGGGGAAGAGTCAGCGCAGGCATACGTTGCGCCCCTGATGTCCACCTCCTGTGTAGCAAGCAACGCCAGAGCGCCACATCGCCAATCTCACGCTGCCGCATCAGGCACTCCATGTGCAGCCATAGCAGCGCCTTCAAGAAGGGAGCAGCGCTGAGGCGCTGCCGCTGCCCGGTCTGTGGACCTAGGGTTTCCCCCGGCGCGCGTGGAGGAAGTCTGGCCATGGTTATGCCAACGCCTCGAGGAGGTAACGGCGCCCTCGGGCATCGCCGTTGACAGCGCAGACCGTAGCCGCGCGGGGTTTCTCCCCGACCCGTGAGCAAGGACTTCCGAAGACCATCGATGTCGGGGCAGACCAGAGGTGGCGAAGTCGTCAATGGAGGAGGCCAACACAGTGAGGGAGACCTGGTAGCGTAGTCGTCGTGGTAGGAAGGCACCGGCCAGCGCAGTGCCTGCAGGTCGGCCACCGCCAGGAGCGCGTTGGGCAGGCAACATGGAGTCACCTGCATCGCGCCGCCATGAATAGTGGTCGCCGTCGCTGCGCCAGCCCGCAGCTCGGCGGCGGACAGCAGAGCAGCCGTCACCCAAAGGGCCGCTGCTCGCATGCACGCCCACGCGGCGTCCTCCACCAGCAGCGGACGGGAGGGGTTGGAGGAGGGAGAAGGGTTGGTCGGGGAGGAAGGGGAGCAGGGCCAAGGCGGCGGCCCGCCCGGCCCTGGCCAAGCCCAGATCGGGCCCGAGCATCGCCTCCGGCCGTCGCGTCGACCGCGCACAGCACCGGCGCCGCATCGCTGCTCCGCCACATCGCCACCACCGCGCCGAATCACCTCCGCGCTGCCACCTCGCCGGGAACACCCGCGCAACCCGCGATGCGTCGCTGCTCCGCGCGAAGGAGCGCCGCCAGGGTGCGCACGCACACGCCCACGCCGCCGTGGCAGCCGGGCGCCGCCACCGCCGCCGGCGGCGGCCAGGGAAGCAGGGGGGCGGCGGCTTTTTCTAGGGTTTGGTTGTCGCCTCCGGAGTCGCCCGCGCGAGCGACCCGGGAGGCAGCGGGGCCAGAATATTTTGAGGAATTGTATCAGTAATATTTTCGCCAAATATGATACTGTGTCAACCTGGAGCTATGTCTCTGTAGTCTGTAGACATAAAATGGTACTGTTTACACCTTATTTACCTTCAGAAAACTTTGGAGTCAGTGTGATCTGAAGTTTTATGTGCAATGCTCTCAGCTGTCTTGCCATGTTTTAGTCTGATGGTCTTTGATGCTCCTCTGGTACTCTTTTTTTATATTCCAATTCAATTGTCCAATGGTAACTGTGCAAATACTAACCACTGGAAATAAAAATCCGCCAATTCGCTACATAAATGGAGAGGGAGAATTATTCCTGCGTTGTAACATGTATGATGATAATTAGAAAGCAGACCCTTGTAGAGAGTATGAAATGGATTAGAAAGTGGTGATCAAGAGGAAGCAACCAAACTATCAATCGTAGCACGGGCTTATCCAGACTCAACATAAGGTGGGTTCAATAGGTCGAGTAAAAAAGAAAGAAATAAAGAGGGTGTGCTTGATTCGTCCGAATCCATATAGCCAAATCATGTGGGTTCTTCAATCAGTACATGGAAATATGCCCCATTAAATGAGAGATGTTATATGTCAATATGTGTGTCTAACGTAAAACTGCGATGTGTTTTACTGTAGATGACATCCCAAATTAATGTAGTTAATGACCATATGGCTATCACTATAATCTGAACATATAGTTAAATTCAGAGCAGTCCCTGTACCAAGAGATTCCCAACCTCAAAGATTAGACAAATGGTGGATGGATGGAGGGGGGGGGGTAGAAAAATAGCCACATACTGCATGAGGAATTTCCCTGTATAAAGACAATAATATTTGGTAATTTTATTTGAAGTTCAATGAGATTACATGTTAGATGCTCATTTGTTCTTATCAAATTTAGGAATGCCTGCTGACTGTGCCTCTTTAGGCATCTCCGGGAAGCTCTTTGATGGTTTGGTTCCTGATTTGGTAAGTTTTGGAGTTTATTCATGGATTTTACTCTCTTTTATGGTTTTATGCAAGTGTATTAACTACCTGTAATCCGAAATAATGGGTTCCATGTATCATTTTACTTTGGATGCAGGTACTTAGCGGAATCAACATTGGCAGCAATTGTGGACTCCATGTGTAAGTATTTTTTACTTTTCAAAATGGCATGGTTGTATATTTCATCACATCGCTTTCATGTTAACCGACGCCAGAGTTTCTAATGGAAAATGTTTAATATGCAAATGTGACAAGTACTTCGAATTACATCAGTGTTTTAGGCAGTATAACTGTCTGTTGGAATTAGTACCATCAACTTAATTACGTTGCTTTTATCCCATCAATGGATCATGAGCACTTTTGTGCTTTTTATGTGCAGTGTATATTCTGGAACTGTTGCTGGTGCCAGGGAGGCATTTATATATGGGATTCCTGCATTAGCTATGTCATACAATTGGTACGCGGGGATCTTTCTTTGTTGACATAGTACTCTGCATTTATTGTTTCTTTTAGTATCCAAATAACATTCATATATTTATCAAATTTTGCCTTCAGGCATCTGTTCGCTACTTGATAACAACTATGTTACTACGTATATGTTTATGTGAATTTATTCGTTTCATTTTTTTTTTCATGTTCCGAGAGGACTTTTCGGTACATCTATCATATAGTCATTGTATATCATTCCAAACCAAAATCTCTTTAACACATTGGACCTCAATGCAATGACTTTGAAATACTGCTATCTGCAAAGTAAAATCTAACGCGCAGTTTGCTGTTTAGTTATGATGTATTTGAAACGTTTAAAAAAATGGTATATGGTATTATCCAACATGCAGATATATAAAAGCAGCAGATTTGATCAGTCGAAAGGTTGAAACCTCATAATTATCTTTCAGAATAATTATGTTTCAGAATCTGAGGTGCTGGCTGTGGCTGATATAGAAAAATGGAGTCACGAGGGATTCACATAAGCCAGATTCTTCGTTTGAAATATTCCTCATTGCCTCTTTGGGAAATTTAGGTTATTCCAGACTTCCAAATCAAAACCTCAGATTACTGGAACATCACGGATTCTGCATAAGTTCAGTGACAGGACCCCCGTGGACTTTCTAGTACTCTACATAAATCCACCAATGTTCAGCTATAAAAACTTCAATGCCAGTTATGATGTATATACTCAGCATTTGCACATTTCCTATTTTTTTATGGGACGCATTTCATATTTTGTTTGACACCTTCCACGCACTCAAATTTGTGCAAGCGATTGATAAGTAAATGAGTGAGACTAGGGTATACTAGATGATTTCTTAGTTGTAACTTTCAGGGTTGCTGGTCAGAGCAGTACTAATCACCTCAAATTGGCTGCGGAGGTTTGTATGCCTCTGATAAATGCTGTCATGGTCGAGATCAAGAATGGAACGTACCCTAAAGGATCATTCCTGAATATAGACGTGCCAACTGATGCTGCGCACCACAAGGTTAATCTTCTGACAATGATCCTGTAGTAAAATAATGCATTACTCTATTTACAGTTTGATACCTTGTAAAGGGAAGCAAATCTACTGTATCGATCTATACAATTTTGTGGACAAAACTGTGGAGTATGCCACAGGTGGTTTCAAAGTGTAATTACATGACAACTGTTCTTCATGATAAGGCAATTTGGTAACTGGTAGACCTTGCCTTGCCAGATGATGAGTTCTCTATTCTGAAACCTAACTTCCAGGATATATATTTTTCTGCTGGTTTTTCAGTGAATGTTAAATATCGTGGTTTCTGACTGCACGCTTTCCCAAAGAAAATGTGTAGTCCTAACTTGGGTAGACATCTGGGTATCTTAACATTCTGTTTTTTGTCAGTAGGGATACAAAATTACAAAGCAAGGAAACTATATGGCCAGAATTGGATGGGAGCAAACAGTTTACAAGAAGCCTGCAGTAGAAAGTTACCAGACAGCAAACATGAATGCTGACACTGAAAATGACATGGAAGTAGATAGTTCATCAGAGAATGACCAATTGTTTAAAAGAGTGGTAATCGCGTATCTCTGAGCAACTGCTCAATCCCAACTTCATTCTGATTTGGTCAATTACATTATTCTGAATCTGATAGGTAGTCTTCTAACAAAATAGATCAATACGATATGCAACATAATTTATATTGCACCTTTATCTCCTGAAGTCCTGCATATTCTTCTTTCCTGATGTTCGATGTTGGTCCACTGCGAACTGCTTTTAGCAAATTTCAATAAGAAAAGTTTCCCTGTAGGTACTTGGTAGTTCTTATTTATATACACGGACAACACTCACTAAATGATAATTGTTGTTTATGGCGTAAAGGATGTTTGCATTTTTATCGATTAAATATGATATTGTTACTCTTATGGTAGCTGAAATATAAATATATCATGTTTAGAATGAAAATGATGAGTTAATATTTGTCCATTAATATGGTTGATCGTCTTTAAACAGATAGTGAAGAGAAGTTATGTTGAAGCGGAAGGAGATGATGTGGATTACAAATGCCTTGTAGATGGATATGTAAGAATGATAACTGCCATACAACGTATTTGTTGTCATCCTTTGACAATTATATCTTGTTTTCCTCCAGATCACTGTTACTCCTTTGGGTGCTCACTCCCGCGCAGAAGGAGATGCCATACCTTACTACAAAGCATGCTTGTCACGGATTTGACGGTATTCATCTTTCTCGCAGCTCTATGTTGGTATTTTTCTTCTGTATTGTTATTTCCCCATGATGTTACTTCATTTTATGAGAAACCGAAACATCAGTTCTACGTATTTCAGGAAATAGTTGTTCCGTTGTTTTTATTTTCTCATATCAATGCACTGATATTGAAGTATCTGAAGAAATGTAATGCACAGTGGAGCATTATACATTCCATAGAATGCTGTCAAACACGGATGTTCCGAGTCTGACCAGAACTGCTATTTATCACATAACCAAGTTGCAGATTGCTTTTCCTAATCCATTTCACCTAGTTGCCCCTTCTTTTCTAGATAATGTGAAGATTAACATCTACATATATTTTCCTCAAGCTTCCCACAAGGCGCTGTTGTCCCCCACCATGGAACTGACTTTTCTGTCACGTGATGTTTTTCAGGTGAGCAATGATACTTTGGAGGCTGTGGAAACTGATCCTATGGAGGACATCGCCTCAAAGTGAAGGAAATCTGAACCAATTTATGGCAACCTAGTTGATGCTAATGCTACGTATTGCTGCCGTTCATTGCATGTCTGTCTCAAGTAACTCTGGCTATCCGTAACCATGGGTTTCAATAATTAATAGGTGTTACAGCTCTCTATCGTTCATGTGACATATCTTATCATTTCAACTGCATTCTGTTAGGGCAACTCCAACACGCCGACCCATTTGCCCCATTTCTGTCCAAAACTGTTCGTTTTGGGGAAAAGCCACGGCCCAACGCGCCGACGCAAACAGATCGAAAGTCCGTTTTTCTGTCCGTGCGGACACGCGTGGACGACCGCGTCGTCCTCCCCCGGCCCGTCAGCCACACGAACACCCATTACCCGCTCGCCCTAGCCCCTCTCTCGCACCTCCATCACGCCACCGTTGGCCTGTGCACATCTCTTTCGCCCACCTCGCTGGAATCTTGTCGTGATCCCGTCGAATTTCTTCGTGGGCACTGACTTGGCCGTGTTTCGATGGTCGGGAAACCGTCGGAGGCTACCAGGCTCGACCTCGTCCGCAAGGTTTTCGACCATTGGTCAGAGGTATGAATTTATCACCTCGGACGAGTACTTTTATTATAACAACATAGTGTACTCGTCGTCCTCTGATGATTCATCCGATGATGATAGCGATATTTTCATTGCTACACTCATCGTCAATGAGCATATTGCTAGGCTGCAACCCATGTTCAGGGGCTCGGTCCACGACCGTGCATCTGCGTTGGATCATAACAGAGAAGGGGGCCATGTCTGGCTCTTCAAGGATTACTTCTGCCGTGATCCAACATACAAGGCCCCTACTTTCCGGCGACGTTTTCGTATGGCTCGACATGTGTTCAACCGCATTCGGCTAGGAGTGCTTATCCAGATGATCACTTCGAATGCAAGCGAGATGCCCTTGGTAAGCTTGGCTTCTCCTCTTACCAAAAATGCACTGCCGCTGTTCGGATGCTTGCGTATGGAGTTGACGGTGATCTTGTTGATGAGTATATGCGCATGAGTGAGTCCACATGTGACGGGGGTGTACCCTTCGGGTGCTCTGCTATAAGGATACCTGGTGCACATACGAGCTAAGGCCCATGGACAGGCCTCGACCAAAGCCCACGAAGGGGGCCCAAGAAGATGACATATGCTCCAAGACTAGTAAACCTTAAGTCGGTAGAAACCTACCTTACCTGTAAACCTAGTCGGTTGCGAATCCCCGAGACCCAGCCTCCTATATATAGGCTGGGAGGGTCGCCGATCTAGGGCAAGCAATATTCGAACCACCATAGCCCTTGCGAGGTCGTCATCTCGCCGGGACGCCATTGTAGCTCCATTGTACACCTCATACATCAATAACCAGACAAGCAAGAAGTAGGGTGTTACCCTCCGGAGGCCTGAACCTGGGTAAACCTCGCTTGTCAGCCGACGATACTACCAGCACCACCACGTCTCTCCCCTCTAATCACAACCCTAGGTACCGAACCATGGGAATTGATGAGTTAACCCTTCGTCAATTGGCGCCGCCTGTGGGAAAGACTGGTGTTGGATCTGCGGTCTCGGCGGCTCCATCAGCAAACAGCAACTCGCCAACCTCGGAGGCGAAGATCGACTCGCCAACTTCACCAGCAAACGGCAACCCGCCTATTCCTTCGGCGAAGATCGACTCACCAACTTCACCAGCAAATGGCAACCCGCCGAGTCATTCGGCGAAGATCGACTCGCCTAATCCACCAGCAAATGGCAACTCGCCACCTCCATCGATCATCGCGCCGATGTACTTCGGTCCCTTCGGGTTCGACCCGCACCATCCAATCGCGCGCCCGGTGTTTGCGGATCTCCACTCAGGTGCGGATATGACTTTTGGTAACTTCAATTTCCATGTTAGTCGTTGGGGAACGCAAAACTTGACAGATCCACGTCAACTCGCGGCAATCGCGCCCGCATCTCCATCGATCGCATCTGCACCAACTGTGGCCGCGCTGGCGATGTCTCCATCGGCCGCACCTGCGTCACCCAACTCATCGTCGACTGCACAATTCACGATTCTTTCATCGGCGAAAAACTCTTCTTCATCGACTGTTTCGCCAAGCTCTACATCAGCATCTTTCGACCTTCATGGCGAAGCCGAGGAGGATGTCGAGTCTATCTTCCAATACGACAGCGACGAGCCACGCGTGCAGTATGAGGACTGCAGCGACTTCGACTACACCGATGGCAGTGGTGGTGAAAAGGGCATAATCTCAAACGCCATCCCTTTTCAAGTCTATATGGCTCTGGGAAACAACGACACAGAAGGCGAGACATCTGAAGCCGCAGCTCGTCGCGCACCACCAGCATATCCCGCCATGGTAACCATGCCGGACGGTCAGACGCAACTCATCATCACGGAAGAGATGGCAGCAAAAGCAAAAAAGGTCATTGAAGAATGCCTCCTAATGCCCGAAGGTTCGACTCGCGAAGAACTCGCGACATACCAATACTTCATGTGGCAAGAGAATCTTTGCCTGAAGCATTACAAAGCAACACTCGATGAGCGGAGGAGACAGGCCAGCGTGTTGAGTGCGCGGCGAGCACAGTTGTCATCCCTCTACTCGACAGGGCAAACGTCTGCACGACATCGTTCCAGGCTACCTCGCCTCTCCGAGGGAGACAGAGCGGATCTTGCCCGCAATCTGGATGTGTCATTCATGACAGTCGACGAAGAAGGAATCCATGTCCCCAAGACAGCCGAGGGAGCCTTGATGTCAGTATCCGCATATCTCAGAACAATGCAGCAAGCTGCAAACGACCCAAACGGGGCAATGCATGGACAGCAAATCAGATCCCTCAATTTAGCTGCGGCATTGGCTCCAGTAGTCGACGGTGTTGAAGGAAGCACGCCACATGGGGAAACAGAACCCGCTGCGCGGAAAGCCCGCAAAGAGAACTGCAAACCCGCAGCAATCGCGACCGTACCGTTACCATACGCGAGGACCGAGATCGCGGACGTCGCGATAGCGATAAGAGGAGCACTCGGCATCGCGCGGAGGACAGCGGTATACACGGAGTTGTAACTCAGCATCGAGTAAGCAAAAGTCGCTCCGGGAGGTCTTCTCGCTCCTCTGGCAGCGAGTCATGCTCGGATGATGAGTTCGAGCCGTGTGGGTCCTTGTGTTTCAGTCGACGCATTCTCGATACCAAGATGCCCAAAGGGTTCAAGCTCACATCTGAAACACCCAAATTCAACGGTCGCCAGGAGCCAGCATCTTGGCTAGAGGATTACAAGATAGCAGTCACATGCCAACGCGACACTCTCACAACTGCCATGCAGTACATCCAGCTGATGCTCGAGGGCGCGGCCCGCGCTTGGCTCAGAAACTTACCCCGTCATGCATACGATTCATGGGACGACTTCGAGGAAGACTTCGTCAAGAACTTCAACGTGACATGCGACCGACCTGCCACGTTCGAAGAACTGCGAGCCTGTAGGCAGCGTTAGGACGAGACGCTGAGATCATACATCCGACGTTGGACCACCATACTCAACTCCATAGGCACTGTATCAGAGGATAGAGCTATCGATGCTTTCACGGCAGGCCTCGCCAGGCTCGACTTCCAGGAAGCACTCGGGCGCGAGAAGCCGAAATCCATTGCCGCCCTCTTGAAGGTCGCAAATGAGTGGATGGACGGAGAAGATTCGATACGAGATAAGCAAGGCGGGTCACCACGCCGCGACGGCAAAGACTGGAATCGCAAAGATGGCCGTAGCAACGACCGTCAAAAGAGGCGCAAGTCCCATAATTACGACGATGAGGAAGGCGCTGGCCTTGTCGCAGCAGTCGACACGCGCGATGAGCGTGACCGAGGCAGAAACCGTCAGGACGATCGCAGCGGAGGCCGGTATGACGATCGCAGTCGCGATTACGCCCCGCGCAATGATGGATACCGCAAACAGGAGTGGAGAAAACCCCGAGAAGACCCGCAAAATGAACGGGAACTCGAGGAGGAAATCGAGAAAGAATGCCGGTTCCACATGTTCAAAGGTGAAGATGGCAAGCTTCACTCGAAACATCTGCTGAAAGACTGCAGAAAATTCACAAGGTTAGCGGTAGGATACGTCAAACGCTATCACCCGAGACCGGCTGCGGCGGCGCTACCGGCTCCGCTGCCCCTTCCAGCGCCAGCAGCCGCGAACATAGCGGGCGCTATCCATCACCAACAGCTCATAGAAGCTCCAGTAGCAGCAACAGAACCATATCCCGAGGCACGCGGGCAGATGCACATGATACAAAAAGGACGTCCCTCTAACAAGGAGCAAAAGCTGATAACCCGACAAGTCAATCTGGCTGTCATGGCGCCACCAGCCGTTCCTGAGTACTTGAAGGGGTCAGAAACCAGCATCACCTTTCCCGTGAGGATCATCCACCTGCCGTAGCTCGCCCAGGGCACGCTGCTTTGGTACTCGACGCTCAAATCGGCGGCTACGCTATGTCTAAGGTCTTTATGGATGGAGGAAGTGGAATCAACATCCTATTTGCGGATACGCTCCGCAAGATGTACCTGTCGACGGGGAACTTGCCCAAGTCAAGCAACACCTTTCACGGTATCGTCCCAGGCAAAGCGGTTTACCCGCTCGGCACATTACAGTTCCCGGTTGTCTTCGGCGGACCAGGAAACTTCAGGATAGAGAAAATCGACTTTGAGGTCGTCGACTGGAAATCGCAATATCACGCCATCCTTGGACGCCCGACATTCGCTTGGTTTATGGCAGTCCCGCATTACGCATATCTCAAGTTGAAGATGCCAGGACCAAACGGTGTCATCACGGTGAACGGGAACTTCCAACGCTCGGACAGTTGCGACAGGGAGTTCAGCAAAATATCCGAGTTCTTCGGCATGCAAGAGCAACTCGCAAAGCTCTCTATCTCCAATGACCACACATTATTCCCTGAAGCCAAAAAACGGCACCCGACGCCGCGTTCAACGCAACAAACGACACGCGGTCGCATCAGGTGCACCCGACGGATCCGTCCAAGACGGTCAACGTGTCATCAAGCTTAACTCCCGCATAGGAAGGCGCGCTCGTCAATTTCCTCCGTGAAAACTGGGAAATTTTTGCCTGGTGTCCAGCCGACATGCCAGGTATTCCCAGGGAATTTGCCGAGCACTCTCTTCAATTGTTTCCAGATACGAGACCCGTGAAGCAAACGATGCGCCGTTTCTTTGAGCCGAAGCGGAAGGCCATAGGTGAAGAAGTCGACAGGCTACTCGCAGCCAAGTTCATCCGTGAGATCAAGAAATCTGACTGGGTTGCCAACCCAGTCCTCGTGCCAAAGAAGCATACAGAGATCCTCTGCATGTGTGTCGACTTCACCGCCCTTAACAAGTGCTGCCCCAAGGACCACTTCCCGTTGCCTCGCATCGACCAGATAGTTGATTCGACTGCGGGCTGCGCACGCCTATTCTTCCTGGATGCCTACTCAGGCTATAACCAGATAAGGATGAAGGCCGAAGACGAGGACAAAACAGCCTTCATAACGCCACATGGCGTCTACTGCTACACCACAATGCCCTTCGGGCTCAAGAACGCGGGTGCTACGTACCAGCACATGATGCAAAATTGCCTCAGCAAACAGATTGGGCGCAACGTCCAAGTCTATGTCGACGACATCGTCATCAAAACCAAACAGGAGGACACCCTCCTCGACGACCTGCGCGAGACATTCGCCAATCTCAACCGATACAATATCAAGCTCAACCCCAAGAAGTGCGTTTTCGGCGTACCAGCCGGACAGCTCTTGGGTTACCTTGTCTCAGCTCGAGGCATTGAGGCAGACCCGGAGAAGATACATGACATACTATGGAACAGCCGACCAAACTTCGAGAGGTGCAAAGACTAGCGGGTCGAGTGGCTGCTCTCAGTCGATTCATCAGCAAGCTCGGCGAAAAAGCGCTCCCTTTCTATCAGCTGATGAAGAAGTCAGACAGCTTCGAGTGGACGCCAGAAGCTCAAGCAGCCTTCGTCGACCTAAAGCGCACACTCACAACTCCTCGGGAGCGTGAGCCGCTGTTCTTGTATGTCTCCGCCACCAACCGGGTGGTCAGTACCGTCCTCGTTGTCCAGCGTATGGAAGAAGGGAACAATCATAGCATACAGAGACCCGTGTACTACCTTAGCGAGGTCCTCTCCATATCAAAGCAGCGGTACCCGCACTACCAGAAGCTGGCTTACGCCGTATTCATGACATCACGCAAAGTCGTGCACTACTTCGTCGAGCATCCGATCACTGTCGTCAGCGCGGCAGGCATACGTGATATCCTCACCAACCCTGACGCGACCGGGTGGGTCGCTAAGTGGGTCATCGAGATTGGACCTCGAGATATAAAGTATGAACACCCGAAGGCCATCAAAGCTCAAGTCTTGCCTGACTTCACCACCGAGTGGATCGAAGCTCAGCTACCAGTAGTCCCAGATGTGTCCAACTCGTGGACTATGTTCTTCGATGGGTCGAAGAAAAATGAGGGCGCAGGCGCAGGCGTCATCCTCCTGTCCCCACGAGAGGATAAACTCCGCTATGTCTTGCAGATGGATTTCGTCAAACCCTCCAACAACGAGGCTGAGTACGAGGCCCTACTGCACGGCATGAAGATGGCCAAGGCCTGCGGGTGCACACGCCTCATGATCTATGGCGACTCAAATCTCGTGGTGCAGCAAATGATGAAAGCCTGCGACGCCACTGCAGACAACATGATTGCTTATCGCGAGTTATACAACACCATGGAGGGCAACTTTGATGGCCGCGAGTTACGCCACATCGAGCGTGAAAGCAATGAGGAAGCAGATATGTTAGCCAACCTTGGCTCCACCAAAGCACCAGTACCACCTGGCGTCTTCCTCGAGCGTATCACGCAAAGATCTATCAAGGTGAAGAAGCCTCTAGCACCTTCGACTCCAGCCGCAGCCGACAAGGACATCCCGCCAAGCACAACGGATCCGCCAGTCGAAGTTCTTTTGATTGAACCGACTTGGACACATTCCTTCCTCGCGTACCTCCTACGAGATGAGCTACCTGATGACGCAGTCGAGTCCCGTCGGATCACTCGAAGAGCCAAGGTCTTCACGATTATCAAAGGAGAACTATACAAGCGCAGCATATCAGGGATCTTCCAGAGATGCATTGCACTCGAAGACGGCAAGGCCATCCTTCGAGACATCCACGCAGGAACCTGTGGACACCATGCGAGCAGTCGGGTGCTCGTAGCCAAAGCCTTCCGAGCAGGGTTCTACTGGCCAACCGCACTCAGGGACGCAGAGGACATAGTACAAAGGTGCATCGGTTGCCAGAAGTTCGCAAAAAGGCCATTAGCGCCTACATCGGAGCTCAAAACTATACCACTGGCATGGCCCTTCGCTCAATGGGGACTCGACATGGTTGGGCCGCTCAGAAAATCCTCGCGGGGAGGCCACACGCATCTCTTGGTGACAGTCGATAAATTCACCAAGTGGATCGAAGCGGTCCCTATCACAAATTCGACTGCTACAACGGCGGTGAACTTCATCTGGTCCATCATCTACCGTTTCGGAGTCCCCAACAGCATAATAACCGACAACGGTACAAACTTCACAGCCGAAGAGTTCCGCGACTTCTGCAAAGCCCAGGGGATCAAGCTGAACTGTGCATCGGTGGCACACTCGCAGCCGAACGGTCAGGTGGAAAAGGCCAATGGACTTGTATGCAGTGGGCTCAAGAAGAGGTTATTCGTGCCACTCAAACGAGCTGCGGGTGCCTGGGTAGAAGAACTCCCATCAGTACTTTGGAGTCTGCGCACTACTCCAAACAGATCGACGCAGTACACACCATTCTTCATGGTGTATGGTGCAGAGGCCGTCCTTCCCTTCGACGTGCAGTTCACGCACCCAAGGTCGCGGCATACGAAGAAGAGGATGTGGAGGAAGCACTCGAGGATAGCGTCGACACGCTAGACGAAGCACGAGACATTGCGCTCGCCCGTACAACTGTTTACCAGCAAAACCTCCGCAACTATCATAGCCGTCGACTGCGCGCCAGGTCCTTCATGGTCGGCGACTTAGTGCTGCGGCTGAAGCAGAAGAAGGTGCACAAGCTCGCATCTCCATGGGAGGGACCTTTCATCGGCACCGAAGTCATCAACGGTGGCGCATACAGACTGAAGCACGCAAGGACAGGAGAACCTTCGCACAATCCTTGGAACGTTGCACACCTGCGCTGTTTCTATGCTTAGACTGCTCAGTCACCAAATGTAATAGGCGATATGTCGGATAGCTGCAGGTTTCAGACACGCTCTTTTCCTTACCAGGGTACCTAAGGGGACTGGAAGGTTTTTAATGAGGCGGCCTGCAGCTTAACATTCAAAAGTGGAATATAATCAGTGTTCCTCTATCCCTCTCTGTTTACTATCCGCACGAATAATATGCAAACAAAAAACAAGCCACACCCGAATACTCGGGGGCTGCGCTCTCAAAACATCAATCTTCCGCAACAAAACCTGGGCCTCACCCGAATGCTCGGGGGCTGTGCCTTAACAGGTTAGCTACAAACAAAACCTTTGCTTCACCCGAACGCTCGGGGGTTGCGCCAACAGGTCAAATATAAACACAAACAACGACGCACCCGAGAACTCGGGGGCTGCGCGGCACAAAGTTCAAGCAAAAAACACAGCCACACTCGAATGCTCGGGGCTGTGTCGCGAAAAATAAACCTCTCTCACTCACCCGAACACTCGGGGCTGCGCACAATCAAACTTTACAGAACTTATACTCGGGGGTTGAGCCCCATACATGTGTTACGTACACGCAGATTAGGAAAATTCATCAGGTAACTTTATACAAATTTCTACAAAATACATGCCTAGCCTATTCTGCAGGTTCATCCTTTGGTGCGGCCCATTTCTCCTCCTCTTTCAACACTTGATGAATCAGGACCAGCGCGTCCGTGCGAGTCTCTCTGTAGTGCTCCAGCATAGGGACAGGGCCGCCACCAGGCACGGGTGCAGGTCCCTGAGCAATTTTCTTCAAGTCAATGTTTGGATAGTGGGTCCGCACAAATGCGGGTGCAACATTTGCTTCGCCGATGAGCTGCTCTCGCACAAATCTCCTGATGGCCTTGCCTTTACGGAATTTTTCCAACAAAGCTGATAGACCTTCCGGCTGATCGTTTAAGGGAAACAACGCCTGATGCACTCTAGACAAAGCCAGCCTGCAGGTCTCGAGCACAATGGCCACGCGCCAAGCGCGGTTCTGAAGCTGGACAAGCACTTGACTTCTTGCCCGATCTGACCAGAAAGGATGGGTCGCATACTCCGGTCTATTGGCATGATCATCCAAACGTTCGCGTAGTCGAGCTTCCTCTTTTGGTTTATCAAAGCATGCACCTGCACAAGCATAACACAGTGACATTTCGTCGACAAGCTCGTCAAGGACAATATTTCGACTCGAGTGTACCCATATTCGAGTTGAAGATTCACTTTGTCCAGCTCCGCCAGCAGAAATAACTCCCGCTCCGTTGCCGGTGATGGTCTCGACTGAAGGTCGGCATGGGCGTCCTTCGTTAACTTGAGCTCTCTCTCCATCGTCGTGAACTTCTGTGTATGGTAGTCGATAAGCTTTTGGTCGTTGACACTTCGGGTGCTTGGCTTGGACGAAGAACTCCCCGAAGTTTGACCAGTCGACGCGCCACACACATGAGACTACATAAAATCAAACTTCAAACATAAGCTCCATATATCACTCGCAAAAAACCCGACTAGCAGGCTTGGGGGCTGTTTTTTCCAAACTCCACATGCACACTATAGGCATAAGGTGTGCAGGTCAGAAGATCATATTAATCAAAAGCCCCATACGGCATTCAAATTCATTACAAACAGAGGAACAACACGGGCAAGCTAGCTATGCTGTCTATGACGCTGACTCGGATCTGGCCCTAGAGATGTGAGCGGCACGCTCGGACACGGTGGCGGCACGCTGCTCCAGCATGGTCACCATCTTCCTCGACAGCGTCCCCCGCCTCCTTCTTCATCGCGCTGGTCACCGTCGATTTTCCTTCAGAGTTCTTCGGAAAGCCAGCTACAGCTTTCTCGAAGTCGCCTGCCACACCGTGTCCCATCAGCAAAATGAAGGTGGTATCAGATCCACCTACCATTTGAGCTCGGGCGTAATTCGCCATTGTAGATGTACCAGGCACAAAGACATCGGCCAACGCCTCCACAGTTGCGAGCGGTTTGTTCTTCGGCAGGACGGTCTGGTAGATAGACGACAACGCACTCGTGGACCTCCGGAGGGCGTCCCGAGTGCGCGCGCATATCTTGTCAAAAGCGCTCGCCGCATCCTCGAGTGATCCCTCATCCGCAGCCGGCGTGGCACCAACAGCTTCTGTTGGGAAAGCACAAGTTAGAATCATGACAAAATTAATCAAAAATACTGTACTTCTGTCAGAATATTACCTCCTGATGAGGGTAGGTCCCGATTTTCACGGATTTGTACGGAGGGAAGGATGAACACGAAGAACACACGAAGAACGAAGAACACAAAAGAGGGGAAATCAAACACACAAGGGTAAATAGCAAGTAGCAACCCGGCAAAACTCGATTGGTAACAAATCCCCGAGGGCAGCCCCCAATCCTCCTCTCCCAAGCACACCTTACTCTTAGGATTGTTTGTCCAATTGGTCAGTCCAACCAACTCGATAGAATCACCGTAAGATGAAAGATCGGCAAGTAATCGCAACTACAAGCGGAGCCTTGGTATCCACGCAGGGATCTTCTCCTCAAGAGGAGGCCTTGGTTCATCTCGACATGTGGAGGCCTTGAGTCATCTCCAAAGGAGGAAGGAGACACTTTGAGAAGAAGGAGCAAGGCTCTACTTTAGTTCCCAAATCATAGTCTAACCCTAGATCTAGTCCAAGGGGTGCCTTAAATAGTCCAAGCAACTAGGAGGACGAAAGGATAAGGTTGCACAGCAGATCTGGTGGAGAAGTTCCCGCACTGGCGGTAGTACCGCTGGCTTAGCCGGTGCTACCGCTGGTGCGGGTCAGGCGTCTCTGCTTCCCACCTCGCCGGTACCAGTTGGTACCGCTGCAGATGCCGCGGCCGGTACCGGATGAAGCCTCCGAAGAGCTGTTTCGGCGGTAGCGCGGGGCGGTGGCGAGGAGTACCGCTGGCGTGGGATTTTCTCCACTCCACGCTCGCGGTACCGGTCGATGCTGCTGGCGGTACCGCTGGCGTGGGGACGGTTTCTTCTGACTGGACCAGGGGCGGTAGTACCGCTTGACCCAGCGGTAGTACCGCCACCTGGGGTTTCTTCTCCCTCCTTGTCTTCTTCTTCTTCATCGTATTGGCTCGACTCTTGTCCATCTTCATGCGTCGCCTCTTGGCCATCTTCATAGGGGTCTTCAGGTCCACCATAGCTGAGCACACACAAGGTATCGGAATGAAGTAGCAACCCATTCAAAGGAGTGTCGAGATCACACATAGATAGGAGTGAATTCACCTTATCATGGAGAGCTTTGACTCTTGCTCTTGTCAATGGGCCATTTGATGGTGTTGGTGTTGTGTGCCTAGGTTGCACTACATCATCTCCCCCCCTTGGAAAAGAGTCGTCCTCGACTCTTCGTCCTCATCATCACTTGGGTTTCCAAAGTAAGGTGAGATGTCGGCAACGTTGAAGGTGTCATGAACGCCGTACTTGGACTTGGATATGTCGATCTTGTATGCATTGTCGTTGATGCGCTTGATAACCTTGAAAGGGCCATCTCCTCTTGGCGCGAGCTTAGACTTTCTCTCATCGGGGAAGCGGTCCTTGCGTAGATGTAGCCAAACAAGGTCTCCTTCTTCAAAGATCATGGGGCGCTTGTTCTTGTTCATCTTCGTAGTATGGTCTTCGTTGTGCTTCTCAAGCGTGGCCCTTGTGTCTTCGTGTAGTTTCTTCATGTAAGCGGCACGCTTGTCGAAGTCCATGTTGACTTGCTCACGGAGTGGAAGTGGTAGCATGTCGAGCGCGGTGTAGGGGTTGTAGCCATAGACGACCTCGAAGGGTGTTCTCTTTGTTGCGCGATGTAGTGCTCGATTGTAGGCGAACTCGGCGTGTGGGATGCACTCTTCCCAATTCTTCAAGTTAGGCTTGATCAACACACGAAGGAGTGTGGAAGGCTTCGGTTCACCACTTCGGTTTGGCCATCGGTTTGAGGGTGGTATGCGGTGGAGAATAGTTGCTTGATTCCCATCTTGGCCATCAAAGTCTTCCAAAAATAGCTCACGAACTTGGTGTCACGATCCGACACAATGGTCTTGGGCACGCCATGAAGACGGACGATTTCCCTGAAAAACAAAGTAGCAATGTGTGAAGCATCGTCGCTCTTGTTGCAAGGTATAAAGTGTGCCATTTTAGAGAAGCGATCAATGACGACAAAGATGGAATCCTTGTTTGTTTTAGTGCGTGGGAGTCCTAAGACAAAATCCATAGCTATATCGGACCATGGGTGATGTGGAATAGGCAAAGGTGTGTATAAACCATGAGAGTTTAGAGTAGACTTAGCTTTGAGACATGTTGAACATCGTCGCACCAAGCGGTTCACATCCGGTACATCCTTGGCCAATAGTAGTTTGTGGAGAGCATGGCAAAGGTCTTGTCACGTCCAAAATGACCCATGAGTGATCCTCCATGAGATTCCTTCAAAAGGACCAAACGAAGCGAAGACTCGGGTATACATAGTTTGTTAGCCTTAAACAAGAAACCTTTGTGCAAATAGAAATCACCAATTCCTTTGTGCTCCGAACATTGAGCGAAAATGTCTCCAAAGAAAGCATCGGTAGCATACAACTCTTTAATCTCATCCAAACCCAAGACACTAATGTCAAGACGTGTAAGTAGGTTGGCCTTGCGGGATAGAGCATCCGCGACCACATTGTCTTTACCTTTCTTGTATTTGATTACAAAAGTGAAAGACTCAATGAACTCAACCCACTTAGCATGTCTTTTGTTCAAATTTGTTTGACTTTTCAAATATTTCAAGGATTCATGGTCGGAATGAATGACAAATTCCTTAGGACGAAGGTAATGTTGCCACACATCCAAAACACGAACCAAAGCAAATAACTCTTTGTCATAAATGGGGTAATTCAAGCGAGCTCCATCTAGTTTCTCACTATGGTATGCGATGGGTCTACCATTTTGCATAAGCACTCCACCAATGCCCAATCCACTTGCATCGCATTCAATCTCAAATGTCTTAGAGAAATCCGGAAGGGCAAGGAGTGGTGCTTCGGTTAATAACCGTTTGAGCTCATTGAAAGCAAAATCATGTGCATTGCCCCAAATGAAAGGTACATTCTTCTTTGTAAGTTCATGGAGGGGGCAAGCAATTGTGGAAAAATCCTTGATGAAACGGCGGTAAAATCCGGCAAAACCAAGAAAACGTCTCAACTCCTCAAGTGATGTCGGAAAAGGCCAAGTCCGAATTGCTTGTATCTTTGCTTCATCGACTTCGACTCCATCCGAAGAAACAACAAAACCCAAGAAAACAAGTTTGTTGGTGGCAAAAGTGCACTTAGAAAGATTTGCATAAAGCTTTTCATTGCGAAGAACCAACAAAACTTGAGCAACATGAGAAGTGTGCTCTTCCAAAGACTTGCTATAATAAGGATGTCGTCAAAGTATACCACAACAAATTTCCAATGAAAGGACGCAAAACATGATTCATGAGACGCATAAAAGTAGAAGGTGCATTGGAAAGACCAAATGGCATGACGAGCCACTCATAAAGACCAAGCTTAGTTTTAAATGCGGTCTTCCATTCATCACCTTCACACATGCGTATTTGGTGATATCCACTTTTAAGATCAATTTTGGAGAATATAGCGGAACCACAAAGCTCATCGAGCATATCATCAAGTCGAGGGATAGGATGGCGATACCGAACGGTTATGGCGTTGATGGGGCGACAATCCATGCAAAGGCGAAGAGTGTTGTCGTGCTTGGGTACCAAGATGACGGGCACGGCACACGGACTCAAGCTCTCGCGGATGTGTCCCATGGCAAGAAGTTCTTGTATTTGCCGCTCGATCTCCTTTGTCTCTTCGGGGTTGGTGCGGTAAGGAGCGCGGTTTGGTAGCGGTGCGCCGGGAACAAGGTCGATGCGGTGCTCGATTCCACGTAGAGGAGGTAGTCCCGGTGGCACATCTTGAGGGAAACATCTTCAAAGTCCTTCAAAAGAGACAACAAAGAAGGAGGAAGGTTTGTGAAAGTGTTAGTCATAGAAACTTCACCCTTGCATATGAGCACATAGTGTAGGGTGGATGGGTTTTCTCTCAACTCCCTCATCTCTCTCTTTGTGGCAAATAGTGTAAGTTTTGTGGGAACTCTCTTTGAAGTGTCACACTCATTTGGCTTGTGGCTCTCACTCACTTTATGGTGGGTCTCTCGCTCACCACTCATCTCACTAGACGAACGATCTTGTTGTGCCCTTGCAATAGTCTTGGCGTTGTCGGCGATGACTTGACTTGGTGTCATGGGACGAAGGACGAAGGTCTTGTCGTTGTTCTTGAAGCTATAGTATTTGTTCGTCCATCATGCATAGCACCCTTGTCAAATTGCCATGGACGCCCAAGGAGTAAGTGACAAACGTTCATAGGCACAACATCACAATCAACCGTATCTTCATAGGCTCCAATCTTGAAGGACACTTGCACCATGTGTTGAATCTTGACGGCTCCGGTATCACTCAACCATTGCACATGGTAGGATGTGGGTGCTTCTTGAACTTCAAGTTGAGCTTATCACAAAGTTCTTTGCTCGCTAGGTTGTGGCAACTTCCACCATCTATGATGACCTTGATGGACTTTCCATTGATTCCCGCTCTGTGTGAAACAAGTTGCATCTTTGGTCTTCTTCCACTTGAACATTGGTGGTTAGCTCTTGCCACAACCAAGGAAGGGTTGTTGTCGCCATCACAATAGATCTCACTTTCTTCTTCTTGAGCACTTTGCATTGTGGCGACCTTGTTCAAAGCATTGTACTCATCTTCACTCATAGATTCATACTCTCCCATGTCATTGATGATCATGACCTTCTTGTTGGTGCACTCAAAAGATTTGTGCCCTTGTCCGCCGCACTTGTAGCATTGCAAAGTCTTGTGCCGGACGAAGATCCTTGAGGCGCCTTGGAGAGGGAGGTACTTTCTTGAAAGGTTGAGGCGCTTGAGGTGTCGATGTAGAGACTCTTGGAGGACCTCGAGTGTTCGCTTGAGGAAGAGCTTGTGAAGGTGTAGGAGTTGACGAAGAAGGCTTGTTGGCGAAGAATGCCTTTGTCTTGAGGTATTTGAGCTCTTCAAGCACGTGGCGCTCGGCCTTGGAAGCTTGATGTACTAGCTACCAAAGAGGCATATGGTTGGAACTCCACGATCTTCTTGATGGGATAGTTGAGGCCATTCATGAAACGAGCCATGGATTGCTCTTCGTACTCGTTGACATTGGCTCTCATCATGGAGATTTCCATTTCCTTGTAGTACTCGTCAACCGACTTCAAACCTTGCTTCAACTCTTGCAACTTCTTGTATAAGTCTCTAGTGTAATGGCTTGGCACGAAGCGCTTGTACATGTTTCTTTCATTTCAACCCAAGTGTCAATTGGTTGTTGGTGGTTAGCGACGCGAGCATCTTGTAGTTGTTCCCACCACAAGAGGCATACTCTTCAAACTCCATCGAGGCTAAGGCAACCTTCTTGATGTCGGAGAAGCGTTGCACGCGGAAGATCTTGTCAACCTTGAGTACCCATGAGAAGTAAGCTTCCGGATCACTTGTGCCGTAGAACTTGGGTATGTCAAAGCGGACGTTGGTCAAGTCATCATAGTCGTCACGGTGGCCACCACGTGGGAATGCACGTCCACGTCTCCTTCGGTTGAGTCCATCACCATTGTGTTGGCTTGACTCGTTATCACTTGACTCGGAACGTTGGTGTTGGTGACGATCATGAGGAAGCTCTTGACGAGGCGCATGTTGAGGAGGTAGCTCTTGTTGAGGAACGGGTTGCTCGACATTGTTCGCATTGTCATGGTTTTGATGACGTGGCCTTGGAGGATGACGAGGGTGACGTCCTTGTTCACCAAAGTCATTCGCACCCGGAACGCCATTGTCATTAGCCAATGGGTCATGACGATCACGTTGTGGCGGTGGTGGTGATGGTATGCGTCGCGACGATCATCATTTTGGTGAGGTTGTTCTTGATGCGCATTGGCATTGTTCGCGTGAAGATCATGTGGTTGTTCAACGATAGGAGGAGGTCGTTCATGGGCGTCGCGCCTTGGATCATGTTGACGTTCTTGTCGAGGTTCATGACGTCCATGACGTGCTTGTGTCGACCTTGAGGTGCTTCTTGTACGGCTTGAGTGTGAAGAAGCTCGTTGTCGCGCAAGGTTGTTGATAGCTTCGGTCAACCTCTCCATAGTTGCTTCGTTAGCATCATGCGGTCGTTGAAGGTGTTGTCTTGATTTTGAAGACGGCGCTCGAAGCGTCTAGGTTACACGAAGAAGTGTCGCATGCCACAAGCTCCGATTGTGTGACATAGCCATGATCACCGCGAACTCCACCATGGATTTCCTCATCCGAGCTTGAGCTTCCGTTTGTACTTCCCCTAAACATTTTCTCAAGACAAGTGAGATATGTGGTAAGGAAAAACCAAGACAAACTATATCCCAAGTATAATGTGGCTTGAGAGGAGAGTATCCGGTTCTAACACCCAACACACACACTTATGAGGATAGGAAGGTATGAAGTGGCAAACGAAACAAACAAACCCGCGACAAGTATATTGTCAAAGGTAGAGAAAATCCACAATGATCAAATTACCAAAGAAACTCCAACCACAAATGATGAAGAAACACACACAAAAGCGAATGATGGGGTTGGGCGACCAAAGGGCGAGCACTCGAAGATAGACAACCTAACGAAGACTACGTGCTCAAATGTCACCCAACACAAGAAGGACGCTAGCTCAATTGCTTTTTGTGGGCAACGGATTTGCACAAGAGTTAACACTCACACTCACTTTGGCGGTCAGCTTTGTCGCAACCTACAAGAGATGAACTTGGCACCACTTGATTCTTTTCTTTTCTCTTTTTTTTTTGATTTTTGCTTTTTGACGATGATTCCTTCTCTTTTGCTAGTGCCAAGCTCTCTAACGATACACACTCGCCAATACTTGAAGACAAACACTCAACACGTGCAATGCCTCGCAATATCACCGAGCTAGTCCAATAGGTTAAGTACGCGAAAGGAAGAAGGGCTCACAACGGAAATGGTGGGGGAAATGTCGAGTCCTTGGTGGCGTCGTCGCTTGGCGTTGATGAAGTCGCTGCGGAAGCTTGTCGATGTCGTAGACGTGTGGTACACACCAGCGAAGGACCCAAACAACAAAAGGAAATGCCAAAACGAACCGAGGAAAAGAAAAATTTCTGAAAAATTTGGCCCTGGCGGTAGTACCGCTTAAGCCGGCGGTAGTACCGCTGTCGACTTTTCTGCTCGAATTTTGTGCGATTTTGGGCTCCAAAACTTCCTCGAATCCGTGGGAAATGGCAAAATTAAGGCTAGGGAACGCAAACAAAGGTGGAGGGGGTCCTAAAGCAGATCCATGGACAAAAACTACCAAAAACGCAACGAATCGACAGATCGGCTCGAATCAAGGCAAGGCTATTTTTGGTGGAAATTTTCGAATTTCTCAAAAACGAAGAAAAATTTGGTGGATTTTGGTGGAAACACAAAACAAATCCGTGTCAACCTAGAGCTCTGATACCATATGATGGGGTAGGTCCCGATTTTCACGGATTTGTGCGGAGGGAAGGATGAACACGAAGAACACAAAAGAGGGGAAATCAAACACACAAGGGTAAATAGCAAGTAGCAACCCGGCAAGACTCGATTGGTAACAAATCCCCGTGGGCAGCCCCCAATCCTCCTCTCCCAAGCACACCTTACTCTTAGGATTGTTTGTCCAATTGGTCAATCCAACCAACCCGATAGAATCACCGTAAGATGAAGATCGGCAAGTAATCGCAACTACAAGCGGAGCCTTGGTATCCACGCAGGGATCTTCTCCTCAAGAGGAGGCCTTGGTTCATCTCCACATGTGGAGGCCTTGATTCATCTCCAAAGGAGGAAGGAGACACTTTGAGAAGGAGCAAGGCTCTACTTTAGTTCCCAAATCATAGTCTAACCCTAAATCTAGTCCAAGGGGTGCCTTAAATAGTCCAAGCAACTAGGAGGACGAAAGGATAAGGTTGCACAGCAGATCTGGTGGAGAAGTTCCCGCACTGGCGGTAGTACCGCTGGCTTAGCCGGTGCTACCGCTGGTGCGGGTCAGGCGTCTCTGCTTCCCACCTCGCCGGTACCAGTTGGTACCGCTGCAGATGCCGTGGCCGGTGGTGGCTCTAGGTTGATGAGGGAATATCTCCCCAGCAATAGTGCCAGAAACAATGCTTGTACGTCACACGTCAGTTGGGAACCCCAAGAGGAAGGTATGATGAGTGCAGCAGTAAGTTTTCCCTCAGTATGAAACCAAGGTTTAATCGAACCAGTAGGAAAACGAGGTTTGCTTCGAAGGTGTTGGTGAAGGAGTGTAGTGCGGCGCAACACCAGGGATTCCGGTGCCAACGTGGAACCTGCACAACACAATCAAATTACTTTGCCCCAACTTAACAGTGAGGTTGTCAATCTCACCGGCTTGCTGAAAACAAAGGGTTAAACGTATCGAATGGAAAATGATGTTTGTTTGCATAAAACAGTAGAGAACAATGATTGCAGTAGATTGTATTTCAGATGTAAAAGAATGGACCGGGGTCCACAGTTCACTAGTGGTGTCTCTCCAATAAGATAACTAACATGCTGGGTAAACAAATTACAGCTGGGCAATTGACAATTGATAAGTGCATATAACATGCATGTGTGAGCTGTGGTGTCTACTATGAGATTCATTTGGGCATTACGACAAAGTACATAGACCGCTATCCAGCATGCATCTATGCCTAAATAGTCCACTTTCCGGTTAACATCCGTACCCCTTCCAGTATTAAGTTGCAAGCAACAGACAATTGCATTAAGTAATGTGCGTAATGTAAACAATACATTCATCCTTGAATAAAGCATTGCTGTTTTACCCCTAGTGGCAACAACACATCTACAACCTTAGAACTTGCTGTCACTATCCCAGGTTAAATAGAGGTTGAACCCAACTATCATGCATAAATACCCCCTCTTGGAGTTACAAGTATTCACGTGGCCAAGGCTTCAACAAGTAACGGAGAGCATGCAAGATCACAAATGACATAGACATGATAATATAATATTCAGCTCCACATAGGTATCAATATAAGTCAGATCCCAGCAAACACAACATGTAGCATTACAATAAGATGATCTTGATCATGATAGGCAGCTCACAAGATCTAAACATGATGGCACAAGTGGAGAAGACAACCATCTAGCTACTGCTATGGACCCATAGTCCAAGGATGAACTACTCACGCATCACTCCGGAGGCGGGCATGGCGATGTAGAGCCCTCCGGTGATGATTCCCCTCTCCGGCAGGGTGCCGGGAAGAGCTTCAGAACCCCCCGAGTTAGGGTTGACGACGGCGGCGGCAGCGAATATGTTCTGGATGAAAGGCTCGGTGTTTTAGGGTTTTCGCGTCTCGGGGAATAAATAGGCGAAGGGGCGATGTCGGCGGACCCCCGAGGGGCCCAAACCACAGGCGGGCGGCTGGGCCCACTGCCGCGCCTGGTGGTTTGGCCACCTCGTGGCTCTCTTCGTCTCTCCTTCGGACTCCGTGTACGTGCTGGAAAAATAGGGACTGGCCTTTTGTTTCGTGCAATTCCGAGAATATTTCCAGAAGTAACTTTCTGAAACCAAAAACAGCAGAAAACAGGGAACTGGCACTGTGGCATCTTGTTAATAGGTTAGTCCCAGAAAATGCATAAAAGTGATACGAAGTGTATATAAAACATGTAGCAAATGGTATAATATAAGCATGGAACAGCAGAAATTATGGATACGTTGGAGACGTATCAAGCATCCCCAAGCTTAGTTCTACTCGTCCTCGAGTAGGTAAAACGATAACAACAAATAATTTCTGAGGAGACATGCTTTCACACAATCTTGATCAATATATTGCAAGGCTCATGTCATGAATGAAGTGACTCAAAGCAATGATCTATAGTTTGCTAACAAATAGATAAAGAGTAAACAATGAATCATATAAGCAAAAACTTTTCATGAATAGTACTTTCAAGACAAGCATCAAAAAGTTTTGCATAAGAGGTAACTCATAAAGCAATAGATTCAAAGTAAAAGGCATTGAAGCAACACAAAGGATGATTAAGTTTCAGCATTGCTTTCAACTTGTAACATGTATATCTCATGGATAGTTGTCAACATAAAGCAATATAACAAGTGCAATAAGTAAATATGTAAGAATCAATGCACACAAAGTTGACACAAGTGTTTGCTTCTAAGATAGAAAGGAGTAGGTAAACTGACTCAACATAAAGTAAAAGATAGGCCCTTCGCAGAGGGAAGCAGGGATTAAATCATGTGCTAGAGCTTTTTAAGTTTTCGAAAGCATATAGAGAGCACAAAATAAGTATTTGAGAGGTGTTTGTTGTTGTCAACGAATGGTAGTGGGCACTCTAACCCCCTTGTCAACCAGACTTTCAAAGAGCGGCTCCCATGAAGGACGTTATCTCTACCAGCAAGGTAGATCATCCCTCTTCTCTTTTGTTTACACATGTATTTTAGTTTCTTTATAGATGACACTCCTCCCAACCTTTTGCTTACACAAGCCATGGCTAACCGAATCCTCGGGTGCCTTCCAACATTCACATACCATGGAGGAGTGTCTATTGCAAAATTAAGTTGCTTACTGATAAATCAGGGCAAAACATGTGAAGAGAATTATTAATGAAAGTTGTAATTAATTGGGGCTGGGCACCCCGTTGCCAGCTCTTTTTGCAAATTATTGGATAAGCGGATGTATATGCCACTAGTCCAGGTGAAAGTCTGTCAGAAGTAAATGACAAGATTGAAAGATAAAACACCACATACTTCCTCATGAGCTATAAAACATTGACACAAATAAGGAGTAATAAAGTTTTGAATAGTTTAAAGGTAGCACATGAAATATTTACTTGGAATGGCAGGAAATACCACATAGTAGGTAGGTATGGTGGACACAAATGGCATGGGTTTTGGCTCAAGTTTTGGATGCACGAGAAGCATTCCCTCTCAGTACAGAGTTTAGGCTAGCAAGGTTGTTTGAAGCAAACACAAGTATAAACCGGTACAGCAAGAATCACATAAAAACATATTGCAAGTATTATAAGACTCTACACTGTCTTCCTTGTTGCTCAAACATTTTACCAGAAAATATCTAGACCTTAGAGAGAACAAATATGCATCCCAAGTCTCAACAAGCTCTACGGTAGTTCTCCACTACTAGGCTTTAACTACATGATGCAAGAGCTTAAACATGATCTACTTGAGAGCTCAAAACAATTGCAAAGCATCAAATCAAAACAAGACAATGATCTACAAGAATGCATATGTCTTTTCCAATACCAACTACTACATGTAGCATTTTCTTTCTTCCAAACAAACACCAATAATTTATTTAAACATAAACTCTCCAAATGATAATATAATGCAGCAAGAGAGTATTTATAAACAAGTGCTAACAGCTCGAAGAGATGCATGAAAAACAGGAGCTAAAAGCACTGCAGTAGCTAGTTAAGAATACTCAACAAATATAAGTGAAGAACATGAGTATTCACATGAAAAAGCGGAGCGTGTCTCTCTCCCACACAAGGATTGCTAGGATCCGAATTTATTCAAACAAAAACAAAAATAAAAACACACAGACGCTCCAAGTAAAGCGCATAAGATGTGAAAGAATTAAAATATAGTTTCACTAGAGATGACCTGATAAGTTTGTTGATGAAGAAGGGGATGCCTTGGGCATCCCCAAGCTTAGACGCTTGAGTCTCTCTGAATATGGTTGGGATGAACCACGGGGGCATCCCCAAGCTTAGGCTTTTCACTCTTCTTGATCACATAATATCACCCTTCTCGCTTGATCCTTGAAAACTTCCTTCACACCAAACTCAAGACAGTTCTCATTAGAGGGTTAGTGCATAATCAAAAATTCTCATATTCTGTAATGATACAATCAATCCCAAAGCTTCTGGACATTAGCTACAGCCACCAATGCTTTGTGGAGCAAAGAAATCCACACAAACACAGTAAAAGAGCGAATGCAAAACAAAAGGCAGAATCTGTCAAAAACAGAACAGTCTGGAATGACGAATTTTTTCGAGGCACTTAAGTTGCTCAGATGGATCTGGCCTAAAATAATGAAAGTTGCGTACATATCTCAGGAATATGCGTGATTTTTCTCAGAATTTTTTGAATTTTCTACAGGGAGATAAGCTCAAATCCGTGACAGCTAAAAATCTGTCACTGCGCAGAAATCCAAATCTTGCATCAACTTTCAATATAGAACTTTACTTGGCACAACATTGCGATAAAATAAAGATACAAAGGAGTTGCTACAGAAGTAACAAAACTCCTTGACTCAAAGAAAACAAAAATAACAGCAAATAAAAACGATGGGTTGTCTCCCATAAGCGCTTTTCTTTAACGCCTTTCAGCTAGGCGCAGAAAGTGAAAATCAAGTGTTTCAAGGAGGAGCATTGACATCAATACCAAGGGCCATGTGCCTACCTCTCTTACCCTTAGACTTACTCTTTGGTTTGGGGAATACATGGCCGCACCTTGGTGTGGAGGTAAGATTCAGAGTGCCTTTTCCCACATCTATGGTTGCTCCCATTAATTTGAGCAGAGATCTTCCAAGTGTAATTTGTCCTGTCCCTGCACATTCAATAACAAGATAATCAGTGGACACCGTTCTCCCAAGAAAGGTTGTAAACACACCCTCAGCTATCCCCTCGGGAAATATAACAGAGTTATCAGTAAGAGTTATTCCTTCTCCTCCTTCAGCAAGTCCCCAAAGATTCAAAGTTTCATAAATGCTTTTAGGCATAAGGCAAAACTCAGACATAATATCACAACGAGCATAAAAGGTTTCACCACAAATAGCAACCTTTACCGTAGGGACCCACATCGAAGGTTCAAAATTTGTTGGAACATAGTCAAAATATTCCCGAATTTGATTATAGCCGTCCTTTAAACAAGATATATGTGTCTCAAGAGTGTTTAATCTAGCATGGATGCTAACAAGGGCCGAATCAAATTTATTAGTTGAGCTAGAAGTTGCAATCAACTTTTTTATGGCATTAAAAGCTTGGTCCCCATCACAGTGAAGGAAATCTCCTCCCACAATAGCATCTAAAGCATATCTATAACAAAGGGCTAGACCAAAGTAGAAGCTAGTGAGAAGCAAACTTAAAGTCATTTTAGGATCAGTTTTACCAAAGGAATCATTAATTCTAGACCAAGCTTCTTTAAAATTCTCCTCACTCCCTTGTTTAAAAGTGAAGATCAATTCCTCAGGTGACATAGCAACAGGCATGGAACAAGACATGATGGTGACAAGAGACAAAACAAAACCGAAATAAACAAGTAACTAATTTTTTTGTGTTTTTGATAAAGAAGCAAACAAGACTAAATAAAAATAAACTAAGCAAGACAAATAACAAAGTAAAGAGATTGGGTGTGAGAGACTCCCCTTGCAGAAGCAATTCGGTTTTCCCCGGCAACGGCGCCAGAAAACGTGTTGGTGGCTCTAGTTGACGAGGGAATATCTCCCCGGCAATAGTGCCAGAAACAATGCTTGTACGTCACACGTCAGTTGGGAACCCCAAGAGGAAGGTATGATGAGTGCAGCAGTAAGTTTTCCCTCAGTATGAAACCAAGGTTTAATCGAACCAGTAGGAAAACGAGGTTTGCTTCGAAGGTGTTGGTGAAGGAGTGTAGTGCGGCGCAACACCAGGGATTCCGGTGCCAACGTGGAACCTGCACAACACAATCAAATTACTTTGCCCCAACTTAACAGTGAGGTTGTCAATCTCACCGGCTTGCTGAAAACAAAGGGTTAAACGTATCGAATGGAAAATGATGTTTGTTTGCATAAAACAGTAGAGAACAATGATTGCAGTAGATTGTATTTCAGATGTAAAAGAATGGACCGGGGTCCACAGTTCACTAGTGGTGTCTCTCCAATAAGATAACTAACATGCTGGGTAAACAAATTACAGCTGGGCAATTGACAATTGATAAGTGCATATAACATGCATGTGTGAGCTGTGGTGTCTACTATGAGATTCATTTGGGCATTACGACAAAGTACATAGACCGCTATCCAGCATGCATCTATGCCTAAATAGTCCACTTTCCGGTTAACATCCGTACCCCTTCCAGTATTAAGTTGCAAGCAACAGACAATTGCATTAAGTAATGTGCGTAATGTAAACAATACATTCATCCTTGAATAAAGCATTGCTGTTTTACCCCTAGTGGCAACAACACATCTACAACCTTAGAACTTGCTGTCACTATCCCAGGTTAAATAGAGGTTGAACCCAACTATCATGCATAAATACCCCCTCTTGGAGTTACAAGTATTCACGTGGCCAAGGCTTCAACAAGTAACGGAGAGCATGCAAGATCACAAATGACATAGACATGATAATATAATATTCAGCTCCACATAGGTATCAATATAAGTCAGATCCCAGCAAACACAACATGTAGCATTACAATAAGATGATCTTGATCATGATAGGCAGCTCACAAGATCTAAACATGATGGCACAAGTGGAGAAGACAACCATCTAGCTACTGCTATGGACCCATAGTCCAAGGATGAACTACTCACGCATCACTCCGGAGGCGGGCATGGCGATGTAGAGCCCTCCGGTGATGATTCCCCTCTCCGGCAGGGTGCCGGGAAGAGCTTCAGAACCCCCCGAGTTAGGGTTGACGACGGCGGCGGCAGCGAATATGTTCTGGATGAAAGGCTCGGTGTTTTAGGGTTTTCGCGTCTCGGGGAATAAATAGGCGAAGGGGCGATGTCGGCGGACCCCCGAGGGGCCCAAACCACAGGCGGCGCGGCTGGGCCCACTGCCGCGCCACCTGGTGGTTTGGCCACCTCGTGGCTCTCTTCGTCTCTCCTTCGGACTCCGTGTACGTGCTGGAAAAATAGGGACTGGCCTTTTGTTTCGTGCAATTCCGAGAATATTTCCAGAAGTAACTTTCTGAAACCAAAAACAGCAGAAAACAGGGAACTGGCACTGTGGCATCTTGTTAATAGGTTAGTCCCAGAAAATGCATAAAAGTGATACGAAGTGTATATAAAACATGTAGCAAATGGTATAATATAAGCATGGAACAGCAGAAATTATGGATACGTTGGAGACGTATCAGCCGGTACCGGATGAAGCCTCCGAAGAGCTGTTTCGGCGGTAGCGCGGGGCGGTGGCGAGGGTACCGCTGGCGTGGGATTTTCTCCACTCCACGCTCACGGTACCGGTCGATGCCGCTGGCGTACCGCTGGCGTGGGGACGGTTTCTTCTGATGGACCAGGGGCGGTAGTACCGCTTGACCCAGCGGTAGTACCGCCACCTGGGGTTTCTTCTCCCTCCTTGTCTTCTTCTTCTTCATCGTATTGGCTCGACTCTTGTCCATCTTCATGCGTCGCTCTTGGCCATCTTCATAGGGGTCTTCAGGTCCACCATAGCTGAGCACAAGGTATCGGAATGAAGTAGCAACCCATTCAAAGGAGTGTCGAGATCACACATAGATAGGAGTGAATTCACCTTATCCTGGAGAGATTTGACCTCTTGCTCTTGTCAATGGGCCATTTGATGGTGTTGGTGTTGTGTGCCTAGTTGCACTACATCACCTCCCATCACATGGGATAGCGCGCTGATGGCCCTTCACGTAGTTTACCCCACAACGGCGCCAGAAAACACTTGCTAGCCCTTCGCGTGGTTACCTGCGTGAAAAATAAATGGGTTAGGTGAGACTCCAAGTGCAGAGTGTATAGTAAGTGCAAGACGTTTTTTCCCCACGAGGGTGACTCGGGTTTAATATCGAACTCTCGGGGAATCAGTAGTGAAGATTTATCTTTCCTATCCTTCTTTTGGTTACCTACAAAAAAGTAAATGTTTTGATCCTCAACCTCACCTAGTGGTTGTCAAGCACAAGGTGTGAGAATGATATCAAGATTAATATGCAATGCAAACAGAAATAAATATGCAATGGTGGTAAATAAATATGCAAGGATGGTGGTACCAATGATAAATGATATTTTTGGGTTTTTTATGATTAATGCAAGATGTAAAGTTTTTTTTATATTTCGGATTTAATAATGCAGAAAATAGAAAAATGGTAAAAGTTGTTGGAAAGGTGTTTCTTTGATTAAAAATGGACCGGGGTTCATGGTTTCACAAATGCACTCTCTCTTTAATAATGTGATAGACAATGAAACACTAGAGTTGACATATGAGATTGCAACACAACAGTTTAATGACAAGTTATAATTATATGGGCATCACGTCCTAACATAGAGACCTTTTGGTTATTAGTCTCTCTTATACTCCACCAAGATGCGAACTAAATCATAACACCTCAGTAATTAAGATAACTCAGAGTAGCAATAAGTATCATGACATGAAGTTAAAATAAGAACATGCTAGATCTAGTCATGGAGGAAGTGGCAATGGTCACACCCACATCTCCGGTAGCATGGTATTTCTTTTTATCCTAGTGAGGTAACAAAGTAAGGTAAAACACCCAAGTGGATCGCAGAACTTTCTCTCACGTCACTGCACTAGCCACCCCCGTTACTCCAACTAATGCACACGTTCCCCTCACACGCTCTCATAAACATGCTTGATCATGACAAGTAATAAGAACGGGGTACATAATATGCATCTACTTTTATAACTGAAACAAATAATTGCAATCTCAAACATATATTAACTCATAAAAAGATCCACCACAAAGGTATTACATAGATGACCGTAATCATATTCAGCAGCTCATACGGTACTAATTAGTGAAGCTCGAGAGAGAGAGAGAGATACATAAGTTACTTCCACAAACCCATAGTCCAGAGGTGGACTACTCCCTCTTCATCATGGAGACGGTGGAGAAGTCGTTGGAGAAGATGGAGACCACGCCGGCAGCGCCCCGCCGAAGTTTCCCCTCCAATCTGCAGCTCCAGGTCTCTGTTTCGGTGTTTCTGTGTTTCTGCGCGCGCTCTTCCAGAGAACGTCGGGAGATAATTTTTATATGCGTTTTTAGGTCAAAACGGAGTCGGTGGAGGAAAGATCGACGGCAGCGGAGCTCCGAGGCCCAATTGGGGGGTCCCACGCGGCTAGGTACAGGGGCCGCGTGGGCCCACCTATTTTGGCCCTCGTGGCTCCGTTTGTTCGCTTCCTTCGCTCCCAGGTCTTCTTCTTTCCAAATATTGACGCTCATAAATTTGCAGGTGATTTGGACGTCGTTTGGGTCCCTGAAACATTAAAGGAAAGAAATAGGTTTTCTGCCTGCGCAGGGTTCTATAAAAATAGGAAACATGTCAAATATTCCCAAAATCATTATAAAACAGTGATGTAACCCTTATATGATGCAAATATGACTGGAATATTAGTAAAAATAATGCAAAGTTCATGTATGCATTTTACATGCATCAACATCCCAAGCTTAACAGGTGATTTGGACGTCGTTTGGGTCCCTGAAACATTAAAGGAAAGAAATAGGGTTTTCTGCCTGCGCAGGGTTCTATAAAAATAGGAAACATGTCAAATATTCCCAAAATCATTATAAAACAGTGATGTAACCCTTATATGATGCAAATATGACTGGAATATTAGTAAAAATAATGCAAAGTTCATGTATGCATTTTACATGCATCAACATCCCCAAGCTTAACCTATACTCGTCCTCGAGTATGAAGGTGATAAAACTAATATGGACTTTGCAATTTAATACTATCAATGGATATCAAAGATGATTACTATTGCTACATAGAGTAAATGATTCATTCTTAAAAGGAGTAGCAATATGCAAGATAGTTTATGAAGTGATATCAAGTATTCAATGCAAGGATGTTCAATGATAATTCACAAAGTGTAACATAAGAGAAGAAGTATTATGGACCACATGTATGCATAATAATAAGTAAAACATCCTACAATGGTCATAGAGTATTGGTGAAATTCTGAATATAAAGGTGGACACTTTGGAAAGATATATATATGAGTAGAGGTAAAGCATGAATAAATTTCATCTAACTTCTGAACTTCTCTACTTAAGTCAATGATTGTAATATGGTATTCCTTGGTGTCAAGCTCTCATTCCCCTATCATAGCATCTTGAATGATTAAGTTTAAAGTGAAAGCAATACAAGTAGTGTGCTTGACAAAGTACAGGTTGAAAGTCTCATGCCCCTTGAATACAAGTACCTACTCCATGTGTTACTCAACTTGGAAAACAAAGCAAGTTCAAGTTAAATATCATTGTAAGTAATAACAGTCCCAGGATATGGAACAAGCCCATATCAAAATGACAAGACAAACAAACAAAATGAACAATCTCAACACCCTTTTTATTTACCATTGGATAGCTTTTTATTGTAAGGTGTATCACAGAAGGTTCACCATAGCATGTAAGTAAATTTCCACCATGAATGATGCATGGCTTAGATTAGCGGCCCATGCGTCTCTCTAACCATTTATACAAACTCATTTAAACTACTTCATTTCCTCATTTATTTCACCCATGGTAAGCATCCATAAACAAAAGTACATGATATCAACTAAATGAGATGATGTGCAATATGTTGAAAGCTTGCCATGTGACAGCACATATGGGCTAACTCTCAACCAAAGACATTTGTCAAGTCCACAACTTCATAATTTTAATCACAATGGGTCATATTTTATTTATGCAATGAAAGTAAAGTGTGCGTCAAGTTCGCGAGAGCTATATAACCAACTTTTCCCACAACAATTAACAACATAAGCATTTTCATTCAGAGGTATAGATAACTCAAATATCATGATAAACATACTCGGAATATCATAAAGCTAATAGGTAGATATGGTGGACTCACTGGAAAAACTTTGGTTGAAGGTGTTGGAAACAAGTTTTTGCTTGTTGGAATTTTTGGGCTAGCAAGAGAGAGAAAGTTGACCATCTAAATGCATGCATGAGTGTCCATAGAACTAACTAATCCATGTTAAAACAAGGTAGAATAACATTTAGCATCAAAACATGAATAAGAGATAGCTCTTGATAAAATATTTGCAAATTATTACTCATTAACAAGCTCATGAATCATGCAATTATATGTATCTTTTAAAATTAACTTCAACATCCCTTTTCCCAATCTTATAATAGCATCCAACATAATTCAACCCAAATTTCCAGTAGCTCTCTCATATATAAATGATAGTGTGGTGGTCTCACAAAATAAAAATCTAACCTAAACAAACAAAAAGACGCTCCAAGTTTATGCGATAAAGTGTTTCGATCGAAAAACAGAAGTTAGACGTGTGCAAACCGAGAGTGTGTAGGTCCAGTGGGGTTGTCTTCACATCCCAAGCTTATGGTCTTCACCATCCTTGGATAGCTCTTGGTGCATCTCCTCTAATCCTGTGAAAAAACTTCAAAACACCGTTTTTCCCATTTCTTTTCTGTGGGGCACATTAGTAGTGATAAACAAATAGATTTCTTGCTGCATATCTTAGACAAAAATTCATATGAATGTCCAGAAAGTGTATAATGTTGTATGCCTACTCATAAACTCAATTGGATCAAAAAGATTCATGTTAAAAGTTCTTAGCATGCATCAAACATAATGGGACAGAATCTGTCCAGAAAAACAGCAGCAGCTAAACGTATTTTTCTACCCTACTTAACTTTGTCGGAAAATTCCGAAAAAATTCATGCATACAGAGGATGAAAGTTACTACTACAGTTAAATATGAGCTCATTCGGAGTTACAGAATAAGAATTAAAAATCATACCGTGCACAGATTCGTGCAGGAATAATATCTCCGAACGCTATAAGCAACTTCTTCATACCAAAATGAGTAAAACTTGACACTTTATTAAAAATTCCAGAAACTAAACTAAACACTAAGTCTCTTGTTACAGCAAGAGGATACAAAGAAAATCACAAATAAAAACAACCGGGTTGCCTCCCGTAAAGCGCTTTCTTTATAGCCATATAGCTAGGCTTCTTACTTGATGTTTATTGTGGACGAAGCTCATGAGGGAGCTTGAACTTGGTGTGTCCCTCTTCCTAGGGAAGTGTTCATGCATAATACCAGGATCCCATGGTGTTCTCAAACCAATCAAAATAATAGTCAAGTTGAACCCTAGTTGAGAGAAAAACAAAACACAAAAGTAATAACAACGAAGTCTAACTTTCTTTCTATGCATTGGCATTTTGTATATGAATGAATCACCATAAATAGAAGTTTCCCAATGCATATTAACAATATTTAATTGCAGCATATAATTATTAGTAACATAAAGAGGGTTCTTATCACCTCCTCTTTCATAATAGTTGCAAGTAGTAGAAGTAAATTCAACCATATAACCATTGGAATCATCCAACTTAGATAATATAGGCACATAAAGAGGATCATTAAATTTATTTTGGAATTCATTAGCATGCTTCCCTCTTTCAAAATAATTATTAAGATCAATATCAAGTTTAATATCATGGTTGCAACAAATATTTGGAGCTAAAGATAATTGCAAACCACATAAGTATTTCTCAACATAAGCAAATTTCTCCTCTATGGTGTAACTAGGAGAATTTAAGAACAAAGTAGGACTCTCATGAAAGAGTACCATCACAAACAGCAAGTATATCATTTTTATCCTCGCATAAATTAGTAACAACTAAACATGGAGGATTATCAATAAGCATAGGACCATCATCTAAAACATTATCATATAGCATATTTAAGCAACACTCCTCATTATCATCAATAAGTTCACTAGTAGTATTACTAGAAAGTAAAGGAGCATTATTAGTTTCATCATAATAGCATGGGTTATCATAAACTTCTTTAGGAGTTAAATACTTATGAAAGAAAACCTCCCTCAAAATACTCCATTCAATAGTGACTTCTTCATCCAAAGACCTGAACCAAATACGAGCATTACCAGATAAAGACAAATATAATAGCTTCCTTTTCACCTGATCATCAGAAATATCAGGAAGCCTAAATAAACCACATATGTCTTCAATTGTCTCCACGTGTTCACGTGCAGACTTAGTTCCATCCCCTGTAAATCGATTTTTCATAACACTTTTACATGACCAACGGGGATTTTAAATCCCACTTTAGGTACCTCAGACATAATAGTTTCAACCACTTTAGGAGCAATAGCATAAGCACTTCATATAAAGCATGATGCAGCGAGGCACGATTCATAAATGCCATAGTAACAATGAGATAATAAAATTCAGCTTTCAAGTTTCCTTACCAAACTTCTTACCAATAGCTTAAAACACATATTAAAAACAACACTTAATTTTTATGGATTTTATGTTTTTAGATGAAAACTGAAAATAAAATATGCAAACTGAAATATGATATGCAAGACAATGACAAAACAAAATAAATTGCTTTGAAGGTAAAGATGGATAAGATGATGCTCACGTAGGTGCAACCTCCCCAAGCTTAGGTGTTAGCACAAGTTGGTGATGAAGTTGACTTGGTGAGATATCCTTGGATAAACCTTTCAGCAATGATTCCCCGGCAACGGCGCCAGAAAACAGTCTTGATGGCCCTTCACGTAGTTACCCCACAACGGCGCCAGAAAACACTTGCTAGCCCTTCGCGTGGTTACCTGCATGAAAAGTAAATGTGTTAGGTTGAGACTCCAAGTGCAGAGTGTGTAGTAAGTGGAAGACATGTTTTCCCCACGAGGGTGACTCGAGGGTTTAATATCGAACTCTCGGGGAATGAGTAGTGAAGATTTATCTTTCCTATCCTTCTTTTGGTTACCTACAAAAAAAGTAAATGTTTTGATCCTCAACCTCACCTAGGGTTGTCAAGCACAAGGTGTGAGAATGATATCAAGATAATATGCAATGCAAACAAGAAATAAATATGCAATGGTGGTAAATAAATATGCAAGGATGGTGGTAGCAATGATAAATGATATTTTTGGGTTTTTATGATTAATGCAAGATGTAAAAGTGTTTTTGTATTTTCGGATTTAATAATGGCAGAAAATGGAAAAGTGGTAAAAGTTGTTGGAAAGGTGTTTCTTATGATTAAAAATGGACCGGGGTTCATGGTTTCACAAATGCACTCTCTCTTTAATAATGTGGTAGACAATGGAACACTAGAGTTGACATATGAGATTGCAATACAACAGTTTAATGACAAGTTATAATTATATGGGCATCACGTCCTAACATAGAGACCTTTTGGTTATTAGTCTCTCTTATACTCCACCAAGATGCGAACTAAATCATAACACCTCAGTAATTAAGATAACTCAGAGTATAGCAATAAATATCATGACATGAAGTTAAAATAAGAACATGCTAGATCTAGTCATGGAGGAAGTGGCAATGGTCACACCCACATCTCCGGTAGCATGGTATTTCTTTTTATCCCTAGTGAGGTAACAAAGTAAGGTAAAACACCCAAGTGGATCGCAGAACTTTCTCTCACGTTCACTGCACTAGCCACCCCCGTTACTCCAACTAATGCACACGTTCCCCCTCACACGCTCTCATAAACATGCTTGATCATGACAAGTAAATAAGAACGGGGTACATAATATGCATCTACTTTCATAACTGAAACAAATCATTGCAATATCAAATATATATTAACTCATAAAAAGATCCACCACAAAGGTATTACATAGATGACCGTAATCATGTTAGCAGCTCATACGGTACTAATTAGTGAAGCTCGAGAGAGAGACATACATAAGTTACTTCCACAAACCCATAGTCCAGAGGTGGACTACTCCCTCTTCATCATGGAGACGGTGGAGAAGTCGTTGGAGAAGATGGAGACCACGCCGGCAGCGCCCCGCCGGAGTTTTCCCCCTCCAATCTACAGCTCCAGGTCTCTGTTTCGGTGTTTCTGTGTTTCTGCGGCGCTCCTTCCAGAGAACGTCGGGAGATAATTTTTATAGGCGTTTTTAGGTCAAAACGGAGTCGGTGGAGGAAAGATCGACGGCAGCGGAGCTCCGAGGCCCAATTGGGGGGTCCCACATGGCCAGGTATAGGGGCCGCGTGGGCCCACCTCTTTTGGCGCTTGTGGCTCCGTTTATTCGCTTCCTTCGCTCCCAGGTCTTCTTCCTTCCAAATATTGACGCTCATAAATTTGCAGGTGATTTGGACGTCGTTTGGGTCCCTGAAACATTAAAGGAAAGAAATAGGGTTTTCTGCCTGCGCAGGGTTAATTCCATAAAAATAGGAAACATGTCAAATATTCCCAAAATCATTATAAAACAGTGATATAACCCTTATATGATGCAAATATGACTGGAATATAAGTAAACATAATGCAAAGTTCATGTATGCATTTTACATGCATCACGCGCGGAGTCGTTGAATCTGGAGGGTCTCGCGATCCTCCGCTTCGTTAAGCTTTCGCTTCGTACCCCCACGTTCGGCTGCAAGTTCCTTCTCCAGCTCCTACACGCGGGTCAAAGCGGCCGCTTTGTCACCTGTAAGCAAAACACTGATACGGTTGGCACATATTTCCCAAACAAAGCAAAAGGCAAAGAGACGAGTTTTCTTACGATCCAGCTGCTCCATCTTGACTCGCAGTTGATCACGCTCCTGCTCCACTTGCAAGTATGTCTCACCCGACTCCAGCAACGTGCGGATGAATGACTGCGGCAAAAAGATTCAGCAAATTACACTCGAGGGATCAAAAACTCGAAAGACAAAAAATTACACTTACGTGGTTGTAGCATGCGGGCAGCATACCACCCGAGGTGGAAGCCGCATCTTCCTGAGGCTTGGGGCGTGGACTCGCTGAAGAGGTCTGTTGAACCTCCACCCAAATCGCCTCGAACGAAAGCGACACTGGCGTCACCTCGGGAGCGGTCGATGGGAGGTCATCCTTGGGCGACTCATCCTCCGTTGGCCTGTAAAACAATAATCAGACGAAGAAAAAAATATGCAGCACATAACGCTTCAGCACAGTCTTTACCTGACATCTTCATCATCAGAGAGCAGCAGGGTAGAATAATCAAAGTGCGCCTCGAACGAGGGCGACTTGACGGGTTAAACCGTGTGCAACGGAGTCACAACCCTCGGATCTCGCGAGTCAGGCGAGGAGGAACCGGAATCTTCGCCGCGGGCAGCAGGCGGAGGAGAGCTGTCCGCAGTTGACATCATCTCGTCCGAGCGGCGTCGCTTGGGCAGCGGCAGTTCTTCTTCTTCCTGCTCGGATTTCTCCACCTCATCAGTAGGTGTGTGTGCGGAGGTGAGAGAAATTTCGTCGAGATCATTCTCGACCGGCAAAACTTCCACCTCCGAAGTCTCCCCATCTTCGGGAAGCGGAGGCAAGCTCTTGGGAGCAGCATAGCCCTGCTCACAAAACACCAAAAGTATTAGTCGACAATCACATATCCCTTGGAAATAAGGAAAACAGGCGTGAACATACCTCTAGCAGAGGGTGCTTGCTGTCAAATGCATCAACTGGGCAGTCGAGAGAACAACTGTCGTTCGCAGTCAGCTTGGTGATCGACCGAACTCGGGCCTCCACCTCTCTAGGCGACGGCAGTGCTTCTCCGACCACCAAGCGTCTCTTGGGTGCACCCGAACTCGCAACGGCTGCACGCCCTTCTTGATGAACGTCGCAATCAAATGCAGGCCGCTGACCTCGCGGCCCACCGTCTTCATAAGCTTGGCAATCCTGGCCATCAAAGGCTTCACCTCAGCTTCCTCAGCGGCAGTGGTGTGATGTAGCCAGGCTCGAGTCTTCTCTAAGGGCGCATGCGCGTCGAATGTCGGCAGCCCTTCCTGAGAGGTGCTGAAGTAGAACCACTTCTGCCTCCAGTTTTGCGCGGACTCGACTTGCTTGATGTCGAAGTATGCGACCTCTTTACGACTCTGGATGTTAAATCCTCCGACCGCATACATGGCGCGCTTTCCGGCGTTCTTCCTCACATAGAAGATCTTCTTCCAAAGTCCCCAATGCGGGTGAATCCGCAAGAAGCACTCACAGAGCACAACAAACACAGCAATGTGCATCATGGAGTTCGGCGTAAAGTCGTGCAGCTGCACCTTGTACGCGTACATCAAAGCGCGCAAGAAATCGTGAATAGGGAAGGAAAATCCCCTATTCACGAAGTCGTGAAAACACACGCGCTCGCCCTCTCTAGGTTGAGGGCTTACCTCGTTGCCAGGGAGGCGCGTCGGCAGTAGCTCGGCGGAGGGAATCCACCCATCCTGCCGATACCCACCTAGCTTCGACGCCTTCAAGGTGGACCGCGTCCAGTCGCCGGCCCTTTTCTTCATCGACGCCGCATCGCTGCTGATCACGGCGGCAACGTCCGCACCTCCCGCGACAGTGGTGGTGGTGGCCGAGGCAGCTTTCCTCTTCGACGGCTTGCCCATGGTGGTGGTGGCTATGGAGAGAGGAAGCACAAGGAACAGAGGAAGAAGAAGCAGTGGCGGCGGGGAGCAGATGGCAAGTGAAAAATCTTTTACCCCGCCGCTCCCCTTTTATCAACCGTGCCACAAATCTCCACCGTTCGCACAAGATCATGTGCCACGGTGCAAATCCAGCCATACACGTGGTGGTTATGGAGAGCAACCGCCGCTGGCACTCCGCCCACTACGCACGGGAATCTAGGAGACCATCATCACGTCGCCGTGAAAACCGCGCTTCAGCGGTCAAATCCAATAGGTGTCACGCTGCAAACATGGGCCCACGTATGTCACGTCCCATCGGTCATATTGCGCACGCCACCGCCTGTCAGACGGTGCAGTCGCCAATAGGTGTCACGCCTGATGTCACCGCAAGCAGCTCCCTTAAAAAGCATTCGAGTCCTCTCGAGGCATAGCCGGTCACTCGACCGCCTCGTTGAGTTCGACGGTGAAAATCAAAACTACGGCAAAGCTGGTCGCTCGACCGCCTCGTCCATTTCGAGGGTGGAATTCAAAGTGAGCAAATACGGTCACTCGACTGTTCCATTGACTTAGTGTCCATAACTCCCATCGGGAGCGAATTAAATTTTTTTATCGAATATTGCACAAGTTTCAAAAAAGTTGAGATCATCCTCAACTGCAAGCAATTAAGCATAATCTCGGGGGCTACTCCCATCGGGAGCGCGACGAAAACGACACAAGGTTACTCAAAACAAGTAGTCGAAGATTAACTCTATCACAAATTCCCGGGATTGCGTCCGCTGCATGTGTACCTCGGATGCTGCACGCACAGTGTAAAGGTAAGACCCGCCGATCCGTCGAGCTGGGCCAGGGACCACTACAGCAGTGTAACCCCTGCAACTTTCCATGTCAACTGACATGAAGAAAATCCTAGCGGACACGTTAGGTTGCAAAGTTATGCTGCAGACTGACTCTGTAAGACCTCCGCGGCATGAGTCGAATCTGACCAGCTTGTTCTGGGTTCGAGTCCGGGGACTCGAGATTGAGGTAGGCTAGTAAGGTTTTGCCCAAAAGTGCAGTTAACTGGTCCCGATCTGTCGAGTGTACCAAGCCTACTATGCCAATATCCCTAGGCAGAACAAACAAAGCATTAGTCGACGAGTTTCCGACTTAACATGTACATACGAGGCAATCTTGGCTCATAAACATACGAAACAAAACAATCGAATACTCACAGCATACTTGATCTACCAGGAATACTACAAAGTAGGCAAAATATGATGTCCATTATAGAGGAGTCCCTGCCCGATTCTTCGAGTCGACCAAGCACTCGGGGGCTAGTGATGGGGGTGTACCCTTTGGGTGCTCTGCTATAAGGATACCTGATGCATGTACGAGCTAAGGCCCATGGACAGGCCTCGACCAAAGGCCACGAAGGGGGCCCAAGAAGATGACGTATTTTCCAAGACTAGTAAACCTTAAGTCGGTAGAAACCTACCTTACCTGTAAACCTAGTCGGTTGCGAATCCCCGAGACCCAGCCTCCTATATATAGGCTAGGAGGGCCGCCGATCTAGGGCAAGCAATATTTGAACCACCATAGCCCTTGGGAGATCGTCATCTCGCCGGGACGCCATTGTAGCTCCATTGTACACCTCATACATCAATAACTAGACAAGCAGGAAGTAGGGTGTTACCCTCCGGGGCCTGAACCTGGGTAAACCTCGCTTGTCAGCCGACGATACTACCAGCACCACCACGTCTCTCCCCTCTAATCACAACCCTAGATACCGAACCATGAGAATTGATGAGTTAACCCCTCGTCAACATGTTTGGAGTCAATGAATAGATTTTGCAAAGCTGTGGCTGCGGTGTTTGGCCCGGAGTATTTGAGGGAGCCAAATATCGAGGACATAGCCCGACTCTTGTCCATCAACGAGGCAAGATGATTTCCAAGCATGCTTGAAAGCATATATTGCATGCACTGGAAGTGGAAGAATTGTCCGTTTTCTTGGCAGAGCAGTAGAAGGGGCATGTTGGCGAGTGCACGGTCATACTTGAAACAGTGGTTTCAAAAGATTTATGTATTTGGCATTCCTTATTCGGCTTTGCCGGATCCACAATGATATCAATGTCCTCCAACGCTTTCCGGTTTTCTCTATGCTTTCAGAGGGCAACTCCCCGGTGGTGAGCTATGATATCAATGGCAGGATATACATCAAGGGATACTACCTAGTCCGATAGTATCTATCCTACCTAGACTACTTTTGTGAAGACTATCTCCAAACCCGATGGAGAGAAGCAAGCATGGTTTTTCAAAGAACAAGAGAGTTTTAGAAAGGATGTGGAGCATGCTTTCGTTGTGCTCCGATCTCGATGGGCTATTGTTTGCCACCCTGCTAGAACATGGAGCGTGAACACTATGCGGGAGGTGGACTACTTGTGTGATCATGCACAACATGATCGTAGAGGATGAGCGTGATGACAATATCTATGACCAAGATTAGCAGTTTCAGAGTCAGTTGGTTGAGCCTCAGGGTGGAGCAGCAACATTTGCAAACTTTATCCACTTTCATGAAGAGATGCGTGATCCGGATGATCACAAGCAACTCCAAAATGACTTGGTTGAGCATATGTCGTAGGACATACCAAATGGGTCGACTCGTTGGGTGCACTGGCCAAACAAGACTGAAATGAGCCTGCCGAGCTAGGGCTTAGCCGCCGTCGCCGCCTCCCTCCCCCACATGGGCCAAAGGCCCATTAGGGTTTTAGAGGTGTGGGGGGGGGGGGGGGGGGGGGGGGGGGACTTCCCATTTGGCCTTTTGGTGGCCGGCACCCCCCACCAAGTGGTGCGGCGGTCACATGGGCCACTAAGCCTCATGTGGCAGTCCCCTTTATGGGCTCCTTTTATTTTCACATTTTTCTGAATATTTCCTTTATTGTTTTTGTCTAATTAATTCCCAAACTGAATATTTTCTTTTACAAAAAAATTCCGAAATTAATTTTCTATCATATAAACATATTTATATGATCCGGGACATACAATTTCCGCACACAAAAAACTCGATAAATATCCCCTCTTTATATAAACCCTCTCAATGAATTCCGGCCATAATAGAAACTCTTCGGGCCAATTTAGTGGATTTCGGATATTTTTTCGGACCATGCCGATGTGCGAGACCTGTTCGGGCCTTTTCCGGGCCGGGCCAGGGTGATAACTGATAAGGGATATGCTAGCTCTTACTCGTGTGCGGGTGAGAGCGACCACTGGTTAGTGGGTCCTCTGATTGTGTCACACCGCTAGATTACCATACGGTCGACGGCCAAATTTGTTGGCGAGCGCCTGTGATCTCCATGCAGCTTTGGAACCCATCATCACCATCCCACTAAAGCATTCATTGAAAACAGAAATAAATTCACGGGCACAAGCACACGCGTGCGGGAGAAAACGAGAGAGGAGGCCACATCGTGCAACAAGAAATTGACAGGCTATTATTAATAAATAACCAAAAGCGGGGACAGACACGTCCTACCAACCTCTCTCCATACCACACTCAGACTCAGAGGTAAGGCACTTGAGCCACGTATGTAACGATGTATGTACAACACAACGAGCTCAACCTCACACTCGTACCGACAGCTCGACGGGCTCGTTTGGAACAGGGGATTTCGAATCCTGCAGGAATTCCTGCTGGACTCTGTAGAATTCCTTGTTCCCAACAAGCCAGCCATACACAATGGAGAAAACACAAAACAGGGGATATTTTTCTTGTCCCTGAATTTAAGGATGGTGGACAATGAGGATCGTCATCGTCGTGACCAAATCATCACACTAAGATAGGATGCCATTGCTTCAGTACTCAGAGCTTGAGGTTCATGAGAGCTGGGTGGCGCTGCGAGTCCACGAAGATCGACCACAGGACCTGCACATCCTCGTCCTGGCAGGACTGAACATCCTTGTACAGGATATGCATTCCCCTCCCTGTCAAGAAGAAATCAGAAAACATCAGATACCTAGGAGAACGGAGTTCACAAAGAAGAAGAATCAGATTGATTCCAAGAGCATGTGTAAGAAGCAAATGCACCAACACCACCGAGCAGGAAGAAGACAACTTACGGTTTAAGCGCCTCGAATGAGCGCGAACCCAGAGCCTCCTGATGGGGGAGAAGAGGGAGTGGAGCCACCCCATCAAGGAAGGCAGGAATGGCTCAGAGCTGCTGCGCAAATGGGAGGAAATAGAGGGGAGGGTGTTAGAGAGGAGGTAACCATCAGCTTTGCTTTTGGCACGGGGTGAAGTCTATTGCACTGTACCCTCCTGCGCTTCCTTGCAAACCAATTGTAGTGTCCTGGGCAATCTATTCTGGTATCTTGTCCCTTTCCACCCCTGACTCTTCCTACCTCCAATTTCCCCCCATTGGAAGGGCTGCTTCTTACACCTTCATCATCCAACCTACCCCAAAACTATAACAATGCAAGGTGGTACAAGACCAGAATGGCATAAAGTATGATCATTTGCACATGATTTTAACCTATCCCAAAAGAATAATGATGTCAGGTAGTAGCATAAAACAAAAATGATACATACATTTCTTCTTCAGGCTACCAATTTTTTAAATTTATATACTGAATTTGAGGGTCCTTTGAACAGTCTTTGAGATTGCCGGCAGCTGCCATTCGTATGTCTTATTCTGTGCCGCATTACAAACTACAACTACATCTCGGTCAATCATGTTATTTAAGTCATCATTCGGCTTTTGAATAGGTATAGTATTTGTCCTAGTAAGACATACCTATTGTATACTGTCTATTCTGTTGTTGGTATGTTGCTCTTATCAGTGTTTTCTATATAGAGCCCATGACAGTGACTCAGCTTCTTCAAGATGCAAAAATGAAAGCATGAGGTGCACGAATGCTCTAATACTAGGCCCAAACAAGTAAATTGCCGTCTGCCCATCTGATACAGTTGTACAGTTTGTTAAGTATGTGAGGTAAATATCTAAAAGATTATAAAATAAGTCAGGTGTTTGACTTAGTGAGATCATGTTATACTGCAAATATGATAGCACAAAACTGTTGAACAGTAGAAAGTACAAACATGACAAAAAAAAACTTGGATGTAGACATACAGATAGCAAGGGTCCCTCCGTTTTCGTATGTCTGCTAGTCCTTCTAGAACCACATATACAATGAAAGAAATTCAAACTTAGGCTACTTTTGTATATATGCAAGTGAAACTTCACACAAAATTTCCATTCATCATCTATATGCTTTTCCATTCATCATGGATATGCTAACTGAGAGACCAGCTTACCACTATAAGGTCTTACATTTTTGCCTTCTAGAACAGGGTAAACTGGTCAAGTGTGCTGTTGATACTTACCCTTGACAGGCCCATGTCAGCAACATTATTTCACATCTATGTGGTAAAGACTAATGACCAAATTTCCAAGTTTCTTGCTTTGATCGCAATCAGATTATAGGCACGTGAATCAACTGGTTGAGAAGCAAGTTGTGTGACTTTAATCTCAAAAACGACATCACAGCTTATGCAGTAAAAATTAAATCTTACTATCATCTTATTTTCATCCAAGCTAATTCAGAACAGAAAATAAAAGGCTCACCAGTTTCATGATATTTTTAGAAAGCAATTTTCTTTTGCCGCACATGAATATCTGCAACCAGGATTGATTTGTTCTGACAATGCAGCAACTAATGGCTAGAGCATCCCTGGCAATGTATCAGTGAAGAATGCAAAATTTACGGCTGGATGTGCTTAGAGACAAATGCCAATCGCCCAATCCTGGACTCCAGAAAAGGCCATTCACTTAGGCCTTGTTTACTCCTCGGGTATTTCTGGGGTTGGAAAGTTTGGGGATCGGAGGGGATTTGGTGAATCACTCACTTTCACCCAATCCCCACATTTCCCCTCAAATACCCTTCCCCAAAAATACACTAGCATGACCTAGAGTTTTCAATCTAGGCAAAAATGAAGTGGTTGGTGGGGGATATTTGGGGATTATCCCTTACAAAACCGGAGTAGTAAACGATCTATTGGGGATTTTTGGGGATTTTCCGGGATCCGGGATAATCCCCTCCGATCGCCTAAAATACACTAGAAGTAAACAAGGCCTTAGTGGGTGACTGGTTCCCTGCATAAGCAGAACTTGGCTCAGTGGTCCAGCCGGATTGTTGGGGCAAGGCTGAGGGGGTGCCAAGAGATGATGTTTGGCTGGTTGCTCTTGTTAAGCATGCTCAGCTCAGCGGACAGGGTGCAAGCAACCAATCACTCCCTTAGATATCACAACAGACAGCATCCCTTGTGTTGTATTACTAACTAAGCTCTACTGACTCAGATGCAATGCAAACAGAACTTTGAAATTTTGGACTAAACCTGTCCTTAATTTTTAATATAAATTATAAATTCAGCCAATCACTGCGTTAGTCCCATAGATATGACAACGACAACATCCCGCAAACAAAATTTTGCAATTTTTGAACTAGATTTCTTTTACTTTTTAATATGAATTCAAGTTGCCAAGAGCATCGGTCCAGGCTCATCAATCAAACCAAAACATTTGCATACTGAATTGCGAGTTATACAAAGCAGCCTGGCAGCAACCAGAAACAGCATGAGAAGAATATATCAAACAGGTCAAATCTTCTGATTTGTTTCTTAAGGTTAGTCAGATTTCATATTTTCCCTACAAAAATTCCAATATACCTGGAAATGTTTGGCATGTTACATGCATGCTCTTTCCTCTGGCTGACCGCTCAGTCTGTGGAAAAGACTGTTTTGCCCATGGCTTGTAGTAAAGGTTGTGTGATTAAACCTGCATAGAAGTTTTTGTTTTTTTTAAGGCATTACCGTAGGGGAGAACCCCTACGGTGTATTTTTCATTTATAATAGTATGTACAAGTACAAAAGAGGGACTACAAGCTCAAGGGGGATGGAAGGTCCAGAAAGTAACAAGGGCAGAAAGAGCCATCTAAGTGAATTTGGATGCGATCAAAGCAAGCAGGGGCTGCACAAGGGCACCCTTTAGGGCACCTTTACTCTATTGATGCAGTAGAGCATCACTCTGAAACCTAATTCTCCAGCGCGCCAGTGAAGGTGTGTGTTGCCGAAAAATAAAGTCATTTCTCTCTTTCCATAGATTCCAAGCCGCGGAGGCTACTATTTCCATGAAGCAAGGCCCTCTGAATATGAGTTTTGCTGCAATGAAGCGCTGTGACAGTGGTAGAGACAAGTCCCACTGGATGTCAATCTTGTCCCAGCAAGCGACTGCAAATGGGCAGGAGAAGAAGAGATGCTCTCTTGTCTCCTCATCCGGACTGTCGCAGAGAACGCAGGTATGTCCCCCATCAACATGCCAGTGCCTCCTCCTCATTAGTTCTTTTGTGTTCAGTCTATCCATATAAAGCAGCCATAAGAATACTTTGAGTTTTGGCAGGCACTTAACTTCCAAACTACTTCTCAACAGGGAGAGCATCGAACATAAAGTTGTAGAATTTTGCCGAGGTGAAGTTCGAGTTCCCCCAAGGAAAATTCCTAACGTCTAGGCAGTGGGGCAGCAGACTGAGATTTTGGGTCATTCGTTGAACTTCAGCGAGCTCATCACTAGCTTGAACCGAGAGAGGTAAAGCAAAAACCTGCATAGAAGTTAGAAGTAGAAGTACATTTCCACCATATTTTTAGGAACAAATCAAGAATTCACTTTGTTTTGTTAGCCCAACGTGATATAGGGTGGAGCGGTACCTAACCTTTTTTTTTCATTTCTCTAAAACTGACAAGCTTTCACCCCTACTTATCATCAAACACACAATCAATTGCCAGAAAGGGCATTATCAGATATCGTCATAAGTCTCTCTGCTACCAAAAACCTACTGCCAAAACAAGATCATTTAGGACCAATCAAAATATAGTAAACATGTTTCTTAATTAATGGTGTGGTGTAATCTCGTCAAAGGTAAGTTAATAAAAGGAATGTCACCTCGTATAAAGCAATGGAACCTTATACAGATAATGCACAACTCAACTTTATTAAAACTTAAAAGGTTTGATTATTCACAAGTTTGTTGGTTACAATGACGGACTATTACTGGTACAGTACAATCAAGTATTTTGCGTGTTATCACATCCTAAATTTTGCATGGTCATCTCACCTGGGAGCCAAGATACCATTCAATCCTTCAGGCCCTAGAGAACCGGGCATTTTCGGGAGTAAAATGTCTCAGCTATGCTCTGTTATTGTAACAAGAACCTGGCGTCCATATTTGGTAGGTTCTTCTCCAGAACCTGCTTTCTTTAAAACCAATGTATAGCCAGCGCATAATTTATGCCCTTTATAAGTGTAGGTGATACCTAATTAAACACTGGGAAATGTAAATATCAGCTCGTTGCATGGCACACTATAATCAATTGATATAGCCTTTTCAAATGGCAGTATACAGGAAAGTCAGAGTTTCCAATGCTGGACACTTGAATTTGGTCATAAGTTCTTAATTCAGATAGGCAACTGAAGACTAGGTTTACTACTTAGAAATAATAACAGACCAATCTTCGGGCAGCTGGCTATGCCACGATAAAATTGTGCAGGCAATTACAACACCATTAGGCATTAGCTAGATCTAGTGTACTTGTGTAACAGTTATTCTAGCGAGTATGGGTCCAACTTGAGGATTAAACAAAAAATGTGTAGAATGTAGATACTCTAACCAATAAGCTTTTGGAATGCAACTTCAAGCCCACATGAGCTAAATTTAAGCTCCTAAATAAGTTAAGTACCCACAACCAAGCAGACATGGAACAAAAATCATGGGTAACAAAACGAACTTTGAGAAGTACATTTGAGATATCACTGAACAAAACCAATCACCTACATTGCTGTTAACACATATCCTACGATGTTTAATGGTTTTAAAACTCTTAATTATGATGACACCCAATGGCCTTATCGGGCAGTTTGAGCAAATGCTTACGTACAGGCAAAAATGAGATTTTTTTTTCTAGCAATCTTGCACTGAAGGCGATGGACTTCTGAGCAAAAATTAAAACCAGAAAAACAATTCTTACAAGGAAAAAGGTTAACAAAGACAGTAGTCGCCATCAGGAAGGGCAACTCGAGGATACGAGAGGTTAAAATCTTTGATTATTCACGAAACACCCTATTTAAATTCCTCTGTAAATAATAGCATCTTGAAATTTAATGTCAATGAGCTGAGTATCATAATACGTCACTCACTAAAGCAACTTATATGCCCTAATTATTAGTTAAACGGTGGAAACTATCATCGAGCTGCAAAGCACTGAAACATGCTCAAAATAGAAGTATCAACTTTGTAGGATCAAGTGGATGGCATCCATGCAGAAGGAATATATTAGCAGTTGAACAAATCAACTTGAATATTGAATTATGACTGTAGTGATTTATCTCCTGGGACATATTTAGATTGACATGTCCATAAAAATAAGCATGAAAGATATAATAGGTAGAATTGCATCTGAGCAAACCTTAATGCTCAAGTATTTGGAGTGCCTTGATTCTTCACACCTTCATGGCTCCACCTTTTCCCAAGGATGAAAATTGTCATTGTGGCAAATCAAAAGTCTATAGCTACATGTCACGGTTGGGACCAATGACAAGTACTCCTCATATAGCCAAAAGATAAAATGTACAGGAGAAGAATAGCTATCAACTCCAATCTTCATTGCAACAGCATATCATTAACAAAGAGAAACTATCTATTGAAGGTTTTAAATTTTTACATGATTGCAACACTTGATCTGGGAGTTGACATTAAACTATTTGGAGCATTCAAAGAATCAAACCAACCTCGTTGCAAATAATCTGGAGAGATTAGACAAATTAACCAAAAATCACATGATATCAATAAATATCTGACAAAGTTTACAATTGGCAAAACAAGAAAACTGAACAAGAAACATGAATAGGGCCTCACTCAGACTCAACTGAACAAATCAGACACTAAATCATCTTGCTCATATTCAGAAGGTGGGATAACGTGTCAGTCAATTCGATCCTGCACGCACCTACTCAATCTTCCATGCATATAGGATCAAGGAGAAAGCAAGACCTTGCAACTGTGATTCCCTAAAAATCTGCGAGTATATCCAGGGAATGGACTTCTGAGGTGCTGGACATGTCTGGAACATGAACACTGCATTGCTTGTTGTCGAGCTGAAGAGCCAATTATGGACATCCCAAAACACCTCCACAGGCAACCCGTCCACCATAATCGTCTGGCTCCCTCGAAACTTCCATGCAAGCCGCTTCACCTGCATGACCGGCCTCTTATCGATGCGGATCTCAAGGCAAGGGTCCTTGAGCCCAATGGAATCACACTCTATCACAATGTCATGGTACTGGCCGTTGCCACTTAACTGAGCCTTGGCAGAGTAAATCTTCTTGCCATGAATGTGCTCCTTCCTCGCCAAGAACAATGTACTGAGCGCAGGCCGGACGGCACACGTCTTCCGGTAAGCATCCTTCTTCAAGTCACCAAGCAACAGCACCATCTCACGGTCGAACACGACTGTGACATAGAACCCTTCCAGTGGCTCTGGCCCAGGGCCGAACTTAGCGCTCGAGAGGTCCCAGAAGATCTCGATCTTGCCGTCGCCGGCAGCGACGCTCTTGGATCCCTTCTTCTTAGAGAAGAGCCACGGCTTAACATCAGCCTTGCAAAGGCACTGGCCAGATGCATCATTGATGGAGACGCTGAGGCCTTGCATCCCAACTAGTCCCTTGCTCCAGGTCACCGAGATCATGCAGGGCCGGCCGGAAAGCCGCGCCTGGTAGAGGCAGCTCACTTGGTTCTGAGCCGCACCCTTTCCGCCGCCACCACCGCCGCGGACAGCGCTCGAGGAGGAAGAGGAGGACGCCGCGTCCGCAATCTGGACGCTGCTTTCCCCGAAGCAGGACAAGTCCTTCCTCATCTTCCTTCCACCCTTTTCCGCAAACACCTATCGTGCGGCTTGCTCAGGACGCGGTTCTCAGCCCCCGCCGCACGCGTGTCCGAGATTTTCTCAATCTGGCAATGCCACCATCAACTATGCAAGATTCCAACGCAGCGCGCAGAGGCCGAATCCAAGATCCCGCATTCGCCACCGAAATGCTGGAATGAAGAGTCGGCGAGATGCGAAACGTGCCGCGGAAACGGCACCGGGAAGGACGCAGCAGGAAACAACCGCGCTAAGAAACAATCAGGAGGTGGAGATGAAGGAGAGGGGAGGAGCCATGGTCATGGAGAAGGGGAGAGGGAGGGCGGCAGCAGCAGCGGTAGCTGTTGTACCGGACACGGCGGGCGGACAGAGAAGCAGCACGAGCCAAAAGCCAAGTTGCAGCTAAGCAGAGTTGCTCGACAGACAGGGCAGCTCAACTTGAACAAATTGGGAAGATAGTGTGTTTTTTTATTCTGACACTTACTCGGTTTCAAAATACTTGATTTAGTTTTTTCTAAATACGGATATATCTAGGCATGTTTTAGTGTGTTGATACATCCGTATTTTGACAAATCCACGTCAATTATTTTGGAACGGATGGAGTATATAGGCATATAGCAGTGTTTCTTATTAACGAATGCTTCGTCGGCACATCATAATCTCAGCGAGTTTTTCTAACAGGGAGAATTTCGGCACATCATAATCTCAGCGAGTTTTTCTAACAGGGAGAATTTTAGATCTCCATATGACCCTTTTCAGTTGTCGCGTCCCAAGTGGTTTCATCCTCGACGGGGGATGAGTGCTTGTGCTTCTAGGTCTCAGAGCACCGGCGGTGGAGAAGGAGTCGATTTTTTTTCTACCTAAGGTCCTTATCGCAAAATGTGAGAATCTAAATGGCACGCTGGACAGGAGGAAGAAAAGGCTCAGGCGCACATACCACCTGAGCGGAGAGGCCCCCCTTTGACCAAGGATAACTTTGGCATGAACTCCCCTTTGTTGATGAACTCCGCAACTTGTTGCACTTCTTGCCGAGATGCTTGAGATCCCGTCATCACCTCCCTTCTTCCGCCACTGTGACGTGACGACCAGAAGGAAAAGGAACACCACGAGCCTGAGCTTCCCCGAGCTTATTGGAAAATCATCCACAAGATGGACTCCCCTTATTCCTCCTCTACCACAAAGAACGAGCAGAGAAGCTCATCGGCCACCCCAAGCCGATGCTCGGTAGCGACCTTGATCAACATGCAGAAGTTGACATGATGCCAAAATTCATCAAGGAAAACAAAATCCTACATCTACTATATACATAGGAGGCCCGTCGTCCTCTCGCATCCCTAGTCCGACCAGGGGCGGTGGCAAAGAGGAAGGGGGAGTCGGAGGTGCTAAGACGACTCTCAAGGGGCAAGGAGAGAGAGAGAGAGAGAGAGAGAGAGAGAGAGAGAGAGAGTGCACATCATGATCCAATTTTCTCCATGCAATTTGACAGGAGAGTGAAGGTTTTGTCTAAAAAAAAGGTTCATTCGTGCAAGAATCCGTCGATTGTTAATTACATGGGCATTGAAGACAAAAGTTTCAGAAGAACAACACATATGTATGGTTGGTACTTAAAATTTGATTGGGTGCCAAGCTCTGGCGAACGCCAGCTATAATTTGAAAAGCAAGAAGAAAGGGTAAAACTAGCTTGACATGCATGTACAAAAAAGTGCTTGGAAGCTCTACTGCGCTTTTGCGCACGACCCTTGGTTTTATGTGTACGTAGTCTAGATAGATGCCTGCATGAGTATGTTTCATGCGCAAATCACCAAGAAAGCATGCAAAGAACCAAAGATGCGTTGTGTCTGCTGTAAAGGTCCTGCATTAACCTGCTTTCTTGTCTCTGCGTACAAAGAAGAGCCTGCCGCAAAGTTTCTACGCTAACAGCCTCATTTAATTACATAGCACAGATGCCCTCGTTTTGGTGCCTCATCAAATGCTTCATTTTCATCTCTGTGTGCTAGCTATTAGTACATGCATGCATGGAGCACGCGCGGGGTGGCTTGTATCGATGATATAAAGTTGCAAAGCTCTTGAAAAAAGAAGAGCAAAAGGTTACTACAACATCAATGATGCGTGGTTCAGAATAAAGCTGCAAGTTTTTTTGTTTTTGAAACCTGCTCTCTTTTTAGAGAACTTTCCTATACTCCGTCCACCCAAATATAAAGCACTCTTGATTTTCGTTGATCAGCAACTTACAAATTTAGTTATGATTTTTTTACTTATAATATGTCTACAAAATTAGCATAGAGATATTAGATGAGACTAGCAAAATTGCCCGTGCGTTGCTACGGGCGGCTGAACATATTTTAGTTCGTGAAATAATGCTTACAAAATCACACACACAATGGTTTATGTCATCTTCTACAATCTACCACTTGTTGCATCATTTTTCCATTCTTTGAAAAGCTTAGAAAATCTATGTATTATGTTGTGCATTGTACGGGAGACAAAATAGTGAGATTATAATCTGTGAATAACTTAATTACCTCAATTAACCAAATAATTTGATTTTTTTGGGCTTCCACTGTCTTCTCAATTGTATGATGAAAAGTCTGTAACACCGTTTTAATTTGAGTTTGTTTATGCTATTTTCACATGTATGATCACAATATAATTTGATTTATCTGATTATCTCATGGCCGATTCAATATAGACAGCCACATTTATTCAGAAAAAATAAAGACAAGCTAGAATCCAAGAATTACGTTGCCCCCAATTGTCATGTTACTCTTGTTGAAAGTAGACCAGGAAGTACGACCCGCAATCCCTGCTTCGTCTCCGACCCATCTAGTATCTGGTCCATCATCTGAGAATATAACAAACCTTGGCTGGAGCTGATGGATAAGTGCAAACCAGGCATCGAACATATAATTCATCTCCCTGTCATCGCCCTTTGCACCATCAAGCCAAATTTCCTCCACATCTCCATACCTGAACATGCAAAGGCAGAATCTATAAGGAGAGTAGAATATACAGTTAAGACTATATTCACCACAAAAACATATGGACAGAATCCACACACTCTGTAATACAGGTAATAAATTAGGGGAAATGGAGCCTATATTTCTTTGAATCCAGAGCAATGCAAGAAGCAAAGAACTAAAGGCATAAGCACCAAATATTCAATCATCCGAGAGATAAAGTGCTCAGTGACTTTCACCAAGGAAACACCACAAGACGTTAACTTTCTTTTTTCATCAGGCATCACAGTCCACAATAAGCACAAAATACCCCAAATCCAAGAACGATACTACAACTTTCTGCAAAGGAACAAGCATAAAGGCTAACTTCCTAAATTTTCACATCAAGATCGAAGGTTTCCATGCCTTCAAGAAACTGCAAATAAAAAAACTAACAACGACAATACTGTAATTCGAGGCGCACGGATGAACACACCTGGTGAGCAATTCCGTCATCTGGCCCATGTAATGCTCATTGTACGCGAGGGTGTCGCCGTACACGGGCTCGTGCGCTTTGCCTCGATTCCTGGGCTTACTCCACCACCAATACCTTCTTCGCCTTTCCGTTTATCCCGACCACCGGCCGGGCACAGCAGGCAGGCGCTGACACACACACCACGTACATGGCGCCGGCAGATGCAGTCTCGGACGAGCCAGTGCACAAGGGCCGGACGAACACCATCCTGCCCGGCGAAGAAGAAGGTCTTGCACTCGTCGATGATCTCGTCCATGCTCAGGAGCGGAACCTCGCCGTACTCGGGCGCACACGCCTCTAACATGAGGCCGAGCAGGTCGTTCCCGTAGCCCATGGTGTCTTTGTTCGCGAGCCGGGTTTTGATGATGTTCATGAGCATGGTCCTCACCTCCCTGTCCAGTTTCCATATCTTACGGTTCTTTTCAGTGGGAAGGTACCTGATTGATTTCACGAAAACACATTGATTAATTATCTGCTGTGTGAAACTGTTTGTGTATTCTGCAGTTATCTGAAGTGACAAAGGGGAAAATTAAGGTAGCTGTGGTTTACCTGAATGCTGGGATTTGGACGTTCAGTACAGTGGAGAAGGCAAGAAACTGGAGCTCCCTCTGCGCCAGGAACACTTTTTTCCCATCCGTGTAGCTGCTCCCGAATGCCGTGTGAGAGATCACGTCCGCGGTTAGCTCCTCAAACTGCCTGCTTAGATCAATCTCCACTTGGCCGCCCTTCTCCATCTTGGCTTTCCACTCGGACATCATCAATCCAGCGCAGTCGGACATGGTCACGGTCATCATCTAGAGTGGGCGCCAATTGTCAATGCACAAAGCGTCAGCTAAAGTGGCACGCATCGTGTACACGAAGTTCAGAAATACAATACGAAACACATACGTCAATACGTGCTGTTGCCTTCAGACATACCTTGAGCTTGTCCATGTTGAATGCAGGGTGGACGACCTTCCGGTGGCGCTTATAGTCGTCGCCGTCGATGAGCACGAGGCCTTGGCCGAGCAGGCGGGCAATGTGCGGGTTCCCGGAGTTCTTGGGGAAGAGCCCGTTGCGGTCGAAGAGCACCTGTTTCACCACGTTCACGTCGGCGATGCACAGCGTCGGTCTTGCCCCGAACCAGTACAGGAACGTGCGTCCTGCAGACAGAGCAAGGAACAAACAACGTCAGAACAGGAACATGATAAATGGTGCCGAATTACCGAACCGAGGATTCAGTTTGGTGAGTACCGTGGATGGGGATCCATTTGCGGAAGTGCGGCTGCACCATGGGCACGAAGTCGTGGGAGCCGACGTCGAGCGCGGCGCCGGCGGTCTCGGCGCGGAGCCCCTTGATCTCGCCGAGGTTCCCGGACAAGAACCGGTAGCCCGGCCCGCCGACGCCCTGCGCGCGGAGCTGCCTGGTGATGGCGCGGGGCCGCCACACGAGGTACATCAGCTGACTGAACGCCCACGACGCCAGTACCGCCGCGACGGCCGCCGCCACGGCCCAGACCAGACCCGCGGACATGGTGGTCGCTCAGAAGTCGGGAGCCTCCGCCTCGACCGCCTCCCGTTCCGGCTCCCGCCCTGCCTCCGCCCCAGCAGCGACGGCACCATGTCCTGCTGCCGTACTTCGCGCCAATCGCCGACCGGCTCGGCGCGTTGCAGCCCTACCTCGGCCCCATCGCCGAGCGGCTCGGGGTGGTCCCCGTCCCTCACGGCGTCGCCAGCGCGCTCGTCAAGTTGGGCGGCGGCGGCCAGCGGCGGATGGGGATTGATTCATAATGCCGTGTGAGAGATCACGTCCGCGGTCGTCCGGCGGGGAGGGGCCGGCGAGGAAGGCGGCGACACTGCGGACGGCGGCGGCGGCGGGCAACGAGGAACCCTAGTTCGCTCGGGAGTTGCTGGTTTTCCAACAGGGGCAGGACAAAATGACGAAACGTTATTTCCACTTGGCGGTGGCGGTGTTGTAAATTCTCATAAAACATAGGGGTAAAATCGGAACATGAAAAACGGACCATCACCTGTAGCCATATTATATAGTAGAGATAAGTGCATCGCAGGTCACTGAACTTAATTAGATGAGTGATTTGATCATGTAAATCTCAAAGTGTGATAAACTGGTCACTGAATTCTCAAAGATGAGTATATTGGTCACAATTTCGCCAAGAGAGCACCAAACGATGACGTGTCTCGCTGACGCGGCAAAGTTACGCTGACTTGGGGTGCTGATTGTGTTGTTTTTGCCAAAAGACTAATGATTTTTTCATTGCAAGCACATAACACCCTCGTAAGACATTTCTGCGAACACTCTATGGTCACGGTTCAGAGCTCGTCGGCATTGGGAATAATGGGAGGCGGCGAGGGAGAGCTTGGAGGAGGAAGGCTTAGTCCGGTGGCTCGCGAGCTCGTTGTCGGCACTGTGGTGTGCGGTGGAAGGTTGGGACGGAGGGTGCTGTGCTGGGACGCCGCTGACGGCACAGGTAGGTGTGTGTTCGGCGACGGCACGCTGACGGTCCCAACAGTAAACTCAAAGTTGTATGGTGTGCTTACTATATTAATATAGCGGGACGAAACCCTATTTCGCAAGTGTATCGTATTTGAGCTCGGACACGAGGAGACCAAACATGCTGCCGGGCGCTACCGCTGTCGCGACGATCCGCTGCTTTAGCCCGCCCCATCCTCAAGCTAGACCTATGCAGGAGCAGGGTGGCCGTCTGTGTAATTGCGGCATGTTAGATGAAGACAGCACGAGCATGGCAGCCGCGGCGGGGCTCCAGCCTGCTAGTGTACTGCGCACGCCGACCAGACGATTGACTTAGTAGCCAAAAGAGTAGACGCTTGCAACATGCCAACACTAGTGCCGTGCCCAACGGCTGACAACGGGCAAATAGCTCTTGTGCGACGTCTTTCCATGCAAATTGATGGACAGCGACGTCGTTGACAAGAATTGCTCTCGTGCGACGTTTTTGCATGCCCAAATAGCCCACGGGCGACATGGTTTTTAAACGCAACTGATTGTTATGTGTTAGGATTATGTGAGGCGAGCTCAGGTTGGACCCACCATTTATCCACGTAGGCGCGGGACCCACATCATATCCACTCACCTCACGGGACCCACCTCACCGCAGCTAGACCAGAGCCGCGCCCGTGCCCGTGCCCGCCCGTGCCATTGCTTCCCCTTTCCCCCATCTTCCTCTTCTCCGGCGACGGCAACGAGAGATGTCTACCTCCTCCGCCGCCTCGCACTCAACACCCTGACTGCTCACGCCCAGAGCCTCTCAAGCGTTGGGTCTGTAAGACCGATGAGAACGGAAATCGTGGGCGCGAGTTTCTTACTTGTTTGAGCAAGACAGCGCGGGGACGGGATGGCAAGGTTAGATCTCAGTTATTTCGCCGGCGTTTGCTCTAATTTCTCCGAATTTCGTTTTAGCTCGTCGAATTTTGGGGTGAATTTGAGATCTAGGTTTCATGTTGCTGTTTTCAGATCCTCAAGAAATGTGGCCATTTCGAGTGGGTGGATGATTATGTTGAAAGGCTTCAATTTGAGGGCCTCCTCGATTCAGATTTGGGACCAGTTGGGGAGCTCAATTTGCCGCCGCCTGCTGCGGAAAATTGGGTGGAGAATTGGAGCTCGGGAGCGGACAGAGCCGTGCCGGCGGCGAGGAATGTGCGCAATGCTGCACTGCCTGCGGAGTACGGATTGAACGAGGAACTGAAGAAGATCAAGAACCATCTGAAGCAGATGGTCGATTTGCAGAAGCAAGCAAATATCATGACAGTAGGATTTTATGGTTCTATCATTGTTCTGTTTTTCTTTTACCTGTTGTTCATCCGTCGTTAGCTAGTTGGGGGTTTGGTTGGTCAATTTAGCTTGGTATGTCAAGGTAGAGGACGCGATCTGTGCGCCATGCCAAGTTCATGTAACTGAATCGAAGAAGTAATTTAGAAAGTTCGTCTGTTCACGTAGTTTTTGTTCTTCAGTTAACGGGTGCCCTCAGTCAACAGAGTGTCGACCAAAGTTCAGTTTCGAGTAAAAAAACGTTCTAGGCTGCCGAATAGCTGTTGGGTCATGAGAAAATAATCAGGCCCAAATATAAAAGCATCCCACCCGCGTAGGGGCACCCTTTTTTATATAGCATAGAGGCACCCATGTTTAGCTAAAAATGTTTCAACTAAAACCACTAAAATAAAATGTTACTTCGGCAAATAAATTTCTTACAAACATATTCTTCTTTACTTGTATTTGCTTTGGCCCCATTTTTGTTACTTGTCTTAGCTCATAGAAACAAACATATGCTTCGGCAAAATGCTACTTGTTTTACTTGTCTTAACTCATAGAAAATTTGGAAAATTTACATCTTTTAACCTTTAAAAAATACTTATGTTACTTGTTTTTGTTAATGTAACAATGTAAATCAAATGCGGCAAAATGCAAAGAGTTAGCACTTGTCTTAGCTCAAAAATAAAATTTGCTTGTCTTTATTATATACTTCTTAGAATGCAAAGAATATTATTTGTCTTTATTATGTACGTCTTAGAATGCAAAGAGTATCAAGTATTCGTATAACATATCAGAAAAAGCAAGGAGCAAAATCAAGAAAGTACAATATTACTTGAACGAAACATAGATATATTAGCACGAACAATACATAGATACATATAGTAGCACCCTTACATATAGTAGCACCCTTACAACTCATGAGAACACACTCGTACAACTCATTACTAATAACTAGAAACTAGATGGAGACACGACACGACAGGACACGACAAGGGAAAGTAAATGACACAAAGTAAATAAAACTTAAACGAGGCTTCACAATCTTCACTCCGGGCTAGCTTCACCAACATCTTCTTGCTCGGGCGCCCCTTCTTGCTCACTCCTCCTCGTTGAGGTTGTAGGAGAGCCTATGCATATGGTTGGCGGTGGGGAAGGCCGCATCGAAGTTGGTGTAGATGTTGTACATCGTGAACGCGATGAACTCACAGCCGCACCAAAAGACTTGCCCGAGGAGCGCGTGGGCGTCCAACGGGTTGGCGAAGATGGTCGTGAGCATCACGACGTTGTCGAGGCTGTCACGGGTTTCGTGGAGGCAAAACATGGGCCGCATGCCCGGTGGGCGGTTGAGGTGGCGATAGCCGGAGGCGAGGAACTCACGGGTGAGGTCGAACGGGGACCTCCACCTCGATATTGCCCACACGCAGAGGGTGTTCTCCACGAACACGCCGGGGGGTAGAGTTCCTCCGGGGACGTGCGCGGCGGCCAGTACGTCACTCCGGTGAACTCCATCTTGGCAGGCTGGCTTGATGTGCTTCGAGAGAGGACGAGAAGAGGATATGGATGTGGCTTGTGTGGAGAGGGGAGAGGAAGAGAGATGTATAAATAGAGAGGAGAGGAAGAGAGGATGAATCTAGGGTTGGCATGTGTATCGGCGTGCGACTACTCTTCCGTGTGTAATGCGAGTCTGAAAAGAGCTCATTTTTCCAGTATGAATCAAAGTCTGCAGCGTCGTGTCGTTAATTGCTTCGGTGCGACGGGTCAGCGTGCCTCTGAATTGGCGTGCCAAATGGCTGCGGTGCGACGTCGGAAGGCATGCATGCAGTCTGAATCGCCGCCACTAGTCCACGAATGCATGCAAAGGCTAGACGGGCGCGTAGCACAACGGACACCACGACGGCCCAACGGTCCACGTTGAGTCTAGAGTGACTTTGTGTCAATGACATGTGGACACTACACACGGTGGGCTCCACGAGTCAGTGACTCAAAGTCGTGCTACACACAGTCAACCAATTCGTGCCCCAACTGCCCACCCGAACCCTATGCGTGTTGGAAAAAAACATTAGAAAACAGGCCAGCCAATCAGAGCGCAGAACGCGAGTCTCGCGGATCGCCGTGGCTCAGCCGATCGCAAACGTCCGCGCTAGATTCCTTCTAGAAGGCGTCGATCGGACGGCCAACGGCCAAAACGCAAGTATGCGGGTTTCCTTCTAGAAGGCTTGATCGGAAGGCCAACGTAGGGCTTATCCAATGGCCACAAATCAGAGCTAGGGTTAGCGGGGTTATGTGGGGATTCGCCTCGATCAACGGGGTTTTGTGATAGTTGACCAAACTAGGGTTGAGCATAACTAATTCAAAAAAAATCAAAATAATATGAAACCTGCGCACATAGTCTTCTAATGTTGTATGCTAACGAGAAAAAATATATATGATTTATATACATTTTTACGAAAAATCTTTAAATCAAGTGAGAGATCTCAAATACTTTAAAATTAGCAGAACTAATTCAAAACAAATCAAAAAAATATGAAACTTGCGCACATAGTCTTCTAATGTCATATAGTAACGAGAGAAAAAATATAAAGGTGGTGTACATATGATTGCACGAAAAAGTGTTCACCCAAATGTGATATCTCGAACAGAGTAGTATGGATTTCAAGGGAGAGAGGAGGAGGTTTTCGGTGACCAGGGTTGAGCATAACTAATTCAAAAACAATCAAAAAAATATGAAACCTGCGCACATAGTCTTCTAATGTCATATAGTAACGAGAGAAAAATATAATTATTGTTTACATACATTTGTTTTATTTATGATTTTCAATTAAACATAATTATTCAAAAGAAAATAAATAATATGAAGATTAATTCAATAAATAGTGACACTTCCGAATGACACTATATAGGTAGAATAGATGTCTAGGAAACTTATTTGGCTGATTTAGACAAGGTGGAAAAAAACTTGCTTAGAAATGGGGTCGTATACCCTACATTTGGAGCTCATTTGAAAACACATTTTTCAGGACTTAGCAAAATGCCTCGGATTGATGACCAAGTTAGATCAAACGACGTGCATAATAGTTTGAAATCACTGCAACATTCAAGCTTAGCAGAAATACCAGGTTCAAATTTGAATTTTGGTTCAAATTTGAATTCAAATGACCAAGTTGTCATAACACAAGTGCCAAATTATTACAACAACACAAGTGCCAAATTATTACAACAACATCATTCCAAGTTATTACAACAACACAAGTGCCAAATTATTACAACAACATCATTCCAAATTATTACAACAACTCAAGTGCCAAATTATTACAACAACACAGAAAATTCCAAATCTATTTTTTTGCCTCTTCTTACCACTCGGTTTCTTCTTCTTCTTAACTTCTACAGCATACAACTTGTTGATACTCCTTCTTTTCTTGACAAAACCACTAGGCCCACCCACAACACGGCCAAGATGTTCAGTTTGGACAACATCAACAACAGTTTCAGTTTGGACAACATCAGCAACAGTTTCAGTTTGCACACCAAGGTCCAGATCTGATTCAATTTGCACACCAAGGTGCAGAACAGGTTCAGTTTGCTCACCAAGGTCTAGAACAGGTTCAGTTTGCTCACCAAGGTCTAGAACAGGTTCAGTTAGCTCGTGTGCATCCAGAACAGTTTCAGTTTGCTCGTGTGCATCCAGAACAGGTTCAGTTAGTGAACTGAAACTTCTCTTCTTTCTACCACCATTGAGCCTTGCTTTTTTCTGTGGCCAGCATTGTTCAACAACAAGAGGGCCTTTTTCCGCACGCTTCCTTCTGAAAATTAAATCATATCACATGGTTAGACTAAAACAAGCAGCAAAAACAAAACCAACACACACACAACAAATTTAACATAATTTGGCCTTTCCGAGTGTAGCGGCATTGTGTGGAACCAATTCTATGCCCAAGTTGCATCTGTTCTTGTTACCTTTTTTAGCTCTTTTTGGCTTCTCTTTCTCCTTCTCTTTCTCCTTCTCTTTATCTTTTTTCCCTTTCTTTCTACTACACCTTTCTCAAACCAAGCTTTGAATCTGCTCTGTTTGGGCATCCCAGCCTTTCTTCTAGTGAGGGGTGGACATATGGAAAATTCAAAATCCACCTCAGGCCACTGCGATTGGTCTGTCAGTGCTGGAATTGGAGTTGCATATGCAGCCCTGAATCTTTGCACTGAGTAATAATCATGCAAATATGGGTGCATATTTAACTTGGGTTTAGATGCCAAAAAAATTATGGCATGCTCACATGGTTTTCCAGTGTGTTGCCACTCTAGGCAGGTGCATTCATGCAAATCAGTGTCAAGAACATGCCTCTTGCCACTCTTTGTATCTCTAACTTCAGCACCCTACAATGAAGATTTCTCAACAGACAATGTGAAAGCTTTCTGCTTCTGTTGACCACTTGTTGTACCACTGCCGGAAGCTTATCCCCTGACAAAACCTCACCAATTCTTCTTCTCAATTCCCACAAGCACATGATCATGATCCTGATTTGGTCCACCATGTCATGCACAGGCAAGTCTTTCAACTCCTTCACCTTGTTGTTGAAACTTTCTGCCAAGTTGTTGTTGATATGATCACACTTGATGGCAGTATTAAAACCTGACCTATACCATAACAGAGAATGGTAGGTGCTCAACCATGAAGCAAAATCATTCTCACTACATGCTGCCATTATCTTACCAAGGTGATAGGAATGTGTCTGTGTGGTGTAAGATCTTGCTGCCGGCCACATGCGCCCAAATTCTTCTCCTCTGAATTTTTTTATCAGATTCATCCACATATGGCCAAAGCACTCCCTCTGCTCAGCATGAGGGAAAACAATCTTGACTACATTTTCTAGCCCTTTACATGCATCTGTGTGGATGGCCAAAGGTGATACTGGCCCTATGCATCTTTTCAACTGCATCATGAACCATGTCCATGATGCCTTTGTCTCGGACTGAAACATTCCAATGGCAACAGGAAACATCCAGTTGTGTCCATCAAGAGCATTGCATGCTGCCAACTGACCATTCCACTTTCCAGTCAAAAAAGATGAGTCGATGCTCAAATATGGACGACACCTGCTTTAAATCCATCTATGCAAGGCTTTAAACACATAAAGAATTTGCTGAAATAAACCTTGCCATCCTCTTTTACCTCAGTATCTATCTCCACCACACTGCCAGGTGACCTCTTCTCCACCTCTGCTTTAAAACTATACAACATCCTAAATGTATTTGCCCAATCACCATATAATTCTTTCATTGCCCTTTGTTTTGCCTTCCACACTGTGGTATATTTCAGCACAATGGGATACAGCTTTTTCAGGTCAACTTTAAGTCTCTTTGCTATAGTGTTTGGTGTCTTGGCTAAAATAGGAGTAATCTTTTGTGTAATCCAAAGCTGTGATGTCATCCTTGAAACTCTCTGTGAACTGCTAATACATGTATGCTGATGTGGGATTTGATTTACCCTGATTGTATGGCCATCAGGTTGTCGTCTAGCAGATATGTACCACTTGCAAGGTTTGGCACCTCCATCATAACCTTGGCACCTAGCATAAAATTTCTTTCGATCAGTCCACATAGTCTTGGCCTCGAACTCATGTTTCACTGCATAGGTCTTGAAACACATCCTAAACTCATCCATGTTTGGCCACAACTTCCCCACCTCAATGACATGGTTCTCTTTATCATATACATGCACCAGCTCATCATCATGTGCATCATCTACATCATCTGCAGCATCTTCCATCAACTCTCGATCCACATCTTCAGGGCCTGTATTTGTGTTAGCATCAGCAGGCAAAGTAGTGTCATCCTTCTCCTTATCTCTGTCATCAACTGGAATTCCAAACATTTCGGCCATCTTAGTGTCAGCTATTGGTGCAATGACCAAATCTGTGCGTTCATCTAATTCTACTAAATTCCAATCAACAACAACCTTTCTAGCATCATGGCATCCCTGTTCTGTATCTGCATCTGCGCAGCCCCTGTTTCTTCACATATCACTGTCAGTTCAGTAAGCATTGGCAACAACATCTGCTTCTCTGCAGCCCACTCAGCATCTTCCATCTGTGAAGCCATCTTTGATGGCACATAACCAACCCTGGAATCTGGGTTCAGATCAATGAGCTCTGCCCAAAAGGTTACTTTTTTGCTTGTCCAACCTTCTTGTCGATCAATTTCATCAACCATATCTTCTCCATCCTCAATTCGGACATAAGCGTTCTTGCAATCATCATACCGTAGCAGTGATACCTCTTGTTCTGGACCCCAAATAATGCTCTCCCCAATTCTCTCCACCAAATTCTTCACTGCCTTCTCCTCGATGCTCTGAAGTTCTTGGGGATCAATATCTGTACATTTGACCTCCCAAATAATCCTCGTGTCTCTCTCAATGTTTCGAACGCTACCATCACCTAGCTTGGCCTTACAAGGAAAGAATTCAACTGTGAATTCGAAGCTAGGCGCAAAATCTCCTCTGTCAATGGCGGGAAGCGGCGGTCGGTCAGCTAGGGGTGCAGGGGACGAGAACCAAATTGACTTAATAAGCTAGAAGAGGGTGCGCATTACCGATTTGAACTACTCTCTCCGGGCTCCATCTCATTCAATCCACGCGCACCTCTCCACGCTTCTCTAATTTCAAATCGGCCGGGAAACCGGGAAACAGAGCTTCAGGCCACAAACGCATCCAAAATTGAGGGGAATGAGACTATGGTTGCGAAATTACTCACCAGCGCACGCTGCGCCACCGCCGAGAAAGGCGCTCCACCACCGGTGAGAAGAAATCATTGCCGCTGCCGGAGAAGAGGCACAGGGCGGCGCCGAGCGGGAGTGGAGCACGGTCTACTCGGGTCCGTGCCGTGGCAAATGAGTGGATCCCACCCGTCAGATGGAGCACATAACCACCCAGTTCTAACCTAATCTCAGCCTCCGTTAAGAGCCAGACAGCCGTTTTATCAGTTAGTCCTGTCTGAGATATTCCCACGCTAAGAAACGTCGCACCAGGGCTATTTCAGCCAACGTTGCGCATCGTGGACAATTGCCCAAAACGACGTCGCACAGGAGCTATTCGCCCGCTGACAACGGCAATGGCTAGCTTCGCGTCAGCAGAGTACTACCATTGTAGCACGTGGTGGCTAACTTTGCAGCAAAAGCACTAGACCCTAGCAACACTGGTATTGCCGGCGAACGGATTGCGGCTGCATTGTTAGGCCATTGTTGACGCTCCCTACGAAATTATGCAGGAAAATTCCGCGATATCCGCGAGTTGATTATGCAGGATAAGAAGTTGCCCACCAACGAAATTAAACGGGCTCTACAGGTACCGCAGGCTTGGCAGGACTGCCCGCATATGGTTTTTCTCTAAAATTCTATCTACTGTGTCGAACTGCTGCGATGGAAACAACGACGCTTGTGGGTGCGGTGGTTGAAGATGAGGAGCTCAGGAGCACGCGGTACGAGGGCGGGGACGTGCTGCATCTCTTGGTGGACATGGTGCTGCCGTCGTAGAGATGGAGCCTGTCGTCGGGGCCGGCGGTGACGAGCGCGGGACCGAAATTGGGGACGCCACGAAGGGCACAAATCCGCCGTGGGCGCCCTTGCTGCCGCACCGGAAGGCGCCGAGCGCGAGGCGTCGGACGAAGTGTTCACAGCGCGGGAGCCGCGGTGGCAGATGAAAGAGGCGTCGAAGGAGATGAGGCCGTGACCGGCGCCAGATTGCCGGGGGGCGGCGACTGGGAGTCAAAGAGGCGCATGCATCGCTGGTACATGCAGGAACACGTGGGGGTGGGGTGACGAAGAGCACAGCGCCGGACCATACGGCGTAGGCGGCGATGAGTGAAAGGGGCGCGCCGGCCGCCGGACTGCGCAGGTGAGGCCGAGGATGAGTTTGCCCTCTGTGTTGGTGCCCTGTTGGAGCAGAAGAAGGCTACACGGGCCTAGCAGGCCGACACAGGACATGTACGCGAAGCCTGCATATCGTTCGCACTATGTCCGCTAACACCACAAAGCGTTATTTGGCGGCGCGGCTCACGCGGGCCTGTGTTCTGCCTCCTCACACATAAAGCAAACTTGCAGCGTGCAAATTCTGACAAAATGACCCGACACCTCGCAATTGTAGCACACTATATTGTATGGAATTTTTTCCCGGGTGGTACAAGGTGTTATACACGAAAAGCAATAAACAATGAAAAAATAAGATCAACAAGACACGAGATTTTAACGTGGAAAACCCTCCAATGAGAAGGGAAAAACCACGACCGCCAACCAGCAAAATTTTACTATTTCGGGAGAGGTTAGAAACGCCTTTTAACATGGAAAACCCTCCAATGAGAAGGGAAAAACCACGAGCGCCAGCCAGCAAAATTTTACTATTTCGGGAGAGGTTAGAAACGCCGGAGATTTATAACTATTTAACTTATCACGTGCGGCGACTTACAAGATGTATTTATAGCAGTGCTGACCTAATCCGGATCGGTAACAGTCCGCACAAAAGTAAGCGTCTGACGAGGGGCCTCCGCTTCGCTCCGTTAGATGTTATATAGCCTTCGTATGAATTTTGATCACAATACAAACACTCTACTTTGAGAAAAATCCCATCTTGTCGCATGAACGAGAATCTTCTCCGTGAACAACAAAGAAAACACATTCGGTGCAAACTGCCACGTGGGCTAAACAGTTATACGAACTAAGACTAAGCAAAGCTCAAACTTAGTAACATGAACTGGCTTTGTCATCATATCAGCAGGATTATCATTAGTACCAATCTTGCATACCTTTAGTTTACCTTGGGTTACAACATCGCGAACATAAATGGTATTTTATATTAGTGGCTTTGTTCTCTCATGAAACATCTGATTCTTAGTAAAGTAAATAATGACTATCGCAAAAAAGATTAACGCAAGAATTATCTGCACAAGTTCAGCATACAAACTTTTTAACCAAACAGATTCTTTAACCACTTCAGCAATAGCCATGTATTTAACCTCCGTGGTAGATTGGGCAACAACTTGCTGCAGTGTTGCCTTCCAATTAACCGCACAACCACCAATAGTGAACATATAATTTGTGAGGGACCTGCTCTTATCAAATCGGCAGCAAAATCTGCATCCACATATCCAACGAGTCCCTCACCAGCTTTGCCCTGGAGGTAACTGAAAATCTACCAAACAACTTTCCAATGTTCTTTATCAGGATTAGGATTACTCATGTATCTGCTCACCAAACTCATAGCATATGATAAATCAGGACGAGAGCAGACCATAGAATACATTAGGGAACCAACAACATTAGAATATGGAACTTGAGACATGTACTCCAAATCATCATCCTTACTAGGACATTGAGAAACTGATAAGTTAGAATGAGGAGCAATAGGAATACTAACAGAGCTTGCATCATGCATGTTAAAACGATGAAAAACTTTCTTAATATAATTTTGCCGACTAAGAAATAAGAAACCGGAATTTCTATCACGGGTAATCTCCATACTTAGTATTTTCTTAGCAGCACCAAGATCTTTCATTTCGAATTCACTACTCAACTATGATTTGAGAGCAGCGGTCTCTTTCTTGCTCTTAGCAGCAATCAACATATAACAAAAAGTATATAGGTGATCCATCAACAAACTTAATGTACACGTAACTATCAAATTCAGACCTCTTAAAGCCATGTGACAACATAAATGAATCAAACATTTTATACCATTGCTGAGTAGACTATTTTAAACCGTATAAGAACCTTTTCAACTTACCAGCAAGATACTCCTTAACAGTCACTATGAACCCTTGTGAGTGGTCCATGTATATGTCCTCCTCCAACTCTCCATGCCGAAAAGCAGTCTGTACAACTAACTGCTCAAGCTCAAGATCAAGCATAAATACAATACCGTAAAATGTACGGATTGAACTATACTTCACAACCGAAGAGAACACAACCGGAGTACCTAGAATCTGACTGAAGTCTTTTGCAACTAACCTCGCCTTAAACCTCGGAGTCTCACTAGGAGATAAACCCTCCTTCCTCTTGAAAATCCATTTGCAAGGGACGACCTTCTTTTGTTTAGGCAAGCGAACAACATCTCATGTGCCATTTTCTTAAGTGACTACATCTCTGCTTGCATAGCGGAATTCCACTTCTCGCGGTCACCTGAACTAATAACTTTAGTGTACATGGATGGCTCGTGTTCGTTCTCCACCTGTTCTGCACAATTCAGAGCATAATTAACAATGTTACACTCTTTAATTAAACGAACAGGTTTAACAATATTCCTCTTTGGTCTGTCAGCTGCGACTGGACGATTTGGTTGCTGCATGACAGGAGGTGAGTGTTGTACAATATCTTCATCAGAAACATGAGTATCATTGGCAACACCATCCATGTGCTCCATCTCGACACGAACCTATTGATCTTCCTCATCATAACTATTTGACAAAACATATGTGGACAAACAGTTAAAGTACATAACATACTCATTGAAAACAACAATCCTGCTCATAAATACCTTGTTAGTTTCAGAATTCCATAACTTATATCTTTTATTCCTAAACCATAACCAAGAAAAACACACTTAACAGATTTAGGCTCTAACTTTCCATTATAACCGTGTGCATAAGCAGTGCAACCAAATACTCTCAGTTGTGAACAATCAGCAGGTGAATCAGACCATATTTCAATTTGAGTTTCTTATCGAGAGGGATGGATGGTGACCTATTGATCAAGTACCATGCGGTGGAAGCATTCTCAGCCCAATAATGCTTGTTTATGCGAGGGTTGGATAAAATGTAGCGAGCCTTGCAGATGACGGTTTTGTTCATGCGCTCCACTACACCTTTCTGTTGAGGCGTGTACGGGGTGGTGAGGTGCCTAGCAATGTCTTCCTTTATGCAATAATCATTAAAAGCATGCGAACAAAATTCGCCACCATTGTCAGTACGAAGCAATTTCACTTTCCTCTCAGGTTGCCTTTCTATCATAACTTTTCACTCTTTAAAAGCGGCAAAAGTATCATCTTTATTTTTTAGGAAATAAGGCCAAACTTTTTTAGAGTAATCATCAAATAGTAAGTATGTAACGAGGACCACCATAAGAGGGCTTATGATATGGGCCCCATAAATCTGCATGTACATATTCAAGTAATCAAGTGTACCTTTGGTGTACTGAACTTTACCCTCCTGTGCTTACCAAAGATACAATGCTCACGGAATTTCATCTTACCCAAACTACAGCCACACAGAAGATTTCTCTTAACCAATTATGTCATGCCAAGCTCACTCATATGTCCAAGTCCAAGACGCATATGTCAAAGATTAGTTTTACTTGGATCATCATTAGAAGCAGCAGCAGCATTACCAAACAAAGTGATACCTCTAAGAACATATAACTTGGTAGAATTTAAATCACCAACCATGTGAATGAGAGAACCTTTTGATACCTTCAACACTCCAGGTGAATCGGAGTGCTTGTACCCTTCAACATCGAGAGTACTCAGGGAGATGAGGTTCTTGGCCATGCCCGGTATGTGCCTCACATCTGTCAATGTGCGTGTCATGCCATCATGGGTCCTGATATGAACGGAGCCAATGCCCACAATCTCACGTGGGTTACTATCTCCCATTCGCACGTCATCTCCATTCTGACAAACTTCCAAGAACTGAACCAATCTCTATTACAACATACATGAAATGAACATGCAGAATCAAGTATCCACTTAGCATTACCAGATACACAGCCAGCAAAAACAACAAGGACAAACACTAGAATCTGAACTGTAACCGGAGACAACAAAAACCTCACCATCACCATCGGATTTATTTTTCGGTTCATATGTACCGTTCTGTTTCTCCTTATTCTACAGCTTCCAACAGTCATTGATGACATGATTATTTTTCTTTCAATACCTGCATAATTTATCCTTTCCTATGTACTTTGAATGATCTCTGTCATTCTTACTCTTATCTCTGTTAATGTTGTAACTTTCTGCTCTAGACTGCCATGAACCTGCAAGGCTTCGCCCTTGGAGGACGACTCCCCGGGCTCTACCATATCTTTCTTTTTTTTACTTTGAAGGAGGGCCTCATATATTTCCGCAAGAGTTAGTTCATCACGACTTAACAGTATGGTAGAAATTTGTAAACGAACTAAGCAGCGAGCACAAAAGTAGAAGAACTAAATCTTCATTCTCATAATTTACCTCCATAGACTGAAGGTCAGAGACGATCTCCCTAAAGATCGACATCGGCAAGTGATTCATTCGGCCCAATCCTCCGGCGACAGGGCTACGCTTCGCTCCGACAGAAGCTAGCCTTCATATATATGAATTTGGATCGCAATAAAACAATACAAGGAATGTGCAACTAATAAAAGTATATGTGAGAAAAACTAGACACTGAGTGTTGTGTGGGGTTATAAAGTAGGGATTTTGTTTGTAACTGAAAACGGATTTTTGGAAAAAGAAGGGTAGTAGATGACAATAATATCAAGTTTAAAAAAAGATAACAATAATATCAAAATTAGGCGCATCATGTAAAGGCCCAAACGTTATTGGGTATGGTTGTGAAGTGCAAACATATTTTAGTTTTCCATTATAAACCCAAGCACCATAGGAAAATTATTTTTTGTTGATTTATTCAGTAATTGATTGATAAGTATCCCATCAACAAAAATGATACAAAATTATTATCCTCGAGTTTAAAAATCATGAAAGAAAGTTTTTGCTTGCTTTGAATGTGCACGGGCAAACAGCCAAACAGTCGATAAATTCCGCTAGGGCAAATACTTTGGGATGCAGCGTACAAGCAACCAGTCCCGCGTGGTCTACAACTACGTACATACAAAAGTCTCGTTAAACCCAATTCAACAGGCAGTTTTCCTCCCCTGCTTGGGTGTCGGTATCAGCAGAACAACGGTGTCAGGCTCGTCTTCCTGGCTGCTTCCAGCCCGTTAACCTCAACAGTCCAGGGATGCTTGCCACAATTGGCTTCGTTTCTCATCGTCTGACGGCAACGGTACATAGATCTTTTTTCCTCGAGATATTTCTTTGCCTTGAAACTATTTTTGGACTGCAGTGGCTGTGTTAACTGCTAGCTGAACTGGCGATGGTGACTTGTTCATGAGCCAGTCGACAGGCTAGAAATATTCTCGCAGATTCAGCTGAATAGTTTTCTTTACGCAGATTCAGATGCACAGTTGGGTACGCATCTCGTACAACTTGTGAGTGCAAAGCGAAAACGTTTCCTGCAACTTGTATCAGGCCGGCCACACCTGTGTGGTCGCGCTGCGGCGTGCACGCGTGGAAGCAACACTGCTCCGATGTCCCCAAACAAGTGTTGTTCTTCCTTGAGTACACGCGGTTGCTCCCTGGAAGCGCTGCTCTGTCGCTGTCTGCGGTGGAATTGGGACGTTCTATTAACGATCACTTTGCATTTCCTCACTGTCATGATTTTGTAGTCCACGCTTGGTATTCTATCAAGGTCAAAGATGTTAATATGATCTAGAGATATCTAAGAGCATCTCCAATCGGATCCCACTTTCCCTCTGTACGCTCGGTGAACAGGCTGGACATGGTCCGAACAAAAAATGTGCCCAATCGGAACCCTCATAACTAACGCAAATGTTCGAAGTATCCGACACCTCTTTTATGCACCATGGGTTTGCCGGATGAATCTGCCACGTAACATTTGGCAAGCCCAAACCACACCAAACCTCTCAAAACCATCCCAAACCCACATTTGACTTGCCCTCTTCCTCTCTTTTGTCCCTTCCGTGACGCCTTGCCTAGCTTCGACATTTCACCCGCCCCGCCGCTCCCTCCCACACCCCCGTAGAAGTCTGCAGTCCCGCCTCATTGTCCCTGACCAGATTTTGGCTGGAAAAGAGGATCACGATAACTGCATTTCCGTCGATGAGACCGATTATTCGACCAGCGGACACTCTCCCGCGTGTTCCCTAATCCCCGCTTGTCCGATTTGTGGCCCTCTCTGACCCATAGCTCTTCCCGTCCCTCGCCTCCACGGACCGACCCGCTGCCATCCGTTATCTGTCCCGCCGACTCTCTCCCGGCATGTTCCCCGACCCCTGTTGTTGATTTGTGCCCCCTCTTCGACCCATAACTCTTCCCGCCCATCCTTCTCTAGGGTCCAACCCGCTTCCATCTCGTTAGTGAAAGGACATATTTTTTTGTCCCCCATGTTTTGTGTGTTAGGCAACAACACTAGGAATTATTTAATATGATGTTAAGTGGTGCAGGAATGAAAAGATATAATTACACTTTGCATCGAAACAATTGTCGAAGAAAAAGCGAGTTTGCAGTTTGTCTGGCCAGGCCGGAGTTTCCGGCCTGAGGGTGCTCAGGGGCCGGAGTTTCCGGCCCACCGAGCTTTGAAGCCTCACGGCGGCAGTCGCTGCATCGAGGCCGGAGTAGGTCCGGAGTTTCCCCGGAGTTTTCGGCCGCGGCCGGAGTTTCCGCCCTTAGGGTCCGGAGCTTCTGGCCCATCTGGATTTGCTGCGAAGAGAGCAACACGGCGGCAGTCGCTGTATTGAGGCCGGAGTTACCCCGGAGTTTCCGGATGAAGACCAGAGTTTCCGCCCCCAGTCAGTCCGGAGTTTCCGCCCAGGCCGGAGTTTCCGGCCTCCCAGACCGGAAACTCCGGTCTAAGTGGACTGCAACGGTGAATTTTCTGGGAGGAGGGGTATAAATACCCCTCCACCTACCTCCAGCCAGCTAGCTCGCCCAAAACTTGAAGACACCATTATTGTAAGCTCAAGAATCACTAGATCTCCCAATCCCTCCACCCAAACTTGTTGATCTTTGGAGGATTGAAGGAGAAGTCCCGGATCTACATTTTCACCAAGCCGTTTTACATTTCCCCCTCATTTACTTGAGGGCCCCTTTGGTAGGGTTTCCATTGGGAAAACCTAGCTTCTTATTGTACTCACTTGTTGTCTTTGTGACAGATTTGTAACTGTTCGGGAGCCCCCAACCCAATTGTGGGTTGTGCCCCGGATCGTTGTTGTAAGGGCTCCGGATTCCGCCTTGAAGGATTCCGATAGTGGAAGGTGAACCAAACCTTTGTGGTGTGGTTCATCGGAGAAGAAGGTGACGCCTTTGTGGCGGTTGAGTTTTGACCTTCGTGGTAGCTCACACCTCTCCAACGAGACGTACTCCCCTAAAAAGGAGGAACTCGGGATTACATTTGTGTCTCCGCGTACTTTAACTTCGGTTACTTCTATCCTTGTTTACCGTCTTTACTTAGTGTACCTTGCTTAGTTGCTAGCTTGTCATATAGGTAAATTCACCGTAGTTGCATATCTAGAGAATTTACCTTTTGTGTCAAGCCTAAATTGAAAAAGTACTAAAATTGAAGTAGCACCTATTCACCCCCCCCCCTCTAGGTGTCATACGATCCTTTCAATTGGTATCAGAGCCTCGGCTCTCTTGTTGGGCTTAACCGCCTAAGAGAAGTATGACACAAAGTGATGAAGATTCCGCGAAGGACCAAGCCACTCCGACATCCATGGCCGATCTCAAAACGATGGAAAGATCATTGAAATCGTCCATCGATACCCAATTTGCTGAGATGCGTGACTTGCTCAAGCAACTCGCAAGTGGCAAGGTTCCTACGGAGACCATCTCACTAGAGGACTCCGCTAACTCCAATGACGGTGATACCGTGGAGGAAAAAGAGAAAAAGAAAGGGGTTGAAAACTCCGACCTTAAGAACCCCTCTCCATCCACAACCAAGCCGAAAAGTGGGAAGCCCGAGTACCATGAGGTCTCTCCTCATGGTGTCTACTCTCCCAACCCACTTATCCCTCATCCTCGCTTAAATGCCTTAGGTCCTCCACCTAAGCTTAATGCATTGGCTTTTACTAGTTGGCAACACTCAATGAAATCTCATGTCAACAGTGCCTCTATCGAGCTTTGGAGGATCATACGAGTGGGATACAAGGCCGTGGATCCAAACAACTTGACAAGAAGAGAGGTGGTTGATGCTCAACTCAATGCCTCCGCTCTTCACATGCTTGAACTTGCCGTTGGAGAAAATGGTATGCATCACATTCAACATGCCTCCAACGCCAAAGAAGCTTGGGATTGCCTTGAGGTGGCATTTCTTGGAAATGAAAGCATGAAGAGGAATAGATTTGATGCCTTGAGCAATGAGGACAAAGGTTTCTACATGCTTGATAATGAAACTCATGAGGAGATGTATGGAAGACTCAAGATTCTTGCCAAAGCCTTTTATAATGTGGGGGCAACCTATGTGGATGATTCTTGGATCAAAAGGAAGTATGTGAATGCTCTCATGCCCTTCGAGCCCGTTGACTTGAAGGCCATACAAGGAAGACACAACTACCTTGACATGTCATCCAATGAAGTTATGCAAGAGATGCAAGCCTCCAAGGTTGCCACCAAGAATGCTCTAGACAACCGTGCTAGGGCCATGGGAATGAAACAAGGTCCCTCTCTTGCTTTAAAGGCCAAGGTTGTGTGCCTTGATGAACATGATGAAGTTGAAGCATGCCCGAACAACATTCCTCCCGATGATCTTGAACAAGCCCTCCATGGTCACATAGCTCTTGCAACAAGGACTTTTTGGCATGACCCGGCCAAGGCAAAGGCTCAAGTTGATCTAGCAAACAATCCAAGTGGGAAGAAGGAGTTGGCTAATAGAACAAAGACTTGCTACAATTGTCATAACAAGCATCACTTCATCAAAGATTGTCCTTATGAGAATAGAGAGCAAAACGGTGGAAGGGTTGTCCTCCAGAGCCAATCAAACATGATTCAAAAGAAGCCTTTTGTCAAGAAGAAGCCATTCTTCAAGAAAGCACCAAGAATTGTATTGATGACTCAAGAAGAGTATCCTTCCGAGGACTCCGAAGAAGAAGAAGAACCCACTCGTGAGGTGGCCGCATTGGCCATTGTATCAACTCCACCTCCTTCTCTCTTCGAATTCCCCAACGGGAACCCCTCCATCAACACCGCTCGTTGCCTCATGGCTCACATCAGCGAGGACTATGCTTCCGGTGGGTCGAAATGGGTGGTTGATAGTGGATGCACTAGTCATATGACCGGAAGCAACAAGATCATGACGGAGTTGGGACCAAATATAAATCAAGCATCCGTCTCCTATGATGATAAATCAAAAGCGGAGGTAAAGGGTCTCGGCAAGGTGGTAGTTGCAAAGGATATCACCCTTGTAAATGTCATGCTTGTCGAGTCCCTCGGTTACAATCTTATGTCCGTTCGTGCTCTTAATAAGATGAATTTTGATGTCCATTTTACTATTGATATGGTGGTACTCTTGAGGAGCAAGACTCTAAAGGTCATGTTCGTTGGGTATGTTGAAAATGAATTGTTTGTGGTGGACTTTTCGGGGTCTACCAACACTCAAGCAATATGCCTATTCGAAAAGGCCGACGTGGGATGGTTGTGGCATCGCCGCTTGTCCCATGTCAACATGAGAACTTTGCAAAGTCTTCACAAGGGTGGCCACATTCTTGGACTAAAAGACAATGTTTCTTTTTCTAGAGATCGTCTTTGTAGGGCTTGTGTTGAAGGAAAGATGCATGATTCTCCCCATCCAAGCAAGACCATCATTTCATCAAAGAGTATTTTGGAACTTCTTCATGTTGATCTCTTTGGTGCCGTTCCTCAACCAAGCCTTGGTGGGAAGAAATATTGTTTGGTGATTGTTGATGACTATTCAAGATTTACTTGGGTTTATTTCTTCAAGACGAAGGATGAGACCCAACAAGCCGTCATCGACTTTTCCAATGAAGTTCAACGCCAACACAATGTCCCTATATTGGTCATTAGGAGTGATAATGGCTCCGAGTTCAAGAACTACACCCTAAATGAGTTTCTTAGTGAAGAGGGGATTCGTCATCAATATTCCGCTGCATATACCCCTCAACAAAATGGTGTAGCCGAAAGAAAGAACCAGACTCTCATGGATATGGCAAGGTCTATGTTGGCGGAGTTTAAGTCTCCACTTTTCTTGTGGGCCGAAGCTATCTCCACGGCGTGTCATTCATCAAACCGGCTATTCTTTCGCGTAGGCAAGAAGTTTACACCTTATGAGATGCTCATCGGCAACAAACCCAATGTCTCCTACTACCGAGTATTTGGTTATAATGAAGAGCCTCAAGATGCTATAAGAAGAATGGGCATTGGTTTCCATCGTCCCGTTGAGATTCATTACGAGTCTCCTCAAGCAAGTCCAAGCTCCATTCAAGTGGAGACCTCTTCATCACAAGTTGAAACGGCGCCTATCATGGAAGCGAATAATGCACCACCCCAAGAACAAGTTCAAGACCCTCCTCATGTTGACCAAGTTGCTATGCAAGAACCAAGGTCTCCTATTGTTGATGCTAGCCAAGGTCATGACCAAGATCAACCTTCTCCTTCCTTTGTTGAAGATGTGCATCAAGATGATCAAGGTCAACATTCCGGTCAAGACGGGGACTCAAATGATCAAGATGATCAAGAGATACCTCCAAGATGTAATAGAGATATCGAAGCCCATCGGAAAGCAAGAGTTGCAATGACCTTGGAATTAGGAAGCCATAAGCTAGAAGAGGTTCTTGGTGATTTGAAGAGCAAGGTGACCACAAGGGGTCAATTGGCAAGCTTTAGTGAGCATCAAGCACATATCTCCATGGTAGAACCAAAGAAAGTGTTTGAAGCTCTTGAAGACCCGGATTGGTTGGTAGCTATGCATGAAGAGCTAAACAATTTCAAGCGCAACAAAATGTGGAATTTAGTTGAGAAGCCAAAAGATTGCCGCAATGTTATAGGCACTAAGTGGATTTTCAAGAACAAGCAAGATGAACATGGAATAGTTGTGAGGAACAAGGCAAGATTGGTTGCACAAGGGTACTCTCAAGTTGAAGGCATTGATTTTGGAGAGACTTATGCACCCGTGGCTCGTCTTGAGTCCATCCGTATCCTTCTTGCTTATGCATCACATCATAACTTTAAATTGCAACAAATGGATGTGAAAAGTGCCTTTCTTAATGGTCCTTTAAAGGAGTTGGTATATGTTAAGCAACCACCGGGTTTCGAGGATCCCAAATTCCCTAACCATGTTTACAAGCTTTATAAGGCGCTCTATGGTCTCAAACAAGCACCTCGTGCTTGGTATGAGCACTTAAGAGAGCTATTGCTAGACCGTGGATTTGAAGTGGGGCAAATCGATCCCACCCTCTTTACCAAGAGGGTTAAAGGGGAGCTTTTCATATGCCAACTTTATGTGGATGATATTATCTTTGGCTCATCTAACAAAGCTTTTAATGATGAATTTTTCAAAGCTTATGACCGATAGGTTTGAGATGTCCATGATGGGAGAGTTGAAGTTCTTCCTTGGTTTTGAGATCAAGCAATTGAGTGGAGGGACTTTCATTTCTCAAGCCAAATACACCCAAGACATGCTCAAGAGGTTCAATATGCAAGATGCTAAAGAGAAGAGGTTTCCTATGGACACCAAATGTCATCTTGAACTTAATCCAAAGGGTAATGATGTTGATCAAAAACTTTATCGCTCTATGATTGGTTCTTTGCTTTATCTTTGTGCATCTAGACCCGATATTGTGTTGAGTGTAGGGGTGTGTGCAAGGTATCAAGCGGCTCCTAAAGATAGCCACTTGCAAGCGGTCAATAGAATCCTTCGATATTTGGTTCATACCCCAAGGTTTGGTTTGTGGTATCCTAAGGACTCAAATTTCTCGCTTGCCGGGTACACGGATTCGGATTGGGCTGGTTGTAAGGATGATAGGAAATCAACTTCCGGGGCATGCCAATTCCTTGGTAGGTCCTTGGTGAGTTGGTCTTCTAAGAAGCAAAATTGTATATCTCTCTCCACCACCGAAGCCGAGTATGTGGCAGCCGCTAGTGCTTGCACTCAATTGCTATGGATGAGGCAAACTTTAAAGGAATACGGTGTCCATTGTGACAAAGTGCCTTTTTATGTGACAATGAAAGTGCTATCAAGATTGGTCACAACCCGGTGGAACACTCAAGAACGAAGCATATTGAGATTCGTTATCACTTTATTCGTGATCACATTACCCGGGGTGACATTGAGCTTGGCTATATTCCAACCAAGAACCAACTTGCCGATATGTTCACGAAGCCACTTGATGAAGCAAGATTCACTTTTTTGAGGCATGAGCTAAATATCGTGGATTCAAGGAGCGTGGTTTGACTATCTTGCATACACACCTATTTCTTGACTATCTATTTGGTTTAGGTGTAGGCATGGACATAGGGGGAGTGCGGTCCTAATCCATTGGACTATCCCTCCCCCCATTATGCCGACATCAAGAAATCATTTGTCTCCCTATATTCATGCTATGAATTGTGAGCTTAAATGTGAGTAGTGGTAGTGAACCCAAGATACATCTTCGCGGTGTCACGCCACATATACTCTTACATGGTGGCCTAGGCCACCGCCCTCCTCCATATGAGGAGTTGATCTTATTTGGATCTTATTTGGGTTTTCTAGACCTTTATTTTTTTTTGGGAGAAACACTTGGAAATTGGCCTTTATATTTGATCTTGCAACTACCAAGTGTATATCCCGCCATCAGTGACAAAGTTCTCATCCTAAGCCTATTCCTACCTAAAAACATGCTCCTCTTGCATTCATACATGTCCCCACAAAAATCTGGCATTTTTGGAGTGGTTGGGTCCGGAGACTCCGGTGTGTAACACCGGAAACTCCGGGCTGTCCAGAGTCTCCGCCCTAAACCCGGAAACTCCGGCTCGGCCGGAAACTCCGGGGTTTAGGCCGAAACTCCGGACTCGGCATTTTCTCTGGGTTCCTAAAAGGGGATCGGGGTGGGGAGTTACTTCATAATTTCCCACACACCCCCGACCTCCACCTCCACCCAGTCGCCGCCGTCGCCACTCCGGGTGCCCTCCGGCCGTCTCCACCGCCGGATCCAGCCGTGCCACCGGCCTCCCCACTTCTCCATCGCCGGGGAACCTTCTCCCCTTCGTTGGACCTCACCATGAGAGGCAAAGGTCACCACTCTCTCTCTCTCTAGGATTCTTCCTAGATCTTGTTTTGAGAGTAGTTCTCTTAGTTTCTCTTGGTGTAGAATCTTATTTGTGGCAAATGCAGTCTATAGAAATTGGTTGCAACAAATTTTCCTTGATTTCGACCCAGATCGGGATCTCTCGCCCCAGGGCCGGAGACTCCGGCCTCCAAGACCGGAAACTCCGGTCTGGCCGGAGACTCCGCCCCTGTGGCCGGAAACTCCGGTCTGGATCACAATTTTGGGAAATTTCTTGCAACTGCTTTCTCCTTTTGGCTTCCATGGACATGTATGCTTATCTCTATGCTACCTATCTACTCTTTCTTCACAGATACAAGAGGTACCATTCGGGCTCATCATCCTCCAAACCCAAAGTTCCCAAGCCGTCCGGTCGACACTATTTGGACTATGATGAAGAGAATGACCGCCATGTGCAGCGTGGTGCTGCTACGCAGGAGAGGGTGTCCGATGCTAGAAGGGCTAGGCAAGAGGCTGCCCTCCAAAGAGAAGAAAAGGCCAAGAAGGCAAGGCTTGAAACATAACCACCGTCAAAGATTTGAACAAGGAAGACTTTCGAACTATGCGGGGGCAAAGTTTCTATGATATGCCCCAGAACTCCACCGATGCTCACTTTTGGAGGAAGGAGCAAGAGCTCATCATGAAGGAAATATATGCCCACATGGATCCCAAAGCTCTTGTGTGTCCGCAAAAACCTTTGAACCTTGAAGCCTTGGCCAAGAAGGAGTACTTTGTTGAAGCTATTTGGGTTGCTAGGAAGCTCGGGCTTGAGAAGCTAATCACCACTCAACAAGACTACAACATAGAGATGGTCCAACAATTCTTTGCCACTCTTGTACTCGGCCCGGAGGAGAACACCTCGATGACTTGGATGACGGGCCCGGTCAAGTGCATTTCTTCTTTGAAAAGTTTGGGCAAGCTTTGGGTTATGAGTTCAAGGGAGCCACCGTGTCCGTTGGTCGAAGGATGCATCAAGATGGAGTGGACTATGATAAGAAGCTTCTTGCCCCTCTTGTTGCTAAAGAGGGTGCCATTGCCACCACCCGTGGTCTCAAGCCCATCTACAACATCCTAATTCGCATGTTCCGTGAGTGCATTGCCCTCAAGCCGGGAATACGGATGCAATCCGTGGAGCACTTGTCAACCTTATGTATCATGCTCATAGAACATATCTTGCCGGACCTACTTGCCAAGGGTATGAGGTTGATGTGATGGACTATATCAAATGTGAGATCAACATTGCTATCCATGAGAAGAAGACTCCGATGTATGCCCCGTATGTCATGAAGCTTATCCTTCAGGAGCTTCCTCAACTCGACACATCTCGCTTCAAGAAACACAAGGTTGGAACTCTCCATGTGCTTGCCATTCATCTCACTCCACAACCTACTTATCAAGAGAGAGAGGTGGAAGAAGCTCCAAGGACTCGAAGGAAGAATGCCACACCCCCATCTTGGCATAGTGGTGGCAAAGAAAGGGTCAACAATGAAGTTAAGCATATCTCTTGGTTGCAAAAGATCAAGCTTTGTATGGGGATTGCCATTCACGAGGAGAACTATGAAGGCTATGTTGAGAGGAAGCACATCCTCTCCAACCAACACAAGATGTTCAAAGAGTTACGCAAGATCAACAATGGTGGAAGGACACCTCCTCGTCCCGTTGGTGCCCCCGCTTCACCGCCGTCCGATACTACCCTTCCCATTGAGGAATGGAAGAGGGATAAGTTTCCTTGGGGTGACTTTGATGATGTTTCTTCCATGCCATCGTCTTCTCGCAATGCCGGCAAAGCTCCAATGCGCTATGAAGATGATGATGATGAAGAGGGTGATGATGGGATGATGATGAGGATGCACCGTACAATGAGGAGGAGACCCAAGAAGCAAGTGAGGATGATGCCGATGAAGACGAAGAGGATGAGTGATCTCTTTGGGACGCATTAGCATCGCTCTTTTCCCTTTTTGGCGTTTCGATGCCAAAGGGGGAGAAGTAGTTCTATTAGGCTCTCTCACCGTGGGATTTGCATGGGTCGGACACAAGCATGTGCGTTTATCATTTCTTTGCGCTTGTGTCCATTTATCTTATGTCGTTGAACCTATTTGCTTTGGTTTTATTGTGTGAGACTATGTTCCTATTTGTGGTACTATGTGTGGTATGAGACTATGGATTTCATAATTCCTATGGTTGAGATGATATTGTATTATGGTCTATTATTGTGCATTGGTCTCTATGTCATATTATTATGCACAAGGTATGGTTCCTTTTCATCTCAACCCTATATCATGTTACGTCTCATTTTGTTGCAAATTTATCTTGTTCCAATTATTACTTGTGAGTTCCTCTCTTCTACATGTTGAGCATTTGTATTCCAATACAAATTACGTACATGCACACATGTAGGGGGAGCTTCTCTATTCTTTTATGGAACATGTCGATATTATTGTTTATGCTTTGTTGCAAATCCTAGTGTTGTCATCTAACACCAAAAAGGGGGAGATTGAAAGGACATATTTTATGTCCCCCATGTTTTGTGTGTTAGGCAACAACACTAGGAATTATTTAATATGATGTTAAGTGGTGCAGGAATGAAAAGATATAATTACACTTTGCATCGAAACAATTGTCGAAGAAAAAGGGAGTTTGCAGTTTGTCTGGCCAGGCCGGAGTTTCCGGCCTGAGGGTGCTCAGGGGCCGGAGTTTCCGGCCCACCGAGCTTTGAAGCCTCACGGCGGCAGTCGCTGCATCGAGGCCGGAGTAGGTCCGGAGTTTCCCCGGAGTTTCCGGCCGCGGCCGGAGTTTCCGCCCTCAGGGTCCGGAGTTTCCGGCCCATCTGGATTTGCTGCGAAGAGAGCAACGCGGCGGCAGTCGCTGTATTGAGGCCGGAGTGACCCCGGAGTTACCCCGGAGTTTCCGGATGAAGGTCGGGGTTTCCGCCCCCAGTCAGTCCGGAGTTTCCGCCCAGGCCGGAGTTTCCGGCCTCCCAGACCGGAAACTCCGGTCTAAGTGGACTGCAACGGCTAATTTTCTGGGAGGGGTATACCCCTCCACCTACCTCCAGCCAGCTAGCTCGCCCAAAACTTGAAGACACCATTATTGCAAGCTCAAGAATCACTAGATCTCCCAATCCCTCCACCCAAACTTGTTGATCTTTGGAGGATTGAAGGAGAAGGCCCGGATCTACATCTTCACCAAGCCGTTTTACATTTCCCCTCATTTACTTGAGGGCCCCTTTGCTAGGGTTTCCATTGGGAAAACCTAGCTTCTTATTGTACTCACTTGTTGTCTTTGTGACAGATTTGTAGCTGTTCGGGAGCCCCCAACCTAATTGTGGGTTGTGCCCCAGATCGTTGTTGTAAGGGCTCCGGATTCCGCCTTGAAGGATTCCGATAGTGGAAGGTGAACCAAACCTTTGTGGTGTGGTTCATCGGAGAAGAAGGTGACGCCTTTGTGGCAGTTGAGTTTTGACCTTCGTGGTAGCTCACACCTCTCCAACGAGATGTACTCCCCTAAAAAGGAGGAACTCGGGATTACATCCGTGTCTCCGCGTGCTTTCACTTTGGTTACTTCTATCCTTGTTTACCGTCTTTACTTAGTGTACCTTGCTTAGTTGCTAGCTTGTCATATAGTTAAATTCACCGTAGTTGCATATCTAGAGAATTTACCTTTTGTGTCAAGCCTAAATTGAAAAAGTACTAAAATTGAAGTAGCACCTATTCACCCCCCCCCCCCCCTCTAGGTGTCATACGATCCTTTCAGTTAGTTGTACCAACGCCGTCCTCCATATGTTTGTGCAGACGACGTCATGGTCATCTGGGCCACAAACGTGGATGTGGTTTCCCTCCCCACTTACAGGAACACCACCTCTGATCCTGACGAGGTACGATATTTTAGGGTTTCCTTGATTTTATGCTCATGCGAAATTATGTCAAATTGACTTGACTTGGACATTGTCGTCTAGAAATCAACATGTGAATGTGGTGTTCAGGGTATTAAAACGGGGTGTTTTGAAAGATTTGATATTTGGAATTGATGAAAGAAGAAGGTCGAAAAACCCGAAATATGAAGAAAGCCATGAAAAAAGAGAAGAAGAAGATATAAGTTAAGAAGATGTCGGAAGAAAATAAGAGAGCTGGATAAGAGATGTAATTAGAGTTACATATAGCCGATATCATTCATGATCATAAAATTAAGAGAGATGCATCTCGATTGAAAAAGAATAAGATCAAGACATATGCACTCGAGAGAAAAATTGACGTACAATATGGATTTGAAGCTATTATTATCTTAATCATGCTCGTCATGTAGGGTTAGCTAGATGGAGTTAGTAGTATGGTGTATGTAGTCCAAATCAGGGAGTAGATAGTACTCCCTCCGTGTTCAATTATAATATGTTTTGGGCATTTTAATATAGACTAGATGCAAAGTGAAATGAGTGAATCGAGACACTGAAATGCGCCTAGGTACATCCAAATCTGAAAAAAAGTTAAAACAAATTATATTATAATTTCGGAACGGAAGTAATATGTTGTAGGATGCATGTATCTGTATGGATTTAAAGTTCTAAAAATGAGGAGTTTGATTACACGAAAAGGTATATAAGGAGTGATCGGCTCGTTTATGCGGACTCGTCCAGAGACGTATAAAGAGTCAAAATTGCCCCGTCTGATTGGAAGCTAAGGAGCCTGCATCGATTTTAGGTTGTACTCCCTCCGTTCCACAATATAAGATGTTTTAGTCTTTTTCCACATGCACATGCACACACATGTATCTAGACATATTAATGTGTATGTGTCCATTCTTTTTAGTATGAATCTAGACATGAATGCGTAACACCTAAAACATCTTACATTGTGGAACAGAGGGAGTACTTTACGCACGTGAGAGCAAGTGCTGAAATTTCCTTGTCACATAAACTTTGGCTCAACTAGTTTGTCCACCCAAGCAGGACAATAGACCACATATAACATTGTTGCTGGCTTAAACATGGAAAAGTGATTGGTGGCACTGACGAGAAACTCAAAGCTACTGCGCAAGCACTGATGAGCTGGGGGCAGAGAAAAGTGGGAAACATAAAGGAACAACTTCTTTTGGCGCAGGAGCTTATTCTCAGGCTGGACATGGCTCAAGACAAACGAACCCTAAGCTGGGGTGAAGCATGGCTACGGAAAGAATTAAAGAAGAAAATCCTAGGGCTTGCCTCCCTGCAACACACGATTGCCAGGCAGAGATCAAGGCTTCTTTGCCTCAGAGAGGGAGATGCTAACACAACGTTTTTCCATGCTCATGCAAGCAAACGTCGGCAGTGCAACCATATGTTTAAGTTGAAGAACAGACACAAAGCAGCATCTGATCAGGCTGGTATGGAGACACTGGCGACTGAATTTTTCGAGGGTTTACTGGGAAATGCAAGGCACAGGGAGGCCACCTTAAATCTTGATGCACTGCAACTCCCAAGACTAAACCTTGATGATCTTGAGAGAGATTTTGATGAGCAGGAGATCTGGCAGGTAATCAAGCATCTGCCTACAGACAAATCACCAGGGCCGGACGGCTTTTCAGCAAGATTCTTTCAGAAATGTTGGCAAATTATAAAAAGTGACTTCGTGGCAGCAGTAACTCAGCTCACTAAGCATGATGGAAGAAGTGTGCATTGGTTAAATCAGGCATACATCACACTTCTTCCAAAGAAAGTGGATGCTGCAGACATAGCAGATTACAGACCCATCAGTTTAGTTCATGGCTTCGCTAAAATCTTCTCAAAGGCACTTCCAAACAGAGTGGCACCAAGGCTGAATCAACTTATCTCTGTAAATCAAAGTGCCTTCATCAAGGGCAGATCCATTCAAGACAATTTCATGCTTGTGGATCAATCAGCCAAGACTTTCCACAGGAAAAAGGTGCCAACACTATTTCTGAAGTTGAACATTGCTAGGGCATTCGATTCGGTGTCCTGGCCTTTCCTGATTGCTGTGCTGCGTAATAGAGGGTTTGGAAACAAATTCTGCTCCTGGATTGTTCTTATGCTCTCTTCAGCCAACACAAGAGTACTAATAAATGGAAGCCCAGGGGAGAAAATCTGGCATGCTAGAGGGTTGCGGCAAGGTGATCCGGCTTCTCCAATGTGGTTCATCTTTGTCATGGATGTTCTTAATGCTGTTATCTGCAAGGCTGAGGAAAGAGGAGTGTTTCAAGACCTCAACAGATGGGGCATAAAGCATAGGCTGTCTCTTTTTGCCGATGATGCAGCTATGTTTCTCAAGCCTGTCAAACAGGAACTCACTGCAACTAGGGCCATTTTGGATCTCTTCGGTACTGCCTCTGGCCTGACATGCAACCTTACAAAATGTGCAGTAGCTCCGATTGCCTGTGCGGGGGTTAATCTTCAGGAAGTGACACAACCTTTCCCTTGCCAATTGGTGGACTTCCCATGTAAGTATTTGGGCCTGCCGATCTCTCTGACAAAGCTAAGAAAGGAGGAATTTCACTTGCTACTGGAAAAAATTCTCAAAAGGCTTGCAAATTGGAAATCACACTTGCTTGCTCCCAGTGGTAGGCTGCTACTGATTAAAACTGTGTTGGCGGCAATTGTTGTGTATCATATGTTATCACTGGATTTGCCACAATGGGTTATTAAGAAGATCAACAAAATATGCAGAAGCTTCCTCTGGTATGGAGTAGGTGATGCAAATGGTGGAAACTGCAAAGTAGCTTGGAGCAAAGTTTGCATGCCAACTAAATATGGTGGCCTAGGACTCCACAACATCAAACTCCTCAATGACGCACTGCGGATGCACTGGAGATGGTATGAAAAGGCTGGCGAGCTGAGGGCTTGGTCAGGCTTGCAATTCAAATTATCCCCTGATGCAGAAAACCTCTTTAAACCTGCGATGTGTTGCAGCGTAGGCAGAGGGGATAAAACCTCATTCTGGTATGATAGATGGCTGGAAGGGCGAAGCCCAGTTGATTTGTCACCTGATCTCATAAAGTTTGCCACTGCTAGAGGAGCTAAACGAAGAACGATTGCTGAAGCATTGCATGAAGGGCGTTGGATGATGGACATCAGAGGGAACATTTCACTGCCTGCCATCGCTCAATTCATGCACCTTTGGTGCTTAATCAGAGAGAGGTTCACGCTGACTAACAATGATGACTGTTTTAGCTGGCGGCTCACAGCTAATGGTCAGTACTCGGCGAAGACGGCTTATCTCGCCTTCTTCTTCGGGAAAACTGAAGCAAGCTATGCTGAAACGCTTTGGAAGAGCAGGGCTCCACTGAAGGAGAAGTTCTTCAGTTGGCTGGTGATGAGAAACAGGTGCTGGATAGCGGACAAACTCGCCAAGAGAGGACTCCAAGGACCACCAGTGTGCACACTCTGCGATCAAGAACCAGAAACCATTGATCATCTGAACTGCTCCTTCTCTAAAACCCTTTGGTTCAGAGCATGTCACACAAAGCAGTTCCCAGACATTACACCCTCAGGAGAAATCACAGTGCTTGAATGGTGGAATAACACTCTCACGAGATGCAGAAGCAAGCAAAAAAGAGCTCTAGCAACCTTCATGATCGCAGGAATGAGAAGAATCTGGCTAGAGAGAAACGCAAGAGTGTTTGAAAGAGTCGAGTCAAATCTAAATTCAGTTGTAAATAGAATGTGTGAGGACCTAGTCCTGCGGGAGAGAGCGAGATATAGAGCATATCATCGCGAGGAGTAGTCTAGATTGCTGTAGCGGGCGGCTTGGCCATATGTACTTGTAAACTTCTCCTTCCAATCTTAATAAGATGACCGCAATCTTGCATTGCGTGTCCTTGAAAAAAAAAAGTGATTGGTCAGCTACTCAGGTAGCTCTTTTTTAGCTGAAAAAAATTGTGTCATAAGAAGATATCAGCTTTCAGCAAGAACCAGAGGCATAAACTGTCGATGCATTGCAGAGTCTGGGGCTATGCTTCCATTTCGAAAAAGAAAGCAGTTGATGCATTATCTCGAGTAGTTTTTTTTTTTTTTGCGAGTAAACTCCAGATATATTAACCAAACTTTGCAGTACATAACCCAAAGCTTCTCAATTCAATTAAGCATAACCTATTCCGGCACAAATCAAATAATCGTTGCTGTCCCTTAGCTTATTCTATCAATAATAACAAATCTAATGAACATCCTCATTTTTAACTATACACTTACAGAGTCGTACGGCTAACACCCCAATTATTTACATGCAGTATAGCGTGCATTATGTACAAGCACGCGAGCGATGTTATACATGACGACCACTACTAGTCCGTAGTATTAGATCGAGCAGCTTGCACTTGGTCATGTTGAATTCGCCTGAATTTCATCTGAATCGGAGGGGATATATTGGGCGGCTTCAGAAGCCGTCGTAGAAGCCACCGAAGGATATGTTCGCCCTTGTGGAAGCGCCTGCACCCATCATAGACGACACGGCCTGGTTCAGCCTTGATGTCTGCTGCACAACCTGCTGAATCCTCTGCAGATCAGATCAAAGGATCAGATGAGGACCTCGTCGTAAGTTTAAGAATTTAAAACGAGTTAGAGGCGAAAAGAATGATTGATTAGGTAGAGCGAGAGAGTGAGTCAGCAAACCTTATGACCTTATCGTCGCCGAGGAACTGCAGCTGGATATTCTGCTGGTGCTGCTGCTTCTGCTGGTGCTGCAGCCTGCCGCCGACGAGGAACACGCACACGGTGGCCGCCGCGACACCGAACGAGCACAGCGCCCCGATCCCGTTCACCCGCAGCTTCCCCACACTGAATACCACGCACTCCGGCCGCGCCCTCTTCTTCTCCTTCTTTACCTCTTCCTCCTCCTCCTCTCCAACCAATTCATGTGGAGCATCAGCTGCTACAGCAGCTTCTGGCACCGCGTCCGGCTTAGCATCGTCAACAGCCTCCTTGGTGTCATCAGTGCTCTGGAACTTCTTCTCTCCGTCGTCGCCGTCAGATGCCAGCAGCTCGGCCACCGATGGCGACGGCGGCTTGTGCTCTTCTTGGGTCTCGGTCGGCACGACGTCTACGCCGATGTCTTTGCACTCGTCGGCTTCTGATGGAGGAGGCAGGATCGGTTCCTCTGTTGCTTGATCTGGAGGTGGAAGCATGTATGCAATCAATCACAGATTCACAGGGACGAAAACTTAAGAGAATTTCAAGTGGATCATACTCCGTAACAGATGCCCCTAAAGAAAAGGCTGCAAAACAGATCGACCCTTACCGGCAGCAAGAACCTGGCCGCCGCCGTGGGCATGTGATGCAGCCCTGCTCTCGGCGTAGAAGCTCCTATGTCCGTCAGGCAGCACCTCCCAGTCCCACACGTCCTGGACGCCCGCACCTCCTTTCTCCATGGCAAGCAAATCGAGCGGCGCGACCACAAAGTAAAGCTATAGAGGATCTAGGAGCTATATAATACCAGGGTGTGGGGGCTATGGAACAAGTAAAAATAGTCGTTGCTTTGCAAGCATCAACCTGATTGCTTGCTGGAGTCCGTCTGATCAAGTGATGCCTCCTTTGCTTCGCTATTGATTGATTTTGTAGGGGATCAAGGAGCTAGTGGGAGAAAGCTATATATGGGTACGTCTGGGTGGGCACTCACACACATGGGCGCATCGGCATCATGGCACTACCTAGCTCCTTGCACCACGGGGGAAGAAGGAAGACGAAGGAAGGAGGCCAGGGAGATTGTCTGTGAGGTTATCCTTCCTGCTAGGAGACAAGGGTGAAAATGGTGTTTGGGGCCTACCAGCAGGGAGGACTTCATCCTTAATTCACACTCCATCGATCTCTAGCCAGCCTGCCACGGTTCTGTATCGTTCTAGCAAGTTGCCGGGCATGATTATCCAAAATTAAGCCATAATCGACATGCAAAACCTGTTCAGGTTTGTATGAAAGTTTTCAGCAAACATTAACAAGTGTCACCTCTCCCAAAAAGCTTGCAAATTGATGTCTATCATTTTCTCTTCTTTTTCCCTGGCAATAGAGCATTCAAGAACACTCCCTGAATTAGAACGATCCCCGTTCCCCTTTCCTTTCTCCTGCTACAGTGCAAAGAGGCGAAAGGGAGGCGGATTTTTTCCCTCGTTCCGCCGCCGGCCAGGCCGGGTGTTCCTCCCTCTCCGTTCGTCGCCTCGGCGGCGGGAGAGTGGCGGAACCCTGTTCCTGTGCCTCCGGCGTGTACATAGTAGGGTAGGTCTTCCTTGCCGTGCCGTCGGGGTGGTGGACGCGGTGTCGCGGTGGAATAAGTGTGCTGCCGTCTCTTCCCCACCTCGGTGAGGCCCTCCGTGGCTGAACCAACGAGCGGCCGGCGTTGTGCTCTCGCAGATCTGTCGATCTGGCGAGCTCGGGTGCTCAGGGCGAGGTTGTCATGGCGGTGCTGATGACCTGGCTTTGGAGCTTTTGTCCTCCCGCTCCGTCTCCGTCATGGTGAGGCTCGCTATGGCCTTGTTGTGGAGCCTGTGGAGGTGGTGCAGCGGTGCTCCGACGGTTGCTGTTCGGGTGGTTGCTGCATGTTCAAGAGTGGGCCCAGATCGGCCTCCTTCTTTGCATCTCCGGCCGGCCGTGGTGGTGAGGGGAGGAGCTGGTGGGTGGGGGTGATCTGCTTTTGGTGGTGGTGCGTGTGGTGGTCCTCTTCGTCGAGTTTGCTCCGGCCGGCCGTGGTGGCGAGGGGACCGGCCGTCTGGAGGTTGTTTATTGGTGCTGGTGGTGGTCCTGGGTGGCGCCGTGTCGGCGGGAAGATGGGTGGTGCGGTGGAGATGGCGCTGTGGCCGTGCGCGTTCAACGTCCTCGGTTTCCGTCGCGTGGCGGCGGACGGCTCAGCGGTCGTCTACATGGTGTGGAGGTGCTTTCTCCCCGGCGGCAGGTGGTACGGCGACTTCGGCGACGCCTAGGTTCTTGGGTTTGCGACGGTGGATCCGATTGAGGTTTCTGCAGGTTTCTCGGGTGCTTCGTGCATTTTCCTGGGGTCCTTTGTAATTTTCTTCTCTCTTTGGACCTCCTCGTATTTTGTGCTGAGTTTCCTGATTATATGTATCGGATCCTTTACTCAAAAAAAAAAAAGAACACTCCCTGGATGTTAATCGCAAGTAGATGCTGACTCTTGAAATAAAAAGCTAAAACAGAGGTCAAATTGGTACGGCAGAAACCAAGGCGTGCGTAGCTTGCAGGTTAAATGACAGACGTGTTAGAGATCTCTAGTGGATGGTGTAAATTTGGACGTGTATATCTCCGTATACATGTCCATATATAACTTGCTAAATTTTGCACCTCCCAATTTTTCAGTGAAACGTGTATCAGGACGTGTAAATCAGGACGTGTATATTCCAACGGTTATATTTTCAAACGGCTATATTCCAACGGCTATATTTCCAACGACTATATTTTCAACGGCCATATTTCTGGTCTATATAAACCACCCCTACCAGCTCTCTTCCAGCATTTCTAGCTGTGACCTCTCTTCTCACTCCTAGATTTCTCTATCGTCTCTCACGCAACACAATGAACACATACTCTTGGGACATAAATGTTCTTCAACGTTCTCCGGTTTTTACAAAGCTAGCCGAAGGTGAAACTCCTGCAGTGAATTATAGCATCAATGGCCATCAGTACACAATGGGGTATTACCTTGCAGATGGTATCTATCCACGGTGGGCAACATTTGTGAAGAGCATACCAGCTCCAGATATCAGAAAGCATAAAAATTTTGCCAAGAAGCAAGAGGGGTGTAACATCCCAAATTTGGAAACTAAGAAAAACTTAGTTTTACAAGACCAAAATTCAGAACCAACAAAAAACTTTTTGAAATATTTTACTGATGATTGTGTTTTCCTTCCCGTTGCTGTGTTGAACCTTGTGTGACCTGTTGTTTAAAATGTTTGACTAATAAATATTAAACCTAAAAACTCAACCAAGATGAAAATATTATTAACTTGGTGATCATGTCATGACAAGAAAAATATTCCATGTATCTTTTCCATTCTTATTTTGCCAACTCCATTTCAATGATACTTGGTTTACCAACACCCCAAAACTAATACCCATTATTTGAGAAAGTAAAAGTATTTCCAGAACTATGTGTTCCCAAAAATGTGGAGATCTATATGTTATCTCCTATCTATATTTCAACCTTGATATTTTGCATGTGTATGCAACTCCCATTTTATACACTCTTATTTCCACTCCATTTTAAAATAACACTAGTGGGAAATATATTACCCCACATATTTCTCTTTATCAAATCTTTGGAAAACTATTAAGTTATGAGTTGAGATATTCTTTAAAACATCATCTTGTCATAATTGAGTGTGATCATCTCTACAAGATGGTATTGCTAATTATGGAAATGGTGGTATGATTAATTCTTGTGGTTTGATTTGTGTGATCTCGGATGTGATGTTGATATTGTTGTGTTTGTTGCTTGTGAGGATAAATTCCTCAATTATGCTTAATACAAAGATAAAACAAACTTGACCACAAATTTGGAATGCGACTTGAATTTAAAGCAACTCCTCAAATTATTCAACAAATAGAAATTAAGATCATGAATTAAAAGAAATGATCTTAATATATTAATTTATCTACCTCACTCTCTATTTCTCTCAAGCAAATATTTTCTTTATGAAATTAATTCCATGGATGAGGTAAAAAGATGACCATCTCCTTCTCATAACCCTCCCTTCTCAAAATTATATAGTTACCACTTAATTTTATTTAAACTATGAAATCCTATTTTATTCTTTGATTCAAATTCAAATGTGTTTGTTTCTGACAAACACAAATACAAAAGCTAATATATTTTTCAAGCAAGTTCCAAGAGTTCAAAATTAATATTTTAAACTTGCTTTAAAAATTCTAAAGGATTATAAAATAGTATTTAAGAAAAATGCCTTATTTAAACCCTATGAACAAAAGTTGTTCAAAACATTTTATTTTGACACCCCAAATTTTGTGGAGCTTCTACATGTATATGGGAGGCTACCTGAAGTTTCTCAAATTTTTATAAAATGTTTAAGTACCCTAAATAAATTCCCTAAAAGCTACTGGTTTTAAGAGAAATAAAGGAAAATAGGAAAAAGGACCTAGTTGTGAATGGAATCAGAAGTGCAGGGCGTTTTCGGCAATTTTGTCATCTCCCTCCTGTAGCAGCAGAGGCCATGGCGCCGTGTCGTCGCTGCGTCGCACGCCGCCCGGACCCCCCCACCCCCATCTTGCGCTGCCCTGCGAGGAGAAGAAAGAGCCCCCCCCCCCCAGATGCTCCTCTACTCCTCCAGCACTCTCTCGCCTCGCCCCCTGCTCTCTCTCTCCCTCAAATTCCTCTGCCTCGCCCGAACCCCACCCAAGGTCGCCGTTGCACATCGCCGGCGAATGGAGCCACCCCGAGCGAATCCAAGACCACCAGAGGGTCGGCCTCATCGTCCTCTCCACCCTCATCCAAGGAATCAACGCGGGAAGTCTTGAATCAAGCAGGGCATCGGCGTCTTCTTCCGCTCCGGCCGTCAGCTTGCCGGAGGCTCGCGAGTGATTTCATCCACCATTCGCCGCCATTCTTGATCCCCCGAGGTCCCCTCGTCGCGAGCTAGCTTATGGACATGCTGTCTTCGTCTCAGGTTCACCGGAGCCGCCGGCGTCGACCTCGCCGTGCTCCAGCTCGCCTCCTCGCGCCGCGGTGCGTGCCAAGGACGAAGAAGAGGCCCGTACCCCTTCGATCCATGCGTGGGCCGTTGCTGGGCCACGACCTGCGCCGCCCGGCCAGATCTGGCCCGTGTCCATTTTTTTTTAGTAAATCCATTTAGTGTTTTAGTTTCCTGTTTAATTTACAGTGTAGCTTTAATTCTTTTGTGGATAATCTGTGTGTGCAAATATTGTGAACTAAATTTTGTAGCATTCATATGTGTTTTCTTAACCATGTGGCACTGGCCATTTTCCAAAATGTGTAGTTATGTGTGTGCTAGATTTAATCTCATAAAAAGTATGTTTTGCACTAAATATTCAATATCTAGAGTTTTATATATCCAAATATTGCAAACTAAAATTCTCTGGATAGGTTGAGATGCTACCTTTCCAGATCTGTTGGTCTTGTATGCAAATGAAACCTAAAACAAAAGTTCTATTCATTCTTAAAAACACATCAGTAGCTCTTTGGTGATTTTTGTAGATTTCTAGGAGATGAATTTTGGAATAAATCCAATTGGTCTGTCTTCTATATGTATAGGAGAACATATCACTAAATTGGTTTGAATTTAGGAGTCACTGATTGACTGTGGTGCTAATTATAAGGTTTAGGCATTTTCTGCCTATTTTTATTAGGACTTTATTAGTTGTTGTGTTATAACTTTATTATTACAAATGTGTTTCCTAGCATGTGTGTGGTGGTAATCCACTGTTATGACATGTTTCCTTGTTTTGCTAGCATGTTGGGGGAACTACATGTGAGTCATGGGTTTGTTAGGGTTTTATTCCCTATATAACTTTCCCTCTAGTAATTAAGAATTGCTATGCTTATCTATTTTAATGTGAGAATATTGTGTGTGATTAATATGTGTGCCTTGCTGGTTAATGATTGTTGTGGTACTGTTGTTTGCATGTTATTACTGTTAGAAGGTTATAATATGTCAGTACTGTTAGTGGTATTTGTTAGACATATTGGTATGGGTAATATGTTTGCATGGCTTGATGAACTTGATGGACTTAAGTTGAGTACTAGCTTAAATATCTTGTTAGTGTATCCACCTTAACTTGGTGAGATATTTTGAATTACCAAGATTAATTGGTAGTTTAACTTTTGTCTGAAGTATTTCCTGATCAGAGGAAAGTGGTTGTTAATTACCTCTAATTGAGGATGTCTTGGTGCTCTATGTTTTTAGCATGTGTTTGGTGTTATACTCCTGTGAGTATAATGCCCTGGTAAATATAGATTTAGTTCGTTGCTTGAGTAAACTAGTGCTATGTTTGTGGCTTGAGTGATTAGTTTGATACTTGTGGTTTGTTCCTTGTTTGTATGCCACTTGTGGTTTGGTTTGCTTATTGTGTGTTGTTTTATTTTCATGTTGACGCTAGGGATAAACGCTACCGTGGTGGTATTTGGAAAGGATTTATCGGAGAAGGATGAGAGTTTATTTCTTTGATCAATGAGGAGAAGTCCAGAAACATCATGCTGAAATCAGGCAAGCTATTCTCTGAGCTTGCATCTATATACATCTATTTTGGTTTACATGTTTTACTTATAAAGAGCATATGTTATTTATGTGGTGTTTGCCACTAAAGTTATGAATTTGAAAACCCTTTTGTTTTCAAAATACAAGTATATTATTTTGACACCCTATATGGAGATATTAGATGGAAATTCTTTTTCAAACTATAGGATGGGAAAAATATTATTTACTCAAAACTCCTTTGAAAATACTTGTGTGGTTGTGGAACACCGAGATGTCGGTGTGGAAATGGAGAAATGGTGAATGGAGATGTTTATGAAAAATGCACAGTGTCCTAGAACCATGACGACCAATCTTACCCTGTGCGACCACATTTACCCACATATGGGAAAGGGCTTAGTCATATAATTTGCTCTTATTAGTATGGGATGCCTCATCGACGGAGATGACTCCGTATGCATGAGGGGATGGTCTGAGGACCTACCCTGACCTGGGTTCTCGCTCAAACTCTATGGAAAGATAAGGAGGAGGATAGAAGGATGTCCCCTATACACCCCAGACAAAACATATGAGTCCTCACACTTAGGGTTTCCGACGGGAAACTGGACTGGGTGTTGATGGAAAGTGTCATATGGGAAGGATCCTATACTAGCATGAGCAAAGGAGAGGCTATGGTCGGTGGCTCAACTTCGCATACACCTTGTATGGCGGGACGTGGCTGACACGATGAGTTACCGGATGGGTGTGGGCAAAAAGCGTGCTACCTCTGCAGAGGGTTAAAACTATTCGAATAGCCGAGTCCTCGGATATGGACAATTGGGAGACTGTTCCTAAGACCATGTGCAAGTTTTGCAAAGTTTTGAGATTTGAAAATAAAATGGAGATGTGTTGTATCTGCAACTCTACCGACGGGCTGGTATGAGGTTGCTGGAAAAGAGGAGGACCATGACGGGCTATGGTCGAGAAGTGCAGAGTTTTGTGATTTAAAGTGGAAAATGTTTTATGCAACTATACCAAAGGGCCGGTAGGAAGTTGTTGGGGTTGAAAGACCATGAAGGGTTATGGTCGAAAAAGGAGGAGTTTTGGGAAATAAACAAATGGTGATTTTCCGAGAAAATGTTTTAAAAGAGATTTCTTATCATTTTTCAACAAAGATATGTTTCGGGAAAAGTTTTAAAGAGATTCTTACAAAGTCAGATTTATGGGAAAAGTTCTAAAAGCCTTCTTTTCTTTTTCAAGAAAGATATAGAGATTTCAAAACAAAGTTTTATAAACAAAAGTATATCCTTCTCTTTTCAACAAGGATATAGTTTTCAAAGCAAACGAAGTTTTATTTAAACAATAAAAGAGTAGTGCATGCTCATTCCGGGGGTAGTTTGCGAGTACATTCAAATGTACTCATATTGGTTTCGTCCCTGGCTATTGTCTTAGCCAGATTCTGAAGAGGAGCAGTTCGAAGAAGAAGTGGTTAATGACGTCAATGCGAACTAGGGCGCTTCCCAGTCAGCTGCCTGTAGGGTTAAGGCAAATGACTTGGGCTCCACGCTGTTTGGTGATTTCCGCTGCAAGTACCTGTTGAAGTTATGACTTCAATCAAGTAAGTATATTTATTCGGTATTTATGGGTGTTCTGTGATGCCAATTCGAGTTATGTGCAACAACAGACTGATCATGGGATTGTTGCAGGAAACATAACGAGTATCTCGGATACCTAATCCGGGGTCCTCACAGACTTGGTATCAGAGCCATCCTGACTGTAACAGACCTTAGTTAGCATGGACGTTAGTTAGGAAAGAAATATTTTGTTAAAAATATATTGTTACCAAAAACATATTTTATCTAAGGAAGTCCAAAAATAACTTCCACTCTTCTCACTTCTCAAATATTTCCGAGTCTCATCCCTCTATTTTAAGATTTTCTAAGGATTTCTCTACTCCCTCTTACCCGTTCAAAATACTTGACGATGAACCCAAGTGAGACCTAATTAGCTAGCACCCACAAGAAGAAGTTTCCATCCAAATACTCGACATTCAACATCAAGGTGATGATCCAAATACCAATATTATCGATATCAACAAAGCAAGAGACCTTCGAAGACCTCAACTCAACATCAACAATTCTACTCAGTTACTACCTCGACAATCTCAAGTATTCCAGCTGAAGACTAAGGCGAAACTATTTTTGGAAAGAAATATATTACTACCTAAATTATTTGTATCTAAGGAAGCCTAAGTATAACTTCCATTCTTTTCAACTTCTCGAATTATTCTAAACCTTGTCCTCGTTTAAAGGTTTATCAAAAGTTTCCATCTATTGTCTTACCTCCATTCAAACTTACATACTTGACGATATCCCAAACCAGACCCATAGGATCGATAGGATAAGCTCGTTTTACTTGAGCAAACCCCACTTCCACGGTATTAACGTCTGTTGGTGCTAAAAGTGCCTTGATTGATCTTTGCTTGTGTGTTGCATTTATGTGTGTTGTTTTCCTTGTGTGTTTCACAAAACCGCCTTGTCGGGAACCCAAAGTAACCACACTTTTATCTGTTGCTTTAATTTTGACTGTTTGCAAAAACCTTTTTGCCTTGTTGGCCATAGATGTACTTTTTGTATCCTTTCAAAGTCCGACTTGGAAAACCCTTCAGAAAATTTCTCTTAGTAAGAGGAGCAAGGTATGGAATACTCGCTACCCCAAGACTCTGCGACCTTCTGCAAGACTGATAGCGGTCTCATTCGTCGTTTTGTACAACCACATCAAGCCATCGAGAAAGATGAAGATTCAAGACCCGACGGTAGATGACACTGGTCGTATCCCGTCGGACTAACAAAACAATATGAAAAACTAACATAACTAACATAATTTATCTAACTTTAAATCTCTCATCTAACCAAATTTTGCAAAATACTAACTGCTTTTTCTAGACAAGGAAAGAGTGCCATAGGACGACTCAAAACTAGTTGGTACGAAGGAGGCTTTAGGAGATATAAGAGTGTTGGGCTATCAGTTTATTAGGCAAAAGGATCCCTTAAGAATCTAGTTGTTGAGATCAAATTTGGTGGATGATGTTGGTAATATCAAAAATTTGGGGTTTAGAATAGAAGTGAAAACTCGAAGAGATCGATAAAATAATTGGGTTTGAACAGATGATATATTTGATTAATACTCTGGGGCTAACCAGTTGTGGTCCCCAACCATTGGTGGTTATCTGGAGCTAGAAGACGTGACCCTTGATTTAAGGTTTAGAAATAAAGGTGAAAGTTATTGGATTTTTAGGAAGCACTTGCTGATAAAATGATGTTTGGATTGGTTAGAAGCAAGTAAATTAAGAAGAATACTCCGGTGTTGGAATGTTTAGGGTGATTCTAGCGCAAGTGACCTTGTACTAAATTCTTATGGAATTATAGGAAGTGGTCAAAGATGAGTTAGCAAATGAGTAGATCGTTGTATGCAAGAAATAATTGGTGGAGGATAAGTGAATGTTTATCGGATTCTAGGAATCAATATGACTTGGTCTAGTAGCAAGACATTCTAGGTGACAGTAGTTTTCAGAGCTTGTCACGCTCTGTTTGGATTATCTTAGAAAGATCTTTTATCTTTGATTAAGAGATCAAGGCCCAAAGTGTGAGATAAAATCTGAATTTGGTTAGAAAGTGGGTCAATTCTTGATGATATGATCACATGATTGTTGGATGCTTTATTTAGCTTTGATGATATGATCGTGGGAAATGGCAACCTGAAGGAGTCAGATAATTTGAGATATGCATCTGGGGAAAAATCAATCAAGAAATAATTGGTGGACCACTACGATTTTTGTGATAGGATGTAATGGGAGACTATGCCTGAAAGGTTTGATGGGTATCGATAGATTGAAATATTATGATAAAGTGTTTATGCCAAGGAAGTTGATGGTGGATCAATAACTTTAGCTTGGGCAAAAGTCGTGATTCAGTTAACTAGTTAATAGTAGTGGCCTTACCAGGGATGTTGGAATGGTATTTTGAAGACTCGATAATAAGGCCTATGTAAAGTTGGTTGTCTTGGATCTTAGGTATAATAAGTTTGATGTTCAGAATATAGCGCCCAACTCCCTTGAAAACTAACTTAAGTCCCTCAACCAGAAAGTTTTCCCGGAAACCTAACTATTCTGGTGCACTCTAACTTACTTATGAAGACACCTGCGAAACTTCGTGAAGACCCAGATCAAAGAAGCCTTTCAGGACCAGCCTTTTTCCCGACAAGCCGAAGGAAGAAAAGCGTGAAGAAGATCTACCGGAAGTCACTAAGAAGAATCAAACGACGGAAGCACCTGTTGTTGACAACATCAACCACCAAGAAGGTCCAGACGCATTTAGAAGTTGATAACCCCCTTCTTCTAACTAGAAACCAGAGAGAGTCGAGTACATAGGCTCGACGCATCCTGAGAACAACGCGTCCCCACCTGCGACCCTCGTAAGGAGACAATACCAGGAAGTGATATCTGCACCGACCCAAACATCGAGGAATGACACCCAAGACTAAGATCGTCAAGCTACTCAAGAAGAATGATGCCTCCGAGTCAATTCCAGCTGCGACTTGCAACAAGACCGATTAAAGATCCCCCTTTTTAAGGGGGGAGACATGCCCCCCGGATACCAGAAGGTGTTAATAATTAGTTCCTTGCGCCTTAACCTTGTAGTATCTGGAAGCAGTCAACCAAGACTATCCGTCAGTGCCGATCGTCAAGTCAACCCATCATCAAGGATCTGAACCCAGCACAGAAGATCATCGACAAAGAAAGCCTCGCAAAATCAATTTGTCAAGATCTCACATGGTGACCATACTAAAGAAGCAACGACCTCAGAAGTATAGCCAGCCCAAAACCCGTGCCCTCGTACTCCCCTGTTACCACCGGGCAAATCTCGAGGACGAGATTTATTTTTTTAAGGGGGAAGAGCTGTAACATCCCAAATTTGGAAACTAAGAAAAACTTAGTTTTACAAGACCAAAATTCAGAACCAACAAAAAACTTTTTGAAATATTTTACTGATGATTGTGTTTTTCTTCCCGTTGCTGTGTTGAACCTTGTGTGACCTGTTGTTTAAAATGTTTGACTAATAAATATTAAACCTAAGAACTCAACCAAGATGAAAATATTATTAACTTGGTGATCATGTCATGACAAGAAAAATATTCCATGTATCTTTTCCATTCTTATTTTGGCCAACTCCATTTCAATGATACTTGGTTTAGCAACACCCAAAACTAATACCCATTATTTGAGAAAGTAAAAGTATTTCCAGAACTATGTGTTCCCAAAAATGTGGAGATCTATATGTTATCTCCTATCTATATTTCAACCTTGATATTTTGCATGTGTATGCAACTCCCATTTTATACACTCTTATTTCCACTCCATTTTAAAATAACACTAGTGGGAAATATATTACCCCACATATTTCTCTTTATCAAATCTTTGGAAAACTATTAAGTTATGAGTTGAGATATTCTTTAAAACATCATCTTGTCATAATTGAGTGTGATCATCTCTACAAGATGGTATTGCTAATTATGGAAATGGTGGTATGATTAATTCTTGTGGTTTGATTTGTGTGATCTCGGATGTAATGTTGATATTGTTGTGTTTGTTGCTTGTGAGGATAAATTCCTCAATTATGCTTAATACAAAGATAAAACAAACTTGACCACAAATTTGGAATGTGACTTGAATTTAAAGCAACTCCTCAAATTATTCAACAAATAGAAATTAAGATCATGAATTAAAAGAAATGATCTTAATATATTAATTTATCTACCTCACTCTCTATTTCTCTCAAGCAAATATTTTCTTTATGAAATTAATTCCATGGATGAGGTAAAAAGATGACCATCTCCTTCTCATAACCCTCCCTTCTCAAAATTATATAGTTACCACTTAATTTTATTTAAACTATGAAATCCTATTTTATTCTTTGATTCAAATTCAAATGTGTTTGTTTCTGACAAACACAAATACAAAAGCTAATATATTTTTCAAGCAAGTTCCAAGAGTTCAAAATTAATATTTTAAACTTGCTTTAAAAATTCTAAAGGATTATAAAATAGTATTTAAGAAAAATGCCTTATTTAAACCCTATGAACAAAAGTTGTTCAAAACATTTTATTTTGACACCCCAAATTTTGTGGAGCTTCTACATGTATATGGGAGGCTACCTGAAGTTTCTCAAATTTTTATAAAATGTTTAAGTACCCTAAATAAATTCCCTAAAAGCTACTGGTTTTAAGAGAAATAAAGGAAAATAGGAAAAAGGACCTAGTTGTGAATGGAATCAGAAGTGCAGGGCGTTTTCGGCAATTTTGTCATCTCCCTCCTGTAGCAGCAGAGGCCATGGCGCCGTGTCGTCGCTGCGTCGCACGCCGCCCGGACCCCCCCACCCCCATCTTGCGCTGCCCTGCGAGGAGAAGAAAGAGCCCCCCCCCCCCCCCAGATGCTCCTCTACTCCTCCAGCACTCTCTCGCCTCGCCCCCTGCTCTCTCTCTCCCTCAAATTCCTCTGCCTCGCCCGAACCCCACCCAAGGTCGCCGTCGCACATCGCCGGCGAATGGAGCCACCCCGAGCGAATCCAAGACCACCAGAGGGTCGGCCTCATCGTCCTCTCCACCCTCATCCAAGGAATCAACGCGGGAAGTCTTGAATCAAGCAGGGCATCGGCGTCTTCTTCCGCTCCGGCCGTCAGCTTGCCGGGAGGCTCGCGAGTGATTTCATCCACCATTCGCCGCCATTCTTGATCCCCCGAGGTCCCCTCGTCGCGAGCTAGCTTATGGACATGCTGTCTTCGTCTCAGGTTCACCGGAGCCGCCGGCGTCGACCTCGCCGTGCTCCAGCTCGCCTCCTCGCGCCGCGGTGCATGCCAAGGACGAAGAAGAGGCCCGTACCCCTTCGATCCGTGCGTGGGCCGTTGCTGGGCCACGACCTGCGCCGCCCGGCCAGATCTGGCCCGTGTCCATTTTTTTTTAGTAAATCCATTTAGTGTTTTAGTTTCCTGTTTAATTTACAGTGTAGCTTTAATTCTTTTGTGGATAATCTGTGTGTGCAAATATTGTGAACTAAATTTTGTAGCATTCATATGTGTTTTCTTAACCATGTGGCACTGGCCATTTTCCAAAATGTGTAGTTATGTCTGTGCTAGATTTAATCTCATAAAAAGTATGTTTTGCACTAAATATTCAATATCTAGAGTTTTAAAGATCCAAATATTGCAAACTAAAATTCTCTGGATAGGTTGAGATGCTACCTTTCCAGATCTGTTGGTCTTGTATGCAAATGAAACCTAAAACAAAAGTTATATTCATTCTTAAAAACACATCAGTAGCTCTTTGGTGATTTTTGTAGATTTTTAGGACATGAATTTTGGAATGAATTCAATTGGTCTGTCTTCTATATGTATAGGAGAACATATCCCTAAATTGGTTTGAATTTAGGAGTCACTGATTGACTGTGGTGCTAATTATAAGGTTTAGGCATTTTCTGCCTATTTTTATTAGGACTTTATTAGTTGTTGTGTTATAACTTTATTATTACAAATGTGTTTCCTAGCATGTGTGTGGTGGTAATCCACTGTTATGACATGTTTCCTTGTTTTGCTAGCATGTTGGGGGAACTACATGTGAGTCATGGGTTTGTTAGGGTTTTATTCCCTATATAACTTTCCCTCTAGTAATTAAGAATTGCTATGCTTATCTATTTTAATGTGAGAATATTGTGTGTGATTAATATGTGTGCCTTGCTGGTTAATGATTGTTGTGGTACTGTTGTTTGCATGTTATTACTGTTAGAAGGTTATAATATGTCAGTACTGTTAGTGGTATTTGTTAGACATATTGGTATGGGTAATATGTTTGCATGGCTTGATGAACTTGATGGACTTAGGTTGAGTACTAGCTTAAATATCTTGTTAGTGTATCCACCTTAACTTGGTGAGATATTTTGAATTACCAAGATTAATTGGTAGTTTAACTTTTGTCTGAAGTATTTCCTGATCAGAGGAAAGTGGTTGTTAATTACCTCTAATTGAGGATGTCTTGGTGCTCTATGTTTTTAGCATGTGTTTGGTGTTATACTCCTGTGAGTATAATGCCCTGGTAAATATAGATTTAGTTCGTTGCTTGAGTAAACTAGTGCTATGTTTGTGGCTTGAGTGATTAGTTTGATACTTGTGGTTTGTTCCTTGTTTGTATGCCACTTGTGGTTTGGTTTGCTTATTGCGTGTTGTTTTATTTTCATGTTGCGACGCTAGGGATAAACGCTACTGGGGTGGTATTTGGAAAGGATTTATCGGAGAAGGATGAGAGTTTATTTCTTTGATCAATGAGGAGAAGTCCAGAAACATCATGCTGAAATCAGGCAAGCTATTCTCTGAGCTTGCATCTATATACATCTATTTTGGTTTACATGTTTTACTTATAAAGAGCATATGTTATTTATGTGGTGTTTGCCACTAAAGTTATGAATTTGAAAACCCTTTTGTTTTCAAAATACAAGTATATTATTTTGACACCCTATATGAGATATTAGATGGAAATTCTTTTTCAAACTATAGGATGGGAAAAATATTATTTACTCAAAACTCCTTTGAAAATACTTGTGTGGTTGTGGAACACCGAGATGTCGGTGTGGAAATGGAGAAATGGTGAATGGAGATGTTTATGAAAAATGCACAGTGTCCTAGAACCATGACGACCAATCTTACCCTGTGCGACCACATTTACCCACATATGGGAAAGGGCTTAGTCATATAATTTGCTCTTATTAGTATGGGATGCCTCATCGACGGAGATGACTCCGTTATGCATGAGGGGATGGTCTGAGGACCTACCCTGACCTGGGTCCTCGCTCAAACTCTATGGAAAGATAAGGAGGAGGATAGAAGGATGTCCCCTATACACCGCCAGACAAAACATATGAGTCCTCACACTTAGGGTTTCCGACGGGAAACTGGACTGGGTGTTGATGGAAAGTGTCATATGGGAAGGATCCTATACTAGCATGAGCAAAGGAGAGTCTATGGTCGGTGGCTCAACTTCGCATACACCTTGTATGGCGGGACGTGGCTGACACGATGAGTTACCGGATGGGTGTGGGCAAAAAGCGTGCTACCTCTGCAGAGGGTTAAAACTATTCGAATAGCCGAGTCCTCGGATATGGACAATTGGGAGACTGTTCCTAAGACCATGTGCAAGTTTTGCAAAGTTTTGAGATTTGAAAATAAAATGGAGATGTGTTGTATCTGCAACTCTACCGACGGGCTGGTATGAGGTTGCTGGAAAAGAGGAGGACCATGACGGGCTATGGTCGAGAAGTGCAGAGTTTTGTGATTTAAAAGTGGAAAATGTTTTATGCAACTATACCAAAGGGCCGGTAGGAAGTTGTTGGGGTTGAAAGACCATGAAGGGTTATGGTCGAAAAAGGAGGAGTTTTGGGGAAATAAACAAAATGGTGATTTTCCGAGAAAATGTTTTAAAAGAGATTTCTTATCATTTTTCAACAAAGATATGTTTCGGGAAAAGTTTTAAAGAGATTTTCTTACAAAGTCAGATTTATGGGGAAAAGTTCTAAAGGCCTTCTTTTCTTTTTCAAGAAAGATATAGAGATTTCAAAACAAAGTTTTAATAAACAAAAGTATATCCTTCTCTTTTCAACAAGGATATATAGTTTTCAACGCAAACGAAGTTTTATTTAAACAATAAAAGAGTAGTGCATGCTCATTCCGGGGGTAGTTTGCGAGTACATTCAAATGTACTCATATTGGTTTCGTCCCTTGCTATTGTCTTAGCCAGATTCTGAAGAGGAGCAGTTCGAAGAAGAAGTGGTTAATGACGTCAATGCGAACTAGGGCGCTTCCCAGTCAGCTGCCTGTAGGGTTAAGGCAAATGACTTGGGCTCCACGCTGTTTGGTGGTTTCCGCTGCAAGTACCTGTTGAAGTTATGACTTCAATCAAGTAAGTATATTTATTCGGTATTTATGGGTGTTCTGTGATGCCAATTCGAGTTATGTGCAACAACAGACTGATCATGGGATTGTTGCAGGAAACATAACGAGTATCTCGGATACCTAATCCGGGGTCCTCACAAGGGGGCTAGGAAAGATGTGGAACGAGCCTTTGGAGTTCTGCAATCCCGTTTTGCCATTGTTCGTGGACCTGCTAAAGGATGGAAACGTAAAGAAATCGGTGATGTCATGAAAGCTTGTGTCATAATGCACAATATGATAGTTGAAGAGGAGCGAGAAACTAGTCGGCAAAGCTGCACTTTTGAACCAATGGGAGAAAGAGTCATAGTCTCTCGTACTCATGCGGAACAACTGAGCTCTTTTATTCAGATGACTCACCGGATTAGAAATGTCGATGAACATTCTCAGCTTAAACTTGATCTAATTGACCATGTGTGGCAAAAGTTTGGAAACGAGTGATATCCTAGTTATAACTTTGTAATCCATTTCTTTTCATCTAGTTTTAATTTATGCAATGAGTGATGTAATCCATGTCTTTGTAATGCAGCTATCAATAAAATATTTATGCAATGAGTGATGTAATCCATGTCATAGAACCAACAACAAATATATTAGCAAACTAGGACCAAAACCGTAGAAATTGACATAGAATTGACATGGGCAAGCAAAACACTACCAAAGCACAGCTATTTTAGCCCCAGACCACAATCTGGCATCAAATTGACATGGGCAAGCAACAAATTGCAATAGACAAATACCAAATCGACATGGCCAAGCTCACTGCCTCTCCCCAGCCCGTCGACCTCACTGCCTCACCCCAGGCCGCAGGCCGCCGGCCTCCCCAGTCCCCACTGTCCACGGCGAGCGAGCGCACCCCATCCCCTTCCTACAGCCGCACCCCGACCCCCGCACCTCGCCGCCTTCCTACAGCGCGAGCGCATCCGCCCAGGCCACACCCCGTCGCCCAGCCCCCGTCCCCGCCCTCCACTCTCTCCAGGGCGCGCGCCGCCGCCGCTGCCAGATCTGGCTGCAGGGCGTGCGGCCGCCGCCCCTCTGCTCCCGCTCGATGGCTTGCGAAAAAAATAGTTACCTTGGGCGGCGGCCGGAGAGGAAACGCGACGGCGACCTTGGGGGCGAGCTCCTCCGATCCTTGCTCCGGGCGGCCGCGGGACGAAGCAGCGGCCTTCTTTTCGCGAGCTCACGAGCGTGGCTTGCTCGTGTTAAGTTCCACGCCTCGTACCGTCGTGACGTGCTCGTGGATGTTTACACGCCGTTTTACACGAGTCGCTGGGAGCTGTTTTGCTACTCGCATCGTGTATATTTGCAATACACGTCCATATAGACGATCCACTAGAGATGCTCTTAGGACGTTACGACACTGCATGCGTGTGTAGCTTCCTTACTTAATCTTTTGTTTCTGTAAAGAGTTTGACAGAGATTTGGCCGTGGAGGAACCTCGAAGGAAGAAGGGTCACTCTGCAAGGTCATGATTGAAAGACTATCCAGTGTTCGAAGCTAAAGTTGATCTAAGTTGTCTACGAAGCTGACAATGATGAATTTTTTTGTGTGGATATAAAAGGATATGTTTAAGAAATAACAAAAAATATGTAGATAAAATTTAGTTGTTGTACATAAACAATAAAGTAAAAAAGTAACAGAGGGAAACAACTGTGGTAAGTTTTGCGGAATTGTCGTTAGGTCATTATCTAAGTTAATATAACGATTATTATCATTGCAGTTTTATACGTGGGATATGCATCAGGTAACACGCTTGCAAAATCTATTGACTAAGAAAGTATCCGGTGGAAACCAACTTTCAGTGAAAACCTGTAAAAACTACGAAAAGTTTTACAACAATTCTCAACAAAAAAATGCATTATAATGGGAAGGTGGAATTTTATAGACATGTAAATTTGCAACTAGAAACTTGAAATTGTTTATAAGATATAAAATGACAAATTCAACAATGAATAGTAATGTTTACAGCTGCTATTCATTTTTCCAGTATTACTGGATTTTTCATTTTCATAGCATCTAAACAATTTTGTGTTTTAACTTGCAAATTTGCATGTCTATAGAATTCCACCTTCCTAACGTAATGCATTTCTGTTACGATTTTTATAACTTTTTTTTTGGTTTTCACCAATTTACACTGAAAGTTGGTATTCACCGGTTATTTCCCCTTTTTGACCTTCATGTACCCATGAATGGAACCCGTAGCATTAGCAAGCAATCGGCAAATACCAATAAGTTGTACATTTTTATAACTATTTATTAATAGGTTATTCCGAATAAATATGCTAAAATATTGTAAGGACTCGTTTGATTAAAAGGAACTACAAACGATTTTGAAGGATTTTATCCTATAGGAAGATTCATAGGATTGGTTCCTATAGGATTTTTCCCATAGGAATCATTATACTACTTTCTATAGGAATTTCACCATTCACTCCAACCTCTTTTTACAATTCCTTTACTTTTCCTTTGCCATCAAACACAATTGCTCTTTCCAAAGGATTCAGCTAGCCTTCATTGCAATTGTTGGTCTTCAACGAGGAATGCTTAGTAAGCGCGAGTCATCAGCTCGCGTTGACTACGTCCTTGCCCTTTGTACACACCGCCCGTCGCTCCTACCGATTGAATGGTCTGGTGAAGTGTTCGGATTGCGGCGACTGGGACGGTTCGCCGCCCCAACGTCGTGAGAAGTCCATTGAACGACATTCCAATCCTATACGTTTCCTATCCTATTCTTATATTTTTCCTATCCTATGAATCAAAATGAGACCTAAGTGGCCAAGTGGGCTAGGTTGAGAAGTAGGTCGACCACCCGCGCTGATTCTCCAGATTCCAAATCGTAGTTCCAAACCCTAACAAGTGACGTATCTACCCAATGTTGTGACCGCTGCCGCCCAGAGACCGATCCCATGGCCATCAGGGATTCAGAGGCAAATCTCAAGATCAGCCGTCTGTAGCAGAAAAGGGGAATAGATCCCGGAGCCAATGGCGAAGCGTGCGTGCGCAGGCGGCCCCGCCGGCCACGGCTCCGACGACCGGCTAAGCGCCCTTCCGGACGGCGTCCTCCACACCATCCTGTCCTTGCTGCCGGCGCGGCAGCTCGTGCAGACGAGCGTGCTGTCGCGGCGGTGGATAGATCTCTGGTGCTGTACTCCCTGCATCAACATCGACGAGCGGGAGTTCGACATCGGGAGCGGGCGCAACGTCGCAACGAAGAAATGGAGCAGGTTCGAGAACTTCACCACCAATCTGCTCCTCTTCCACAGCAATGCCGTGGCCCTGGATAGGTTCAGCTTATATGCTCACGAGCATAACCATCGAGATGTGGATAAATGGATCCGCCGTGGCATCAAGTACTGCCCCGCCGAGCTCCATATTTCGGTCGTGAATGATGTTGCCTTTAAATTGCCTTCTCTGGGCTCATGTTTTGGCACTCTCACAAGGTTGTATCTTTTCAATGTGTCCTTGGGCAACTGTTTTGCCGAGCTGCTTTCTTCTGGATCTTCTGCCCTGGAAAGTCTGGATCTTAACAGCTGCTGGAATTATTTTTGGGAGATTACATCGAGCACGCTCAAGGATTTGATCATTCGTTCTTGTATCCATCACGATGCACATCCATTGGTTATCACGGCTCCAAGGCTAACATCCCTGCGTCTGCATATCACAGACACATCCTATGCAGATGGTATATCTGTCTACCAGACAACTGCCCTTGTCGAAGCAGCTATTGTTGTAGAATCTCCTGAATTCTTCTCTGAGGACAATCAGCGCAAGCTCCTTCGTGGCCTGTTCAGTGTGACCAAATTATCGTTGGGGTATTTTCAGACAAAGGTATGCGTAAACATGATTGATTTTTTTCCTTTACTTTGCATTTCGATATTGATATTGCACCTGAGCGATAAGCGCTAGATATTTTAGAAGTTACTCCCTCGGTACCGAATTAAGTGACGCGGAGGGAGAGCTAAGCTAGTACAAATTTCTATACAAATGGCGTCAATTAAATCGGAATAGAGGGTAGTAGAAGATATGCATCAGTTGTTTTGAGACAAAGGTATGTGAAAATTTGCCAACTAGGCTGAAACTTATTCTTCTCCATACATGACTAGAATGGAACAATTTGTATTCTAGTACGTTGCAGTGGATGACTGATGCTTCAACTCCTACCGTTTTGTTTTGACGGGATGCTGAGAAACCAGATTAGTCCCCCTACGCCTAACAGCGACAATACCAGCGACAATGCATGCGACTGGAGCAATAATTTGTTATCAATTAATTTCATGTTGATAGCAGATGCTAAAACTCATTTTGGCTTTTCCTGTTTTGTATTTATTTCAGGCGCTGCTCGTTGAGGGATTGGGTGAAATCTCCAAAATTGCTAATATGCGAACACTGTCATTTGGAGGATTTTGCCTCGATGAAGGTTGCATTGACGGCAAACTGGAGCTTTTAGGCAGCTTTATTCAGAATGCTCCTTGTCTGGAGAGGCTTAATTTAGTTTGTTGCATGGTACACTTCTGTGCTATTTTTGCTATCTATTCTGTCTTGTCTTATACTTTGCCAAGCTGTCTTACATGAACCTTGTATTGCTGCCGAAAGCTTGAAGAACATTGTGAGATGGAATGGGACAGCAAGAGGAAGAGCATCAATCTGCAACGCCATAATCGAAAGGCTTTCCGGTGTCCGAAGCTGAAGGTGGTACAAGTCTTATATGAAGATGACCATCATCACCGACTTGTTGAACTTTTGTGGGCATTACGGCGAGGCTACCACATGCCAGCATCAGACTTACCAAACTTTAGATAATTCCTCTATGGTCGGTCCTCTTCTCTTTGCAATGCTTCATTGGGTTGGTGCGCCCAGGATACCGCAAGATTTTGGTTTCTAGTGCCGTGACAGAGTGGTATGACAAGTTGCTTTCTTCGAAGTGGACCTGTGCACTTATTTTATCTATCATCCTTTTTACTATAGCTTTGTATGCATATAAGAATATCCATTGTGTCGGTGAGATTAGAACATCATAAGATTTTGATGTCTTAGCGGTGTTGCTCCGTAGTGGTACAACAAGTTAGTTATGTCATCTACTATCGCCTGCCTTGAAGTGGATCTGTGATTTTATCTATCATCATTTTAATAGAACTTTTTATCTATAAGAATGTGTAATTGGTTGCTTAAGTTGGTAGTTTGGTGGCCGCCAACTGCATGTGTGCCGTTGTTGGGCTAATTTTTTTTAAATAATACACTAAATTAATTAAATTCCGGAAATAATACGTGTTTTTATTTTCTTTTCAAAACTAGGATCCAGTCGGTCGCGGCGAAACCGACAGGACCTAGTCGGTCACGACGAAGCCGACAGGACCCTAATCGGTCACGTCGAAGACGACTAGTGGCGTGTATCACACATACACACCACTAGTCGTCTTTACCAGTGGCGTGTATACGTGAGACACGCCACTAGTCGTCTTCGACGTGACCGATTAGGGTCCTGTCGGCTTCGTCGTGACCGACTAGGTCCTGTCGGTTTCGCCGCGACCGATTGGTAATATTTTTGAAAAAAAATAAAAACACGTATTATTTCCGGAATTAAATAATTTACGTGTATTATTTTAAAAAAATAGCCCGTTGTTGGTAAATGCGAATGCCGTAAATGTGCAGCCGTTTACGGACTGCCGATTTTTGTATCACTGGACAAAGTATGAAGTCGTTTGTCTGGGAAGAATGATAACCGGATGTCGAACCACCTTTGGGCCATTAGGATGACCCCTATGCAAGCCCATTTTGTGCAAGCTTAACCTATGGGAAAAGCTATTTGACAACCGGCTGTACATACAGCCGGTCAAGCTCGCGATGAGTGAGTACGCGACCTAGCCTACCAGTTATCGCTCTCTCACTCAGTCCCTCTCCATCCTTTGTCTTCCCGACGCGAGGCGCTCCTCGGTACGTCTCTCTCACACAGCGCCGCCACACCCTCCTGGTGCTCTCGCGGCCAACGAGCCCTCCTTCCCTCGCCTCCTCCTTCTCCCGACGGTTGCTGCCGTCAGCCCGTGTCCGGCGAGCACCCCCACGGCCCACACTCCCTCTTCCTCCGTCGAGCACCCCCACGCTCCCTCTCCCTCCGACGAGCACGCCGCCGCCAGCACCCATCCCCACCGGCAGACGGCCGCCTCCGGCTCACCTCCGCCGTGGCTCCGGCCGCTGGACCTCGCCGGTGAGCAGCCCAATCTCGCCTCCCGGCCAACTCCCCTAAGATCCGCCTCGCCGTAAGCTTCTCCATGGGCCAACGACGAGCTCGTCATGAAGGTCATCATGGACTAGTTTCCAACGAACGCCCCGCAAGTGTATGGGTCTGGCCGTCTGGGATTCACCCGATCTGGCTTTCATGGACCTCTGCCGTGGGGAATCAGTGGACGACGAGCTCGAATCAGCGCAGGCGGCGCCTCCATGGTCCGAATGGCGAAGGTCAGCATTTGGGGATTTTTGTCGATGTTGCATACGGCTTTGTGATTTGCTACATGTGAGACTCGTTTTTGTTGTATAAGCATGGGCAAATTGCTACACTGATTTTCAGTGCACATGCTAGCTATATTGAGATTTGTTGGATATGTTATTGGTTTTTGCTACATATGAGTATTGTTTTTGTTGGATAAGGACAGACAAAGTGCTACATTGATTTTCTTCAAAAATCACATTTCACAGGCATTTTGGTACTACCAAATTGGGTTTGCTAACATAGCTTGTGTGTTTTTCGCTACATGGTTGTGTTTAAAATGTTACATTCATTTGTGCTACACACTCCAAATTTTATGGATCAGATTTTTTTTGCTACACACAGTGCTACATACGAGAAAAAAATGTTGTGTTTGACTTTGTTTTGCTACATAGATCGGACACAACATTTTCTGAAATAATTTTTGCTACATGCGATGTTACATGCACCAAAAAAATGCTACACACGAAACTTTTTTGCTACATTGATCGGACGCGCGAGATCGATTCACTTAAGTGGATCGGACGGTGCGAAAGGTGGCTGTAGCAATTGATTGCTACACCCGACTGACGCGTAGCACTTGCCTTAACCTATTTCCTTTTCCAAAGTCCAAACTACTTGTTCTTGATGATTCTCTTTCCTTTGTGAGACAGAAGATATGTTTGTCTCATGAACTTACCCGCGTATATAAATCGCAAGATGAGTTGGTCCTTTGGTACATGTGTTTATGTAAAATGTACTGTTTTTTCCAAGAAATGCGGAAGATCGTACAACAGCACGTGTTGTGTTTGGTAACAAATCATATATAGCTTTCGCAAAAACAAAAATCATATATAGCACGAGAGTTGGATTTGTGGAGACGATCAAGTATCAGACAACAATATCAGTCATGCCCTTGCTTTGAAGCCGTGCTTCTTCCGTTGGTAGAAGTCCTCCGTCCGGGCCGCCCCGATGTTGACGACAGCCGGGCAGCCGTCCCTGTCCTTCTCCATCTGCACGCACTCCTTGCAGTAGTACGCGTCTGCCACTCCTCCGGCGCGGCACACCACGCAGCTCTCGCCGCCGCCGTGCAGGCCACTGCAGCCGTCGCAGACGCGGGCGAGCGCGACGGGCCGCACCATGGAGTCGCACCCCACGCACCGGCCGTCGTGCGCGGCGCAGACGCGGCCGGTGGACACGCCTGGGAGCCGCGCGCACCTCACAAGGTCGGCCTGGTGCCTCGCCATTGATTGCACAGCTCTTTCGGCTCGGACGATCGGTATAAAGACGGTGCTGTAATAGATAGGGAGCAGTTTGTTTGTTCAAGCCTTGCAACTGCAGTGTACTGGTGTCGGCCTGGTGCCTCCCTGTATTTATGGAGCAGAGGATCTCTTGATGCGCAAGAAATTGGACGAAAACGTGTCGCATATGTTCGATGGGGAGTTTTTTTTAGAGATGGATCATGGATGGAGACCTGTAAATAAATGAAAGCAACCCCGCAAGTCGGTTCATCCAATCGATCAGCGGACTGGATTGGTTAGCGCACTGAGTCGAGCTCCAGGTTGCGTGTCCGTTGAATGGTCAGAGCATAAGCATTTGAACGCCTTGACACCACCTTTGAACGCATTTTCCCTCAACAAAAATTAAAAAAACTTGAACTTCTTTTCTTTTCGAGTTGCATTTTCGTTGCATTGATAGAAAGAGTTTCGCCGACCGCCGGCTCAGTCTTTCGGAGGTACTTATAGGGGTAGGGTGTGCGTGCGTGCGTTCATATGGGTGACTGTGTGCACGTGTATGTGAGCAACTGCGTTGTACTGTGTTTCGCAAAAAAGAAATAACAGTCTTACGAATTTAAGACAAGGCAGAAACACCCGACCACTCAAGACAGGATTGACGTCCAACTCGAAAAGAAGTATGTCAACCTGCCTCTTCCTCGATCCACACACACAACCATACTTATTGAGAATGTATCCCATCCGAAAGTTAAAACAACAACTCCTACAAGTATCACTTAGGTCCAATTCTTTTGACGGCTTACAAGATAAACTGACCCCTTCCTAACTTCTCCCATAAGTTGTCGGGATTATTGTTTTGGGCTTCTAAACGTGTGATAACTAGCTTAGAAATCTGAAGTAATAAGCAAAGCGGATTATGAGAGAAACTTGGGTGGGGGCGGCTTATTTTTAAGCCGCAAAAAGAACGGGCCTTTAAGCTTAAGCATAGTAATTCTATTGCAAAAGATCCATCCTTATGAGTACAAAGAAGTTGTGATACCACATCTACGAGGTTGCACTCGCTACTCGGTATGTAAAGAGTCCCACACTTTCACAATACCATCATATATGGATGCAATTGTTAGTCATATTTGTGACTTACAAACTGGCTTGATTCATCTCTAAGAAAATCTTTGCTTACTTGACTAATTGACAGACTTTTGCTTGAACGAGCCCATCTGAATGTTGGCCTTTGAAACCACTCGGGCGTGTCTTCGAAAAATGTCTTGGAAATGATTATCATTACTGTTTAAAAATCTCATATTTGTCCACCACATAAATTAAAATATTGTTGGTCGCAAGGGTGATACACTCTATGGCACCTCCATGTCGCCCAAGGCTTTGTTTTCTTGTAAAAAGAGAAGTTAAGCATACAAACTCGCTTGATTTACCTCTAAGAAACCTTTACTTGCTTGACGAACTTTTGCTTGAACGAGTCCATCTGAATGTTGGCCTTTGAAACCACTTGGCATATGTCGTCAAAAAATCTAGGAAATGATTATCAGTGCTACTTCAAAATCTCAGAGTTATCCACCAAATAAATTACAATATTGTTGGTCGCAAGGGTGATACACTCTATGGCACCTCCACGTCGCCCATGGATTTTTTTTCTTTTAAAAAAAGAGAAGTTAAACATGGAAAAATAGAGCAACACTTCAAAAAAACGGACCACTCATCATCTAGACCCAAGACACAATTCGCCGTCACATTACTCTGCTTGCTGGCCATCATTCCTCATACATTCTTTCTGTATGGAATTGGCCCCGGGTAGCAGAAAGTGAACACAGAAAAGGTGAGAAACCTCAAGATTTCACGGCGAAAACCTTCAACATCTAGTACATCATCGACCTGCAGGAGAGCTGACAGATCGGGGGCAGATCCCACAGGGAGTCGCAGGGATCGTTCCCGATGTCGAAGCCGTCGTCCCGCTGCTGGACCATCCCGCTCATGGCGGCACCGTTGGGCGACGCTGACGCAGACGCAGAGTCTTCTTGCTTCTCCGTCCTCCTCGTGTCCGCGGTTACCAGGAAGTGAGAGTTGCCGGTGGCGAGCACGTGTCGTCCGCCGGCGAGCGGAGGGTTGACAGTGGCGCTGAGCGCTGCAGGCCATGGCTGCTGCTGCTCGAAGTGTTGCGATGACGTCATTTGGAGTTCTTCGCTTCCGTGGTTGATCCACTGGTAAGTCATGTGGTTAGAGAGGCTGGGACTCGGAGTGCGGTGATCGGCGGCTCCAGTGCCGCTCATGGCGAAGCTGATGCTCGAGCTCGTGCTGCTGGTGCTGACATTACTACCGGCCGCGACGATGGCGCTGGCGTGGCGATACGTCGTAGTCCCGGGAGCGATAGCGGCGGCAGCCTGCTGAGACGACGCCGGAGGCGGCACGGTGTTCTTCTTGAGCTTCTTGTGGGTGAGGAGGGTGCGGATCCTGGACGCGAGCGGCGAGTCCGGCTGCGGGGACGCCGGCGAGGCGGCAGCGGGGGCAGCGGCGGCGAAGTTGGTGCGCGTGTTGGAGCCCCTGAGGAGGCAGGCGGCCTCGTCGTAGGCGCGCGCGGCCTCCTCGGCGGTCTCGAACGTGCCGAGCCACACACGTATCTTGTGCGTGGTGTCCTTGATCTCCGCCACCCACCTCCCCGACGGCCGCTGCCTCACCCCCACGAATTTGCACTTGCTACTCCTCCCTTTCGCCGCCACCGCCTTGCTCGCCGGCACCGCCTCGTACTGGTACAGCTGCTGCTGCTGCTGAAACTGGAGCTCCATTGATCGAGTTGTGGTCTGAACTTCTTTTTTATCTGGTCCCTGGTCTGAACTTTTGGGGGAGGAGATAGCCAATGTCTGAATTTAAGGTTCTGGGTTTCAGTAGTGGGGGGCTTGCGATTGTTGTCATGGCGTGCATGTCTGTAATGGTGAGATCTTTGTTAGTGGGTTAGAAAAGGGGCTGAGTTTTCTAAGAGGCATAGGAGGGGTAGATGCTCAATCCTGTAGCTTATTTCGATGTTTGATGTGGTCGTAGTGGCTGGCATGTTTGTTCTCTGCCCTGGTTGATGATATCCACCTTTGTTTCCAGGCCGCGCGACGAGAGCTACATGTTAGTTTGAGGTTTTTTTTTTCCTGCTCCCTCTCCTCATCAACGAGCTCTACTATACACGGTTTCATCTCCTAGGACCCAGTTTATGGTTGCCAACTCTATTCCTTACCGAAGAGAAGAAAGGATCATGTCTCTTTAGGCACCTTTTCCTTGTCTGGATTGCTGCCCTTTCTTGTGCATGTTACTGTTTGATACTTCCTCCGTTACTAAATATTACTACATGTTTTATACTGGTAACAAAGGGAGTACAATTTTACTATTTGGAGGTCAATTTATACTTTTAGAATGTGTTGTACAACACGGCGGGACGCGTGGAGAGCAAGCTGAGGCCTTGCATATGTGGGGGAGCCTATTGCAGCGTCCAGGAAGCATCGCGGTGGCGCAACGAGAGTAAATCACGCAGATGAAGGCGCAACGCAAATACGGAGACACCACGTCCTTCTCGTGTGTCGCCATAGGACAACCAACCTATATGACACGATTGCACATATGTCAAGTAGGCATGACCCAAAGTTTTATACATACAACACGGATTATAATAGGGTGGAGCGATTGAACTTGCTACTCCAACATACGTTACGTATATACTTCCTCCCTTCCGAATCATAAGATGTTGCTTCTTTTCTAGCTAGAATAATCACATGCATATAGACGCGTTCATCGTTTGTATGTTCACTCCTTTCGGTACATATGTAGTATACATTGAAATATTCAAAATATTTTATAATTCAAAATATTTTATAATTTGAAATGGATAAATGGATAGAGTGGTTACTTTTGACCTCGTCAACTTCTTATGCATATAGATATGCAAACAAACAAAAACATGAACAATGACAACTTTTGAAAAACATGTCCAATTATATTTACAGAAGGTGTACCCCGTGATTCAAGAGCAGGACATATAGGGGTAAGAGGACATCTATGTCCAATTTCACTCGACAATGGGCTAAAAATGTTTCTTTTCTTTTGGGAGGCTCATTGTGTTGCATGGTTAGTACTGTGGTTTAACTCTGAACTGTGGCCTTTGCTCCCACATAGTCACTGACCTATGTGCGTGGAGCCTAATACAATAGCCATGTTTATTAACTATAGGGGTTTATCTTGCCCATAATAATAAAAGATGTTTATATTGTTGTGTTGTTAGCTCCAAGTCTCATCATCATTCCTATCTTTTGAGGCTCACAATGTTCAGCAATTAGGTCCCAAATTGCATTGCGAAATGGTTTTTATTCATCTCCTCATTGCAAGAGAATTAAATGATTTTACATGCGTGTAGTAGTAAACCAGCCACAGTTTTGTATGATATCCACATGCACGGTTGCTGAAATTTTACAAGAAGCAACTGGGAGCCAAATTATTGTACGTGTCGCTATTGTTAATTACTCCTACATTTCTTTTTGAACAGATAGACTCGAATTAATGCTTTCTTCAAACAAATAAAGTATGAGTATACAAGATTCTGCATCTCCTGCACCGCATTACTCTATGGTTTATTTCAGTTCAAATGCTAAGATTAATTAGTTAAACATATCAAGGCTGCATTAGAGAAGGGGGTCGTGGCTGCAACCTGCAAGAACTTTTGCCATTTGGCAGCGCCCCCTAGGCCGGCTCATGGCTTCAAGTTCAGGTGAGAACATGGATGCTTGTAAGAGATTATATTAGACCTTGATGGTATTCTTAAAGAATGGACGAGGTGGTTTTGCCCTAATTAATCTAATGTCATGGCCGGAATTGTGTTTTATTCTATCATCGAGGTGTGGCAATGTGGCGGCATCGACATGCATTCATTTTTCTGTGGTGTTTGACTCAGCTTGTCCTTATGTTGCCCAGGGATGTTTGCTTATGCTGAACCGTTGAAGATTCTGCGACAAATGTTTGATACTGGAAAGGATTAGGCCTGATCATGTTTCTGGGAAGTGGTGGTCAAGTAAGGAAGAAACGTAAAGAAACATGCATAAACGAAATAAAGTGTGTAAACGTTGGACATAACTAGTTTAGTCAACGTCGAGAAATGCATACGTCAAGGTTAGTGGAGACCATTTTCTCTCGCAAAGAAGGAAGGAGAGGCTCAAATACCTTAGAAACAAGTGACGGTTAAACCCACCGATTCTCAGTTTTGGAAAGGCCTAATGAGAGTTAAAGATTATTTCTTTCGAAGAGGGTCTTTTAAGGTCGGCAATGGTCAAGCAACACGCTACGGGAAAGATACATGGTTAGCAGAAACACCTTTGTCTGAACAATATCCATTGTTGTATAATATGGTGCTCCGCAAAAAATATGTTGGTTGTGGATACCCTCACACGACCTACGGTTAATATTGAATTCCGGGAGAATTTAACTGGGAGCAAATGGGACACTTGGATGCACCTACTTCATCTGTTTATGTCCATACAGTTAACAGATGAATACGATAACTCTGTTTGGAAACTTAATGCTTCAAGAATTTTTACGGTAAAATCAATGTATGCATATTTTCTAAATGGACATACTGTTTTCTTGCGAAAATACATATGGAAATTAAAAGTGCCACTTAAGATTTATATCTTCATGTGGTTCTTATATAACAAAGTTACTCTAACAAAAGATAACCTTGCCAAGCGTCAATGGAATGGGTGTAAAAAATGTGGGTTTTGTGAGTCCGAGGAGTCTATTAATCCCTTATTTTTTGCATGCCCCTTTGCTCATATTATTTGGATTACGATTCAGTATGCTTTTAATATTGCCCCACCTGCAAATATGACAAATATGTTCGGTAACTGGATTAATGGGGCTGAAAAGAATACTAAAGCAAAAAATTCGAGTCAGAATTTGTGATGTAGTATGGTCTTTATGGAAGTGTCGAAATGATATCATTTTTAACGAGCGCACAGATGCAAACTTCTTATAGGTTATCCGCTCAGCTACGCACCTAATCCACAAATGGTCTTTCCTGCTACCGGAGGCGCAAAGGGCGTCCATGGATTTCGGATGTACCCGACTGGAGATGGTCACACGGCATATCTACTACAAGGGTGGACCGCGGCTCGCTAGGCGTCCCTTTTACGCTTTTATTATTTCGCTGGCCGATTGACTTGTCCACTCTGTGTAACCATTGAGATGTAAACTCTGAATTCTTAAACTTCGAAATAAAGAAGGCCGTGTGCATCAATTGATGCAGAGGCTAGGCTAGGCTCCCATTTTGAAAAAAAGATAGAACTCAAAATATAATGGGTGTGCTCAGCGTCCTCTCGGGGATGGATCGGGACGATCCTCCACCTCGCACGTCGTCGAATTGAGTCGAGCAGAACAATCTGATGGGCTCGGTGCCACCCACGAGCGGTACCAAACACACCAATGCGACCCCCACCAGCAGGGAAACTCCGGCGAGAGACCATGGAGGCTCTCAACAGCACCGCCCGCTAGCTTGCATCAGCGTCCCATCACCCATGTCGCCGCCTTTGAGCTCGCTACACTGGCTTATAGCGCATCTGGTCTCTTGTCTCCGACGTCGAGAGGCAGCTCTGGAAAGTTGGTCGGGGCGATATAATCTGCCTATTGTATTGAAGTGCGTTCTTCACCTGGAAACACGCTCGGTCCCAGCTCTGCTATAGCGGCGGTGGTATAACCCGAAAATCTTATCCTTATTTGTTCCATTTTGTTGATTTGGGCACCTGGTTGAGATGACCAAGGTTGTTTGTGATTTTTCTAACTTGGCACTACAATTATGTTATATAATTTTTTTTTGGAAATAATTCTTTCTATATCAAGATCGACCTTGCATATACGGCAGTCATACAAGTCATGCATTCTCTGAAGGTGTCCTTGAATTGTTGAGCAGGGCGTCGCAACACTTTCAATCACCTTGTGCAGCGGTAAGGCGCTAGCACCTTTGCTTAATAAGGTCACAGGCTCGATCTCTCGTCCCGTTCGGCTGATTTTATTTTTGGCGCACCCTGAAAATTGACAAAATGGGATTTATCCTATCGAATAGGCCGAACGGCAGCGGCGGAGAAGGTTCAGCCCACTTACTCCCAATGACTTGGGCCAAATTCGCATATGATGCTTCGTGATGAATCTGACCCAAACTTGCTTATTTTCAAACTGCGACCCATTTACGCACAATGATCCGGGCCAAGCTGCGTATAATGGACACGCCACGTGAAAGCGCACTTACACGAAGAATCTGACCCAAACTCGCCGAACCGCACCGGACTAATTTGATATTGACAAAGAGGTACATAATCTGGCCCAAACCGGTTTATTTTATAGTTCCAGCCCATTTAGCTTTTATAATCTAGCCCAATCTCCGCTTATATTGGACACGTGGAAAAGCATGTGCGTGAAAATGATGGCCCATACCTAACATGCGGGACCAGTTATGGTGAACTGATAACATGAGAGTAATATTTATGAAATTAATTTGTTCGTATACTATTTGTGAATTTTGTAATAAAATAATATTTAAAAATTAAACAACTTGATTACAAAAGGAGGGTCCCAGTTCTGATAGGAGGGTGCGATGTGATAGACCGTGGTAGACACGTGGAAGAGCACATGCCAAAAATCTTGGTTGTGCAGCTCACATGTGTTCCCATTAGTGACTGTTTCTTTACACGTGCGAAACTGAAATTGTCTGGCGCTGACACGTGGGTCCGTTTAAGACATCTCTTGGAATGGTGTGGGAAAAGTGTGAGTCTCGATCTTACAGCGAGCCTTCAGACGGAGATGTATGTGAACACAGATTCCAAATTAGGTGGGGTCCATCCGTGTCGGCTGTCGAAACACATTAGTTTGTGACGATTTGCGTCCGGGAGCGTACAGTCCAGCCCGACAAGTAGCCTGTGACGGCAAGCTATAGAGATCGGTGACTTTTAGAGTTTTTCGTCAATATTTTCAGGGCCGAGCGGGCCTCACATGGATCTCTGACGAGAAAAACTAAAATCGTCATAACGAGTCACAATCAGTCGTAGGAATCCGTCTTAGATCAGCCAACATGTTGTAGTGAGCGTGGCAGAAGACCCGTGAACATTCCTGTTGGCGTATTTTGGTTAGTTTTAGGGTTAGATTAAATTTTAAGGTAAAATTTAGCCCTAAGTTGTTTTGTGTATGAAGTTCTGAAATGGTACTGTTATGTATGTATGGACTGTTCCTTGCCGCCATGATCAAAACCAAAATCTAGGGCGAATTTGTTTCTTAAACTTTCCAGTATGAATATGGTGGATCTGTTCTGCTAGATGCAATTTCAAACATAAAACTAATTTTGGGGTAACTCAAACTCAAACTCAAACTGATTTTACGCGCAGCACTGACCGGCGGGCCCAACCTGCAGCCCGCGCCATCGATCCCCTTTCACTCTCACAGTTCGCCTCCTCTCTTCCCCCGAGCCGATCAACCACGTGGCCGACCCAACCGCACCCACCTCCGTCCCAAACCCTAGCACGCATTTGTCTCCCCGCCGGCGAAGCTTGGAGAAGCGGCGTCATGGAGTTCTCCGCCTCCGGCGACGGCTCCTCCGCCGCAGCGGCTGCTACGGCGGCGGCGGCGGCGTCGTCCTCGTCGGGCCCCTCGACCTCCGCCTTCTCCGACGGGGGCGTCGGCGGACCCACTGCTACCCACTACCTCGCGAAGCGGGTGCTCCATGGCAGCACCGTGCAGCACGTTGCCCGTGGTCACTTCCGCTCGGAGCACCTCTGGGAGATCGTCCTCTGCAAGGTTGCCTCCTCCTCCTCTCCCCGACCCCGCTTGCCGAATCACGATTGCCGTGTAGACGAGAGCTTTCCATACGCCGAGGGTTCCTTCGTGCTTGCTTTGTCAGTCTAGTCTAGGGGAGACCATAGGGCTGGCGTTTGGAGGTCTGGATCCGGCTGGGTTTGCTTGCTCTGCTTCTAGTGCTGGTAAGGAAATGCGCGCAGAATCTGTCACCGGCTTTGTCACACCCAAACAGATCGTGACTGTTCAATCTATTGGGTTGTTTGTGCTACCACTGTTTCAGTTTCACCAGCGTAATTATTTGAATAATTTTCTCTGCGTCCACTCAGTAAAACTTGAATCAGAACGTGGGAGACTTTCTGAAATCCTTTTACCGCTCTACATATGTTGGATGAACTACTAGAGAAGTGAATCTAAGAAAAGAACGAACACATTGTTGTATCCATCGATCTATTGTTGCAAGTTTGCTGGATTATTTGTGCATGATACTGTTGTTGCTTCTTGTGTATTGTTACTCCGTATTTTACTGAAAAAAGTTGGTCATGGCTGCAGGAAACGTCACTAGAATTGGTTGTGGTGGGTGAGGATGGTGTCTTACAGTCAATCTGTGAGCAGAGCACATTTGGAATAATAAAAGATGTTGGCGTCTTGGACTGGCGCTTTAAACACTTTGGCATATGGCCCGAGGTGCTTTTCATTTAATAAACAAAGCAAATACTTTGCATTTCTTGTGCTCGCCGCTATATTGATTTTTTGAGGTGTTGACATGTTGAATGATGTTTAATTGGTATATTTTTCAGATTGAAGGGAAAGAAATTCTGGTTCTGCTATCGGATTCTGGAAAGCTTTCCCTTCTTTATTTTTGTTGTCAGACTCATAGGTCAGTGCTGGTCCTTGTTAGTTTTTTCCATGCTTCTTTCTTCTCTGTAGATTTGAGCTGCTTGTTACATACCAAACAATATGCTGCAAATTAGTGCGTACTCTAACTATATAATGATTATATGCGACAAGGGCCACTTGTGAAAATTGAAAAAGTTAGAAAGAGTGTGCAATTTAAATATAGGGGGGAACATTTTTGTTGTACACAGGATGCATATCACTTTCAGCATCCAACTCACGTGCTGAAATAGCAACATAAATTTTAGAATCATGAAGCACGTGCATACTGTACTGCAAAAGGTAGCAATAATTGTAGCGGATTGCGATATTCCAAGTATGATGCACCGTTACAAAGTTTATTTTTACACATTCTCCTGTGGCTTCCACTGTGAGAAGTGTGAACAACGCTTGGTTCCATGCTACTAGGTTTGCACTTTGCTGAAAAAAATGAATAGAGTGAGTTGATTTTCTGTAAGGAAATTTAATAATCAGGCGTAATATTTATGGAAGCATGTTATCTGCTGGTTCTTAATCAAACCTGACGTCAATTTAATTGGTGTTCTTTACTGCATAGCAGTTTGCCAGTTTCATTCTACACTTATCGCATTATGTTCGAGGTTGTTCAAAATTGCTTACGTAGTTTTTATTTTTACACATTCTCCTGTGGCTTCCACTGTGAGAAGTGTGAACAACGCTTGGTTCCATGCTACTAGGTTTGCACTTTGCTGAAAAAAAATGAATAGAGTGAGTTGATTTTCTGTAAGGAAATTTAATAATCAGGCGTAATATTTGTGGAAGCATGTTATCTGCTGGTTCTTAATCAAACCTGACGTCAATTTAATTGGTGTTCTTTACTGCATAGCAGTTTGCCAGTTTCATTCTACACTTACCGCATTATGTTCGAGGTTGTTCAAAATTGCTTACGTAGTTTGTCCAATATTCAGATAACTCTTATTGATAGATTCAATTTTTTATAGGTTTATTGCAATTGGAAACATTGAGTTATCCAAACCAGGAAATATGACGAATCAGCTGGGGAGAATTTTGACTATAGACCATGAGTGAGTGAAAGTTCTTCTCTGAATCTTTTGTTCACAGAAGTGACAGGATGCTTCATCATTAAAATATGTTGTCCTGCTATTGTAGGCAGCCTTTTTTGTAGCAGAAGATGCATATTGTCTTCGGTTTATGTTGAATTTATCATCGGAAGAAGAACTAGGCCACAAATATCGTGATATGGAATTAGGAATTCATGTACCATACTATTGTTTTCTTTTTGGCATGCTTATTTTACACTTCTGTATTTCATTCAACCTCTGGTTGTGACCTACCCTCCTCTTCCAGCACTAGCAGCACCTCCTTCCTAATGATACGACTCTAGGAATCGCCTCGCCTCTGATGGTTGCCGGTCCTTTAACCCATCACCATGCCATTCTTACCGTTCACCCAAAAGTCTGAACTGATAGATAATTGTGGACAATATATTTCAGTGTAGGATCGATGTAGACTGTAGGTCATCTTTGTCTGGGATGTAGGCTGCAGCTCGCCTCCGTCCCACTTCTCATGGTTGCCGGTCCTCTAACCCATCATCATGCCATGGGGAAATTTCAGTGTTTCCTGTTGGACACTACACTTTCTCTTCATATCTGAGGGTTGATAGTTGACGCTTATGTTTAACTTTGGAAAGAAAGCTTTCACTACTGTGCTCTCACAATGCAACATTCTTGTTGTCAGTTTACAATACACAGCACCTTATACTAGGAGAATGTAATGCAAGAAAATATTTGAACTATGTAAAAATGGTGCTTTGGTGACTCGTGGAGCATTTTATGCATGACTTATTTTGATTCCAAATATCAATATTTCTTCATTACCAAGATTCATTATTTGTGGAAGCTTTCGTATGCAGATGACTATGATACTGTAGATTGCAGCCATGAATTCATAATCTCTCTCACGATGCTTTTATACAAGTTTATACTTTATTACCGCTTGATTTCAAAGACCTTGTGAGCGCTTGGAGAACGGCTCTTGTCATGGAGTTATTGACATTCGTTGTGTCTTCTCTCGTCAGCTCTGCTTGGGTTGCCATCAGTGCTTACGAGGATGCGTTTGCTATGGTGCGCGTTGGAAGGAGTCCCCATGTTTATGGTCCAAATAGAGGTAAAATTTCTGAGAAGGTGGCTATTGAATGTAAATAGTGCCTTTCCTACTTCTGTTGCTTAAGCCCAATCTAATCCAGTACATTATTCCAGATTTGAAGATCTTCCATGTCATAATTTCAGAAATATTTTTATCCACCAGAAATTGTAGAGGGGCAAAAATCATGCACGTTGTATATAAGACCAGTGATATCCGCGGTACGGTTTGGAGCGTGTGCTTCATGAGGACTCGCTGTTCGATGGATGAATATTACCCTGTTGTGGCAATGATAATTAATAGGTTTGCTCTTGGCTCATTATACACAGTTGCTATTTGATTCATTTGTATTGTTATTTAAGTGGCACAATTTCTTTGTTTCAGGAAGGGCTCTGATGTGAATGACTTGTCAGTGTATGCGCTAGCTGCCAACGATGGTGGCATCCAGTACCTATCCAGTTATTCAGAACCTGGACCTCTGGCGCTTGAGATCTCAGAAATCCCTCAGCTGGATGGCTTTGCACTTCTGTTTCGTGCTGGTGATATTCTAGTTGTGGATCTTAGGGAACCCAAGGACATCTCTTGTACCATTAGAATAAGCATGACTGCCAGTCTGACTGGAGAGCAGATCAGTGTTGAAGATTCCTGTCGAGGATTAGATGTTGATGATGATGTTGCTGCTTGTGCTTTGCTAGAGCTGAGAGATTCTGGAAATAACATAATGATGGATGACAATTACATGGCTATTGATGGCGTTGATAATGCAGGCAGCATGAAATCAAGGATGATTTGCTCATGGAGCTGGGAGCCAGATGCCGCACGAGGGAGGCCGAGGCTTATCTTTTGCTTAGATGATGGGGAATTTCACACTCTGGAATTTAATTGGGATATTGACGGAGTCAAGGTATTGCCTGATCGTGTCCATAGGGGCTTGCCTTGTAGACCTCTTTTATGGATGAACAGAGGAATGATAGCAGGGTTCGTAGAGATGGGAGATGGAATGATCCTTCAACTTGAACACGGAAGACTGGTCCATAAAAGTGTAGTTCAGAATGTAGGACCGATACTAGATTTAGCAATTGCTGATTATCATGGTGAGAAGCAGGATCAGATGTTTTCATGTTGTGGAATGTGCCCGGAGGGATCACTGCGCGTTATACGCAATGGTGTCAATGTGGAGAAACTTCTGAGAACTGAACCTATTTATCAGGGTATTACTGGTTTGTGGACATTGAGAATGAAGAGAACTGATACATATCACTCTTTTCTTGTATTAGCATTTGTTGAAGAAACAAGAGTACTATCAGTAGGATTGAGTTTTAATGACATTAGTGATGCTGTGGGATTTCAGCCTGATGTTTGCACTTTGGCGTGTGGTTTAATAGCTGATGGTTTGCTTGTGCAAATTCACAGCAAAGGTGTAAAGCTTTGTTTGCCTACAGCATATGCTCACCCTGAGGGTGCTCCCTTAACTTCTCCAGTTTCTGTCGACTGGTATCCGGATGTCACTATCAGTGTTGGTGCTGTTGGACACAATATTGTTGCTGTTGCTACATCAAATCCTTGTTGCCTATATATTCTCAGAGTCAGATCGTTATCTTCATTCCAGTATGAGCTGTATGAGACACATCATGTCCAGTTGCAATATGAAGTATCTTGCATCTCCATTCCGGAAGAGGACTTGAGACTTAGAACTGTATCTTCTGCAGTTGGTGGTGATTTTAGGAAGAGAAAAGGGAATCATCTTGCTACTAAAATTGATGTTCGCATGTTTGCTGTCATTGGAACTCATAAACCGTCTGTGGAAGTTATCTCATTGGAACCAGAAGAAGCATTTAGGCTACTTTCTATTGGGTCTATATCGGTGAACAATGCCTTTGGTGCTCCTGTCAGTGGCTGTATACCTGAAAATGTTAGGTTTGTAGCATCTGAGAGGTTCTACATTCTTGCAGGTCTAAGAAATGGCATGCTACTCAGGTTTGAGTCAGAAACAAGAAAAGACCATTATTTCCCTGACTCCTTTTACAAGGAGTCTTCAACACCTTGTGTTAATTCATTCCTTCAGTTGATTGCTATACGGCATATTGGAATTACCCCCGTAGGCTTGGTACCATTGTGTGATTCAGCTAATGCTGACATTATTGTTCTCAGTGATAGGTCTTGGCTATTACATGCTAGTAGACACAGCTTGGCATATTCATCCATCTCATTTCTGCCTGCGTCCCATGTGACTCCGGTATCTTCGCGGATTGCCCCAGCGGTCTGCTGTTTGTGGCAGAGAACTGTTTGCATTTGGTAAGTTACGAGGACTCGGTTGAATCTGCAGAAAAACATGCGTGCACATACTTTCTTTTGGAGGGTCAGGAATGATTGCATTATCCCTCATACTGCATATCCTGAGTGACCAAGATTTATAAGACAAAGAACTGCAAGTGGCAGTCCAAACTAAGTTGAACAATCAGATATTAAGTTGATTGATGCCTATTAAGTAGTAATATATATACTACCTCTTTTCTGCAATCATGTCTAGCATGGAATTAATCTTCTAAAAGTTTTACCCAGGAGAGTCGGTCTTATATGGTAGTTATATTTGACGTATGGAAATGATATTAGTAAATTTGTCATGAAGAGTCTTCTAAATCATTTTCAAATATTTTTTCCTAACACTTAATTAGAAAAGTAATGGTAGATTTTTTGTGTTGGGGCATCTTGACACGAACTTCCGTGATAGGGGGGCTGTAACTGGACTGAAGCATGGAGGGAACTATACTTCTCTCTTACGCTTATTTCATGTCTCCCTCCATGAGAGGTGTGAAGAAATAGTCTTGCTCACGTTTCTTATAACTCAAGCAGTGGCTAATTTTTCATGGCTAACCAAACAATCAAATAAAGCCCTGTGAACATTTAAGTTTTTTTTTGAGGGAAATATTTACGTTTTGCTGGCCTACAAGCATTGCATGCAGATTTCTGCACTTGCTTAAATTCCTGAACTACTACAAAAAACTTAGTCTCTCCTTTGGTTTTGATGATTTTCTGGTCTACATAAATAATAAACCATCTACCGTAATGTTGTTTCTGGGACACTGAACAGTTTGACAGTAAATAGGGTGCCCACTAGTCACTATCCAGGGCAGATCATGGCTCAGTTTTTCTTTGCAAGTTTGCACCCAGTGTGCATGTTGCACCATACAATCTTCGGAAATAAGCCCCCCTTTGTTATTCTAATATACACATGTTCTGTCAGTCATTAGTTGGAGACCTGGAGGGAAACTGGATCGATAGCAGTTGTCAGGAGTTATCACTTCTTTCATACCACATGTGCTTTTTGGGTTCTGTTAGCTGATTCAAAACATTGAACATGCAAAAGTACACCACTTTGTCTTTAGGCTTTGGCTGTAGCTGTTGTCGTTGATGATGTTTCTATTTCTCCCCTCGTGCATGCGTATGTGTTCCAATATGTTTGCGCACAGGAGTGTGTGCACATGCACATTTATGTGCTGCCATGTGGATTATGTTTTGCAAGTCTAAAGCATTTTTTTGTCAGGTTGAAATGGTCCATGGCAAAAGATTGAATGCACAAAAGTTTTCAATTGGAGGGACTCCAAGGAAAGTGCTATATCACAGCGATAGTAGAACACTGTTGGTTATGCGAACTGGTTTAACTGGTGCATCGTGTTCTTCAGATATTGTCCAAATAGATCCAAACAATGGAATCTTGCTTTCCAGATTCAAGTGTGAAGCTGGTGAAACTGCGAAATGCATCCAGATTGCGAAAATAGGAAATGAGCAAGTGTTAATTGTTGGGACAAGTAAATCTACTGACCGGCCAATGATGCCAAATGGCGAAGCAGAAAGGTTTACATCTCATCTATTCTTGCTAATAAAGCAGTGTTGTCCTGTCAGATAACTATGATCCATTAGCAATATTTTTTATCCAAGTTGCAATTGCAGTGTTAGTTATTACTCGTATCTACTATCTGTTGACCCCTAGCCTGTCTGTTTATTCACTGGCAGTCCTTTTGGTAAATCTTCTTTTCTAGGATTCTAGGATTGTATGAATTGTAAAGCTCACGCCATTTTTTATAAGCTTTATTGTTGTACACGAACTTCACACCATACTAGTGCAACTCGAACCCTGAATGATCATCGATTGTTAACAGATTGTAAATTTTTGAATAACGTTGCACATACAAGCTATGAAAAACTTTACATTTTCACTGATATCTAAACACTTTTTCGCATACCATGTTTAAACATTGAGCTCTTGCCCTTGATTATTAGTTTCTTATGTCATAATATATGAATGTAACCGGAATGGTTGGAATGTAACTTTTTTTTTGCTCTGGGAGCAAAAGCAGTCTCGAAAAATGTCAGACAAGTATGGCACTTCATCAAGCTACACGTGAAAACTTTCTCTAGATAAGGTAGAGTAGCTGCCAGGAAAGGCAAACATAGACTAGGTGGTGGCTCCTGACTAGGACGTGTGCTACTGTTATTACTGATTGTGTTCGCGGCTCTGGATCAAGTGCACAGCCAGGGGTAAGAACTAAGGACATTCCAATAACAGTTAACCTTTTGACTGTTTGTGAGGGATCCCGCCCCTAGAGGCAGCCACCTTTGATTGTGCAAGACTATGATTCCAGTTTTCCAATAATGCACAAATGAGCATGGGTGGATGTGCCCGCGCAGTGAAAAAACATTTTGCAAACTTCAATAAAATTTGAGAATTTCACAAATGTGAATTTTATAAATGTATGAACACTAGCAATGAATTGAGAATAACTATATGCATTTATGAACTGTTTTCGTTGGGCTACTTGCGTCTTCGGCAGATACAAAGGAGAAGTGACGGTCGGTAAAAATAATTAATTGTGTGTACACCGTTGCTATATTTTGGCCAGTTTTTGTTGTCTTATTTGTGAAGATACAAATATGCATATCGCTGGCACATTCTTACTAGTACTCATTCTTGTTTACAGTAAACAGTTGCGAATTTCTTAAATGTCATTTGCAGCAGTGTGAGTGCACATAGTTCCTAATGGGTGTGTATGCCCACATGGGCGAAAATTCTGTATGATTATGCATAATGATCTTTTCTACTCCAAGAACTACAAGTTTGAATGTTGTGTATCATCGCTGGGCCCAAGAAGCAGCTGGCTAGAAGGTGTAGCTAAAATAAGTTAGATGTCATTTGGTTAAATGTAGCTATTTGATTAGATAGTAATCCCCTGAGGTTATAAGATTATGAGTTCAACTAAGATTCCAGCTTGTTGTAGGCCATGATATAAGGCCTATGCATTGCCAGCCAGGCTGCTATTACAGGGTGCACAGACCAAAGCTACATGTCTCCCCCCTTACCAATGATCCGTCCACTTTAAATTTTGTTGCTTTTTGCTTAAACATACATTTTGTTGCCGGTTGATTCTTGTCTGTTTATTGTTTTCCATGATTTCATGTGGATGCCCTTTCCAAATGACTTGATTAGTACCTGTTCCTTTGTTGTACTCCCTCTGTCCCCTAATATAAGATGTTTTGACAAGCTATTTCAGCGTGCCAAAACGTCTTATATTAGGGGACAGAGGGAGTAATTTATGGTTCATTGTTCGAGTTGATCGCAGCTTAATAATTTCTTTTTATGCTACACATTTTTTTTTGTTCCTAGTGTTGTAGCTGCTGCACTTAATCTACTTTCTCCATTTCCCTGACTTGTCACTTTGAATATTTGAAGCTGTTTTTTTGTAACTGTAACCATTACCTCTTCATGAAGCAGTATCAAGGGACGCCTAATTGTTCTAAGCTTGGATACTCTTGGAAGTCCTCGTGAGAGCAGTTCATATTTTCCAACTTCTAATTTGAGTTCCTCTTCTCATACGGGTTCCTTTCCTGAAATTGTTGGATACGCAACTGAAGAATTCTCTAGCAACAGCATGTGCAGCAGTCCGGATGATGTTTGCTACAACCAGATTCCACTTGAACAAATGGCAGGACATCTGAGATCACTGACTCATGTTACCTTCACTGGCGCAGTTCTTGCTGTATATCCATATCTGGATCGTTATGTGTTGGCAGCAGCTGGTAATACGGTATGATATCAGTTATTTCCTTAGCTCTATACTTCATCATAAATCATTTGGATCTTAGCTTGACGTAGAGCCACGAAGCTAGATTAAAGAAATAACATTGGAAAGGAGCTTAGAACTTAACTTGTGACTGCCATATAAAAGCAACTAGCTTGTTTAGACTCCGTGCAACTTAAAATGACATCACTATCACAGTTTATTCTGGGAAATAACACTCCTTGTTCTTGGCTTATTGTGCTCCGTCTCTTCAACAATTTGGCGAACAACGTATGTTGGAGGGTGCAGAGGCAGAGTAATCTCATTATTCATAGTAGTGGGGATCGTTGTGCCAACACCAGCTTGACAGGCAGATAATTGAAAGTGGAGTTGGTTGGGGAAGAAGAGATAGGAAGGGGTGTGTGTGTCATTCTAAAATTTAAAATAGGAATATTCCATGGGAGAGTTAGTTTCCATAACACTGATTTTCATTTTATTTCTCTAGTTGTTTTTATGTTACTAAGCTTGTTCCATTTTTTCTCTCTTGACAGCTTTATGTATTTGGTTTCGTGAATGAAAATCCTCATCGTATGAAAAAGTACGCTGTGAGTAGAACACGGTTTACAATTACTTGTTTGAAGACGTATGCATCACGGATTGCAGCGGGTGATTGTCGTGATGGTGTTCTCTTCTTTTCTTATCATGAGGTAACACTGGGTTTAAAATGTTACATTTTCACAAATGATGCTTGTTGTCAAGGAGTAATGTTCTTATTATTGCATCTGATCCCGCTTCATTCATATTTTATTAATACCAGAATCTTAGGAAGTTGGAACTTATTTACGCTGATCCTGCTCAACGATTGGTGGGTGATATCGCTCTTTTAAACTGTGAAACTGCTGTGGTATCAGATCGACGTGGGAGCATATCTGTATTATCCTGCCCAAGATTGGAAGGTACGCATTAGACGATTCATGTCTATGTAGATGAGTCCTGTTTCTTCTCCATAGTAGCATTTCGCATATACTCTTGTGCTGCCTATTCATGATCTAAGTGTTTACTTTCATGTCCTATGTACGTGTCAAACATGTAAGTGGATTTCCTATATTAGCGCACAGAAAAATTCATTGATACTAATTTGGCTAAGAACATGTCGCTGCACTTCAGTAGAAGTGTAAAGACATTTGTGACAGGGTTCATAGTTTTGTGTATGCTTGTTTTCTTGTCGTTGTGTATTGATCCATGCTCCTGAGTTTAAGTTGCTTATTGCGCAATCTTATGGTGTGCAAGATCTTCTTTGACATCTTTTAACTATGTCTTGCAGTTTCTGAAAGTCCAGAAAAGAACTTAGCTGTACACTGTTCATTTTTTATGGGCGAGATAGCTATGAGCATCCAAAAGGTAAGTCTTTGTTGCTTAGGGCCTTAGGGAATTCAGTTCAATTTTATCACAAGGGAGGATACAAAGGGAGTGTTGGGATGGGAGGGATTTGTTTAGGAGTTTTGGTATCTAATTCTAACAATTTGGATCCAAATCCTCACCTACCCAGCAGGCTCCCAAGGATCTCTGTGACATCCTGGCTCAGGGCTTAATAGGATTGATAGAATACTCATATCAACAAGTTGCAACTTCTTTTCCCGAAGCTCATTTCGAAATAACTCCGATGTTAAGTGTGCTTGGCTCGGAGCAATTTCGGGATGGGTGACACCGGGAAGTCCTTCCCGGGTGCGCACGAGTGAGGACAAAGTGAGTAGAAAAGACTAGTGTTGGTCTGTGGGGCCAGTCTAGAGATCCTAAAAGAGCTGCCAGGGGGTAACAGCCGCTGGCCTGGGGTCGGTCGGGGTGTTACAGTCTCACCCATTAATTTTCTGAATTCGTTCATCATTGTGGCTTGTCCTGTTTCAGTTCAGTCCCTCCCTTGGGAGAATCTCAGCACCAGCTGTTTGCTTTTCCTATTTAGAACGTTTGAAATGTTATAACACGTTCTTGTAATATATTGTAGGGTGCATTTAAGTACCGGCTTCCAATTGATGATGAGACAGACCCAGTGTTGGAATCGGCTTATAACTGTGTTGTGGCAAGTACTTTGCTAGGGAGTGTTTTTGTTATGATCCCACTCACAAGGTATGTTCTGAGATTTGAGACATAAGAGTTTTCGTCTGGGCATAAGTTTTCAATGATGAACAGAAAATCTGAAGTTGATTGAGATAAATACTGTAATGTGGTGTCACATAATCTTTGGTCAGGTTGATTCCCTCACCACTCTATGCTTCTTTACTAGAGTTTTTCCTCCAATGTCGTCTCATCTAACATAGTGCTGTGTTACTATCTTTTGTAAAGAGGGCCCTGCAGTTATTTCCGTACACATCTGTTTTGAGTTCTGATCAGTTTCTGAAAGCGTGTGAAAATTGATTACAGTGAGGAGCATCAACTCTTGCAAGATGTTCAAGAAAGACTTTCAGTTCACCCGTTGACTGCTCCGATCTTGGGAAATGATCACGCGGAGTTTCGCCGACGTGGTATCCCGGTAGGATAATTATCATTACTCTTGAAACAGCTGTGTCAGAATATTGCTAACTTTCTGAAAGATTTTAGTAACCTGTGCAATTGATGTGACAGTCGGGTGTACCTTCAATTCTGGATGGGGACATGCTCGTGCAATTCTTGGAGCTCACCAGTGAACAACAACAAACTGTTCTTGATGGCGCGCCTTCAGGAAAGGGACCTCTCAGGTCCATCTCAATTTTCCAGGTCATGAGAACGTTGGAGCGCGTCCACTATGCGCTCAACTGAGGTTTTCTGCAACAACTTTGTTGTCTCGGACAATCCTTGTACATAAGAAAGTACATTCATACATCCTCAGCATCGATGAATACTAAAACATCCTGAATACAAGTGTTTTCTCACTTCTAAAGTAGCACTGCTTCTTTTAGTCAACATTTTGGGGACCAATGCTTTTGACGTCTTTCCTGACGTTGTATCAATTTCTTGGAAAAGTTAAACCTTTTGTGTTTTTGAACAAGTGAGTTTCCCAAAAAGGACCCCAAATGTTTCAGTTATAGAACATGTAGATTGCGTGTACGAAGTCATCTGAGTACAGTTTGCCAAAGAATAAATGTTATCCGAGCCTCTTTGGATTTGCATGAATTAGAAAAATCACATTTCAGTGAATGAAGATAGAATGTTCGATACCTCAAAAAAAGTTAGAAATAAAAGTAAACGTGGGTTGGTCTCTCAAAATAAAATAGAAGGTATTTTGTTTTTGTACCGGATATATATGAATGCAATTCACAAGAACTCGACAACCCCAATCTTCTAACCAAATGGCACGTAAGTACTTTTCATAAGGATTTGAACTTTTTTTTTGAAAGGAATGTGGCAGGAAGCCCCTACATCGTTTTTTTTTAAACAATAAGAACTCAAATCTGTGCCGCTGAGACTTTAACATGGGTGGTTGTTTGTACATACACTTCCCTAACCGAGTGAGCTGGGCTCACTTTTCCAGCTCACTTCTTAAGGCTTTAAACTTTAAAAGCAATAATAATTGATGTACGCACATTACCAACTCCTATATTTTTTAGAATCCTGGACTGTGCGTCAAAAAACCCCACATGAAACTTTTGTGCCACCACGTTAAAAGAACATTTGTATAAAAGAAAAGCTTCTCCTTCCGATCTATATTAATTGTCGCCAAGTCACTAAAGGATTTGGTAGATACGAGGGAGTAAAAAAGAGTCAATTACAACCTCAAGGGAGGGTAGCTATCCAAGACAAGAGCCCTATCATGATGTTTAACCTTAATCCTATGCTTGATAAGAGATTAATCATGCACAAAATTACATCTCCATGTAGCAAAAGTTGGCCTTTCCTGACTAAAAATACACCCATTACTTTGAAGCCAAATGTGCCAACGTGTTGTGGTCATGACGTCCATGAAAAAAGATGACCAAAACTCTTCCTAGCCAAGAAACAACTATGTGCAAATCACCATTGCATGGCCACTCAATCTGTAGGTAGTTCAATATCTTTCTGAAGTTGCAAAAAAACAGATAAATTCTATCCTTAAAGGACACAATTCTTGGGAAACCTTCCAATTTCTTCTTTTCAAGAAATCTCTTGTGTTTAATCTATCGCACATGAGCAGCCAAGCAAAGACTTCCAAATTCATAATGTAGCTCGACTTCCATAGCCATTGGAACATCTAAGAGCATCTTCACCGGCAGCTCCCATAAGGGTGTTCTAGTAGGGTGTTCCGTTACAACGCTGGATGGTTGCGACCTCATGGTTGCTATTGGGACTTGGGAGGGCCGACACATGTTGCCGGCCACGGCTACACCTAATGGGTGCCCCCAATACAAACCGACACTTTGTGGAGTTATCTTTTTTTAGTTTAAGAAAAATCATTCATTGGATTTCTATGCATTTTATTTGTTGTAGCCCATGGCTATAGGCATGAACGGTGGTCGGCTTAACCACACAACTATTGGAGATATGCCCTAGAGGCAATTAATAAAGTGATTTTATTTGTCATATCTCAATTGTTCATAATATGTTTTTGTACCATGCTATAACTGTATTACACGGAAATATTAATACACGTGTGGTATGTAAACAACCAGGTCCCTATTAGCCTCTATTTAACTAGTTCGTTGGGCAACAGATGATCAAGGTTTCCTTCCATGGATAATTACGTCGGCTGACAACGGAATCATGTCATTAGGTGAATGATGTGATGGACATACCCAAAAGATATAGAAACATAGTGCTTATACCTTCGACTGTGAGGTCATATCAAATCGCTGCTTCTGGAAGGTGCTTTGATTGCATCAAACGACATGTCTTATATAGCGTGACAATAAAGGTGACACTTTCGGGTATCCGAAGGAAGTAGTGGAGGCGATGATCAAGAGCGGGATTTGCCAATCCACATAGCAGGATAGATACTCTGGGCCCACTCGGTGAGATTACATCAATGAGCTTGCAAGCATGTGACTAGGACACGGGGATGTAATATCAGAGACGAGTAAAAATAGATTTGTCAACAACGAGATCATGCTCGGTAATCATGATACCGGAGAACGATGCTCGGACAATCTAAGTATCGCTAGGCAAAAGGTTGAGACTGGACGTCTAAAGGTTCAAACGATGAAAAGACATTCGTGGACGCACAGGGGCTATCACGGGTATCCAGACCCCGCTGTTAGTCATTGATCGGAGAACGTGTCTCGATCATATCTGTGTGATCCCAAACCGTAGGGTAACACACTTAAGGGTATGTGACGATTAGATTGGATATAAGAGAGAAAGAAACCGGGGATTCCGGAAGTGTTCCGGAACATGTCCGATGTTGATCGGAGGCAACGAAATATGTTTCGGAGCTCGAATGAATTAAATAATATGTATTTAATATTAATAAGTTTTATTAATGATTAAATATATTTATTATTAATTAATTTCGAATTTTTAAAGGCATTAAACCTAAATGAGCCTTAGAGGCCCATTAGGGAAAATCCCAAAAAGGAAAAGGGAAAAAAGGGGGGAAGGAGGCCGACCGGCCTAGGTGGGCCACATGGGGCCCACCTAGGGCCGGCGCACCCCTTGGTGGTGCGGCTAGTGTGGGAATAGTCCCACACCGCCAAGTCACCAAGGCAGGCAGCCCTCCTCCACCTTTAAATAGGGGACCCCCCATGCCTTGGAAATTCACCCCCATCCCTCTTCTTCTCTCCTACCTTGAGCGTGGTTCCGTTTCTGGAGCTGCGTACGAGGAAGGAAGTCTCTCCACTATACGCATACCGCCATGCTGCTAGATCCAATCTTCCTCTTCCGCTGCTCTGCTGGATCTGGAGCCCGGAGGTCATCATCTACACCGTACGTGTGTGGAACTGCGAGGCGCTACTCGGGTGACGCTGGGAGTACGTCTACTTCCTCTACACGACCTTGAGGTCGGCTTCGTCGGCTTCATCGACAACGTTTGTGCGGGAACGTAATCCCGCTTTCGGTCTACAAGGGTATGTACTCCGTTCTCCTCCGTATAGTATATCTGCATAGTTAGATCTTGGCTAGTTTCTGGTTATCGTCAGTAGGAAATTTTTTGTTTTCTGTCTACGATCCCCTTCATTGGTATCAGAGCGAGATCTATGCGTAGATATATCTGTACGGTTAGAACACATGTTGAATGTGGGCATCGATTCTACATTTGTTACCCTCTCGCGTGTACTTGTTTATATCACGGCATTGTTCGATGAAGCGGCCCGGACCGACTTTACGCTTACTCCTACGCGAGACTGGTTCCACACTTGACATACGGCTTGTACCGTATATGTGGCTGGCGGGTGTCTGTATCTCCTACAATAGTTGATATTTCATTTACAATGGAGGGCCCCGAAAGGGGTGTAATAGAGACAATTGTCTTATCGCCGTTGTGGTTGTATTCGTAGGTAAGAAACGGTTCTTTTACGAAAGCCCTAGCAGCCACGTAAAATATGCAAAAGATAAATTAGAAAGCGTCTAACTTTATTTTGCATGGGCAATGTGATATGGTCGAGGTAAGTTTAGTAAATTGTTTATAAACTGTGGGCGCGAAGGAGACCATCGGCGCAAGACCATATCATATCGCATTACATTTCATTTTTGATGTTATGTTATTGTGTGCATCTTATATTGTGTATATATATGTTCATATATTAGTTACACGGCGGTAGTAATATAAGATGATCCCTCCTAAAATACCAAATAGTGTTCTCCCTTTAGCGTGCACCACCGAAAGTTCTCCGATACGAGGCAGGCCGTGACGATCGGGTGTCAGGTGTATCTGCGTTCGCATAACGTGGGTGTAAGCCACGTTGCACAAGCAATACGCTATAGGTTAATTTTGGCGAGCCTAGCATGTACAGACATGGCCTCGGAACACAGTGACCGAAAGGTTAAGCACGAGTCACATAGTTGTTGTGACCGACATAGCGCTGCCCACTTTTGAAGTTATGCTATCGGCCATGACGATCGGGGGTAGTGTAATGGATTAGGATCATGTAATCACTAAAACGAAGCTGAGGGATGTTCGTTTTGAGTGGGAGTTCTGGTAGTTTTATTTTACTAAAACTTGAACCCATATTTTATTATGAACAAAGTCTTATGTTTTTGCAAATTCCATTGTAGATGTCTCGCCCCACCTTTAACCTAGGCATGTTCCTTGAGAAAGAAAAGCTTAAGACCAATGGGTCGAACTTCATGTCCTGGTTCCGCAACCTGAGGATCCTCCTCACTCCCCACAAGGTGGCCTACGTCATTGAGGCCGCCATAGGTGACAAGCCCGCAGATGATGCTTCTAAGGACGACAAGAAAGTCTATGCGTCCAAGATGGACGATTCCTCCTTTGTCCAGAGTGGCATGCTCTACGCCATGGAAGCCGACCTGCAGAAGCGCTTTGAGAAGATGAGTGCTTTTGAGATAATTACTGATCTCAAAGTTGTCTTTGTGCCACATGCCAAGGCTGAGAGGTATGAAGCTTCTGAGCTCTTCTTCTCAGCCAAGATGGAAGAGCATAGCAGTGTGAGCGAGCACGTGGTCAAAATGTCTGGCTACGTTCAACGCCTGAACGCTCTGGAATGCAAGATTCCTGATGAGTTGGCGATTGATAGGGTGCTGCAATCGTTGCCTCCTAGCTTCAAAGGCTTTGTCATGAACTATAACATGCAGGGCATGGCTAAGTCCCTGTCTGAGGTATTCGTGATGCTCAAGACTGCTGAGGTGGAAATCAAGAAGGAGCACACGTTGTTGATGGTCAACAAGACCGTCGATTTTAAGAAATCTGGCGGCAAGGGACGGAAGAACTGGAAGCCCAAGAAGGATGGCAAACACGTTGCCCAATCCAAGGCTAACAAACCTGGTCCCAAACCTGGCGTGGAATGCTTCTACTGGAAGGGAGATGGTCACTGGAAGCGCAACTGCCCCAAGTACCTAGAAGACAAGAAGGCCGTCAAGATTGTCGGAAGAGAGAAAGGTATATTTGATATACATGTTATAGATGTTTACCTTACTAGCGCTCGGAGTAATGCATGGGTATTCGATACCGGTTCTGTTGCTCATATTTGTAACACTCAGGTGGAGTTGCGGAATAAACGGCGCTTGGCGAAGGACGAGGTGACGATGCGTGTCGGCAATGGAGCAAAAGTTGACGTGGTGGCCGTCGGCACACTCCCTCTACATCTACCATCGGGATTAGTTTTGGTTTTAAATAAATGTTATTTTGTACCAGCTTTGAGTGTAAACATTATCAGTGGATCTTGCTTGTTGCAAGATGGATATTCGTTCAATTCAGTATCAAATGGTTGTGCTATTTCGATGAATGATATCTTTTATGTTAATGCTCCTGAGAGTAATGGTTTATTCTTGCTGAATCTCGATAGTAGTACTCACATCCATAACGTAGATGCCAAGAGGATTAGACTTAGTAATGATACCGCCATGTATATGTGGCATTGCCGTCTCGGTCATATTGGTATAAAGCGCATGAAGAAACTTCATTCCGATGGACTTTTGGAGTCACTAGATTTTGGATCTCTTGACATTTGCGAACCATGTCTTATGGGTAGGGCTGGAAATAAAGCTCAAAGCTCGGCGAACTTAATGAGCGCTCGGTAGTTCGACTCGTTTGAGCTCGGCTCGTTTTCTTAAGGAACCGAGCTGAGCAGCAATTTTAGCTCGTTAACACTAATGAGTTAAACAATCAATCTAACGAGTTTCACGAGCTACTCGTTAAGCTCGTTAACACATCGTCGCAGTAGGCTGCAAATATGCATGGATGGTCTTATAGTGTAACCCATCTAATATTAGTACGCAAATAGCCCATCAGAAGAACCAAATATCTTCTCTATATGGACGAAAAAATCTATTGCTCCTTATGCTTGCTTGATAGCTTGCTTAATTATCTGAATATTCTGATACATCTTCTCAACGAGCTTTAACGAGTTGCTCATGAGCGCTCGCGAACATATAATGAACCAAGCCAATCTTTCAATTTAGCTCATTACCCTTAACGAGCTTAATGATCCGAGCCTTTACGATCACGAGTCATAACGAGCCGAGCCTTAACGATCCGAGCAGCTCGTTAGTCCAGCCCTACTTATGGGCAAAATGACCAAGACACCGTTCAACAGTTTTATGGAACGGGCGTCGGACTTATTGGGAGTTATACATACAGATGTGTGCGGTCCAATGAGCGTGTCGACACGCAATGGTTATCGTTATTTTGTAACCTTCATTGATGATTTGAGTAGATACGGGTATATCTACTTAATGAAACACAAGTCTAAAACGTTTGAAAAGTTCAAAAAATTTCAGAGTGAGGTTGAAAATCAACTCAACAAGAAAATCAAGCACCTTCAATCCGATCGTGGTGGCGAATATTTGAGTTTTGAGTTTGGCAGACATCTAAAGGCCTGTGGAATTGTGCCACAGCTTACGCCTGCCGGGACACCACAACGCAACGGTGTGTCCGAGCGACATAATCGTACTTTATTAGATAGCGTGCGGTCTATGATGTCTCTTTCCGACTTGCCCGTATCATTTTGGGGATATGCGTTAGAAACAGCCGCATTAATTTTAAATAGGGCTCCATCCAAATCCGTAGCAACGACACCGTATGAGATATGGCATGGCAAGAAACCTAAGTTGTCGTTCCTGAAGGTTTGGGGTTGTGAGGCGTACGTTAAGAAACTACAGCCCGACAAACTGGAATCAAAATAGGAGAAGGTCGTGTTTGTAGGATATCCGCGGGAAACCATAGGATATACCTTCTACAATCAAGCCGAGGGCAAAACGTTTGTCGCAAAGAGTGGCACCTTTCTCGAGAAAGAGTTTCTCGCTAAAGGAATAAGTGGGAGGAAAATAGACCTCGACGAGATAGTTGATCCTGAACTCGAAATTCCGAGTGGCGCAACAGAAACTGTTCCTGTACCGTCCTCCATAACAGATGGAGTGAGAGAAAATGTTGAGGAAGCTATTTTTCCTCGTAGGTCTGGAAGAACCCGTACCTCTCCTGAGTGGTACGACAATCTTGTTTGCACCGTCATGTTAATTGAACAAGACGAACCTACGAGTTACAAAGAGGCGATGGAAGGACCCGAGTCCGAGAAATGGCTTGAAGCCATGAAATCCAAATAGGATCCATGTATGACAACAAAGTATGGACTTTGATGGAGATTCCCGAAGGGCGCAAGGCCGTCGAGAATAAATGGATCTTTAAGAAAAAGACAGACGCTGACGGTAACGTGACCGTCTATAAAGCTCGACTTGTCGCAAAAGGTTTCCGACAAATTCATGGAATTGACTACGATGAAACGTTTTCACCGGTAGCAATGCTTAAGTCTATTCGGGTTTAGCAGTAGCTGCATATTATGATTATGAGATATGGCAGATGGATGTCAAAACAACGTTCCTAAATGGAAACATTGAGAAAGAGTTGTATATGGTACAACCGGAGGGTTTTGTCGATCCACAAAATGCTGGCAAGGTATGCAAGCTTCAACGCTCCATTTATGGACTGAAGCAAGCATCTCGGAGTTGGAATCTTCGCTTTGATGAGGTGATCAAAGGTTTTGAATTTGTCCAAAATGCGGAAGAGACCTGCATTTATAAGAAAATGAGTGGGAGCTCAGTTGCATTCCTAGTTCTATATGTGGATGATATATTACTAATTGGGGATAGTGTGGAACTTCTGAAAAGCGTGAAGGAATATTTAAACAGTAAATTTTCGATGAAGGACTTAGGAGAAGCTGCATACGTGTTAGGCATTAAAATCTATCGTGATAGATCAAGGCGCCTATTAGCGTTAAGTCAAAGTACTTACCTTGACAAGATATTGAAGAAGTTCAATATGCATTTGGCAAAGAAAGGTTTTCTGCCGGTTGTCAAGGGTAAGATGTTGAGCACAGCTCAATGTCCAGTGACGGCTCTTGAAAAAGCCGATGAGGATGGCAATCGATATGCTTCGGCTATAGGATCGATCATGTATGCCATGTTAAGTTCTCGACCCGATGTAGCATTGGCTCTCAGTTTGACGAGTCGATTCCAAAGAAATCCTGGCAAGGATCATTGGATAGCTGTTAAGAACATACTGAAGTATCTTAAGCATACCAAGGACATGTTTCTTGTTTATGGAGGCTGTGAAGAGGAACTTGGCGTAACAGGTTACTTTGATGCAAGTTTCTGCACATATCCAGATGACTCGAAATCGCAAACAGGTTATGTGTTTAAGGTGAACGGAGGCGCTGTGAGCTGGAGAAGTGGGAAGCAACCCATAGTAGCCCAATCTACAGTGGAATCGGAGTATATTGCGGCTGCGGATGCAACAAATGAAGCTGTTTGGCTGAGTAAGTTCGTCATCGAGCTCGGAGTGTTCCCAAGCACGCAAGACCCTGTGAACCTCTACTGCGACAACACAGGTGTTATTGCTAACATGAAGGAACCAAGGTCTCGCTCAACAGCTAAACATATTCTCCGACGCTTCCATGTGATACGACAGTACGTCAAGGAAGGCGATGTAAAGATTTGCAAAATACACACAGACCTGAATGTTGCAGATCCGTTGACTAAACCTCTTCCACGAGACAAGCATGAAAAACACCAAGCTGCTATAGGTGTTAGGCTTTTACCAAGTTGTAAACTAGATTAAATTGTACTCTAGTGTAAGTGAGAGACTGTTGGAGATATGCCATGAGGCAATTAATAAAGTGATTTTATTTGTCATATCTCAATTGTTCATAATATGTTTTTGTACCATGCTATAACTGTATTACGCGGAAACATTAATACACGTGTGGTATGTAAACAACCAGGTACCTAGTGGCCTCTATTTAACTAGTTCGTTTGGCAACCAATGATCAAGGTTTACTGATCATGGATAATTACGTTGGTTGACAATGGAGTCATGTCATTAGGTGAATGATGTGATGGACATACCCAAAAGATATAGAAACGTAGTGCTCATACCTTCGACTGTGAGGTCATATCAAATCACTGCTTCTGGAAGGTGCTTTGATTGCATCAAACGGCATGTCTTATATAGCGTGACAGTAAAGGTGACACTTTCGGGTATCCGAAGGAAGCAGTAGAGGCGAGTGATCAAGAGCGGGATTTGCCAATCCACATAGCAGGATAGATACTCTGGGCCCACTTGGTGAGATTACATCAATGAGCTTGGAAGCATGTGACTAGGTCACGGGGATGTAATATCACAGACGAGTAAAGATAGATTTGTCAACAACGAGATCATGCTCGGTAATCGTGATACCGGAGTATGATGCTCGGACAATCTAAGTATCGCTAGGCAAAAGGTTGAGACTGGACGTCTAAAGGTTCAAACGATGAAAAGGCATTCGTGGACACACAGGGGCTATCACGGTATCTAGACCCCGCTGTTAGTCATTGATCGGAGAACGTGTCTCGATCATGTCTGTGTGATCCCGAACCGTAGGGTAACACACTTAAGAGTAGGTGACGATTATATTGGATATAAGAGAGAAAGAAACCGGGGATTCCGGAACATGTCCGATGTTGACCGGAGGCAACGAAATATGTTTCGGAGCTCGAATGAATTAAATAATATGTATTCAATATTAATAAGTGTTATTAATGTTTAAATATATTTTTATTTAATTAATTTCGAATTTTTAAAGGCATTAAACCTAAATGGGCCTTAGAGGCCCATTAGGGGAAAATCCCAAAAAGAAAAAAGGAAAAAAAAGGGGGGAGGAGGCCGGCCGGCCTAGGTGGGCCACATGGGGCCCACCTAGGGCCGGCGCACCCCTTGGTGGTGCGGCTGGTGTGGGAATAGTCCCACACCGCCAAGCCACTAAGGCAGGCAGCCCTCCTCCACCTTTAAATAGGGGACCCCCCATGACTTGAAAATTCACCCCATCTCCTTCTTCTTCTCTCCTACCTTGAGCGTGGTTCCGTTTCTGGAGCTGCGTACGAGGAGGGAAGTCTCTCCACTATACGCACACCGCCGTGCTGCTAGATCCAATCTTCCACTTCCGCTGCTCTGCTGGATCTGGAGCCCGGAGGTCGTCATCTACACCGTACGTGTGTGGAACTGCGAGGCGCTACTCGGGTGGCGCTGGGAGTACGTCTACTTCCTCTACACGACCTTGAGGTCGGCTTCGTCGGCTTCATCGGCAACGTTTGTGCGGGAACGTAATCCCGCTTTCGGTCTACAAGGGTATGTACTCCGTTCTCCTCCGTATAGTATATCTGCATAGTTAGATCTTGGCTAGTTTCTGGTTATCGTTGGTAGGAATTTTTTTGTTTTCTGTCTACGATCCCCTTCAACAACATTCTGAGAGTGGATCCACTGGTGCACCACTTCCAAAATTTGGCTAGTGCACACACATGGGTGCGTTGTAGGCACAGAAAATCCTAGAGGTGGATCGATTAGGATCCACTCTCATGATGTTGTGTGAGCTGCTAGACACTTGGCATAGCCACCAGCTAGTGTACACAAATGGGTGCGCCGTAGCCACAGAAAATCCTGGAGGTTGATCGATTAGGATCCACTTTTGTGTGAGCTGTGAGATACTTGGCGTAGCCACAGGTGATCGTTCCCCTCTTGGCCGCACTATAGGGCCTGTTATGTAGACTGTCCAAGCGTGGCGCCGTTTTCCGACGTTGTTCGGCACTCCTAACTTCCTCCTGAAGCGTAGTGGTTGAGGTGGGAGTGTCGGACAGTCTATTGAGGCCACCCGACAATTTTGCCGCTATTGGGAGGCTGGTTGGGCGCATTTTTTGGGTCCAGCGCATAGGGCTATTGGCATGCTTTAAGGGACCACAAAATGAGCATGGATACGACTATAGAATTTAACTGATCTGACTCATTTCTCCAACAACAGGACCAAACATCCTTTTCATTTGACAAAAGATTAGAAAGCATGATATCTTGCAAAGAACAAAGTTCTTAATAAGCTAATCTAGGAAACAGTAAGTGAAACAGAGAATACATATCATCATGTATATAAACTGTGGTAGCTGACAGACTGTCATTAAGCACAAAACGAATAAAGTCTCAAAAATCCTAGGTTGACTGAGAGTTTCCCTTTGAAGGCCAATCATCGGACCAAAATAAAAATGTGTCACCTTTCCAAGCCTTAACATAGACTGGGATATCTGTAACATCCCAAAATTATTATAAGTATTATTATTCCAAAAATGAGGGCCAACAAAAACTTTTATTAATTTATATGTGTTGATTGTATATTGTTGCTTGTGATAATTATTTCTTGTTGATTTTGTTGGTTGTTAGCTCTAATTAAAAACTTGAAGAAAAGAAATAAAACAAAAGTTAAAAACTAGAAAATCATGTGACATGTGTCACACCATTTCTCCAAGTGAGAAATTCATTTTTCCTCAAAACAAAATTCAGAGGGTGATAAGATAATCACTCTCAATTTAATTCTATAACTTTCCCTCTTAAATAAATATTTCCAAAAATCTCAAATTAAAATCAAAACCTTTCTTTATCTTATTCAAATTTCAAAATATACTATGATGCACTTGGCAAATAAATTCCAACACAGCACAACAAATCTTGATAAACATATGTGAAGCAAATTATGAAAATAAATTTCTGAAATTGGAATTTAAATTTGGTTCACACATTTCGTCGAACACCTAGTGGCAGTGCATTGTTCTTCCCCAATCCGAAGATCGATTTGATCGGTTTCGACCAAATTGATGCAAATCCGTGGCACCATTGGATCCTTCACACTCCACTCATCTCACCGCGCCCGTTGGAGCCGAAGAAATCGAGCAGGGAGACCGTGCGCCGTGGTCGCCGCCAGGGGACAGCCGCCCGCGCGCCGTGCGCCATGGTCGCCACTGTGGCGATGGAGGTGTCGACACCGTGGAGTCCCAGCACCGTGCCCCCCTCTCTCCCTCGCTCTTCTGCTCCAGGAGGCACGCCCACATCAGCACCACTGCACGCACAGCCGCCCCGATCGCACGCGTCCGTGCTCGACGTCCGCCATGGCCGACCCGTGGACACCGCGGTCGAGCCAGCGCGCCACTGCACCCCACGCCGCGTGGCTGCGTCCAGCCACTCCATAACTCACCCGCGGCCCCCCAGGCAACCTCCGCCGATCTCTCCCACCCTCTGGACACCGCGTGGACGACGACCACCATGAGCCGAAGCTCGAGCTTATAAGCCACCCGAGCCCTCTCATTTTCTCCACGCCGCACCACTCCCTCTCCCTTGCTCCACCTTCACTCGTGCACTGCCAGGAGGGCGGAGCCGTTGCTGCAGCGTGCTGCTGCTGCCCGTGCCATCTCCAAGCTCGGTCGTGCCCGAGGTAGGAGACGACCACGGCCACGCCGTGCTGCTGCTCCTTTCTTCCATCTGACCCCTCTACGTTGTTGCTCGAGCTCACCGCACTCACACGCTCTCTTTCCCCCTCTGTTTCGTGCACAGACTCGCCGTCAGGAGCTCGCCGGAGTTGGTGCCGTAGCCACGGAAGCGGAGCTGCTCACCGCCGTCGACTGGAGCTGTCCCAGGAAGTGCAACTCCTCCAGCGATCTTCCCCAAGCCTCCGTGATCCCTCTGCACCATCTGCACATCCTCCCGAGCCCCTAGGTGAGCGATTCACCGACCTCGCCGTCGCCGGAGCCACGGCGCCGCCCAGAAATGGTCGTCGCCGTTTGTGGCCTCTGTGAGCCGTTAGATCTTTGATCAACGGCAGCGTAACGCTTCGTTTAGATGTATCACTGACCAGTGGGACCCCCAGTCAGATTTTTAAACAATTTAGCGCGGGGGCACCGTTTCAGTTGAGTCACTGACGAGTGGACCCCACTCGTCAGGTTCTTCAACATTATCCAGAATACGTAACTTTTCTAATTTAAATCCTTAGAAGAATTTGGTACTGGCATCAACTTCAAAATTCAATATCTCGAGATTTATAAATCCAAATAAATCAAATCCAAATGTTCTGGAAAGGTTATGAAATTGTTTAACCAACCCAAGTGGATTCATTTCATTTAGATAAATAATAAAAGTGTATTATTAAAATTGCCACAGAAGGTTTAAAATTTAACTTGTTTGTTTCTGATACTATGTTAAGCCAAATAATTCCAAACCAATTTTGTTAGCTTGGTACTGTGATCTATTAGCTTCCCTAATTTTGGTAGAATTAAATGCAATAATAATTGTTTAGTATAAAGTTGAAGTTAGAACACCCTTCTGCACTAAAACAATTAAAGGTTCTTAATGGTTAATCCAAATGAATTAGGAACAATTTTGTTAGATCACATTTAGTCATGGTTAGTTACCCCTAAAAGGATTTAATTTTAGGATCAACAGAACTTAATTGGTAGCTAAAACTTGATTATTAAGTTACTGGATTAAAACAATTATGTGGGGAGTTTGGTAACTCCAATTTATCCAAATCAAATTGTGTTGTCTTCTACACATCAGTAGCTTTCTGTAGAAATTTAGTGTATTTTTGTGACCAACAGAACTTGAGTTGTGTAATTAAACATGTTCAACAAGTTTCTGCCATATTTAAGACATAAATAAATAATGGTTAATTCAATTAAATTGAAACCAAATTGTGTTGTTTGATGTGTGCAGTGGCTATTTATAGCATTTAAGATTGTAATGTTGTGATGTTGATTGAGTAGATTAGTGATTGTTTGTATTTGCTTTTTTATTAATTAGACGAGAACGCTGTCGGATTTATCGAGGAAGGGGAATTTGTTGAACCTGAAGATCAAGACCAAGGTCACTTTGTCGAGCAAGGCAAGCTACCCTCTGAGCTTGCAACCCAAATATATGCATCTACTTTGATAACATGATTTACTCTTAAGGCAAAGATTTTCTAAAACCTTTTCAAAAAGTATATGGAAATTATTTTGCCACCCTATGTAGAAGTATAGGATAGTTTATATCAAATTATAGGATGGGAAAAAAAATATTGTTTACTCAAAACTCCTTTGAAAATACTTGTGTGGTTATGGAATGCCGAGATGTCGGTGTTGAAGTGGAGAAATGGAGTATGGAGATGTTTATGAAAAATGCACAGTGTGTCCTTGTACTTACGTCAACCAGCCGATACTCTGTGCGACCACATTTACCCACATATGGGAAAAGGGCGTAGTCATATAATTTGCTCATATTAGTATGGGATGCCTCATCGACGGAGATGACTCCGTTATGCATGAGGGGATGGTTTGGTGACCTACCCCTGACCTGGGTCCTCGCTCAAACTCTATGGAAAGATAAGGAGGAGGATTGAAGACTTCACCATGTGGTCGCCGGGAAAACTATGAGTCCTCCCACTTAGATTCCGACGGGCTGGGTTAAGTGTGGATGGAAAGTGTCATATGGGCAGGGTCCTATACTAGCATGAGCAAAGGACAGGCTATGGTCGGTGACTCAACTTCGCATACACCTTGTATGGCGAGACGTGGCTGACACGATGAGTTACCGGATGGGTGTGGGAAAAGCGTGCTACCTCTGCAGAGGGTTAAAACTATTCGAATAGCCGAGTCCTCGGATATGGACAGTTGGAACCCTACTTGACCTATGTGCAAGTTTTGAAAAGAGTTGAGTTTTAAAAGAAAAATGAAGTGGAGAATGTTTTATACACCTATACCAACGGATCGGTATGAGGTTGTTGGAGACAAGTGGACCATGACGGGCTATGGTCGGAAAAAGGAGGAGTTTTGGAGAAACAGATAAAATGGTGATTTTATTCAAAGATAGTTATAAAATTCTTCTTACTTTTTCAATAAAGATATAGAGATGTTTTAAATAAATAAAAGTCTAAATTAAAATAAAACTAGTGCATACTCATGTTGGGGTAGTTTGCGAGTACAATCAAATGTACTCATATTGGTTTCGTCCCTGGCTATTGTCTTAGCCAGACTTCGAGGAGCACTACGCCGAGGAGGAGTATGGCGACTTCTACGCGAACTAGGGATCTCCATAAGTCAGCTGCCTGTCGGGTCGTCGTTAGGATTTGATGTCTACTACGCCGTAGCTTCCGCTGATTATTTTGGTTTGGCCCATGAAGGCACCTATGTAAGACTTGGTCTAAATGACCATTTATGTAAGACTTTAATTCGGTACTGTAATGGATGTAAACTTTGGTATTCAGTTCGGATTATGTGCAACGACAGACTGATCACGGGATCGTTGTGTTAAGCATAATCGGGTATTTCGGACGGCTAGTCCGGGGTCCCCACAGAGCTGGTATCAGAGCCATCCTGACTTTAAGAGACCTTAGATTAGCATGGTCGCTAGATAGGAGTTACAAAAGTTAATTTCTAAAAATTTCGAAAATTGCTTATCTCCAATCCTCTTACTTTACAAAATTTTACTCTCATTAAATATTACATTTTTCCTTGTATCCTTAAAATTTTGCACACTTGTCATCCATTAAGCTTAAAATTTTGCTCACTTGTTGCCTACTAATTTAAAATTTTGATACACTTGTCATCTCACTAACTTAAAATTTTGCTAAAAATTTGTAGATGGCGATCCATTTCACCGAGTTCGTTCAGCTTGAGAGGGACGGCAAGTTGATGTTCGAGAAGGACTTGTTCGAGCTGAGCAAGCTGTTAGGTCGCCCCGCTCCAGAGTTTAAGGGAGCCCAGGTGGACGCTCTCGGCAACGGGAACCTGTGTTGGTTGGTTGAGTCGTCTGTTCGGGGGAACATCAAGTCTCCCGGATCCAGGACGCTGATCTTCACCACCGTGGACGCTCACTGGGACGACGGACTGTGTCGTTCTATGCAGAGGTTGCTAGCCCGACTTTGTGAGGAGCACAAGGCGGAGTTAGTGAACTCCCGTTTCCGGTTCTACGGGAGGCGCACCGACGATGGACACCCTATCCGATCCCCCTACACCCGACGTTCGGAGAGTACATCCTGGACATGGAGATTATGCTCTTCCGCACCCAGGAGGATCTGATGTGCGCTAGACTCCGGTCTCGCTTCGAGCGCATCTCGCTCAGTGAGAGTCGCGAGAGTGAGGCGCAGCTGAAGGAGGAGAAGGCCGCTCTTCTCAAGAAGAGGACCCAGCTGAGGAGGACCATCGCCAAGCTCCGCAAGAGGGTGGCGGAGCAGGACGAGATGATCGAGGATCTGGAGCACCATACCGACGAGATGGAGGAGGAGGGCGAGGATCTCCGCAAGGAGAACAACGCTTTCCTCAGTGACGATGACGACTTCCTGGAGGAGATGGACTATGAGCAGGAGGACGACGAGGAGGAGTTAGTTGACGAGGAGGAGGAGCCACTCGAGGCAGTTCTCGAGGACGAGGAGGAGGACCCGAGGAGCCACCTTACCAGTCCGACGCTGACGCAGCAGAGCCTGAGGTTCCACCTCAGTAGGCGAGTGACTTGAGTACTACCGCAGGATTAGGTTGACCCCCTATCGCTAGTCGAGTCGAAGTAGTGGTTCTTTTGGAAACCATGTATTAGTACTTAGATGTACGATGTTGTAAGCTTGATGTTGTAAGCTTGATGTTGTGAACTCCTTGATGTGATGTTTGTGTTATATAAGTGTGTTAGTCTTGTTTGATCTGTGTAAAATATTTTCCATATATCCTTAATTAATCAACCACTTCGCGAAATCGTCTTTTCCCTTAGTCGAACCTTTTTGCCTTGCCTCTTATACCCGGTGTGCTTCAGGATGGCGAACACTCGTCGCACCAACACGGAGGAGGAGCACCACCACCACCACCGAACCCCCGCCCAACTTCTCGCGCTTATCATGGAGGAACGCCAAAATGCCCGAGGAGCGTCAAGCTCATCTCGCTGCCCTGCAGCAGATCGCTGCCGCCCATCTCAACCAAAACAACAACAATAACAACAACAACAACAACAATGGTGGCAATGGCAATGGCGATGGAAACCAGCGATCCACTTTGAGCGATTTCCAGAAGACCAACCCACCTACCTATTCCAAGGGACTTCACCCACTGGAAGCCGATGATTGGCTTCGCACCATTGAGAACAACCTGGAAGTTGCTGCCGTGGAGAACCTGAGAAGGTGCTGTATGCAACCCACTATCTTGCTGGACCTGCACGAGCTTGGTGGGAAGCTACCAAGGCTCTCCAGCAAGCTGGCCATGTTATCAACTGGGCTGAGTTCCAGGAGAAGTTCCGCAAGAAGCACATTCCCGGCGGACTCATTGAGAGGAAGAAGGATGAATTCCGCAAGCTGAGGCAGGGAAGTAAGATGTGGTCGGTTATCTTGATGAGTTTACCGACTTATCTCGGTATGCTCCTGATGACACCGACACAGAGAAGAAGAAGATGGAGCGTTTCCTGAATGGACTTCATGATGAACTGCAGTGTGCTTTGGTTATCCATGACTTCTATGATTTGGAGTCACTTGTGGACAAAGCCATCCAGCTGGAGACCAAGCGCAAGTCTATGTTTGAAGGTCGTAAGAGGAGGATGAATGCTCAGGAAGGTTCGAGCAGCCAGAAGCCTCGTATCTTTCAGCAAAACCCCAAGCCTGCCTATCGACCACCACAAGCTCCACGCCCCAATTTCCCTAACCGCCCAAACAACTTCAACCGCCCCAATGACAATAACCGTCCCGGAGGAAACTTCAACAACTTCAACCGCAATGCCAATGTTGTCTGCTTTGAATGCGGCAACAAGGGTCACTACTCCAGAGAATGCCCCAATCCTAAGAGGAATGTTCAGCGCCCCAATGCACCGGCACCGAACAATGGTCAAGGCCGCAATGGAAATGGCAAGAATGCCGCACCCCGCGGAAATGTTGCTGTTGCCAAGGGCCGTCTGCACCACATCAATGCTGAAGAAGCCCAGGATGCGCCAGATGTTGTGCTGGGTACGTTCCTTGTCAACTCAGTACCTGCAACTGTTCTGTTTGATTCTGGTGCTACCCATTCCTTTGTTACCGAGGAGTTTGTCACTAAGGGAGGTTTAGTAGAAGGCTTCCTAACTAAACCCATGAGTATACAAATCCCTGGCTCCACCATAGAAACCAAGAGATTTTGTCCCAATACTGCCATTGAGATCAAAGGCGAAAAATTTGCAGCCGACCTAATTATTCTAGGAACCCAGGGCATAGATGTCATACTTGGTATGAATTGGTTAGCCAAGTTTCATGGTCGAATAGACTGTGCCAGAAGAGCTGTATCCATCACCACCGACAAAGAGGTCGAAGTGGAGTATGTGTCTGAAACCAATCATTCCCAACCAGGCTGCCATGAGGGCGTAGCTCGACCCACCCTAGATGAGATCCGTGTTGTTCACCTATTCCGAGATGTTTTCCCTGAAGAGTTGCCTGGTATGCCGCCAGACCGGGATATTGAGTTCATAATTGAACTTATCCCAGGAACAGCCCCTATATCCCAAAGGCCTTATCGGATGAATCCGGAAGAACTGGTTGAGTTGAAGAAGCAGTTGGCTGATATGCTCAGCAAAGGTCTTGTTCGCCCAAGCGCTTCACCTTGGGGATCACCCATCATTTTTGTGGACAAGAGAGACGGTACCACACGCCTGTGTGTGGATTATCGCAAGCTAAATGACGTGACCATTAAAAACAAGTATCCCTTCCCAAGATCGAGGATCTGTTCGATCAGATGAACGGAGCCCGAGTCTTTTCCAAGATCGATCTTCGGACAGGATATCATCAGTTGAAATCCGAGAGTCAGACATTCCCAAGACCGCCTTCACCACCCGTTACGGTTTGTTTGAATACACCGTGATGTCCTTTGGTCTGACCAATGCCCCAGCCTATTTCATGAATCTCATGAACAAGATTTTCATGGAGTACCTCGACAAGTTCGTGGTAGTTTTCCTCGATGACATCCTTATTTATTCCAAGACCGAAGAAGAGCATGCTGAACACCTGCGTCTAGTTTTGGAGACCCTCCGAAAGCACCAGCTGTATGCCAAGCTTAGCAAGTGTGAGTTTTGGCTCAGTGAAGTGGCATTTCTCGGACATGTGTATCTGCTGGAGGAATTTCTGTTGACCCCGAGAAGATCCAAGCCATTGTTGACTGGAAAGCCCCAACCAGTGTGACTGAAATCCGAAGCTTTCTCGGACTAGCGGGTTATTACCGCAAGTTCGTTGAAGGATTCTCCAGTATAGCCAAACCCATGACCCAACTGTTGAAGAAGGACAAGAAATTTGAATGGACTCAGAAGTGTGAAGAGAGTTTCCAAGAATTGAAGAAGAGACTGACCTCAACCCCAATCTTGATTATGCCAGACGTCACCAAGAGTTTCGACGTGTATTGCGATGCATCACGCCTCGGACTTGGTTGCGTTCTGATGCAAGAAGGCAAAGTTGTGTCGTATCTGTCCCGGCAGTTGCGACCGCATGAAGAGAATTATCCAACCCATGACCTGGAGTTAGCTGCTGTTGTTCTTGCTCTTAAGACGTGGCGTCCCTATCTTGCGGGACATCGCTGCGAGATCTATACGGATCATAAGAGCTTGAAGTATATCTTCACCCAGAAGGAGTTGAACCTGCGACAGAGGAGATGGATGGAATTAATCAAGGATTATGATATTGGAATCCACTATCACCCCGGAAAGGCTAATGTAGTTGCCGATGCCCTTAGTCGCAAACCTTGCACCCTGAATGCCTTGATCCAAGCCGAACAGCCAGCCTTGTTCAAAGAGTTCAAAATTTTGGACTAGAACTTGTTAGCCATGGATATCTCGCCAATTTAGAGTTAGCCCCAACCCTGATGGATCAAATCAAGGAAGCCCAAAAAGATCATGAAAGCATTGAAGGAATTAAGAAGAAGATTTCTCTCGGCAAAGCACCCGGTTTTACCGAAGATGCTGAAGGAGTGCTGAAATTCAATGGCCGTATCTGTGTGCCCAATGTCACGGAACTTAAGGAATTAATCCTGAAGGAAGCCCATGAGACCCCTTATTCAATCCACCCCGGCGGAACCAAAATGTACCAAGACCTTCGTGAAAGATTTTGGTGGCATGGAATGAAGCGAGAGATTGGTTCTTTTGTAGCCAAGTGTGATATCTGTCAGCGAGTCAAGGCTGAACATCAGCGACCCGCTGGATTGCTTCAACCTTTGAAAATTCCCGAGTGGAAGTGGGATGAAATTGGAATGGATTTTATTACCGGACTTCCAAGGTCCAACCGAGGCCATGACTCAATCTGGGTCATCGTTGATCGACTGACCAAGGTTGCCCATTTCATTCCCGTCAATACCACTTATCGGGGAAATCAGTTGGCAGACTTGTATATTTCCAGAATAGTAAGCCTGCATGGTGTGCCTAAGAAGATTGTATCTGATAGAGGCACGCAATTCACTTCAAGATTCTGGAAAGCCCTCGGAACCAAGTTAGCATTTAGCACAGCTTATCATCCCCAGACCGATGGCCAAACTGAGCGAGTGAACCAGATATTGGAGGACATGCTTCGCGCATGTGTTCTGCCTATGGTTCCAAGTGGGAAGATTGTCTTCCGTTTGCAGAGTTCTCATATAACAATAGTTATCAGTCTAGTCTGCAAATGGCCCCTTTTGAAGCCCTTTACGGCAAGAAGTGTCGTACGCCCCTGAATTGGTCCGACACCGGAGAAGGCAAATTGTTTGGACCAGATACCCTCCGTGAAGCTGAAGAGCAAGTTCAGCTTATTCGTGAACGAAAACTGCCCAATCCCGTCAGAAGAGCTACGCTGATTCCAAGCGTCGTGATGTCGCTTTCAGTATCGGAGATTATGTCTATCTCCGAGTGACACCCCTTAAAGGAATGCAGCGTTTTCATGTCAAAGGAAAATTAGCGCCAAGGTATATTGGACCTTTCAAGATCATCGCTCGTCGAGGAGAAGTATCCTATCAACTAGTTGCCCCCGGAGTTAGCAGATTATCACGATGTCTTCCACATTTCCTTGCTCCGGAAGTGTCTTGAAGTTCCCGACCAGCCTGATGTTTTCAAAAACATCGACCACCTCTCCATCGACCTGAACCAAGACCTGACTTATCGTGAGAGACCCGTCAAGATTCTTGACGAAGATGTTCGTCTTACCAGGAGGCGCGCGATCAAGTTCTACAAAGTCCAGTGGACTAACCACTCCGAAGAAGAAGCAACTTGGGAACGCGAAGATTATCTTAGAAGCGAATTCCCAACCTCTTTAGTACCTAAGCCTAGCAAATCTCGGGACGAGATTTATTTTAAGGGGGAAGGATCTGTAACATCCCAAAATTATTATAAGTATTATTATTCCAAAAATGAGGGCCAACAAAAACTTTTGTTAATTTATATGTGTTGATTGTATATTGTTACTTGTGATAATTATTTCTTGTTGATTTTGTGGTTGTTAGCTCTAATTAAAAACTTGAAGAAAAGAAAAGAAATAAAACAAAAGTTAAAAACTAGAAAATCATGTGACATGTGTCACACCATTTCTCCAAGTGAGAAATTCATTTTTCCTCAAAACAAAATTCAGAGGGTGATAATATAATCACTCTCAATTTAATTCTATAACTTTCCCTCTCAAATAAATATTTCCAAAAATCTGAAATTAAAATCAAAACCTTTCTTTATCTTATTCAAATTTCAAAATATGCTATGATACACTTGGCAAATAAATTCCAACACAGCACAACAAATCTTGATAAACATATGTGAAGCAAATTATGAAAATAAATTTGTGAAATTGGAATTTAAATTTGGTTCACACATTTCGTCGAACACCTAGTGGCAGTGCATTGTTCTTCCCCAATCCGAAGATCGATTTCGACCAAATTGATGCAAATCCGTGGCACCATTGGATCCTTCACACTCCACTCATCTCACCGCGCCCGTTGGAGCCGAAGAAATCGAGCAGGGAGACCGTGCGCCGTGGTCGCCGCCAGGGGACAGCCGCCCGCGCTCCGTGCGCCATGGTCGCCACTGTGGCGATGGAGGTGTCGACGCCGTGGAGTTCCAGCGCCGTGCCCCCCTCTCTCCCTCGCTCTTCTGCTCCAGGAGGCACGCTCACATCAGCACCACTGCACCCACAGTCGCCCCCATCGCACGCGTCCGTGCTCGACGTCCGCCATGGCCAACCCGTGGACACCGCGGTCGAGCCAGCGCGCCACTGCACCCCACGCCGCGTGGCTGCGTCCAGCCACTCCATAGCTCACCCGCGGCCACCCAGACAACCTCCGCCGATCTCTCCCACCCTCTGGACACCGCGTGGACGACGACCACCATGAGCCGAAGCTCGAGCTTATAAGCCACCCGAGCCCTCTCATTTTCTCCACGCCGCACCACTCCCTCTCCCTTGCTCCACCTTCACTCGTGCACCGCCAGGAGGGCGGAGCCGTTGCTGCAGCGTGCTGCTGCTGCCCGTGCCATCTCCAAGCTCGGCCGTGCCCGAGGTAGGAGACGACCACGGCCACGCCGTGCTGCTGCTCCTTTCTTCCATCTGACCCCTCTACGTTGTTGCTCGAGCTCACCGCACTCACACGCTCTCTTTTCCCCTCTGTTTCGTGCACAGACTCGCCGTCAGGAGCTCGCCGGAGTTGGTGCCGTAGCCACGAAAGCGGAGCTGCTCACCGCCGTCGACTGGAGCCGTCCCAGGAAGTGCAACTCCTCCAGCGATCTTCCCCAAGCCTCCGCGATCCCTCTGCACCATCTGCACATCCTCCCGAGCCCCTAGGTGAGCGATTCACCGACCTCGCCGTCGCCGGAGCCACGGCGCCGCCCAGAAATGGTCGTCGCCGTTTGTGGCCTCTGTGAGCCGTTAGATCTTTGATCAACGGCAGCGTAACGCTTCGTTTAGATGTATCACTGACCAGTGGGACCCCCTGTCAGATTTTTAAACAATTTAGCGCGCGCACCATTTCAGTTGAGTCACTGACGAGTGGACCCCACTCGTCAGGTTCTTCAACATTATCCAGAATAGTTAACTTTTCTAATTTAAATCCTTAGAAGAATTTGGTACAGGCATCAACTTCAAAATTCAATATCTCGAGATTTATAAATCCAAATAAATCAAATCCAAATGTTCTGGAAAGCTTATGAAATTGTTTAACCAACCCAAGTGGTTTCATTTCATTTAGATAAATAATAAAAGTGTATTATTAAAAATGTCACAGAAGGTTTAAAATCTAAACTTGTTTGTTTCTGATACTATGTTAAGCCAGATAATTCCAAACTAATTTTGTTAGCTTGGTACTGTGATCTATTAGCTTCCCTAATTTTGGTAGAATTAAATATACAATAATAATTGTTTAGTATAAAGTTGAAGTTAGAACACCCTTCTGCACTAAAACAATTAAAGATGCTTAATGGTTAACCCAAATGAATTAGGACGAATTTTGTTAGATCACATTTAGTCATGGTTAGTTACCCCTAAAAGGATTTAATTTTAGGATCAACAGAACTTAATTGGTAGCTAAAACTTGATTATTAAGTTACTGGATTAAAACAATTATGTAGGGAGTTTGGTAACTCCAATTAATCCAAATCAAATTGTGTTGTCTTCTACACATCAGTAGATTTCTGTAGAAATTTAGTGTATATTTTTGTGACCAACAGAACTTGAGTTGTGCAATTAAACATGTTCAACAAGTTTCTGCCATATTTAAGACATAAATAAATAATGGTTAATTCAATTAAATTGAAACCAAATTGTGTTGTTTGATGTGTGCAGTGGCTATTTATAGCATTTAAGATTGTAATGTTGTGATGTTGATTGAGTGGATTAGTGATTGTTTATATTTGCTTGTTTATTAATTAGACGAGAACGCTGTCGGATTGATCGAGGAAGGGGAATTTGTTGAACCTGAAGATCAAGACCAAGATCACTTTGTCGAGCAAGGCAAGCTACCCTCTGAGCTTGCAACCCAAATATATGCATCTACTTTGATAACCTGATTTACTCTTAAGGCAAAGATTTTCTAAAACCTTTTCAAAAAGTATATGGAAATTATTTTGCCACCCTATGTAGAAGTATAGGATAATTTATATCAAATTATAGGATGGGAAAAAATAAATATTGTTTACTCAAAACTCCTTTGAAAAATACTTGTGTGATTATGGAATGCCGAGATGTCGGTGTTGAAATGGAGAAATGGAGTATGGAGATGTTTATGAAAAATGCACAGTGTGTCCTTGTACTTACGTCAACCAGCCGATACTCTGTGCGACCACATTTACCCACATATGGGAAAAGGGCGTAGTCATATAATTTGCTCATATTAGTATGGGATGCCTCATCGACGGAGATGACTCCGTTATGCATGAGGGGATGGTTTGGTGACCTACCCCTGACCTGGGTCCTCGCTCAAACTCTATGGAAAGATAAGGAGGAGGATTGAAGACTTCACCATGTGGTCGCCGGGAAAAACTATGAGTCCTCCCACTTAGATTCCGACGGGCTGAGTTAAGTGTGGATGGAAAGTGTCATATGGGCAGGGTCCTATACTAGCATGAGCAAAGGACAGGCTATGGTCGGTGACTCAACTTCGCATACACCTTGTATGGCGAGACGTGGCTGACACGATGAGTTACCGGATGGGTGTGGGAAAAGCGTGCTACCTCTGCAGAGGGTTAAAACTATTCGAATAGCCGAGTCCTCGGATATGGACAGTTGGAAGGCCCTACTCTGACCTATGTGCATGTTTTGAAAAGAGTTGAGTTTTAAAAGAAAAATTGAAGTGAAGAATATTTTATACACCTATACCAACGGATCGGTATGAGGTTGTTGGAGACAAGTGGACCATGACGGGCTATGGTCAGAAAAAGGAGGAGTTTTGGAAAACAGATAAAATGGTGATTTTATTCAAATATAGTTATAAAATTCTTCTTATTTTTTCAATAAAGATATAGAGATGTTTTAAATAAATAAAAGTCTAAAATTAAAATAAAACCAGTGCATACTCATGATGGGGTAGTTTGTGAGTACAATCAAATGTACTCATATTGGTTTCGTCCCTGGCTATTGTCTTAGCCAGACTTCGAGGAGCACTACGCCGAAGAGGAGTATGGCGACTTCTACGCGAACTAGGGATCTCCATAAGTCAGCTGCCTGTCGGGTCGCCGTTAGGATTTGATGTCTACTACGCCGTAGCTTCCGCTGATTATTTTGGTTTGGCCCATGAAGGCACCTATGTAAGACTTGGTCTAAATGACCATTTATGTAAGACTTTAATTCGGTACTGTAATGGATGTAAACTTTGGTATTCAGTTCGGATTATGTGCAACGACAGACTGATCAGGGATCGTTGTGTTAAGCATAATCGGGTATTTCGGACGGCTAGTCCGGGGTCCCCACAATATGCAGATTATACAACCAAGATACAAACAAATCCCAAATCTTTGCACTTCAACTTGCATTATTATGGTGGATGTGAAGTTAAGTATCGTCCCAAAGTTTTGCACTTCAATTAGCTGAACAACAAACACTAAAGAATTCCACAAGATTATAATACTCATTGAAGCACCAACAACAGGGAAATATGAAAAGCAACCAAACCACTAAGGACAAAATTTCCTAATATAGCGTCAATAAAAAATCAGACATATTATATCACATTCACTTTCATTGATTTTTGAACCAACTTTTATTTTTCTTCCTTTTAAATTCAAACCACAAATGTTCCAACATAAAATCCTGAATTTCCTTGTAGAAACAAAACACTTGATAAACTTAGGATTAATAAACTTCTGAAGTTTGTGCATAACACCAAATTTGTTTAGCAAAATAAAACCATTAACAAACGAACAACCAGACCAGAATTAAAATGTACCAAACATAAAAAAGATAGGGGATATAACAAGGGAGCCCAATCCTCAAGCATTTATTAACACTAATCATCGTTTATCGAAGAAGTGGTGGTATCAGGATTAGCTTAAAGCTTCTCCTTGGTCCCAACTCCCTTCCAATCCTCTGCATCACATTAATTTGTGTTGCTAGTATGTTCATCTGGCCTGAGTCCTCGTTGTCCTTGCTGTTATCAGCTTGATCACCCAGCTCGACTATAAATAGCTTAGCACGCACCCTTTTCCTTAGACGAACCTAAACTATTTTTCAAGGATATGTCATGGATAGACTTATCGTTTTTACAGAGGAAGAGGCCAAAGATGGCCGATTACACCGCGGTCGACACATACATAGAGAACGCAATCCACCGAAAGAAAGAGAAAGGAACTACTCGCCAACCCTCTAGCTACTTCATTGATCCCTAATCTGGATACATGATCCCTAATATGGAAACATGGAAAGCTCACAAGAAAATCCCTCTAGCGAGGCATAACTTTTTCTCGCTGAGTCACTCCAACATATGACGTATGGATCGCACGCAGCTTAATGTCTACTTCTCGCATGTTCGTTCTTTCGTTTGGGAGAACACTCGTGCAAGAAAGAGCTACTTGCACAAGGGACAAAAGGCATTGAGTCACAACATTTCCTATCTCCGTTGTTGAATGAATATATCCCACGCATTCTTCTTGGAGATGAACATCGATTATATCTAGAATCTGATCTGGGAAATGCCTCTCGGCAAAGCTGACAATGCTGAGTTCATTCTGAAACATGGAGTCAATTGGTCTTTTGCCTATCAGCATCTCTAGAAGTAATATTCCAAAGCTGAAAACATCACCGCAGGTTGATGCTTGGTCACTTTGTGCGTACTCTAGAAAACATTAAAAAAATGATTAGTGTAATATAGAGCTTAAATACTCATGTTAGAACATGATGCTTCCACACATAAAAGATTTGGTGATGGCATACCTGGAGCTATATATCCTAGTGTCCCCTTCAATCCGATTGAGCTAACCGAATTTGAGGCCGAACTTGAAGGCCCAATTCTTGTGGACCTAGAAAATACGAGGCTTGCAATACCAAAGTCGCCCAAATATGCATTCATGTCAACATCTATGAGGATATTGCTGGGTTTCAAATCGCGATGAACAACGGATGTTCCATTATCGTGGTGTAAGTAGGACAAGGCATCAGCTACATTAATAAGCATGCTTATTCTTTGCCCTAGGTCCAAAATCATAGAATCTTCACCGCCATGTTTTTCATGTAACCATGTGTCCAAATTCCCGTTTGGCATGAATATATAAACTAGAGCTTTGAAAGCATTACTTGAATTATCCGTCGTTAGACAAGCCGTCAAGAGTGGAGTAATGTACCGATGTCTAATGCTTCTCAGAACCTCGCATTCTGATATGAAACTTCTATTTGCACAACTCATGTCGAGGTCAAAAACCTTTATAGCCACATCCATTTCCAGTTGTGTCAATTTGCCTCTATACACTGAACCACAACTTCCTCTCCCAATAAGGTTTGATTCAGAAAAGTTCCCCGTTGCTCGAGCTATATCCTGATAGGAAACTCTGGGGAATTTCCTACCAAAAGAATCCAACGAGATATATTGTTTGTGTGACTTCTTCTTCTGAAGGATTATAATCAAAATCAGCATGACTAGTGCTGTAAAGCAAACTATCGGAATCAACATTCTGACCAAATAGTACTTCTTTTCTTTTCTTTGGGATATAGCAGGACACAAGGGCATTCGGAGATCCATCACTCCTCCACAAAGTCCAATGTTTCCATCAAGATAAACTGATGTAGCATTTCCAAATAATCCTCCTTTTGGAATTTCTCCTTGAAGGTGATTGTACGAAAGGTCCAATTTGCTGAGGAGTGGTAGGTCAGATAAAACTATTGGAATGGTTCCAGTCAAATTGTTATGGGAAAGATTTACCGTGTTTAGACTCTTTAGGTTGCTGAAAGATACTGGAATATGTCCTATCAGAAAGTTTTGTCCCATTTCAAGGGTCGCTAGGTTACTACATTGGCCTAGGACACTAGGTATCTCCCCAGTAAGCTTGTTCGATGAAAGACCTAGGTCGATAAGTTGTTTGAGGTGACTAAAATCTGGACTTATATTGCCTTTGAGATTGTTATTGCTAAGGTTTAACAATGAGAGTTGTTCTAGATCCCCCAAGGTGGAGGGTATAGTACCTTCAAATTCATTGAATGCTACGGAGAGGCTTGTCAGTTGAGTTAGATTGCCAATAGAAGGCGGAATTGGTCCAGTGAATTTGTTCACATCAAGAACTAACTGCTGCAAATTTGTAAGCTTCCCAACCCATTCTACAATTTTACCACTTAGATTGTTATACTCCAGTGTAAGTTGAATTAAGGACTGAAGGTTACCCAAACTTGGGGGAACTATACCTGATATCTCATTTTCACCCAGAAGTAGCATTTGAAGGCTAGATGTAAAGTTACCTATTGAATGTGGGAGAGCTCCTTGTAGCTGATTTCCATCTAGAGCGAGGATTTCTAGATCGCTACAATTTGTTAATGCATTTATGAACTCCCAGCTTTGGGCATCAGTTGCTTGAAGATTATTTCGCTCGAGATTCAGTTGGTATAAGCTTTTTAGCTTACCAAAAGAAGTAGGAATTTGTCCTGTGAATTTGTTGTTCTCCAAATCCAATCTTCCCAACAATGAAACATTGCCTAGGGAAGCTGGTATGCTCCCTTGGAACATGTTACGGTTCAAGAAAAGCATATGAAGATTGGGAAGAACGTCACCAATATTTGGTGGCAGTGTATTTCCTAGCTTATTCATTTCCAAGCCAAGCACCTGGATTGACTTGGATAGATTAAAGAGGCCTTGTGGGAATCCACCAGTTAGGTTGTTTGCACCTAGAGTCAACCATTGCATTCTTGACAATTTTCCAAGCTGGTCGGGAATCCTTCCCTCAAGCTGATTATCTGTTAGAGCTAGTCTTTTTATGTTAGAACTATTGCTCAAGGCTGGCGGGATGGTTCCAACAAGGAGATTATAACTAAGCCATAAATCTTTTAAGTTGGGAAGAAGGCCTAGTTTCGGAGGGATCTTGCCTACTAAGGAGTTGTGGTGGAGGTACAACTTTTGTAGGTTGGAACAATTGGCAAGTGCATCGGGGATAGTGCCATGAAATGAGTTGCGACCAAGGTCAAGGATTTGCAACTTGTGGAGGCGGTGTAGTGGAGGCAACTGGCCGAACAAACTGTTTGAGGAGAGGTTGAGTTCCTTGAGGAAAGTGAGGTTCCCAACTGAGGAGCTGATTTGTCCCGACAATCTCAGGCCAGTGAGGTGCAGCGCCACAACACGACCTGGGTGTTTCCAGCTGCATGTGATGCCCTCCCAGTGGCAAAACGTGGTGCTGCTGTTCCAGTAGCTCAATATTCCTGTTGGGTCACTATCGATGCCATCCTTAAAAGCGAGTAGGGAGAACATATCTGTGGTATTCTCGGAGACAGTTGAGCAGTGAAAACTTGCAACACTACATGACAGAACCAGCAACAACACGAATATTGTATGCATGGTGATTTTTGCCGGTTGATTGGAACACATTAGGCCCTCGATTGTTGCCTGCAAAGTACTATGAAGTTTAAACATTTGTGGTATTACTACGAAAAGCTTACAATCAAGTCATATTCAACTCGAAGAGATTTGTACTTGCAGATATTTAATAGATATGTGGCTTGCCTGACGTAACAAGCCAAAAGAGATGTTGAAACTAATGGTAGTACTAGTACGATATGTGTAATTTGCTGGCTGGATTATATATCCAACCATCATTTGTAATTAATAAAGAGCATATATATACTAGCTAAGCTGTGTTGACAAAAAATAGCTTGTGTACTTTTATATTTATTAGGAACGAAAAGCTCAGAAACAAAAATAAGCAAAGGGGTAGAACAAGGCACCTATGCTCTGGACGGAGCTGAGCTAGCACAGTACAGAATGGTGCCTTTCCTGCTGGGTCGAGTGTTTTGTGTCACTGGTCGCCTGAACTTTGAGTTGGACGCTGCTGAGCTAGATCAGGCTTCCCATTTATAGAGCTGTGAGCTAGCGTTTCTCTAAAACACAGAGAGAGATGAATCCAGCACACGCACCTCAAGTATACAGTCGTTTCTTTGTTTCTACGGGTTCATTTACCATGCACGTCAAGTCTAGAGGTCTTACGTCGATCGGCTTCTTCTAAAATCCCAGCCTATAATTTACGATGCACGTCAAAGTCTCTGTTGTTTAAACTTTGTAAACAATAATCCTAGACTTACGTACTGGTTTGGCTTATGGTAACTCTACCGACCGACGTGGACCGAGTTAGTTGGTTGAATAATTCTGGAAAAAACAAATAAACAAAACAATGCATGCGGACACGTCACCTCTCGCCGGCCTGCTCCTTCTACCGGTCGACGGGTCGCCGTCGCGGGTCGTCACGGCGCTGAGCGCATGCAGACATGATTTGGAAACTGCAGTGGACGTATCTGTTGTCATCAGTCTCTCCGCGTTGGGAAGAAACATCATCGACTCAGTAACGGCGTCAATTTCCTGAAACTGCCAAAAGAGAAGAGCTTCGTGCTGCTGGAAACTGCAGTGGAATTGCTTGTGACCAGTTATTGGTCCTAGATTCAGACTTTCCACTCCGGAGATGAGATATTAAAGCTTTCTGTCCCAAATCATGGTAGACATTAACCAAAATGAAAATTAAACACATATACAGAAGAAGTAGACAAACTCCCAACTCCCAAGCGACCCCCCAAGAGGGAAGCAACGTCGCCTGAGACGCTGCCCAGCGAGCCCAAAATCGGAATTAAGAATATCAGACACAGACCTCACTCATGCCTGCCTGACCAAAAGATGACGAGCCTGAAACGTCACATGGTTGAAGACATTTAGCTACCTGACTAGTCCTTGTACAAAACACATTCGCATCGATCCGTACAAAGCACACTTATGTCTGACCCAAAGGCCAAAGATGAGGAGCATAAAACGTAACACCTTTTTTTACTTGCGTTCGTTTTACCTATTTCTGCAAATACATGCATATTTTTGGAAATCCGCATAGTATTTTCCTCCATTTGTGCGAACATATATGTATGGACTTAATTTTATGATACATGAATATCATATATATGAAACACCATTTCATAACATATAAACATTTTTTAGACATGTACGGATAATCAAAATCGCTAGAAAAAGTATGCCCACCTACTGAGGGCAGTTTTGGGCGACTCTTCAATTTACCGTCCCCGAACACGTCTTTGGCTTGTGGAGCCTGGCAAACACATGTAAGTAATAATGTGTCTCGTCACTCATCCATTCCATGTCGGTCACCAGGGCCGTCGATGGCCATGTTCGAACTGATCGATGGAACAGGGCCCCCAAATTCTAGGGGCCCCCAAATTCCTGCCGCATAGTAGGTATGTATCAAATTTTGCAATCAATTTGGTATTTTCTAGTGGGCCAGTTTCAGCAGGCAGCCAGGCAGCAGCCCATTTAACGTTTGTTTGCTTTTGTGGCCCACAATCTAGCACATGCGAGAGCTACCAGGCCACAATCGGTACGAGAAAACCAATCGACCATTTTGCCTCTTCGCCTCTTGCATTCCGTCGTCCGTGACCCTTGAGGCTTGAACGTCGACGATCTTGCCTCTTGCGCCTCTTGCGTTCCGATCGGCCGTCCGCGACCTTGAGGCTTGAGCGAAACCGCGAGAGCGACGCCGACGGCCGCATGCCTTCAGGCTTTAGCCCTTCACATCCAGATCGCCAAATCGGTCGACGAAAATTCACCTTGCTTCGCCGTTCGCCGGTCGAGAAGGCGTCTCTGAAATCACGGATCAGCGAACACGCATGAAGGTAGGATGGCTGCAACCTGCAAGTCTGCAATCTTGTCTAGTCGTCCCTGCTAGTCATGTTAAACTATTTGAATTGTTTTATTAATTTGTTAATATGAAACAGGACGGATCATGAATAATCTCAGAAAAACAAAATGTCAATCTAGTGTGGGAAAGAATAGGAAAAGAGAAAGATTGGAAGCAGCAACTCAGACGCAAAAGGGTGCTCTAGATAGACTCAATGGATTTTGTTAACCATTCCTGTTACGGTTGCATCGGCAGAAAGGAGCTTCTCCAAACTCAACTTGTTAAAATTTTATTTGCGGACTACTATGACACAAGAAAGACTCAATGGATTGACGACAATAGCACTTGAAAATGATATCCAAGAGAAGATTAATTACGTTGATATGACTGAAGATTTCATTTCAAGAAATATCAGGCGGATGATACTTTTTAGTAGAACATGAGGTCAGTTTGTTGCTTTAGTGGTGCTTTCAGTAGAATTAAGATTTGATATGTTTCTCTATATTGTTAAAAATAACATATATTAAACTGATGTAATAAAGTGAAAGTATTTTTAGTTGCTATGTCATGTAAAAAAATTAGATTTCGAGACCCCATTTTGTATTTCGCACAGGGCCCAATTTCTGGAGACAGCCCTGTCGGTCACCACTGTGCATCGATCTACGACGCCAACCTCCTACACGCCTGTGTTGCTGGCCAAGCATGCACAAGACTTGGACTTGATGGCCTCTTACCCAGATTCGGCAGCCTATCCGCAACGACGATGGCACACTTCTGGAAGACCGGCCTTTGTCGCGTTGCCGAAGGTGAAATCGATGGTGCCCTAGATGCGGCACTTTGTGGTAGAGCTATGTATAGTGCCAGGCGAAGAGTGTGTCCTGGACTCCCTGTAGCCTTTGATGGTGCAGCCGTACACCACAGAATTGTCCGACTCGGACAAGAGGGTCAGCACTAGGCTCCTACAGTGTTTTCCATAGTAAGGTTGTGGGCAATGAAACTCTAACCCTAAGCACATGAATTAATCCAACAAATTGATCCACAAGTTGAATTATACATGTTGGCATAGAAATTTGTTGTTACATACACGAAAAAGACAGAGCGTGTATAATATATTTTGTACCTATCTGAAAGTGTTGGTAAAATGAAAAGCATTTTGTAACCATTTCCATATCCATCGTTAGCTAATACCTTTGAATCAAGAAAAAGCTAAATGACTTAAACTAGTGAACGGAGGGAGTACCGTGTAAGAGGGGTAATTCTTTTTTTCTTTAGAGCAACAAGGAATCATTCCCGGTTCCAGTGATTGCATCAACGAAGCGTGAACCACGTTTTTACGAGCAGCAAAACAACAAAATAAAAGGGTGCACGGCCAGTTCAGCTATCCCAAGCATACGTAACATTAAAAAATACTACCTCCGTTTCAATATATGTCGTTTTAGCTATTCAACATGTTGTCTACATGCATACTAATATGAGTGCATATACACACTAAAATATTTCTACATACATCTAGATATATGTGAATGTGGACAAATGTTAAAACATCTTATATTTAGGAACACAGGGAGTAGTTGGTATGGTTGTCCGTGTGGTCGTCTTCTTTTTTCAGACGGTGGTATCTTCTCTGATCTAAGGTAATACGGAGGAGAAACAAAAAGTTGGCGGACTAGACGTTGTTGCAGTAGTCATGGGCAGAAGAAGATATCCTGAGCGGCTCCCCTCCCGAGCGGCTCCGGAGGCCCCCTCCCCACCCCCCCCCCCCCCCCCCCCCATCCCACCCGAACCTAGTCTACACCCAAGCCGCGATCTCTTGCCGCCGCTGCTGCCATCGACGGCGGCAGCGGCAGCAGCGCCCGTCCCGTCCAAATGACGATGGGCAGGACGTGCTCTCGGCGGCGCTTCATGGGAGGAGGTGGGGCGCAGGCGGAGGGCAAGGACGGCGTGGCTGGCCGGCCGGGGCCTGAGGTCCTTCAACGGGAGGGCGGTGAGGAGACGGCTGCGCGCCGCCGCCGGTCGTTCCAGTCACGTTGGTGGGCGTTTGGGTTTGCAATCTGCGCCTCGATCTTGGGCCTCTCGTGGACTTTGATCTGGACCAATTGACCCAACCTAGACTGGTGTTGTGTGGGATCTGGCGGTGTTCTCACCGTCTCTCTGCAGCCGTGCACGGTGTTGCCCTCTTCTCTGATGCCGTCTCGCTGGATGGCGACTAGAGGCGTGGGGGCCTGCAAGTCTTGCGAATAAAAGTGGCAGTCCTAATGTTTGTTCCGCGCGAAGACGAAGATCTACTGGATGCGTGCCCTCAATGATTTTGTCGGAGTGTCGAGTTATGAAAGGCTCCATCGGCGGATTCCATTGGGCGCCTCATGCCTGGAGATTGCTGGATCGGATGCGATTCGGTCGGGCGCACCCATATTTTTTTTCTGACCGTTTGGTTTCAGAGGGAGCGTTGCGAAACTCTGATGTCTGTTACCAGAAGGAGATATGTCTTTGACGGTCCATGGTGAAGTCAGATGTGGAGAATGTCATGAAAGTCGGGATATGAGGACTAGCGATGGTGGTTTGAGACTTTGTGGCGATGAGTAATTGGCTTGGTGAGCTGGGACTCGCAGCAACGACTGTTAGTGGGGCTGACATCACAGGAGAAGTCCACGGTCTTACCTTGCAGGGTCAAAATCCAAGGTCTGGCCTTCATTGATTATGCCTGGCAATGGTCTTGTTGAAGGCTTTTTTTTTTTTGCGAGCAAGGACTTCCTCTAGGGTGAAAACCTAGGATCTTTGATTGGGCGACGATGGCGCTTGTGCACTGTTTTCTTTTTGGAGGTGTCACTTTTGGAGGGTTTGGACTTCTCGTGTTGTTTTGGTGGTGTTAGTGTCCCTGTTACAAGGATCTAATCGTTGTAGCAAGATTTTTTTTTCTTTTTTGTAATTTTCTTTCTTTTTTTCGGCGGTGTGCATCCGTAATGTCATTAGAACAATGCGTTGTTGCAGAAACTGAGTGTAATTGATATTTTCACGATATTAACATATGCTTTTTATCTAAAAAAGAGTCATGGGCAACAGGCACCGAGGTGCCGGAGGGTGTAGAAGGAAGCACCAGAGTTGATGGTTGTCGCGGCTAGAGCGACGTGCCAGTGGCATCAGGACGAGGCACAGAGTCACCGCCAACACCCCTGCTGTGGACATAAGGAGAAACTCATTTATACAAGTATTGGCAGATTCCTTCACTTTTGGGCAACAAATAACTGAAGAACCGACCAACCAGACAACCGATGGTAATACAGTGTTCTTAAAGGTCCAAAAGTTGCAGCCGTGACTGGTATTCTCTGCCAAGAGCAAAATTGTGGACCTTTCATTGTCTGGTTATGGGTAAATACAGGGCATTTATAACAAAATTCAATTATCTGTATTTTCTATTAATAATCTTCCTGATATCCGTCAAATAATAAGTGTGCCAACACCGAGACTGGTACGGGCATACGAACTGCATACAAGCTGCAGCCGTGACTGGCATTCTCTGCCAAGAGCAAAATTGTGGACCTTTCATAGCAGCTTTACAAGGAACCTCGTCTGCTGGTCTCCACGGTCAGACAATCTTGTGCACTGCCGGAGCAGAAGCAGTTGTTGCGCACACTCAGGCTTTCAAAATCTCAACATACTCCAATGCCTTCTGCTTCACATGCTCGATTCTTTCTTCGTCACCCTGAGACTTCTCGTATCTCAGGTATTTCTTGAACAAGAACTGCAAAGGGAGAGCATGGCATTAACAAACTAACATTAATACAAGGAACACTAATGAAGCCTTTGTTAAAAATGATGACATGAATTTTCGTAACAGCAAATATCAGGTAGCGTAGGGTCCTCGGTGAAACAAGTAACAATCTTTCCAAACAATAATTCAGGATATCACACAAGGAAATGGAAGAGATAACAGTCAGTGATATGCAGGGAATCTAAGAGAGAGATGCTGTTCAAGTTTGAGCTATGCCAAGAGAGATTTGTTGTCCAAACCTTCATCTTTTTTGGAGGAAGACTAAGGCATGTCACCCTATCAAATAATGCACGTATAATTTCCGTGTCACCAAGTCGAATTTCCTACAAAAGATCATGACTGTCAATGAAACTGAATCAGTTGACAGAATAACATATAGAGTTGACAGTTTGCAAATGCAATATACTTGGTCTAGGTAAACACTCCAAAGATCTGTTCTTTTTGGATACTCCCGTAGGATCAGCTCAAATCTGGATCGCCCTTCCTCAGGCACACCGCACTTAAACTCCAGGATAGCAGTCTGTGAAAGAAACCTTATACGCTTGCTCTGTGGCAAGCTTAGAAGCGCGCGGTTTACAACGGATTTGATGTATTCAACATCCTTGCTTTGGTTGAGAGAAAACTGAATGCGGCGTAACCAGATCTGCAATTACATCATGCAGATCATAAATTTGCTCCAAATACAAACAAAATAGTGACAAACTAACCTTGCGCGAAGTTTTGAATCTTTTAGTCATTCTATCAAAAAGTTCATCTGCCAGTTCGTGCTGTTTAGTCCTCTCATACATTCCAAGAAGAGCCAAGTGCACCTTTTTGGGATCACAATATTGCAACGCTCTTTGGAATATCTTCTTGACAGCGTCCTTGTACATACCGACAACAAATCAGTATTTTTAGAGGAAATGCAAAAAAACTTTTGCGTTTCTTTATATTGGAAAGGTAGAGTTTGTTACATCCTCCAAGGAGGTTCAGTTACACTAGTAGCGAAGGAAAGATAATATAGTGTCATTTTCAACTTACCTCCCGTGGACTCCCGTATTCATTTTCAAGGTTAAAGTATGCTACCCATACGTTGAGTTTCTCCTCCTCTTCTCTTATGTTTATTGTTCTCAAAGCCCTAATAAACACGAGGGACACTTGTATCAAGATGAAAATTCAACTACATGTCTTTGCATATAATAGATTAACAAGAATAGCAATTTTGAAGGATTTTCAGAACAGTAACTTCTTATCACCATGGGTTATTCGAAAACTCATAACAAAATGATCTTTATACTGCAGATGTACCTTTCAGCCACTGAACGTGCTTTCTCAACATCCGCAAGGCCTAAGAAAAATGCCATATAGTTTATCCAGACGAAGCTACTATTTGGAGAGGTCCTAACCAACTTCTCAAATTCATCCGGAGTCTGCGGTGTATCTTTCTGTAAAGATCTTTCTTCCAAGGCACTGATTTCTATTTCCCTGAAGGAGAAAAAAACAGGGATTGAAGAGTCTGTGATCACACTGTTGAAAGTACAAGGAGAATGAAATATGTGAAAACCTTTGCTTTCTCTTTCTCGTCTTCTCCTTTAACCGGTTATCGCTCTTTTTCACATCTGATTCAGTTCCATTAGTAATTTCATCGCCTTTCTGATCACCCTCTTGGTCAGAACCTTCATATTCGTCCAAGGAGACCTGAAGTGGCGGAACAGAAACCCTGGGCTCTGGTCCCGGAAGAACTAAGGTCCTGTTCAAATCTCCAGACATCTCAGGGCCATGGCTGATGTTCTCGTTGTCATTTATACTATTAGTCAGATCAGGGTCGAAGTAAGATTTCTTTAGACCAAGGGACACTCGATGTCGTTCCTCATCAATCTGAACGTAAGACAAAAAAGGGAGTGAAATTTAGCACAAATTCATTGCAAACGACCAGTCTGATCATAAATAAAACTTGCCTTCAAAATTTTGGCTTTAACTATATCACCAGCTTTGAAGCAAGAGTTAGTATCAAGAACTGGTTCATCAGAAAGTTCTGATACATGACACAAGCCCACCTACAAAACAATGATCTACATGACATACCAGTTACTGATTACCACTTGCCTATCTAAATCTAAAGTACGAAAACATACCAGTTCGCTGCTTTGGATAGTCACAAATAATCCAAAGGATTCAACCCGCTTAACTTTACCATCAACAATGTCCCCAACATGCAGATCACTGTAGCTAATGTCACTCACCTTCTGTGATTTGCTACCAGTGCTTTTCCTAAGTGATACCTCAACTTTCCCTGATATTGGTTCTGCAGACAAGACCCTGCAGGATTTTTCCATCAGATCGATGAGAGATAACGTTTGTAGTTATATGTGCATTTGTTAATGGCAAGATCTAACCTTCCCTTCACAAGCATTCCAACTGAGAAATCCTTCTGAGGATTTTCAACATACTCATCTGACAAATTTGACAAAATGATCCTAGCCTCGACCATTCGAGAAAGCATGATGAAACATCCTTTGGCATTCACATTCTTCACATAACCCTACAGTGTTAGAAGAAAATGACGTTATTTTACTGTAGAAAACTTTATATAATTGGTAAAAGCCACAACTTCAAATACAAAAAAAGCCAGGACAGTCAAGAAACTACCGCAGAGAACTTCCTATAAATTGGTAAAAGCACAACTTTAAATACAAAAAAACAGGACAGAAGACTGATTTCATTTTTTCACACTACATTAGCAACAGTTTCTGCTCATTTACATGCTCAGTCGCACACAGTCCAACAAAACAAAAAGCCATAAACCATACAACCAAAACGTTATATTTACTGAGTGGTCAGGTATCTCTTGTACGAAATATAAGAAAAACAACTGTGCTTTGTTATAACAGCTTATAAATTACACCCAAGTTATATATTACCAATGTTGCAATACGATCTTCAAGTTCTCATTTCAAAATTTCCAAACAAAACGAGCATTGCTCAAAAGTGAGAAGCAAATACCTTAACCTCTGTACCGGGGCTCAGATCTTTGATGTTCTCAAACCGAGGAACGCAAATTGCCCTAACAAACAAAGATGTGATATAGTAAGTGGTAGACATGATTTTTCTCTAGAATAAAAGATTGGGTCGTAGTTTTGTTTCAGAAGACAAGCACAGCACAATGCCCCACATATAAAGGACACTTGGCAGCGGCAACTTATATCCAAGTTCCGTTTGAATTATAGAGTAGAATTCTCATAGAAGGAACATATTCAGCACTAATAAATTGTTGTTCATTAACGTATAAACAATACTTTTGCAAGCGACGGGACTTACGAATCATCAACTAATCCTCTTGAGCGATTATGATTTGCGCAGAGAATTGATGAGCGAAGTGATAGCTCAACTCGGACAGAACCTTCAGATGGTCGGCTTACAGCCAGGACCTTGCACTTCACGAACTGACCTTCATGGAATCCAGACAGGGGTTCAGGGAGCCACGAGTCAACAATTTCAGTATAATGAACCCTTCCATGAAGATGGGGTCCAATCTGGATAACAAGCCCACCAATACCAGGTAGAATCCTCTGAATGCGTCCACCAATGATATCTCCTTCCCTCGTGTGTTCAGTAGTAGAAGAGACTGATTTTTGTGTGACATCTGCATTTTCGAGCATGTGTTGATCACCAAGTGCTTTCAGCCTCAATAACCTTTTCTCTCTGTTCACCCCAATAATTTGTCCTTTCACTGCTTGGCCGACACTATAACGCTGTTGGAACTCTTTTAGTTCATTAGGCTCAACTGAACTATCGAGAATAAACAATTGAGCCATAACATCTCTTGATACACTTAACCAGACCCACTCTTTATCCACCTTGACGACATAAGCACGCACAATGCCATTAATTGAATTATCAAGTTCAGCTTCAGGGGCCTTTAAGTCTTCCGAATCTGGTGTTAAAATTTCCCAATCAGAAAAAACCCAGCAATCAGGAAACCAAGTCATCACAAATAATAAGAAACACCAAAAGTATATAGCAATGAGTAAACTAAAAGGAAGTGGTTGCATATATGTGCAATGGACACATAGAGAGATTTCGGCACAGTATACCTTTAAGCACAGATGGTTTAAGAGATAGTTCCCATTTCAAATTCCTGTCACTTTTTGCTGAATGTTCCGCAACAATTCTTGCGTGGACCTTTTGCCCGATTTTGAGTTTACTAAAAGGATTCTCACAGCAATGTTCTTCTAGGACCTAGAAGAAACATATCACAACTCACTGATCCACTATTACATATGAAGATTTCTTTAAATAAAGTCCAGTATATACCTCAGTAATATGGATTCTTCCATGAAGGTTGACACCAAATTTTAAAATAAGCTCAAGTGGCTTGATGTCGATAATCTGCGACCGAACAGGATAAATATTTATAAGCTAAGTATGTCAAAATAGAGTTAAAGAGTGACTAAGAATACAACTGCTATAAAAATGGTTGTACCTCCGCTTCAACAAGTGAACCAACTTTGTAGTCTGATTTCTTCTTAGCCCTTTTAGAACTAGAGAGTCTCGAATCTTGTGCTGACGCTTTCGGGAGTAGAATAAGTCTTCCAGAAGGGTCAGAACTTGGGATACCTCCAACAATAACAGTAATGCTTCAATAAAAACAAAGAAAATATAAGAGGAAAATAATACTCGGAACTGTAACAGTATGTGTACAAGGAAAAATGGATAACTGTTGCAAAATTCTAACATCAAAACAAGCAACTTCGAGAAAAGCTACTGGCAGTCATATTGCTTTATTGAGAAAGACTGAACTCAATAAGGATTGATTTATAATTACTATGCAGTGTGTACAGTTCAATCAACCCTTAATTCAAGTGAGGATCAAAAAATTCTTGAGCACAAATAGTCAACGGTGTGTTGCATTGTTAAGCCATCGACGAGCTCAATTAAGCTGAGTTAGAGCATTTCCAATACTGATCTCAGTTCAAATAATGATAATGTTGCGCTCGAGACGAGTTTAGTAGTAGCCCGGATCACGGGTCGCTGCCGCAATGCCGCATACAACAACCCAGAGTCGTCGACCCAATTCGAGGGTCGGGGACGACCAGATCAATATGCATGGATGGCCAGGGTGTGACCCCGCACACTATTGAAGTAAATTCACATTATTTACCTCTCCCCATTAGCATAGTGGTGGTGAGGAAGCAATTGTGAGTTGTAATCCATCAATGGTGCAAAGCCTATTGCATGATTATACTCGGGGACGGAAAGAACCTGGATAGAACAAATAATGAGAACAGTTAAAGTAATATAAGAATAAATTGGTCATATGAACAGAGTAAGTTGCACACCGCATAGCTGTCTTTGACTATCTCCACAACTGCATTCACTTCTTCGTTAAGTTCTAAGTCCAAAACCGCAGCTCTGTGACGTTTCTGAAGTGCAACCAGCAAACCAGTCCAAGATAACAAAAGTTAGTGTCAAACAAATTGAAATTGATATGATTAGAAGAGTAGTAGATTGAGTAATCATGCAGACGTTTTATTTGGTGAACCAAAAGCAAATGACATGCAAACTGAGATTCAGAAACAAATGTTGACAACATTCTCCAGAGTTAAGCTGCACTGCAAGAATTTAGCCCATCAAGCAAGCACTACAGATAGGAAGGGCACTATAGCAATTAACATTTCAGTGGGATAAACTACTAGACCGTGCACAAACTACTAGTACCAAGTGACCAAAAGATAATGGAAAAGAAAATTCTTAACCAGATAGACATATATTGCCGAGACGATTGACGGAAGCTGGATTATTACCTTCTTTTTCCCATCCTTGCTGGCACTGTCAACTAGTTCTGGTTTAAGGGATAGATTTACAACTCCATCAGAAAAATCCACAACAAGACCCTTCACAGAAGTACCCACTTTTACTGTACTGCCACCAACTGCAGAAGAAGAAAAAAAATCAATTTGTAATCAGTTACACACTTCGTTCACAATTATAAGATGTTTTAGTTTTTTTTTTGAAAAGCATGTATCTAGACTGTTTCAGTGCATAAGTTCACTCATTTTGGTCAGTATATAGTCCACATTGAAATATCTAAAACTTCATATAATTGTGAATGGATGGAGTAGTTAAGAAGCCATAAAAGGAGAAAATGAGCTACTTACGTTGATGATGTTCAATTAGACCAACAACATCCGGATAGTCTTTGAAGTTAAGGATAACACCATATTCTTCAACACCTCCCACCTCCCCCTTAACCAAGCTACCAACGCCAAAAGATTTCAGCAAATCATGAGAAGTACTAGGACCTGAATACTTCAATGCCGCAATCTAGACCAACAAGGTAATACCAATTGTAAGTGTACACATTAGAGCATATTCTAGAACAAGGTTAATATGTATCAGAAAGACAGAAACATAAAGGTGCAAACTAGTAAAAAGAGTTTAACAAAACAGAATCTCTTTTTTATGATATTTTTAAACGATCTACAGTGGTGGCATTTCCATCTAGCAAAGCTTAAATTTAGAGAAAAAGAGTGGACACTAACATCAATGATCAACGGTGCTGGCAAGTCTAGATTATGCTGGACTTGCAAACAACACATCCCGTATGCCCTATCTTGTGCAACCTTATAACCTACATGCCAGAGGTTCAGGTGTACTTAAAACACTTGTGCCTACATGCCAGATTATGCTGGAGCTGCAAAAAACACAACTGACATGCCCTAAATTATCTTGTATAAGTTGATAACCTACATGCCAAAGGTTCAGGTGTACTTATACCACTTGTGCCTCAGGTGACAATTAGTCCTCTTAGTTTTTCAGCGAAACTGTTTCTCAGGGTAGCTAGCAAGAAGCTATTCCATGCTATTTCACCTCAACACCTAGACATTTCGCGGCTATTTTAGAACATAACATATGATGTGTTCGCCAAACATCGAAGTAAATATAATAGTAGCCTTTTAACTTTAGCTGAACAGGTCTCCACAAGCAAATAATGATTGCACTTGTAGGTTCCACTCAGAGGTCACCAATAACAGCTTTCGTCAATAGCTTTTATTATCGATGCCCTTGCACAAAATTCCACATTGCTAGCAACTACAAATAAGACTTTCCTTCAACCGTTTAATCTTTTTTTATCAGGATTCAACCGTTTAAATTGGAGTAAGATAAATGATTTAGACTATGACCTTCTGGTCTAGAAGGAAATATCCTTGAATAAATGAACAATCGGCTGAAGAGCACATGGACTGTTGGAGTGAAAGCTTCACTCGAGCAGATTCTGCATTTACCTATAACAAATAATGAACCATTCAGAATATAAAGCAAACAATGCAGCATCCAAACACGAAAGTACGAACAGCAGAATGTCATACATACGTTGAGGACATGACTCCGAACTGATTGGCCAACACAGAACGCATCAGAGAGCTTTTCTATCGGCCTATCAACTGCCTTTGGTAAACAAGATTAGTCTTCCTTTTCAGATAAAAGAGAGAACAAAGACAAGACATGCAAGATAAAGAAAAGAGAGAGTGGCAGGGCTAAGACATGCTTACTTTATCCTTGGGGGAGAAACCAGTTAGATGTCCAAGAAAGCGAACAAAACAACCAGCTTCTATGATGTTACAAATATAACCCTAAGGTAAAAGGAAATTTCAGCTGACTTGCTCATTAAAAAGAACTGAAACAAAATTAAGAACTGTACATGAACTATAGCTCCCGCTTGCATCTGTGATAGCTCTGATGGAATGTCACTAGCAGTGTTGATAAGTGAATGCTTAGCGGAAAGAATTAAATTTTGTCCTTCGGCATCTGCATAGCATGATACGGAAAGGCAATAATTAGTCAAGTACTACCCACATGAATAAAACAACAGAAGTGCATGAGAAGGATCTGTAAAACAAATTGATCATAAGAGGAACATGCTATATACAGACTTAGTCATGCAACAGCTCAAGGTTCTTCATATGCAAGTACAAATATTACTATTACAATGTACTCCCAGGAACTGAACAGCAGGTAGAAAATTGTACATTGATTCATAAAAAATGAATAACAAAAGAGCTAAGACTTCTATGACTTTACCGAGAACTAAAAGTTGGTTGAACTCATGCCCAGGCTTCAACAAATTCTTCAACTGAGCAGCTTGGCCTAATTAAGAAAAAAAAAGTAATGGATGAGCCTAACAAAGATGCACAGATGAACCAAGGAAAATAATTGCAGATGTGCGGGTGTTCAAGGAGTTGGTGTCTGTGTGGGGGGGCATGGGGGCAGAGAGTCCGAACAGCATGGACTAAATATTTCACAATCACAGGCAAGGATATACCATGATAATCTGCCAACTGTTCATTAAGTATAGATCCCTTGGAGAAGCCATTGACACTAACAACAACAGCTGCAGGAGTGAGTCGCTCCACAACACCAGAGACAATAGTACCCACCTTTGCAGTATCGGCTTGAATGACCCTGCAGAAAAGTGAAATTTTAGTTGTCAAGCTACGCAATACAATAGGAAAATTGCCTGCCAGAAACCCAGGTACCGGTTCACTAACCAGGCAGGGACCTTTTTTGGTTAAAAGTCAGTTCCTAGGTCAACAAGAGACTGCAAGTATTGGGAATGACCATAGCTAACAATAATAAGCAAAGAAAAGGAAAGACGTAGCAAAAACGAAATGAACGAAATGAACGAAGGAGCAATAGCGGCTCCTTTTTCTGGAGGCCGCACTAGGACTAACGTGTTTTTTCGGACATATGCTAAAAACAAGTCTACGCGACTCTGATTATAAATTTAGTCTCGTATTAATACAAAAAGTGCTCCAGCCAGTTTCTTGGAAAGTAAACGTATTCCATATATCCAGTAAAAGTTATTTGCTACTCGCTCCGTCGAGGAGTGCTGCAATACCGACTACTCCCTCCGTTTTTTAATATAAGATGTTTTAGCTTTTGTCCACGTGCACATGCACACAAATGTATGTAGACACATTTTTGTGTGCATGTTCACTCATTTTAGAGTGTATATAGACAACATGTGTACCACCTAAAACATCTTATATTAAAAAACGGAGGGAGTATGTTTTTAAATCATATACTTACAAAAATAACAACTGGTACATATTATAAAAGAATATGCAAGACAGATTCGACGAAATTGTTTTTCTTTGGTCACTAATAATTTCAAGTGGTGCTGAAAATCTCAAACGGGTAAAATTGCGCAGATCCAATGACGACCAAAATTTCACTACAGAAAGAGTAATTATAACCCACTCCAACATATCCAAGTTTTGAGAGATGCAACCGAAAATAAAAATTCCATCATCTCACAAACTACCCTTCAACATATGATCTTACTGCGGAACATATCTAGTGATACCAACATTTAAATGACACCATAATATGGACGTCAAAATGGTATCATTTAGTGTTAGTATCATCAGATATGTTCTCCATCTTACTACATACACATAAGAGCAAATGCTTGTACACTGGGCCTCAACCAATCAATAACTAAGATCAATCCCTTAAAAAGGGCCAATATTGAGCCCTCTAAAAAAATAGAAAAATGACAGGAAATATAATCATTAAATGGCCTTAAAATATTAAGTCTATTGAATCAATGCGGCAATTACCCGTAACCATGCAGAAGAAAACTGGATATGAGAAAGAGAGCAGAAAACAATAAAAGAACAAGAAGCACTCACCTATTAGAAGATGTTGCAAAACTAACATTTAGCTTCCTTGAAGCGGGGTTCACACTGACAATTCTACATTTGACAACTTGTCCAACGTGATGAACACTTTCAGCTTCAGTGCCTGGCTCTAGTCCAAGCTCAGATCTAGTACAAATTAGGAATATGTCAAAGGCGGAGAAATTTAACAAAACAATAGTAACTATCAAGAATAGCACAAGACAGATCACACTCAAACTTTCAATTTCAATTCATTAAACTCAACACAGACAGAAACTTCAAAGACAAAAAGACCATGTTTTCATCATTAAGGTCAACACTTAATGCGAACAAAATGTGCTGCAGTTATAAACAGCTAGCTGATGAATTTCATAAGAAAATGAGGGATCAACCTGCTAACGAAACCCTGAACTCCGTTGTAAAATCTCACAAAGCAACCATGCTTTTCTATTTTGGTAATCCATCCATGAGTCACTAAACCGATCTTGGCATCAGCATATGAGGCCAACACTTCAAGTTTTGATTTGACCTGAAGGAAATCCAAATATTATTATTCAGCTCGCACTCAGGCAAGGAAAGCAATGCTGCAAAACATATGATACCCAACTCTTATACAAGAATGAGGAATGGTGTGAAGAATAATACTCCCTACAACCATACTTTACATGGCACGCAAGTATTTCGAGTTTCAACTTCAACCATCAATTTGAGCCAAAAAACATGGGTTATGTGCTACAAAAATTATATCATTTGAATTTGTATCCAGAAATAACTCATATTATCGGTCCATGATGATCAAAGTTCATTCATGCGTCATGTAAATAGGGACAGAGGGAGTATTCCATCATGCTCTACAGATTATACAATAATTTGCAGGATAATAAACATTTCAAGGGTAATTGGCTAAGAGTACAGTTAATATACCAGAGACTTCTTGTATGTCACTGTTATTCTCTTGGATTTGCAACCCAATACACGAAAAAGTAGTTCAGCTCCAACCTACACAAGAGAAACAAATTGTGTGTCAATAATGGACACGGTGTGCATCTTTAATTCTTTATCATGTAGCAGTTTCATCATATGTGCAATGGAAATTAAGAGGGAAACAAAAAACACAATAGCACCTTAAATTTCTTCGGTGGCTTTACAACATTGTCTAACTCAGACATGTGAGGAAGCGGGCAAAGTGCTTTCACACCACTGGAAAACTGCACAATTGCGCCGAAAGGCTCAACGGTAACAACCTTAGCTCTCACTACCATTCCTGGTTTGACATCAGCATGAGTGAAAACAGAACCCTCAAAAGCACTGTCCTGTAAAAAAATACAGCATCCAGATCCTCAGATACCACCTCTTTTGCTAAATAAATATGATACAAAAATGCAAACATTGTTGAGTGTCAAAAAGTTGGGATGTAGCACGGACCAGGGTGTATCAATCAATAAGGAATATTAAATATCAAAATGGGTGAAGTGTATGGATATTCAAAAGTAAACAAGGGCATAGAATAAAAACTATGTACAAAGATGATTACTTTTAGGGTGCCTAGAGCAACTCCTTCAAGATGTCTCACTCCCAGTACACGGACACGTGTCAAGCTGCCTTCCCTAAACTTCTTCTCAACGTTCTTCACATCCTTGTCTGATACATCATGTATCTGAAGATCACAATTGTAATATCCAAATGTTAAGATGGACCTTAATGCAAATTAGAATAAAGGCCTTCAGTGATGACATGCAACAGAAGATGGGACCTTCTTAAAACTAGAATATTCAGGCAACAAAATATCCAAAATAAAACGTACGCTAACAAATCCAGGTGATGGAGTTGGAGAAGGTATTTCAAGAAAAAGACCAGCCCTTTTATCCATCCTCAGCACTCGTGATTTGTCATAGATTTCTCCAACTTTAACATTCTGCATTGGGAAATAATAAATGAGTAAGATTAGGACAGGAAAGCCTCACTTCAACCATACACTATATTCGACTAAAGCCAACTATGCAGAAATAGATGGAAAGATTCAAGAGTGTATCAAAAGATATGGTCACTCGAAACCAGAAACTTACAATAGGGGGTACTTTTAGACGAAGTAAATGTTGGTTCAGTGTAAGCCCAACTGCTCTTGTCGACGGATCAACAAATAAGATCCGGGCGTTGACCTGCAAATTGTAGCACAATGGAGAATGAAAAATGCACTCATAAAGTCCATGAAAATGTTATCTGGATAGTATGTTTCAAAAACAGAACCACTGATTGGAAACTGGACAATTGCAAACGAACGACCACAGTTAAATTATTCGATTAAATTGGCAGCAAACTAAACTTGTGGCATGCATGGACCATGTATCTGCTACTTTTCTAGCCAGAATCCACTTCAGATAAATGTGGCAAAGAAAAGAATTGCAAGAGTTGACACACCCTTCTCAATTTTAGAAACAGGCAATTAGGAGGGTGACAAGTGGGCCAGCCAGCCAATCTTTTGCGGCTATGATGACAAAGTTTATAATCAGCTCTTTTTCCAGACGCTTATACACGTCTTTGACCTTTTTCTCTAATTATATGTTAGCAACATTAGTAAGAGATAATTATAAAGAAGTGCTTTTCATGAGAAATCTAAACAATTTTTTATGCGAAGGTTTAAAAGTGTGGCTGCAAGAAATCGAAACGACGACTAAAAAGAACACGAGATTTCCGCCAGTGCTTGACAAGTTTAAACATACAATATCAAGTCACCGCATAAATACGGTTGAAAATCAAGTTCAACATGGACAACTCGTGGCATGCTCACATGTCCAAGCGTCGTGGAAAGTAGGGATTTGTATCTTGTGGGGAAAACAATATCCCCTTTGTTGAGAAAATAATCATAGTATTAAGTTCACCATGGACAACTCGTGGCATGCTCACATAGTGTTATTTTAACACGCAAGAACACAAACACGACAATATCCACATAGCTTTTGTATCTATTAGAACCATGAAACAGATGAGTACCCTAAGCAGTAAGCAACCAACAGAGTTCGTCAACAGATAGATCACAGAAACCCAGCATGAAGAACTAAACAGGTAATAAATTATGTATTGTACACTTAAAGTTTTAGAAAACAAATGTCTGAATTAAAAAAACATTTTTTAAGGAATCATAACCCTGACAGGAAGGTGCTACAAGAGAATTCATAGTAAGGTCAATGGACGCAAAATAGATGCAAACATTGCTCACACGCATTAAAAAAAATTGACACGTGCAAATATTGTAGACTCAATGGCCACAACAATTAATAATGAATACCTTCTTATTCTTGCTGTAATCGTCTTTCCAATTACCAGAGGGGAAGGAGTTTGACAAATTAAATATATCAGCCTGACAAAGAAAAGATGCTTAATGTAAAACATTAAATAAGTAGAATTTGAGCAAAGTTAAAAGATAAACATACTCAAGTGGTGAGAAAAATATTACCGTTCCAGTGAAGTAAGTAAGAAATGATAGCATAATCCCATTTTCAAGGACTGAATGAACACGTGCACTCATCATCATGCCAGGAATTAAATGATCAATAGAAAGTCCTTTCAGATCCTTAATCTAGATAAAAGCAGCAGCATAAATTAGTGATAACTACAGAATACAGAATACAGAATAAACTTAAGAGCCCTTGAATAAAATTAAGCATACAATGGATTTAGAGAGTAAGTCTTCATCGGAACTCAAGTGAACAATTGAGCGAGGTTTATCAATCGCCTTCACGACACATTGTATGAGTTGTCCCCTCTCAATCTTCACAGTTTCTACAAAAGAATACCAGTCGATTAACTTTTTGGTATCTCCCAAAACGGAACAGCATGATCAGTATTTCACAATGCTTGAGAAGGAGATCAAAGAGAATTGTTTGAACTTGGAGGTATAAAGCAAACATGCACATCAGTACCACTTTTCATAATAATGTTAAGCAGTAAGTTAGCAGGCACCCAGGAAATCTTTGACTTATTGTATTACGTGGCTCGTGTTCGGTAATGTATTAGAAAATACAATTATGATCAAATATGCCAAATCACGAGTGGAGAGAGACACGAGCAAAGCTTACAAATCACTGAATTCGAGTCCCCATATTTAACTATATTTTGTACATTATACCTTGCATAAAGTGTAACCGCTGCCTATATTAACAGTTTAAAACAACAAAAGGATACATCTGAGTAATATATGTACCTAGAAGTACACCGAATACCAAGAGAAAACTGAATATTGCCATTATAAGCAATGACGAAATATACCGCTATAGGCCAGTAAGCTACTATGTTGCTCTGCAAACAGCAGTTATACAAGAAGCTGCTAATGTAGACCAATAACTGGCATAAAGTGCAGTTATCTAGGCATGTGCAATCTATGAACAAACAATAAATAATTGTAACTGTGACCTGAATAAGTAATCACCAATGTCTACCTTTGTCAGCCTTTGGCATAAATCCACTAAAGGTGGATACTCCGAAATAAAGAATGTAACCATGGTCCTCAATGCTTTTCACTTGGGCAGTGAGTACCTGAGAAACATAACAAGCAAGAGTTAGCTCAGAATCTAACCTATCAAGAGAAGTATAAAAAAGGCATAAGTAGATAAGAGACAGCCTATTGAGCAGATTATGGATACTGTAGAAGTTATTGGGTGAGCAATAACACCTTCCAAAAGTTGAATACGGTAGATGGATAAAAGACTGCCAACTGAACTAACTCTTGATAAATGAAAGGTGACTGGGTGAGCAGAAACAATTTAATAACAATTACCAAAGATTGTTCCATTAAGTTTCTCATTGCTGTATATGCAGTTGCAAGGATGCTTCGTTTGCTGCTATTAATACGCCCAAGTTAGGGAGGTAATCTCAAATCTCAAAAAATATCTCAATTCTTTGCACAAGTTGGTTGCCAGTTTGCCACAGCATGCTGAGTCTGACTTCACGGAGAACTCTCACTGCTCTCCGTTAATTTTACACCCCTACCTGTCACCCTTCCTAACCCTTTCAGTAAAAATAATTTGGGTGATCTGTTTATCAAATTTGTGCACAAATGAAGTGGCTGTTTCACTGATAGGCAAGATTGCCTTCTACAACAGAGTGAAGGTCACGGCATGATTTTTTGCCTGGTCAGTCGTAAGGCTCAGAAAGCCAGGCTCTGCACATTGTGGCAAACTAGCAATCAACTTCTGCAAAGGGTTGAAATCTTTTTTAGATTTGAGCTTACCTCCCTAACTTGGGCGTCTTAATGGCGTTCTCACTAGTGTTCCTCTTTTTCCTTTCCATTTTGACAGTGTCGAGGTGAACTTTTTTTTTTTGCGAGAGACGTGATCATGCTTGGGTGTATGCTCTCACATGTTTCAGCTCTGTTGGGTGGTTGTTGTTTTATGTGTGCGAATTTTACCTACAGTATATTCATTTGCTACCAAGTATTGATCAACTTTGCATTATGCTATAGTTGTACATCTGCAATCAGAGACTAGGGTGTTCCCACTGGTGCTCTCACATGTTTCAGCTCTGTTGGGTGGTTGTTGTTTTATGTGTGCGAATTTTACCTACAGTATAAACATTTGCTACCAAGTATTGATCAACTTTGCATTATGATATAGTTGTACATCTGCAATCAGAGACTAGGGTGTTCCCACTTGTGTTCCCGTTTTCCATTTTGACCGTTGAGGTGAACATGCTTTTTTTGCGAGGTGAACAGACATACTTTGGTGTATGCTCTCACATGTTTCAGCTCTGTTTGGTGGTAATTGTTCTATGTGTGTAAATTTTATCTAGGGTATAAATATTAGCAGACGTACAGCGATTTGAACAATTTCATATTATGCTACAGTTGCACATCTGCAATCAGAGACTGGTACAATTGTGGGCTATGATATTGTACATGTCAAGAACTAAGATTGACAAGGATAAGGAAGATGTACATGATCATGTTGTTCTTTCCTAAGAGTTAAGCTGGAATCATGCATATCTAGAACCAAGGCGAACTCAGCTAAGAAAACAAGTTGGATATAAATACCATTCCGTCCTGGATAGCATCCAGAGAAAGACCTTTGTGCATCCGGCTCAACCGCAAGGATAACCAAACCCGTTTGTTTACTTTTCCTTCTTTCTTGTCATCGTCCACTCGCAGAACCATACAAGGTACAAGCTGACCAACATGGACAACTTCAGCACATATACTGCCCTCGTTATCCTGCACAAAGAAAAACATGTTCACAGTGAAATAGAGTGCGTAAAATCAATATCACCATCATTTGGATTTGCTTGTTAACAACTTGGAGAAAAAATAACTAATTCCAATTTTTGTTATTACTGGCAGAATATAAATTGCAAAAACCTTGAGAAAAGAGATATAAAATATCCAATACCTTGCTATTTCCGTGCAAAGCAATATCCGAAACTTCCTCTGTGAGAACAAACCCTCTCATTCCACCTGGTAGACTTACTATAATGTCCTTTTGGTTAACTTCAATCACGACACCCCAAAGCTTCATGTTTGGTGAAATATTCTGACAAAAGAGAAGAAAATAATGGTTTAGCATGGCCGTTTCACCAAACTAGCAGCAATCTCATATCGTCTCAGTAAAAAAGCGAACAAAGAATCCATATCTAACTAGTAACTTCTGCTAATGTAGATCACATCGAGAACATAGCTGACCATTAAAAGAGACATTAAGCTTAATGGAAAACTGACCAAGTTTTGCTCAATTCACTCGTTCAAAATGATGATTAATATCACCCAATACAAGGGAATTCCCATCTAACAAAAAGTATTTCTTCAAGTTACTCTGATATTTAGAATTGCATTCACTCTGATCTTAAGAATTGCACAAGTCACTGTCTTTCTGGTCCTCGAAGGCTGGAACACTTGATATATTGTGTTGTGGACAAGGTTAGGGCACTGAACACAAAGAAAAGGAAAAATTCGACCTTGAATGAACTGATGTTACACCTCACGGGCACCAGCCATCTGACGCTAACACACTATGTAAGAATTAACTTATCATAGTTCATATTGTAAGGAACCTTTGTCATTTTAAAATGTAGATATGTTATAACTCACATTCTTAAGTGGAGAGTGGAGACTACCATTTTCATGCCATACTTTGGGAGCGCATTGTGGCATGTGTTGTCAAAGTCCTAAAGCTGTTAGGCATATGCTACATGTGGTGCCCGAGGCTCATAGCTATTACTCGCAATTGGACTGCATATATATTATATATATAAGCAGTGAGGGTTACAGCGTCAGAACATTAGATTGCCAAGGTTCTCATGCGGGGTCAAAAGGGTACTGCTGCAACCTGACAGCCCTTGATTCATGTATTATGAGGGTTGCAAAGAAAATCCTGCAGAGTAACAGTTTGAGAGAGTAAAAACCTTGAGGGTTATCCGATTGGCGAAGCGTGGGAGCTTCCCAGTGGTAGCCCCACCAAAAAGGGTCCCCAGGTCGTCGTCGCCGTCGATTCCTCCTAGCGGGGCGTTGGCGTTCCTCTTCTTCTTCCCCCTCCTCTCCTCCTTCTCGAACTCTGCCTCCGCCTCTGTGCGCGCCTCCTCCCGCTCATCCCTGCTGAGGAGACTGCGTCCACCTGCGCACGAACAATCAATTATAGGAAATCGGCAAGCGGAGGGGCGGGCCAAGCCGCGGAGCAGGTACTCACCTCTGGGGAAATCGCCGTCGTCGGCGGCGTTGAAGAGGGCTGCAGCATGCGGCGCCGGCTGCTGCTCCTGCTGCTCTGTCTTCTCCACCTCCTTGGGGTGTTTTTTGAATTCCTTGCGATTAGGACGGAGCTCCGGCTTGCCCGGGCGGTCCGGGCCCTTGCCCTTCTTCCTATCGCCGTGCGGCGCCATGGCGGCGAGCGCCCGGAGTGAAGGGAGAAGGGACCAAGAGTTCCGGAGTTGAAGCTGGCTGGGTGGAGGAGGCGACGGCTCTGAGATTGGCAGCGGCGGCGCCGGCCTATGGAGAGAGGGTTTAGGTTTTTGGTGAGGTTTAGGGGAAGGGGTGGCGAGAGGAAGATAGCGTGTTTAGTTTCACGTTGCTGTTCTGAGCCCAGATCGTTGGGCTCAGCTTTAGTTTTAATCATGGGCTGGAAGCCCAATTAGGAGAGTATCTGGCCCTGTTAGCTAAGTGGGCCTGGATCCTTCGATGTGGTCGAGTTTGAGTCGGAGTCGGTGTCGCGTTTCAGCCGCTTAGCTCTATATAATCTCAAGTACGTATACGGGGCGAGGAGCAGAGCAGCCACCGAAGAGCTAGCCGGCCGACCGGCGAGATGGCGCTCTCGGAGCAAGCGCAGAACGTCGGAACGGCGCAGCTCCCTGTAGCGTGGCTGGAGGGTGACGTGCTCGCCGAGTATGTGCGCTTCCTTGAGGAGGTGGAGGAGAAAGCGCCGGTTGCCGTTCCCGGCGGCGTCAAGTGGCTGGAGGGGGACGTCCTTGCCGAGTTCCTGCAGTTCCTCGGGGTCGGGGAGGACAAGTCGGTCGTGCAAGACGGCAGCAGCAGAAGCAGCAGAGGAAGCAACAGCGGCGATTACATGGATGAGGAAGACGACGAGGAGGAAGAGATGGAGTATCTGCTGCGGCACATCATGAACCTCCCGGCCTTTATGGCGCGCTCGGCGGCCGCCGCCTCGGTGCAAAAGTAATCGGGCCGGCTTGGTTCGGATTAGGAGAAGCTCTGACTATATCCTGTAGTTGTCCTGCTCTCAAGTTTGTTCTAGAACAATGATGAACGAGTGAACGACAGATATCATCAAGGACGAAAATAGCAAAAGCTGGCTTTGTAAATTTATCGACACATGGAGAACCTAATTGCACTACTTGCCTTTGTTTGTTCTATAATGATGCATATCATTTGAAACTAGTTAAATACCCGTGCGTTGTTACGGTCCCGATTATAATGCACGTAAAAATCTATTATATACTTAAAACACAGGATAACCAACGGTAAAGATTTATCAATCTGAAGTAATAAAATCCCAACGGCTGAGATTAATATACAAGGACCGAAGCACATGCACGTGCGACATAAAAAAACATGATTAGGCACCGTGTACGATAAGAACTCCAGCGAACAAAATCTCTACCTAAATAAACACGTATCTCTTGGCCCCATATCGATCGTGTTTGGTGCTGCTTTGATCCGATCAACACGGCAGCGATGAAGATGGCGACTATCATGCGTGATGAGCTCGAAACACAGGATAACCAACGGTAAAGATTTATCAATCTGAAGTAATAAAATCCCAACGGCTGAGATTAATATACAAGGACCGAAGCACATGCACGTGCGACATAAAAAAACATGATTAGGCACCGTGTACGATAAGAACTCCAGCGAACAAAATCTCTACCTAAATAAACACGTATCTCTTGGCCCCATATCGATCGTGTTTGGTGCTGCTTTGATCCGATCAACACGGCAGCGATGAAGATGGCGACTATCATGCGTGATGAGCTCGAAGGGACAACATCGATTTGGCTCCAATCAAGCTATCTTGAGGAGACGACGGTGATCCAGTGTGCGACTGCATATCTCTTGGGCCCATATAGATCGAGATTGGTGCTGCTTTGCTCCGATCAACACGGCAGCGATGAAGATGGCGACTATCATCCGTGATGAGCTCGAAGGGACAACATCGATTTGGCTCCAATCAAGCTATCTTGAGGAGACGACGGTGATCCAGTGTGCGACTGCAGTTTGAATGACTCATGCAATCTCTCCTATGCCGCTATGGTCCTAGGAGGAAGGATAGCAAAGGCCATAATGGCGCAGATGACGCAGCAGACATATCCTGGCGAAAATCCGGGCCCGAAGCCGTCCATGCAGAGATCTAGGTCGTGGTGATGGAGAGGTGCATGAACAGAGGTTAGTATAGTCCAACATGCGTGATTTTCTGCAGGCCAGGATGACGATCAGATCGATCCATGTAGCCGGCGTTCATAACGGTGGTCATATTCCATCTCAAGATTAGAGCGCGGCTGTGCGAGCATGTTCTAGGCATCGGAGCATGATCGCCAAGGACGTCGCCAGGCTGACACTTTTAGCCGTGCGGCCGGATGTTCTGCAATTCCACATAGCAGCAGCTTGCAAGGTTTGATCGTCTAGCCCAAGCTGCACTCATCAGTTTGCTGATTCTCAATAAGTAATCCTACATTGCAATGTATTATAAAAACACTTGTATGATTAGAAGCAGGAACCACCATTTAAAGCATATGGATTGATCACCCGGACTTCTAACTATTGTTTTCAATCTATTCAAGCTACGTGACATGATTGTATGAATCTCAATGCAATTCAAAGGTCTTGCTTCCAAACTGAATGTCTTCAGGCAATACTGAACATATTTGCATTTGAAGGAAAAGAAGATACCGAGTGCCAAATATTATTTTCGCTGTATTCAAGGTACATGCCATGATTGTCTGAATCTCAATACGACTGTAAGGTCTTGCTTCATGACTGAATTTCTGCATTTAAGTGCAACTCTGTAGGTTCTATTCAAACTAATTATTGGATTCAGGTATAGTACTTAAAACTGGTGATGCTGTGATGTACTTTTTTGAGTAATGAAAAAAAAGCTATGTTGTTTCCGCAGTACAATTGTACAAATCGATTTGAAGGACACAAAGACAATAAGATTCACTCCAGCGAACCTACTGGATTTGAAAGTCGTAGACAAGCGGAATCAGACCATCCATCTGATATTCTGATCACGCCGGTACATGCTGCTCTACGCGCTGCCGGCCAGTCTTGCCAGCTCCGGTGCCTAGAACGCCGTGCTTGCTCTACAAATTCGATTTGGAACAAGCGGAAGAGGTGGTCGTGGACATGCAGGCACATGAGCCAGATTACAGTTATAGTACTGTCGTGGACTATGTCATTGTGTGCTTAGCCGCTATAACCAGGTAACTGCTCCCTCTCAGCCTACATATATGCGTATTGAGATATGGGCAGATGGAGGGTTATGCATCATGCATGTGTGTGATCATTTGGTTGTGAAGTACAGCCAGCGTTTGGACTATTCGTTACAAAACCAACTTGATTAAGAAGAATTGTCTAGAGGATATTTAGCTGGCGAATCATCACCCATACCGTAGAATTGTGTGGTGCGCATGATAAACTCTGTTGGTAATTGCGTACTCATGTCCCGATCTACTGATATTCATGATTCAAGTATTTCTCAGTGTCTTATTTTGAATAATGGACAGATCCTGAGTTCCTCACTCTCTGATGGCATGTTTGCTGATGCTTCATGTGTTTTATTGCAGGGGGCTATCAACATATAGAGTTTGTGCTCCTCACATATTCTCTATATTTGTAATTTGGTGATTTCAGTTTATATGGTTTCCTTTTCCCCTACTTTGCATCTAGGTGTATAACTAACTACTGGATGGAATTGGTCACACATGAGATTTAGAGTACAAGAAGGACGAAATAATAATATTGATATTTGTAATATTACAAGTACTATCTTTGCTTTTAGTCATGTTGTACAAATTCTCTAGGTTGTCAGGGATTCTTTGGTGATGACTCCATTGCACAAAATTACAAAAGCTAATAACGGATATTTATTGATATTTACAAATCTGCAGGGCAACATTTGCAGGTGGCAGTTCCTCAAATGCCAACGTTTTTTGAGTTTTCTTATTATCTGTGTAGATTTAGTAAATTTATTTGATGCCCCAAGTGTTTTCTATGTTTACAGTCTATTGGAGTAAGCATATGGATTTGGAAAACATGAACAAGAAATAACTTATGATGCTCCAAATATTGCATATTCTATTTATCAAGTTGTCGTATCTTGATGTATCTTTGGTTTTGCACTTGGCCCAGGACATAAGCCACACGCCTCTTTCATCTATTTACAAAAAAATATGGATGGTACAAGGAAGTGCAGTAAGGAGTTCTAAAAACAGTGTCACATAAATTCTTATGTAAGTAGCATCCACATCTCCTTTCATACACTTCTTGGCCAAGAATGTACTGAGGTCAAATCCCATCTTCAGTTCTACAACTGCCTGTTCCAATTGTTAAAGATCTCAACATGATAGCTAACAGTGTTTGTTCCTGCTATTTTTCAGGATTATTTAGAGTCTAGACAACAACCACCAACTGACTATTTTTGGCCCTCTCTCCCATGTTACATATTGGTAATTTTATTCTAATATTAATTTATTGGTGTCCAGTTGCTAGAGAAGGTGTAAATTTAGTGGAGGAGCAGATTTCCAATGGCACTTTGAATTAGATAGGATGGCTTGCGTCTTTGGGTGACTACGTCCTCTCCACAATCATCTGGTAAACCAGGCCATCAACACAGTACTTGAAATTGCAACAGAGCGTAGTGGATGTCTAAGGGCTGGCCGCGACTTGTGACGATGCTGAAAGCAGCATTACTCGGTGTCGAGTGGTGGCCATTGCTGCACTACAGGTACGCTCATTGGATTCTTATGTCGAAATTTTCTTGGTATACTACCCACTCATGACATCTTAATAGTCATGTATTCCCGAATATTTTGGACTAGAAACCTTATTGATTATAATTCTGTTCCTGTCATTGCTATGTCTTCTGAAATGAAAATTTGTTTATGTTTCATATATTTCTCATGTGGGATCAAATAAAGATGTGAGATGGAGTTCGGATGATGGATTTACCACTGGATGCTCCTGCTCCAAGCTAAATGACCCAAGCGCTATCAGATGATCTGGCTGTATTGCTACTTTTCTGTTTCCCAATGACAATGCCACTGCAGCTGAAATTATACCAAAGGCTAAAATAATTATCGATCATCCTGTAATCAAAATTTGGGAAAACAAAAAGAAATAGGGAAGCAGCTGTACAGGGGGGACTAGAGCAGTGAGGCATGCACCTTGCCTGCTGAATGCCGGCCGCAGCTGCCGCCTTCGTCGTCGTCGACCACGTCCAGGTCCGCGCCGGGTCGCGCACAGTGCAGTCCGCACTGACCATGCCGGCCATCGCGGCTGTACCTTTCCAAATCAGCGACGGCGAGATGCAGCCTCGCCTGTTGCTCCAGCGCTCATCCACGACTTGGTAAAGAATCGCCTCCAAGATCATGGCCGGGCATACAATGGAGAAAGGGGATTTTTTTCACAGGTACGGTCAATGGATTGAGCACAGTCGTAGTGAAAGGGGAATTTTCTTCAATTCTTTTCAGGAGATTCATAGAGTGTGGACCGTGGTTTATTTTTTATATGGTGTGGACCGTGATTTACAGTCACAAAACATGTCCTGAAAAATGTAGTGAGAAAAATAATGGTTGGATAAAATACAATTAATTGCAAAGTGAACAGGAGGAAGGTCTTTGGTCTTTCATTTTCTGATGTTTGCACTTAACTTAACAACCATCTACTTACTGAAATTAGTCACAGATAGGAGTGCAGTCTGAAGGTCAAGAAAATGCATGTTATGCTATCACGGATTCCATGATCTGCAAGTGCGTATTTTCAAATTATCTTTCTTTGCATACGTGTATTGATATAGCACGGGAACTCGACTAAAAAAATCCATGGTTGTTCCAGTTATATAGATCCCTCCTCAAGCATATTGATTGGTTCAGGTGGAAGTGTTCCATTCAACTGAAATTATTCTTCAGTCTATGATTGAATGCCTACCTCTGAATTTTGGTCCAAGAGCCCAGGTACGTTCATTGGGTTAACAATGTGAGGGCCAGAAAATTCACTACATCTGAATCATGACACTAACATGTAATTTTTAAAGCAATACTTATGAGGTGTCTGACTTGAAAAACTACAGCATATCATGCAATATTATATGTTCAGCAAATAAACAAAGAAGCAAGGAATAAGTACAAGAACAAGTATTTTGTTATCTGCATTACTTAGCTGTTCTTTCAGCTCTAACCATACCAAGAGAGTAATGTTTGTTTCATATCTTCTCTCATGGACTGAAGTGAAAGTGTGGTATCAACCTTAATTTTCTCCTATGTATTTCATCGTTTTTATTACAGTATGTAGTTAAGTATCTATTTATTATTGATGTATCTAGAGTGTCCATTATATCTTGGAGGCAAAATGATGACACAGTAGAAGTCCAATGTAGTTGGAACATATCGAACTTTGGTTCTTTAAGGCCTATGATATGCATGTATTTATATTTTGTATGAAAGCTTGACAAAGAACCGAGGCCAAAGAAAGAACTAAATTTCTTTAGAAATAAGTCGAGGTCGCCGAGGTCTGTTGTGTGGATGCGTTGAGGTCGCTGACGCCCTTGGGTCAACATCGTCGCCTCCCCCAGGTAACTGAGGCAAGTTCGCTGCAGCCCCAGCGTCAACTTCTCACACAACAAAATGTTGAGCTCCACCCGTTGAGTCCTCAGCAGATTTTCTGTACAAGTCTAATTGAATTATCTACGAAGTTGTATACACGTGTGTAAATATTTAAATTGATAGGGAGTTGTGTACCTACGTGTGTGTGTTTGGATCTTGAATTATGGATATTTGATCGTGAATGAAAATAGCAGTGACCTTCAAATGCAAATGTTTCTTTGTTGGATTATCATTGAAATTTGTAGATTGGTCATAATTCTTGACGATTTATGGGCTGAGAAACTCAGGAGATCAGAATTCTTCAATTGTTATTGCCCAAAGATTTTTTTTGTTCAGCTAACTACATTACATATTTATATTCGAATAATCGCATTGCTAGCCGCGCAATTGCGCGGGCCACCCAGCTAGTTCATATGTGTAGGAAAGATGACCACATACTCCCTCCATCCCAAAATACAAGGCGTCCTTTAATTTCGCTGGTCAACGACGTCCAACTTTGACCATGATTTATACTTATCTATACCTAATAATAAAAGCATTAAGCTTTCTTGTGGTACGTCATTTTTTTTCCGATTTTGCCCTCACACTGATCATACAAATTACCCATCACTGCCACCGGTAAGTGAAAAAAACGTTTCGCTTAAATAACCGCTCCACTAACCCGACCCGGCCCACCCGATCCCTGCCGATCCCTGCCTCAGCTCCCCAGCGCGACCTTCCTCCTCCGATGCCCCGACTCAGCTCTCCGTGCACCCAGCCTCCAGCGCCGCTCGGGATAGCGGCCACGTGCTCCGTCGTGAAGCACTGAAGCCCCATCCGCCTCCCTGGCTCCTGCCCCGGAGTTCCACCAGCAGGCCGCCTTCTCCTCCCCGCCCCCGCGCGCAGCCCGTGCTCCTCCCCGGCGATCCGCCCCGATCCACCTCCCGCCGGCCATGGACGCCCGGGTACGCCGCCGTGGACTTCGCGGGAAGCCGGCTGGACTCCGGTCGAGCGCGCCCCCGCCGTATCCCAACCACCTGCTCGACTTCCCTCTCTCCGTCCTGCTCCACGGTGTCAAGATCCAGAGCGGCAACATCATGCAGAAGGAGAGATAGCTCAGGGATGGAATACTCGTGCGATGCCGCTAACGAACTGGCGTGATGGCTGCTCCTCACGGCGGCCTGTCAGGCCATTTTTCTTACGGATTTTGTACAGGAGTTTAATTTGGTGCTGCCATGGAAGTCCGCCGCCGATGCGCACGCTGCTCCCCACGCAGTGGCGGGCACCCAGCTTCACCAGTAGCCCGTGCACACCTAGCTCCCGACTGCGCGGCCTGCCGACCCCGTCGCGGCGCCGTGGACTACTGCGCCGATTTCCGGCTGTCTTTCTCTGTACCGTCGGTTTTCCCCTTCCCTTCTGGGCTCCTGTGTCGGCGGCGCGGCCGCGTTTCCCGGCCAGCGGCCAACCTCACGCCGCTCGGCTTCGTCCTGGCCGCGTCAAAATGCAGAATGCAGCTGCACAACTGCGATGAAGCTCTGCCAGCACGGCGGCAACCACTGCTATACATATATAGAGCGTTTCGTTTCTTTACTTCTCTCCAAGTGCCAGCAGGTGACCGGACTTGGCGCCGGCATGTTCAACAGGCCTGGGGCAGATCTGTCTTAGCAATTCGTGGCCGATTGAGAGGTCGTCGTCACCATGCTTTGTTGGGCAGGCAGCGAGGCTATTTCCAAGATTCACTCCATGGAGGCAGCGTGCTTTTGCGCCCGTGCGGTGCTGCCCATTGAAGACTATTGCATCTCTAGGCTGGCTGGGCTCCTGAATCTGCTTCGCTGAATACTCAGGTTTATTTTTTGGCTTGGCAAGCTGACTTACTCAATGAGCAGAGCAAACACCTGCACCTTCGCATGCTGGTCGTAAGCACCAGTGCACCACCCTGTACTTATGTAGCCTGTGATTTTTGTACTACCTTGCCAGCAAAATAATTTTCGAATACCTTGTGGTTATTTCTCCTGATGTGGGTGTTGTTGTCAGGGAACTTACATGCCAAGAAATTATCCGATGCCCCTTAAGCTATTGTTGATAAAAGTGGACATGGTGGCGATCTTTCAGAGTTAACAATATATTTCTTTTAGTTTAGCCTATTCTACTTTCCTTTAGATCTATATTAAGCAATTAGAAACATGCAATTTCTTCCAAATCTCAGATGACATATAATTATCATTCTTGGCTTTGGACTTAAACCAGAGGGGATGAGTGGACAAAAATTGATGTTAGTTAAGAAACCCGTGACAACGCACGGGCATATTTCCTAGTAATATGATCATAAAATTAGGGTCTCTCTACGGCTCAGCTGACTGAGACGTAAGTTATGTCTCAGTCAGGTGATGTCACTGTATGGATCAGCCCACCAAAATACGGATCGCAAAGTAAAAGGACGATCGGACGGCCACGGATGTGACTGAGACATAAGCTATGTCTCAGCTAGCTGATCAAGGGTCAGTGCAATAAATCTCAAACGCAACAGTAACAAAACTGGGAGACCTAGTCTGCAAAATTGGCACAACATCTTATATTTATTCCCCGGCAACTGCGCCAAATTGATGGAGTAGGTTTTAGTGGAGTGTCATGTTCGAACTCAGGGAATAAACTACAAACACATGTTCCTATTTCACAGCTAGATCAATTAAAGATGATGGTTTTAACAGGTAAAAGTAGATGTTTTTGGCGTTTTTGCTTAATATGACTGATGAAACATTACAGTGAACAGTAGCAGTGGAGATTCAGAGATAGATCATACGAAAACACATGGATGATTCACTAACAAACATCACTGGGTAAACAAACAAACAGATCAACACATGAACTGAACATAAACAACATCAACAAATTGGATCTCTGAACAATTCGACGGACAGGTTGTTATTACTGAATCTTATCACAGACAGATGAACAACAGACAAGGTTCAGACAGAGAATTCGAGCAGAACAGAGAAAGGGAGTGAATTGTTCTTCCTTGGGCTTGATGCAAAGCTTGTTCTTGAGTGTTCTTGGGTGTTGGTGAAGATCACAGCAGCCGGAGGTTCAGAGGAAGAACTTGGAGCAGCAATGGAGGCAGAGGAGGGGATGATCTTCTTCTACTTGCTTCAGTCACGAGCTGGGTCACCTATCTTCTTGGTGATGGAGTTCTTGAGCCATGTTCTTCTTCTGTTCTTCGTCCTCCCTGGTGGTTGTTGAGATTTGGTGGGGATGTGTGTGATGGATGTGAAACTTCCTCTTTAGCTCCACCTTTATGCAGGCAGTCCTCCACACCTTGACAGTGACAGCCACCGTGGTGGCATGGCTTTTTGCATTTCTGCTTTTGTCCTTCATCTTGTTTTTTTCTCCCACAAGTTGGTCCACATGAGTTCACTGTCTTTTTCCTTTTAGTCCTTGGTTGATGATCAAATGTAGATGTTTTGAGTGCCTTTTCACACTTTTCTGCAATAAGACAGTGAAAAGGTATGAAATGTCCATTTTGACCAGAATTTGCTATCAGGCCATGGTTTTGCTATGAATTAGAGGGTAAAAGTGGATGTAAATGGTTTAAACAGGGAATATAAAGTATATAAATTTCATGCATATTGATGACTCCCAAGTGCAGGAGATCAATTGTAGTACCTTTCGAATAGAAAAGGTTGTCGAACCCACGAGGAGCTGAAGGTATTGGTTAGTAAGAATGATAAATTGACAATAAAAGATGCAAGTGTTTTTGGTGTTTTCGGTTGTATAATTGCAAGACAGTAAAAATGCAGCAGACAAATAGTAGCAGGTGACAGCTCTCAAAGAGAGAAAAGCCCAATCCTCTATGCAGCAAGAGGACAAGCTCAAGTGTGTATTTCTTATAAGTGGAGAACGTTCCCAAGGGCTACCTAGACTTCATGGCATAAATATTTCTAGAACAACAAAGTAGCATTTTGTCAAGTTTTAATCTTCTTAGGACGGAGCCATTATTAGGTATAGCTAAATAAATATACTAAACCTCTTATGATGGATCTTGTGGCCAAGTAAATGACTGCACAAGAGTTATTAAGATATAAAATCCCACCATAGCATTACACTCTAAGGTCCCCGATATTAATCCCCTCATAAAGTAACTTCATAATTCGGTCTCAGGTTTACATGTCCTCCCAAGTCTCCCTCACTCCATTACACTACGGTGTTCTCCTATGAGCCCATCTAGGTGAAGTGATGTGCAGTCGACGTTCGCACAACACCATCATAGAATTACATAAAAAGATAAACACTAGACAAAATACCAACACATGTTATATATAGATCATTGCCAATCCATCCTATGCCCCCAGGAACATGAGAGAACTACTCACAACGTGAAGACATGATGTGATTCAGTGGTATAAATGATACAACACAATCTGAAAATATAGTCTCACCACAAAACAATGACAAGTAGCTAATCATACACAGGTAGAATAGCACTTAAACAATAGCTAGGGTTCAACAATCTCAAACTATGAGGGGGATGAAGTGGATCACGAAGATGGTGATGGAGATGGTGCTGGTCTTGACGTTGGTGTTGATGGAGACTCCGGAGGGGGGATGGAGGAGCCTTCCGGAGGTGATTCCGGCAGCGTTTCCCCCCTCCGATCTTCTCCGGCGGCAGCCTGTTTCGTGTGTTTCGTGTTTCTCCGCCGCCTCCTCGCGAAACTCCTCGGGGGACTCTTTTTATAGTTGGTTTTAGGTCAAGACGAAGCCACGGAGACGAAAACGGACGGCATCGGAGCCACGAGGGGGAAAAGAGGTGGTCCCACGCGGCCAGGGAATCTGACCGCGTGGGACCCTCTAGTTTCCAGCTGGCTGGGCTGCTGGTCTTCATTTTAGGCCCATTGCGTTCGTCTCGAAAATTCTGAACCGTGCTCTTTGGCCTTGCCCTTTTTGGAGTCCCGAAGCTCCCGGAAAGTCCGAAACCCTAAAAAAGACGTTTTCTGGAAAACAGAGTTAGAACCAAAAGAGGGGGGATTGTTTAGAAAATCCCCGAAATCATTATAAAACATGAATATAACATCATATAAGTTGCAAATAAGTTGGAATATCAAGTAATAAAATGTAAAGTTCATGTATGCATTTTACATGCATCAACATCCCCAAGCTTAACCAATACTCGTCCTCGAGTATGAAGGTGATAAAACTAACATGGACTTTGCATTTTAATACTATCAATGGATATCAAAGATGATTATTATTGCTACATAGAGTCAAATGATTCATTCTTCAAAGGAGTAGCAATATACAAGATAGATTATGAAGTGATATCAAATATTCAATGTAAGGATGTTCAATGATAATTCACAAAGTGTAACATAGAAGAAAGTACTATGGTCCAAATGTATGCATAATGAAAAGTAAAAACATCCTATAATGGTCATAGAGTATTCTTGCAAATCTGAATATAAAAGGTGGACACATTGGAAAGATATATAAATAAGTAGAGGTAAAGCATGAATAAGTTTCATCTAACTTCCAAACACTTCTACTTAAGTTAATGCTTGCAATGTGGTAGTCATTGGTGTGGAGCTCTCATTACCCCTATCATAGCATCTTGAATGATTAATGTTTAAAGTGAAAGCAAATATGAGTGGTGTGCTTGACAATGTATTGGTTGAATGTCTCATGTCCCTTGAATACAAGTACCTACACCATGTGTTACTCACTTTGGTCCACAAAGTAAATTCAAATAAAGGTCATTGCAAGTAATAATAGTATCATCAAGAACTGCACTGGGGTACCTCTTGCCCCTTGACATGAACAAGCCCATGTCAAAACAACAAGACAAACAGACAATGAACAATCTCAGCACTCTTTTATTTACTATGGGTATAGCTTTTTATTATGAGGTGCATCACTGAATGAACATTATGGTTATGCTGTAAATTTCCACCATGAATGATGCATGGCTTAGATTAGCGGCCCAGGCATTTCTCTAACCATTTATACAAACTCTTTGAACTTACTAAGTATCCACATTCATTTCACCCATGATAGGCATCCATAAACAAAAGTACATGACATCAACTAAATATAAATAAGTGCAATGTTGAAAGCTTGCCATGTGACAGCACATATGGGCTAACTCCCAACCAAAACTATTGTCAAGCCCACAACTTCATAATTTTAATCACAATGGTTCATGCTTATTAAGTGCAATAAAAGTAAAGTGTGCATCAAGTTCGTGAGAGCTTTTTAACCAACTTTTCCCATAACAATCAATAACATAAGCATTTTAATTCAGAAGTATAGATAATACAATATAACATGATAAACATACTCGGAATAGCATAAAGCTAATAGGTAGATATGGTGGACTCACTAGAAAAACTTTGGTTGAAGGTGTTGGAAAACAAGTTTTTACTTGTTGGAATTTTTGGGCTAGCAAGAGGGAGAAAGTTGACCGTCTAAATGCATGCATAAGTGTCCATAGAACTAATCAATCCATGTTAAACAAAGTAAAGTAACATTCAGCATCGAAACATGAATAAAAGATAGCTCTTGATAAAACACTTGCAAATTAATACTCATTAAAAAGCACATGAATCATGCAACTATATGTATCTTTTTGAATCAACTCAAACATCCCTATCCCAATATTTTTAATAGCATCCAACATAATTCAACCCAATTTTCCAGTAGCACTCTCATAACATAAATGAAAAGTGGTGGTCTCAAGAAAATAAACAAAAATCAAACCGAAATAAAAAGCAAATAAAAGACGCTCCAAGTTTATGCGATAAAGTGCATTGATCGAAAAACAGAAGTTAGACGTGTGCAAACCGAGAGTGTGTTGGTCCAGTGGGGTTGTCTTCACATCCCCAAGCTTATGGTCTTCACCATCCTTGGATAGCTCTTGGTGCATCTCCTCTAATCCCTGTGAAAAAACTTCAAAACACCGTTTCTCCCATTTCTTTTCTGTGGGGTGACATTAGTAGTGATAGACAAATGAATTGCTTGCTGCATAAAATCCTTAAACAAAAATTCATATGAATGTCCAGAAAGTGTATAATGTTGTATGCCTACTTATAAACTCAATTGGATCAAAAAGATTCAAGTTAAAAGTTCAAAGAATGCATCAAACAAAATGGGACAGAATCTGTCCAGAAAAACAGCAGCAGCAAAACGCATTTTTCTACCCTACTTAAATATGTCGAAAAATTCTGAAAAAATTCATGATTACAGAGGATGAAAAGTTGCAACTACAGTTAAAATATCAGCTCATTCGGAGTTACAGAATAGAAATGAAAAATCATACCGTGCACAGATTCGTGCTGGAATAAAATCTCCGAATACAAATAGCAACTTTTTCAAACCAAAACGGGTAAAACTTGGCACTTTATTAAAAATTCCAGAAACAAAACTAAAAACTAAGTCTCTTGTTACAGCAAGAGGACACAAAGAAAATCAAAAATAAAACAACCGGGTTGCCTCCCGTAAAGCGCTTTCTTTATAGCCATATAGCTAGGCTTACTTACTTGGTATCAAGATGGTTGGAGTGAGGTGGCTTGGCATCCCCAAGCTTGAGTTCTTGTACTTATTTGATACATGTAGGGTGAGCCTAGGGGTAACATCCCCAAGCTTGAGTGTTTGTCCCTCTTGATCTTTGTTCATCACCCTCAACTCTTCCACTTGACAATTCTCTTCACACAAAACTCATCATAAAACTTGATTAGAGGGGTTAGTGTCTCCATAAATTAAATCCACATAGGTACAGCAAAGACATATCATGATTTGATTCTAAACATTAACTATTGTTACTATGGTTGTGTATTGTTCATTGATCAAAAGAACCACACAAAACACAAGTAATGAGGCTAATGCAAAATAAAGACAGAATCTGTCAAAAACTGGACAGCCCGTAAAGAGTGAATTTTCAGAGTCACTTACGTTGCTCAAATCAGAAAACTTTTAACTAATGAAATGCGTAATAATAACTGAAGATTGCTGTCGTAAAATTTCAGGTCAAAATTCCTTTTCTGTGATTTTTAACATTTTCCGCAGTGAAGCTAAGGAATCTGTTTTCTGGACAGCAAATCACTATTGTCTGATCCCACCTCTCAAAAGAGGTTATTCTTGCCATAAAGATGAAAAATAAGATACAAAGGTGATGTTACAGTAGTAAACAAGCACCTTGACTCAAAAACCAAAACTGAAACTGAAGATAAAAATCAAAAAGAAGCAAAAAGAACCAAGAAAGAATTCAAGAGAAACAAACAAGGAAGAAAGAAAATATTTTTGTTGTTTTTGATTTAGCACAAAGGCAAAAGAAGAAGCAAATATATACAACATAAACACTCTTTTTATTTGGTTTTAGCTTTGGGAAAAGTTTTAATGATAGAGACTTTGCAATGGTTCCATTGGCATGAACAACACATGTTCAAGGTCGACCCCAACATCTCCATTACTCATCCTTCTCATTTACTTTCCCAAATTTTATATAAAGTGAAAATCTTAAACTAGCAATTAGATAACAGTAGGTAAAGTTGTTTCACATGTTTTCATGATATAAAGGTGTGCCCAAACTGAATAGGAAATGAAAGCATAAGGAGCACACCACAAAACATTAAACCATTAACTTTTAAGTCTAACCCACTTCCTATGCATTGGCATTTTATATATGAATAAATAGCAGCAATTTTGTGGTAACCAATGCATGTGGTGATCAGTAGGTTGCATTTTAAATAACATAGAAACATAAAGACAAGTCTTTCTTCCTCTCTCATAATAGTTACAAGTAGTGGAAGCAAATTTGATAAAAGAACTATTAGATTGGTGCAACTTTGCAAACTTAGGAACATATAGAGGATTATTAAAACTATTATGTGAGCTATTAGTGTGTTTTCCTCTCTCAAAATAATTGCAAGAAGCACTATCAACATGATGGTTATGGGTGAAATGGTCATTGGTGTAAGATAATTTCAGCCCACATAAGTACTTTTCAACATATAAAAGCTTCTCCTCCACGGTGTGAATAGGAGAGTTCAAAAATAAAGTAGGACTCTCATAAGTAAGAGTATTTTTACCAACAGCAAGTATATCATTTTTATCCTCACATGAAGTAGTAACAAGTTCTAAACATGGAGAATTATCAATAGGCATAGGACCATCATCTAAAGCATTATCATATAGCATGTCTAAACCATACTCCTCATCATTTTTAAAATTATTATCAATAATGTTCTCATTAGGCATAGGTTGATAGTCCTCCTCATCATCAGAATCATAAAAGCAAAGTTTATCATCAACAAGATTTTGAGTGTTACCCTCATCCATAGGTGGTGAAGGTGGATGTTTCTTCTCTTCATTCTCTAGTTGTTCATCATTTTCATCATCTCCTTGGGGTTGCACGGGCATCCCCAAGCTTAGGTTTTTATCCTCCTCTTCCTGCAAAATATTAGTACTTTTCGTGGCAGCAATAATTCTTTCTTTAGGAGTAAAATATTTAAGAAAAACCTTCCTCAAACTACTCCATACAATAGTAACTTCTTCATCCAAAGACTTGAACCAAATACGAGCATTACCAGATAAAGACAAATATAATAGCTTCCTTTTTATCTGATCATCAGAAATACCAGGAAGCCTAAATAAACCACATATGTCTTCAATTGTCTCCACGTGTTCACGTGCAGACTTAGTTCCATCTCCTGTAAATAGATTTTTCATAACTCTTTTAACATGATCAACGGGAATTTTAATTCCCACTTTAGGTACCTCAGACACAGTAGTTTCAACCACTTTAGGAGCATTAGCATAAGCACTTTCATATAAAGCAAGATGCAGCGAAGCACGATTCATAAATGCCATAGTAGCGATGAGACAAAACAGTAAATAAAATTCACCTTTCAAGTTTCCTTACCAAACTTCTTACCAATAGCGCTACGCTCCCCGGCAACGGCGCCAGAAAAGTATCTTGATGACTCCCAAGTGCAGGAGATCAATTGTAGTACCTTTCGAATAGAAAAGGTTGTCGAACCCACGAGGAGCTGAAGGTATTGGTTAGTAAGAATGATAAATTGACAATAAAAGATGCAAGTGTTTTTGGTGTTTTCGGTTGTATAATTGCAAGACAGTAAAAATGCAGCAGACAAATAGTAGCAGGTGACAGCTCTCAAAGAGAGAAAAGCCCAATCCTCTATGCAGCAAGAGGACAAGCTCAAGTGTGTATTTCTTATAAGTGGAGAACGTTCCCAAGGGCTACCTAGACTTCATGGCATAAATATTTCTAGAACAACAAAGTAGCATTTTGTCAAGTTTTAATCTTCTTAGGACGGAGCCATTATTAGGTATAGCTAAATAAATATACTAAACCTCTTATGATGGATCTTGTGGCCAAGTAAATGACTGCACAAGAGTTATTAAGATATAAAATCCCACCATAGCATTACACTCTAAGGTCCCCGATATTAATCCCCTCATAAAGTAACTTCATAATTCGGTCTCAGGTTTACATGTCCTCCCAAGTCTCCCTCACTCCATTACACTACGGTGTTCTCCTATGAGCCCATCTAGGTGAAGTGATGTGCAGTCGACGTTCGCACAACACCATCATAGAATTACATAAAAAGATAAACACTAGACAAAATACCAACACATGTTATATATAGATCATTGCCAATCCATCCTATGCCCCCAGGAACATGAGAGAACTACTCACAACGTGAAGACATGATGTGATTCAGTGGTATAAATGATACAACACAATCTGAAAATATAGTCTCACCACAAAACAATGACAAGTAGCTAATCATACACAGGTAGAATAGCACTTAAACAATAGCTAGGGTTCAACAATCTCAAACTATGAGGGGGATGAAGTGGATCACGAAGATGGTGATGGAGATGGTGCTGGTCTTGACGTTGGTGTTGATGGAGACTCCGGAGGGGGGATGGAGGAGCCTTCCGGAGGTGATTCCGGCAGCGTTTCCCCCCTCCGATCTTCTCCGGCGGCAGCCTTCTGTCTTCTGTTTCGTGTGTTTCGTGTTTCTCCGCCGCCTCCTCGCGAAACTCCTCGGGGGACTCTTTTTATAGTTGGTTTTAGGTCAAGACGAAGCCACGGAGACGAAAACGGACGGCATCGGAGCCACGAGGGGGAAAAGAGGTGGTCCCACGCGGCCAGGGAATCTGACCGCGTGGGACCCTCTAGTTTCCAGCTGGCTGGGCTGCTGGTCTTCATTTTAGGCCCATTGCGTTCGTCTCGAAAATTCTGAACCGTGCTCTTTGGCCTTGCCCTTTTTGGAGTCCCGAAGCTCCCGGAAAGTCCGAAACCCTAAAAAAGACGTTTTCTGGAAAACAGAGTTAGAACCAAAAGAGGGGGGATTGTTTAGAAAATCCCCGAAATCATTATAAAACATGAATATAACATCATATAAGTTGCAAATAAGTTGGAATATCAAGTAATAAAATGTAAAGTTCATGTATGCATTTTACATGCATCACATATCAACTTTTTTTCTTCTATTTTCTTACTTGTATGATTTAGATACTTAGTTGTATAAATTTCTTAATTGTATGATTGTTTGTTATATATAGTGCCATGGTTTTGATATCCGTCCCCATCGGCCTTCGTCCAGTCTATGATTCGGATGTGGTATGATTGTTTGTTATCTTTTATAACTATTTGTTTCATTTCATGTTTATGACAATTATGATGACCAACTTGACTTAGATATTTTTATCTAGGAGGTATGTGAATCGGAAATTCCAACCGACCCTTTTGTCGAGAAGTTAAATTTAGTTCAAAAAGAAAATGATGAACTGAAAGAAAAATTGAAAAGAACCGAAGAAAAGAAGATGAAATTGGAGTTGTATCTTGCCGATGTCGTCAATGATCACAAGATCAAGATGGATGCAATGCGCTTGAAGATTAGAAAGATTAGAAAATATGCCATTAATAAAGAGGCTTGGTATCATTATGTTGTTGGATCGATTGTTACCTTAGTTGCGATTTTGATCGCATTTGTTGTTGCATTTAAATGCTTTAGATAGTTGTATGTTAGTTTCAATGTATGTTTTAGATGCTTTAGGTTTTTTATGAGAACTATGTATGAACTTTAGATAGTTGTATGTCAGTTTCAAAATATGTGTTGTGATTGCTCCAAGCTAGTGCATTTGTAAGTGTGTAGATATGAAATTTATAATGTAATAGGATATGGCGTGTCAAGTATGCTACTCTGCTTGTCGAGAGGGGATTTACACAGGATCCAGTTTCATGATTCAGCTGCTGGGCGGTCAGTCTAAGATGGTTATGCTGGTATGGACAATCTTTTGTTTTCTATACATTTGTGACTCATGTTTTCTTGTAACTATCTATCTAACATCATTTCCTTTTTGTTTTGTTTCGTAGGTTGTAACTATCTATCTAACATCAACTTTGATGTTCACGGAACTATTTATAAGATACTTGTCAAGAAAGAAAAGTACAAGACTTACTTCTGGGGGCACCGTTTGGACGAGCTCATTGCCACGAACAAGCTGAGCCGAGGTGATTTCCTCCATTTTAGTATGGTTGGACCACAACCTCGGATCATGCTTGTCTACTTTGGCAATGCTGGTTCCGATAATGACGCGACTATGGAGAGTGCTACGGATAGTGCTGAGGAGAGTGACGAGGAGGACAACCCATTGAAGGATGTCGTCATCGCCCAAAGAGTCAGGCTGAGTGACCGTGAGTGGGAGCGTCTTCTTCAAAGAATACCTCCCCGAGATAGCTACAATGGAGTGCCTTTTGTGCAGCATCTCACGAGCACTAATCTCAACGTAAATCTCATGGTACGTATGTTTCTAAATTCTCACATCTTCCTATACTATGTAGTTCTTGTGGGTATGTGTGACTTGGTTGTTTTCTTGTTTCATGTGATCCATGCTATCTTCTTGCAGAAACTACCTAGGATGATAGTTGACTTAGTTGTTTTTTTGTTTCATGTGATCCATGCTATGTTCTTGCAGAAACTACCTAGGGTGATAGCGGAAGCCGGTGCCATTCAGCCTACCGGTACTTTTCGTGTACGCATTGGAGAGGGAGGAAGGGTCACCGCCGTTCCGTACACCACGGATAGTGACGGTCGCATTGTCTTCAACTCTCAAGCGTGGAGGGAGTTCCATTCGCCACGTAATATGGAGGTTGGACAAGCTATCGTCATCAATCTAAGCAAGTGCCACTCCAACATCTTGCACGTCTCATTGGTGCTCAACTATCTGTAGCGTTGAGATCGACAATAGTTTGAAAGTTTATTTGCACTACTATGGAGTCTAGCTAAACTACTCATTTAACTATGTTGAATACCTCAAAGTATATTTGCGGTACTATGGAATCTAGCTAAACTACTCATTTCACTATGTTGAATAGCGCAACTACTGGCGCGGATATTTCCTGGAATAACTCTACTTTGTTATTTTTCTGTGAATTTTGCTGAATATTGTGGTTCAGTATGCAGTCATCGCTTTTATTTTCTTTATTCTGACAAAAAACACCACCAGCGTGTCCGGCCTCGCGGGTAATACAAAGCGTCACCGGCGTGGCCTCGAGCACGCCGGTGATTAGCAACAGATTACGGCGTGGCCTCGCGCACGCTGATGATTAGCAACAGATCACCGGCGTGGCCTCGCACTCGCCGGTGATCTCAAATAGCACTGGCGTGAGGTTACCGGCGTGGCCATTTCTCGCCGGTGATCCCAAAATCGCCACGCCGGTGATTAGCTATTTCCTTGTAGTGCAAGAGTAATCGGAGCGGCTTGGTTTGGATCGAGAGAAACTCTAGCTCTGGTTGTGGCTGTAAGTTTTTCTCCTATCAAGTTTGTTCTAGAACAATGTTGTCTTTCCCCATAATGAACGAGAGATATCATCAAGGACAAAAATAGCGAAAGCTGGCTTTGTATTAGAAGGGTACGACGTCCTTTGCCACGTCCACATGATAATGGAGTTTAACATGTTTACAACTCCATGCACTTGTGGTATATATATTATAGACAAGTGACTAGAAGTACAAATAGATAAGTGACCAACAGGTACAACAGTATATACAGGTACAGTTGGCAAAACAATATAAATACAGAGTTCCAGAAATACAAATAGATAAGTGACCAAATTATGGTTCATCATATGCATTACAACCGAAATAGACAAGTGAACAAACGTTATTATACAGAATACATCTCGATGGAGTCACTAGTTTATCTCGCAAGGTTTCAAAAGTAAGTAGTCATCTAAACTACAATAACATACAGAACCGCAATGATGATTAGCAAGATGGGATCACGATGAAGTTGGTATTCATCTGGTTCTTCTTCTCTTCCGCTAGCAGGTGGTTTAAGTACTTAGCTTCCACCTCCTCTTTACTCTTGTAACCTTATAGTTGTTGTCGTTGAACTTGTTCACTTGCTTCAGATAGTCTTCCTACTCGTCGTAGACTCCTGGAGCCCTACCTTTGTACACCACATACCACTTCTTCATCTCTATACATAAGACAGATAAATATGCAACATAATATTAGGCAACAAAAAGCAAGAGTTCACATGTCCACAAATAATAGTTAAATGGATGCAGAAAGATGTAAAATCTCATATATTGACACACAAATCATGTAGAGCCAATTCAAAAGCATGCCTCATATATACTTAGATTGGACACACAAATTACGGTGCGAGTGAGCCAAGTAGGATGTACAAGATGTGTATTCGTGCATATCACAAGGATCACTTGCACCATCCTAGGACCACATGCATATTGCCACAACATTTTAATCATCGGCATTCTAAAAACACAAACTAAACAAAAATGATTTGGATTTGTGCCTCATAATTAGATTGAACACACATTTTAGCGATGGAGCTACTGAGTCAAGTAGGATGCACAAGATGTGTATTAGTGTGTATCACAAGGCTCACCAGCGCCACCCCCGGATCACAATGCCACAACATTTTCATCATCGGCATTCTAGAAAAATACACCTCATACTTAGATTGGACACAAATTTCAGGGATGGAGGTAGCAAGCTAAGTAGGATGCACAAGATGTGTATTCGTGCATATCACAAGGCTCACTAGCGCCACCCCGAATCACAGAGTGCAACAAGATTTTAATCATCGGCATTCTAGAAACAGACAAAACTATAAACAAAAATGATTTGGATTTGTGCCTTATACTTAAGTTGGACACACACAAATTTCAGGGATGGTGCTAGTGAGACATAGGATGCACAAGATGTGTATTAGTGTATATCACAAGGCTCACTGGCACCACCCCTGGATCACATAGTGTCACAACATTTTAATCATCGACATTCTAAAAAAGACAAAACTACACAAAAATTATTTGGATTTGTGCCTCATAATTAATCATCGGAATTCTAAAGAAGACAAAATAAACAAGTTCAACAAAAAAAGGAGTTCACATATCCGCAATAATTAAAAGCAAGATAATTAAGCATGCACGATTCATAACCCTAAGCATTTATCCCAAGTTCAACGATTTTCAAAACTAGAGCTAGCCAAGTTAATTCAGGATAAAGTTTACAACACAAGTTCATCGATAGTTCAAAATAGCCTAAATTGACATCAACAAATCGTCACTTCTTGCTCGGTTTCGGCTTCAGCGGGAATGGGCGGACGCCACCTAACTTGTTGAATGGCCTACGGTCACCTTGCATTTCTAAGCTCCTTTCTATCTCAGCGTTAGGTGGTGGTGCAGGGCCGTAGTATAACACCCCCTCGTTACGGCAGACATCCTTGTTGATTATTCCAGCAATCATCTGCTGGATGCGACCGAACTCCTGTCTGACTTCAGCATCAGTGGCCTCCGCCATGTTCTTGCACCATTTCTTGAGAGTAGACGGAAATTGTAGTTGTTGTTGATCCCGTACGTACTCCCGCATGTGAAGGATGGTGTAGAAGGCCTCCCTCGTACTGTTTGGCGCCCGCTTGATCGATGCAGGGAAACATTGTATTGTGGTCGAATATGAGATTGCCTCGCCTGTGATTTTCACTTTTGACGACGCCTTCCCTGAAGGCGTAGCCGGTGAGAGCATCGTACATAACATCCTTGATGTGGGTGTAATCTTTCTTCTTGTCACTTCCCGAGTCGAGATACACGTGATGATCCCGAAGAGCAAGTCTTGATGCCTGCACAAATAACGGGATTTAGGTTGAGACTCCAAGTGCAGAGTGTATAGTATAGTGGAAGACAGTTTTCCCCACGAGGGGTGACTCGAGGGTTTAATATCGAACTCTCGGGAATCTGAAGTGGTAGATTTATCTTCTTATCCTTCTTTTGGTTACCTACAAAACAAGGTTAGATGTTTTGGTCCTCAACCTCACCTGTGGTTGTCAAGCACAAGGTGTAAGAATGATATCAGGATAGTTATGCAATGCAAACAAGAAATAAATATGCAATGATGGTGGATGCAATGATAAATGATATTTTTGGGTTTTTGAATGATGTATGCAAGATGAAAAGTATTTTTGTATTTTCGGATTTAATGATGGCTGAAAATAAAAGTGGTATATGGTGTTGGAAAGGTGTTTCTTATGATTAAAAATGGACTGGGGTTCATGGTTTCACAAATGCACTCTCTCTTTATAAAGTGGTAGACAATGGAACACACAAGTTAACATATGAGATTGCAACACAGGGTTTGATAACAAGTTACTTAGATATATGGGCATCACGTCCTAACATAGAGATCTTTTGGTTATTAACCTCTCTTATACTCCACCAAGATGCGAACTAAATCATAACACCTCAGTAATTAAGATAACTCAGAGTATAGCATTAAGTATCATGACATGAAGTGAAAATAAGAACATGCTAGATCTAGTCATGGAGTAGTGGCAATGGTCACGCCCACATCCCCGGTAGCATGGTATTTTAGTTTATCCCTAGTGAGGTAACAAAGTAAGGTAAAGATACCAAAGTGGATCGCAGAACTTTCTCTCACGTTCACTGCACTAGCCACCCCCCGTTACTCCAACTAATGCACACGTTCCCCCACACACGCTCTCATAAACATGCTTGATCAAAACAAGTAGACAAGAACGGGGTACATAATATGCATCTATACTCATAACTGAAACAAACATTGCAATCTCAAACATATATTAACTCATAAAGATCCACCACAAAGGTATTACAACGGTGACCGTAATCATGTTCAGCAGCTCATACGGTGCTAATTAGTGAAGCTCAAGAGAGGAGAGATACATAAGTTACTTCCACAAACCCATAGTCCAGAGGTGGACTACTCCCTCTTCATCATGGAGACGGTGGAGAAGTCGATGGAGAAGATGGAGACCACGCCGGCAGCGCCCCGCCGGAGTTTTCCCCCTCCAATCTGCAGCTCCTGATCTCCGTTTCGGTGTTTCTGTGTTTGTGCGGCGCTCCTTCCAGAGAACGTCGGGGGACCTTTTTTATAGGCGTTTTTAGGTCAAGACGAAGGCGGTGGAGCGAAGATCGACGGCAACGGAGCCACGAGGCCCAAACGGGTGGGTCCCACGCGGCCTGGTACCTGGCCGCGTGGGCCATGCCCGTTTGGCCCTCGGGCCTCCGTTTGCTCGCTTCCTTTTTCCGTAGTCCTTCTTCCTTCCAAATATTGACGCCCGTAAATTTCCAGGTGATTTCGTTGACGTTTGGGTCCCTGAAACATTAAAATACAAAACTAGGGTTTTCTGCCTGTGCAGGGTTAATTCCAAAAAATGGAAAACTATGAAGTATTCCCAAAATCATGATAAAACATTGATATAACCCTTATATGATGCAAATATGATTGGAATATAAGCAATTAAAGTGCAAAGTTCATGTATGCATTTTACATGCATCAACATCCCCAAGCTTAATCCATGCTCGTCCTCGAGTATGAAGATGATAAAACTAACATGGACTTTGCAATTTAATACTTAACAATGGATATCAAAGATGATTACTATTGCTACATATAGTCAAATGATTCATTCTTCAAAGGAGTAGCAATATGCAAATAGTTTATGAAGTGATATCAAGTATTCAAGACAAGGATGTTCATTGATAGTTCACAAAGTGTAACATAGTAGCAAGTAATATGGAACACATGTATGCATAATGATAAGTAGAACATCCTACAATGGTCATAGAGTGTAGATGAAAATCTGAATATGATAGGTGTACACTTTGGAAAGATGTATATGTGAGTAGAGGTAAAGCATGCATAAGTTTCATCCAACTTCCAAACTCTTCTACTTAAGTTAATGATTGCAATAAGGTATTCATTGGTGTCAAGCTCTCATTGCCCCTATCATAGCATCTTGAATGATTAAGGTTAAAGTGAAAGCAAATATGAGTAGTGTGCTTGATAAAGTAAAGGTTGGATGTCTCATGCCCCTTGAATACAAGTACCTACACCATGATTACTCAACTTAGGAAACAAAGCAAGTTCAAGTTATATATCATTGTAAGTAATAATAGTATCATCAAGAGCGTCAACTGGGGTACCTCTTGTCCCAGATATGGAACAAGCCCATATCAAAATGACAAGACAAACAAACAAAATGAAAATCTCAACACCCTTTTTATTTACCATTTGGAATAGTTTTTATTGCAAGGTGTCATAGAATTCACCATAGTATGTAAGTAAATTTCCACCATGAATGATGCATGGCTTAGATTAGCGGCCCAGGCGTCTCTCTAACCATTTATACAAACTCATTTAAACTACTTCATTTCCACTCATTTCACCATGATAGCATCCATAACAAAAGTACATGATATCAACTAAATGAGATGAAGGAGCATGTTGAAAGCTTTGCATGTGACAGCACATATGGGCTAACTCCAACCTCAAACATTTATCAAGCCACTAGCATCATAATCTTAATCACAATGGGTCATGTTTTATTATGCAATGATAGTAAAATTGTGCATCAAGTTCGTGAGAGCTATATAACCAATTTTTTCCATTGCAATCAATAACATAAACATTTTCATTCAGAGGTAAGATAACACAAAACATGTTAAACATACTCGGAATAGCATAAAGCCAATAGGTAGATATGGTGGACTCACTGGAATAACTTTGGTTGAAGGTGTTGGAAACAAGTTTTTGCTTGTTGGAGTTTTTGGGCTAGCAAAAGGGAGAAAGTTGACCATCTAGATGCATGCATGAGTGTCCATAGAACTAACTAATCCATGTTAAACCAAGTAAATAACAATCAGCACCAAAACATGAATAAGTGATAGCTCTACAAAAAGAATTTGCAAACTATTACTCATAAACAAGCTCATGAATCATGCAACTATATGTATCATTAAAAATCAAGTCAAACATCCCTTTTCCCAATCTTATAAAAGCATCCAACATATTTCAACCCATATTTCCAGTAGCTCTCTCATATATAATTGATAGTGTGGTGGTCTCTCAAGACTCAAACAAAAACAAAAAACGACGCTCCAAGTTTATGCGATAAAGTGTTTCGATCGAAAAACAGAAGTTGGACGTGTGCAAACCGAGAGTGTGTAGGTCCAGTGGGGTTGTCTTCACATCCCCAAGCTTATGGTCTTCACCATCCTTGGATAGCTCTTGGTGCATCTCCTCCAATCCCTGTGAAAAAACTTCAAAACACCGTTTCTCCCATCTCTTTTCTGTGGGGTGCATTAATAGTGATAAACAAATAGGTTCCTTGCTGCATATAATCCTTGAACAAAAATTCATATGACATGTCCAGAAAGTGTATAATGTTGTATGCCTACTCATAAACTCAATTGGATCAAAAAGATTCAACTTAAAAGCTCAAAGCATGCATCAAACAAAATGGGACAGAATCTGTCCAGAAAAACAGCAGCAGCAAAACGTATTTTTCTACCCTACCAAACTTTCTCGAAAAATTCCGAAAAAATTCATGCATACAGAGGATGAAAAGTTGCAACTACAGTTCAAATATGAGCTCATTCGGAGTTACAGAATAAGAATTAAAAATCATACCGTGCACTGACTTCGTGCAGGAATAAAATCTCCGAACGCTATAAGCAACTTTTCAAACCAAAAAGGGTAAAACTTGGCACTTTATTAAAAACTCCAGAACCTAACTAGACACAAAATCTCTTGTTACAGCAAGAGGACACAAAGAAAAATCACACACAAAAATAACCGGGTTGCCTCCCGCAAAGCGCTTTCTTTATAGCCATATAGCTAGGCTTCTTACTTGTTGTTTATTGTGGACGAAGCTCATGAGGGAGCTTGAACTTTGTGGTTCCCTCTTCCTTGGAAAGTGTTCCATGCACTTCTTGTGTGGAAACTGAAACTTTACATTCCCTTCCTTTGAATCAATGATAGCACCTGTGGTACGAAGAAAAGGTCTTCCAAGAATAATAGGACTAGAGGTTTTATTCCCCATATCCATGATTAGAAAATCCACAGGCACAAAAGTCATATGTAACTCTACCATAACATCACTTACTTTTCCCAAAGCATGTTTAATAGAGTCATCAGCAAGTGCTAGTTCAATAGAGCATTTTTCAAGATTTTTCAATTCAAGCACTTCATATAGTTCTTTAGATAAAACAGAGACACTAGATCCTAGATCAAGTATGGCATGGTGTGTCTCTTTTCCAATAGTTACTAGTACCTTAGGTATCCACATATCCCCAAGCTTAGGTGGTATCATAGCCTCTTGGTTGTACCTAGCAATCTTTTCTTTCAAGACATGATTAGCAATATAAGAACCAAAACCTGCTTGGTTAGTGTTGATGGAAGGATCACTTGCAAATTTTTGTAAGATAGATATTAATTCATGCAAGCTACAATTTTCTAAGTCAAGCAAAGGATCCTTGACTTCATTAAGCATTTTAACTTCCTCAACTTTCTTTTCCTTTTTAACCCATACTTATTGCCTAGCAGGAACCTCTTGATGTCTACGTGTGCTTCTATTCTTGTAGACAGTGTTGGGCCTCCAAGAGCAGAGGTTTGTAGAACAGCAGCAAGTTTCCCTTAAGTGGATCACCCAAGGTTTATCGAACTCAGGGAGGTAGAGGTCAAAGATATCCCTCTCAAACAACCCTGCAATTAAGATACAAGAAGTCTCTTGTGTCCCCAACACACCCAATACACTTGTCAGATGTATATGTGTACTAGTTCGGCGAAGAGATAGTGAAATACAAGTAATATGGATGATTATAAGTAGCAATTGCAATCTGGAATAAAAATGGCAGCAACCAAACATGTAGCAGAACTTGTTGTAAACGGTGTTTCAATGCTTAGAAACAAGGCCTAGGATCATACTTTCACTAGTGGACACTCTCAACAATGATCTCATAATTGAATAAATAAAAGCTACTCTTAAACACTCTCTTGTTGGATAACAAACACCATTCATTGTGTAGGGCTACAAAAGCACACCTCAAGCCGGAGTAAACAAGCGCCACAACGTCATAAAGGAATCACACACGGTGCACACACTGTCACCTTTACACCGTGGAGAGTACCGGAGTTCATATTAAAGTAACCTATAGAGTGCATAATAGATAAAGAGTAACATCTACATATTCAACTAGATTAGCACAACTGAACACAAGTAAATACTACTCGGGATTATTCTCCTTCTTGATGAAGCAAGAGTACTATGCGTAGGGCTGCAAAAGCACACCTCAAAGTTGAGTAAACAAACACCACAATTCCCAAGAATAAGCCATGATAAATGTCTAAATTATTCATAGAGTCACACAAGTACCCACACTGTCACCTTGATACCGTGTTGTCACAATGACTCCAGAAACTAGACAAAATCACTTGAGTAGCATAAACATTATTAATGTATTCAGCGATACTAGGAATACACATGATCACATAAAGATCACACCATGGGAGAGAGAGATGAACCACATAGCTACCGGTAGAGCCCTCAGCCTCGGGGGAGAACTACTCCCTCCTCATCATGGGAGTCAGCAGCGGCGATGAAGATGGCGGTGGAGTCGATGGAGATGACTCCGGGGGCAATTCCCGTCCCGGCAGCGTGCCGGAACAGAGACTTCTGTCCCCCGAAACTTGTCGTCGATGGCGGCGGCGCTGCGGAACTCTTCGTGGAAATTGGCTTCGTGTTTTAGGGTTTTCGTGTCTGAGTGAATAAATAGGCGAAGGGGCGGCGTCGGTGGAGTCCCGAGGGGCCCAAACCATAGGCTGGCGCGGCAGGAGGTGGGGCCGCGCCGCCAGGTGGTTTGGCCACCTCGTGGCTCCTCTTCGTCTCTCCTTCGGACTCCGTGTACGTGTTGGAAAAATAGGGACGTGGCCTTTTGTTTCGTGCAATTCCGAGAATATTTCCAGAAGTAACTTTCTGAAACCAAAAATAGCAGAAAACAGGGAACTGGCACTGTGGCATCTTGTTATAGGTTAGTCCCAGAAATGCATAAAAGTGATATGAAGTGTATATAAAACATGTAGCAAATGGTATAATATAAGCATGGAACATCAGAAATTATGGATACGTTGGAGACGTATCAAGCATCCCAAGCTTAGTTCTACTCGTCCTCGAGTAGGTAAAACGATAACAACAAATAATTTCTGAGGAGACATGCTTTCACACAATCTTGATCATCATAACGCAAGGCTCATGTCATGAATGAAGTGACTCAAAACAATGGTCTATAGTTTGCTAACAGGTAGATAAAGAGTAAACAATGAATCATATAAGCGAAAACTTTTCATGAATAGTACTTTCAAGACAAGCATCAAAAAGTTTTGCATAAGAGGTAACCCATAAAGCAATAGATTCAAAGTAAAAGGCATTGAAGCAACACAAAGGATGATTAAGTTTCAGCATTTGCTTTCAACTCTCAGGTAAACATCTTTTTCCAGAAATTCTTTCTCACAAATTCTCAACTTATGCATGACATTAACCAATTCATTGTTTATCTTTGGAATAATGTTTTCAGAATAAGAAACTGGTTGTTCAAAATCTTCCTTACTAGGTAGCTTTTCTAACTTAGTTTCAAATTTATCCTTTGATGAAGCAAGTGCTATTGTGGTGTCTTCCAACGTTTTCTTGCTACCACAAAGCTACCAAAAATCCTTCTAAGTGTCATGGCTGCACAAGGTGGTGTTGACAAGACAAAACTTCCACCTGTAGCCCCATCTAAAGCATTTTGATACCAAGGATCTATTCCATAATAGAAATAAAGATTTAGCTTTTCATCTTCACAAGGTGTAGGATCTTCATAATGCATCCTATTAATTCTTACCCAAGCATATTTTAATGTTTCTCCATGATATTGTTAAAATTAGAAACAGAATTCCCTAGAGAACTCCCTCCTTGTTTGTTTCCAAGCACCATGATAGCAAGTTTTTTTTTTGGTATTTTTAATTTTTTATGCAAAACTGAAATAAATATGATATGATATGCAATGACACTAACAAAACAAATAAATTGCTTTGTAAGTAAAGATGGATAAGATGGTGCTCACGTAGGTGCAACCTCCCCAAGCTTAGGTGTTAGCACAAGTTGGTGACGTTGACTTTGTTGTGAGATGAATGCGATGATGCACACCCTTAGATAAATCTCACAGATACGATTCCTGGCAACGGCGCCAGAAAACGTCTTGATGATCCCGAAGAGCAAGTCTTGATGCCTGCACAAATAACGGGATTTAGGTTGAGACTCCAAGTGCAGAGTGTATAGTATAGTGGAAGACAGTTTTCCCCACGAGGGGTGACTCGAGGGTTTAATATCGAACTCTCGGGGAATCTGCAGTGGTAGATTTATCTTCTTATCCTTCTTTTGGTTACCTACAAAACAAGGTTAGATGTTTTGGTACTCAACCTCACCTGTGGTTGTCAAGCACAAGGTGTAAGAATGATATCAGATAGTTATGCAATGCAAACAAGAAATAAATATGCAATGGTGGTGGATGCAATGATAAATGATATTTTTGGGTTTTTGAATGATGTATGCAAGATGAAAAGTGTTTTTGTATTTTCGGATTTAATGATGGCTGAAAATATAAAAGTGGTATATGGTGTTGGAAAGGTGTTTCTTATGATTAAAAATGGACTGGGGTTCATGGTTTCACAAATGCACTCTCTCTTTATAAAGTGGTAGACAATGGAACACACACAGTTAACATATGAGATTGCAACACAGGGTTTGATAACAAGTTACTTAGATATATGGGCATCACGTCCTAACATAGAGATGTTTTGGTTATTAACCTCTCTTATACTCCACCAAGATGCGAACTAAATCATAACACCTCAGTAATTAAGATAACTCAGAGTATAGCATTAAGTATCATGACATGAAGTGAAAATAAGAACATGCTAGATCTAGTCATGGAGTAGTGGCAATGGTCACGCCCACATCCCCGGTAGCATGGTATTTTAGTTTATCCCTAGTGAGGTAACAAAGTAAGGTAAAGATACCAAAGTGGATCGCAGAACTTTCTCTCACGTTCACTGCACTAGCCACCCCCGTTACTCCAACTAATGCACACGTTCCCCCCACACGCTCTCATAAACATGCTTGATCAAAACAAGTAAACAAGAACGGGGTACATAATATGCATCTATACTCATAACTGAAACAAACATTGCAATCTCAAACATATATTAACTCATAAAGATCCACCACAAAGGTATTACAAAATGACCGTAATCATGTTCAGCAGCTCATACGGTGCTAATTAGTGAAGCTCAAGAGAGGAGAGATACATAAGTTACTTCCACAAACCCATAGTCCAGAGGTGGACTACTCCCTCTTCATCATGGAGACGGTGGAGAAGTCGATGGAGAAGATGGAGACCACGCCGGCAGCGCCCCGCCGGAGTTTCCCCCTCCAATCTGCAGCTCCTGATCTCCGTTTCGGTGTTTCTGTGTTTTTGCGGCGCTCCTTCCAGAGAACGTCGGGGGACCTTTTTTATAGGCGTTTTTAGGTCAAGACGAAGGCGGTGGAGCGAAGATCGACGGCAACGGAGCCACGAGGCCCGAACGGGTGGGTCCCACGCGGCCTGGTACTCTGGCCGCGTGGGACATGCCCGTTTGGCCCTCGGATCTCCGTTTGCTCGCTTCCTTTTTCCGTAGTCCTTCTTCCTTCCAAATATTGACGCCCGTAAATTTCCAGGTGATTTCGTTGACGTTTGGGTCCCTGAAACATTAAAATACAAAACTAGGGTTTTCTGCTGTGCAGGGTTAATTCCAAATAAATGGGAAAACTATGAAGTATTCCCAAAATCATGATAAAACATTGATATAACCCTTATATGATGCAAATATGATTGGAATATAAGCAATTAAAGTGCAAAGTTCATGTATGCATTTTACATGCATCAACACGGCATACGATTCTTTCGGGTACACATCGATGAGGATGCAGTATGTGTTTCTGCGCAAAACATTTCAAAGAGACCATTATCCTCAAATGAACCTTTGTACATGAAATTTAACGATGGAAATCTACGAAAGCATGTTATGGTGGCTAGCTAATGACTTACTCGAGAAAGTAAGGCATGGGCATGATGTTCTTGCTAGTATGCGCCACCATGAAATCTTCGATGAACCATGTCACGATTCACCAACCCCCATCGGTGTTCACGTTGCCCTCATGCATGTAGAAGGGGTCCATTATCGTGATGTCCGGGCATCCTCTACAATGAGCTAGTGGGCCAATCTAAGCGCAACCGGGCGAACCATGGATGGGTGGGCGCTTTCATGTGGTACATGTCAAAGATTTCCTCAAATCTCACGAAGAACATGTTCCCAGGGGCTTTATCGAGAAAGCCCATGCCCGTTGGCACCTTCCCACGAAAACCGGGTATGTTGGAGATGTCATTCCGAGAAGATGCTTCTCCACTGTCAGAACACTGTCATGGACGCTCCTCATATCCCCAGTTAGGACATTGAGCACCTTCGGCTGCACCTTCGGTTTACCCTCCTCATGGAACAAATGCCAATTGAGGATGAGTACCTTGTCCAAACCCGGATCAGCTTCGTAGTCCCCGGCACCGTCTGGCTGCTGGAGGCAAGGGCAACTTTCTTAGTTCATTTCCGTCCCTTCTTAGGCTCCTTCACGAACACGGGAGAAAGAAACCCCTCTTTGAGAATCTTATGGAGTGTGCCCTGGCTGAGAACAGCTGGATCCTCGGTGAAGGGGCAGCTTCTGGCGTATCTTGAGAACTGAACAGACGCTTCGAGCACTGATATTTCTCTGGGAGATCAGGCACGGGAGTATCGGGATGACGGTCGGGTGGATCAAGAGGATCCTAACCTCCGTCATCGTAATCAATGAGGAAGTCATCTACGTCATCATAATCCTTGTGCTATTTCGCGGGCTCGGCAGGTTGCGTAATCTTGTCTAGGCTTGGCGGTTGGCGCCGACACGACCTGTGTTGGATGTGGGGTGGTGATAGGAGGGTCCAAACGAATAAGTGCTTTTTGCCATAGCATGGGCCTACCCAAGCATTGTTCGAGGATAAACTCGCTATGAACTTCGGGGGATTGAGTCAGAGGATCCAAATCTCTGCAACCCGGAAACACCCGATCCAATGCAATCCTAAACATGTCATCGGCCATAGGCCTGGTGTGGAACATGTGGTTAAGTGGTGTCACGACACGAGATTTTGCCACATACTTGAACTCATTGTTCATAAGCAAAAAGCAAGGTACATCTGATGGCGTGGATCACACATTCGCTGGGAACCCCAAGAGGAAGGTATGATGTAGCGTAGCAGCAGTTTTCCCTTGATTACAAAACCAAGGTTTATCAAACCAGTAGGATTTGGAGAAGGTTTCGGCAAGGTGTCAACGGCGCCGTTTACGATTATTTGACGTTGACCTACGCACATACACAAACAAACTACTTTGCCCCAACAAAACAGAGAGGTTGTCAATCTCTCCGGCTTGCTGAACACAAAGAATTAAACTTATGGTGGAAAATAATATGAGAGAAAAAATGACCAGCGAGCAAATGACTATGAAAGCTATGGAAACGGTTGTAAGCAATATAGGAAAATAGGACGGGGGTCCACAATTCACTAGTGGTGTCTCTCCGAAAGATAAACATGTTGGGTGAACAAATTACAGCAGGGCAATTGAAAAAGCATGGGCATATAACAATACTATCAAGACACAAAGTTCACCGTTTCATTTAATATGGGCATTACGTCAAAATACATAGAACGTTATCCAACTGCATCTATGACTAATAATCCACCCGGGATCGCTATCCAGCATGTCACCCGAAAGTATTAAGTTGCAAGCAACAAATAATTGCAATAAGCAAAGTGCGTAATGTAAGCAATGGTTACAACATATAGAAATAAACACCGTTGTTTTACCCCTAGTAGCAACAACACATCTCAAGCCTTAATCGTTTCTCTCAACTCGAGCTCAGACAAGAGAGGCATGAACCCACTATCTAGCATAAATACTCCCTCTACTGACACAAGTAATTACTTCGGCCAAAGCATACACAAGCATCGGAGAGCATGCAAGATCATAAATAAAACATATCATAGATAAACTGAACAATAATGTCATGACTCCATAATTCATCGGATCCCCGCAAACACAACATGTAGCATTACAAATAGATGATCTTGATCATGTTAGGCCGCTCACACGATCTAAACAATAGAGTACAAGGAGAAGAGACAGCCATCTAGCTACTGCTATGGACCGTAGTCCCATGGTGGACTACTCACGCATCACTCCGGAGGCAGGCATGGTGGTGTGTAGATGCCTCCGGCGGCAGGGTGCCGGGAAGAGCTTCAGAACCCCCGAACTAGGGTTGGCGACGACGGCGGCGACGGAACTTTTCGTGGATTTCTGATCGGGTATTTAGGGTTTTCGGGACGAAGGCAATTTATAGGCGAAATGGCGGTGGCGGAAGCTTCTCAAGGGCGCCAGGTGGGGCCCAGGCATGGTCAAGGGTTCTGGGGGTTGTGGGGGCCCCCTATAGGCGCCCTCCTGGCTCCGTCTTTGTTTCTTCATAAAAATAAATCACGTAAATTGGCAGCTTATTCCGAGAAAATTCGCCGATTAGCTTTTCTGAAACAAAAGACAGCAAAAATAGGAACTGGCACTGGACATCTTGTCAATAGGTTATGTGCCAAAATGATATAAAAACATTATAAAAACATGCGGCAATGATATATAATATGCTTAGAACAACCAAAAATTACAGATACGTTTGAGACGTATCAGCGTCCCACCTCGTCGGCCTGCGAAAACATGTAAGGCGTTACAGAGGGCGCCAAGGATGAAGTAATAACTGTTGAGCCTTTTGCGACGCTTAATTACCGTGAGGGCGTTGAGCTCGGCTAATGTCGACGGACCATGGATAGCCACCGGCGTGCAAGAGATGGAGGGGCTGCTCCGAGGCGCGGTGACGGCAGCTAATCCTCCCTACCATGTTCATTGTCGGTGGCCGACGCATCCTCCCTACCAGAATTAGGGTTGGTGGCCGGATTCTCCACAATAGGTGCATATTGATACGGCGCATGTTGTTCGAGTTGTTGGCGCCTAAGCTGATCATGGGGAGGCCTTGTCGGCCAGAGTCCATCCAAACCGCGAGCGACTGCACCATGGTAGGAAGGAGGGAGTTGACCGTATTTGTCACTTCGTCTTGGATTATCCTGGGCATGCTTGCTTTCACGGTCTGTAATTCATCCATGACATCCATCTTCTCGATCCTCTTCCTCTCCGTGTCTTCTTGTCCTCAGGGTAATAAAAGCATGTTGTGACCGAGTCCGGCGCCGACCACACGGCCATGATGCGGCGCACGCGACAACTGTTCGTCCTTTACCTTGTTCAGCGCCCTGTTTAAAGGGTTGTCCCACGGGGCCTCGCCGACGACCCCTGGGACGAGGAGGTTTGAGTTTGAGAAAGTGTTTGTTCTTCCTCCAGATAATTCTCAAGATCTTTCACCTTCTTGTACGTGAGAAGTCCCCCAGTTTTGCAATCTTCCTTGTATCGGGCCCTGATAAATTTGTGTGTCAGCAAGTCTTTGATCTTGTTGTAGGGGTTTGTCTTTTCCTTTTCTTTCTATTTTGCATCCTCCTTCTCCTAGACTTTTTCCTTTCCGAGGTAACCACGACTTCCGAGATTGTGGGGAGCTACGTTCTTGTCCCGCATATCCTTCCCCCACTTCCGAAGCGCCTTCTTTGCAAATAGGCCTTTGTTGGCCATGAAAACCGTTAAGTCCTGTTCCGTAATGGAGGGCCACTGGTGCTGGATCTCAGGGTAACCGGCACCTTTATCAATCATCTTCCTCACCCTATTTTTCCAAGTGCCAAAGGCTTTGCTAAACTTGATGAGGGCGACATTGTTTACCAGATTATTCTTGAGATGCTAGTTATTGTAGGGTTCCTGAAAAGAGAGACACGTATATTTTCCATAGTATCCACAAGTAGACTACAGAATATATAGTTTGCATTTTTTGGCTTTTGTTTTGATCTAAATCTCAATGAACAATGAAGCTAGTGGACTAGAGTAACGTTCAGTGTACACAGAATATGTTAAACACAAATACAAAATCCAACATTCCAAATAAACAAAGGTCTTTCAAATCGAAGGTGATAAACCATGTCGATCAGTACAACACCCAATTGCCAATCCTTTGTATCTGTTAGAAAGATCATATGCTCTTTCATGTGGTAGAAAATTCAACGGTTAGATCCATAGCGATAAAAGTGCATTAGTCCACATGCAGATTATATCTTGTACCATGACAGAACATGAGTGAGAACGTAGCTTGAGTGACCTAAGTACCACTGATTATAGAATCCACATATACTACTAAGCGAGAAGTACATAGGTTCACACACCATCTAGGACCTGGCACTACATCAGATGTGCGAGCAAAATAACACATACCAGGAACAGCAAGTACTAAGGCAAGTGAATGTTTTGCCCGTTGGATTGGTGGCAAACAGCGTTCTGGTAGAAAATTTAGCATTGCAAGCCTTTCCTACATGAATTGCAGTTTTCTCAAGATTCATGGAATAGATTATATTCACAGTGGATTACCGTTAAAATACTTACTGAAACTAAATGCACCTATACATAGTAGTCTCACAATTTTGTAAATGGCTAGACTATATCAGTGGGGATAAACCACATGCTCAATCGGGAAAAGTGACGCCATTATAATTTCTCAACAACATCCCCTTGCTCGAGAAACAACCAATGAGAGAAGCTTCAAACAGAATAGACACAAATGCAATCTCTAAATGTCAAGCCTAGAGAGAAGGACAAACTAAGGTAGCAGCAAAGGCTGTACTGGCTTCCTTAAGATGTCTCATATGCAATTGAGTTAAAAGCATATCTTTTTTCCGCTATGTTAGCTTCACAAATATGAGTCATCTTCCGTACAATATTTCTATACTGGATGCCAAAACATGTCACACATGCGGTTCGGTTTAAAACTAAATAATGCTATTTTAACAGGTCATCTCGAGTTCATGCAAAGTTACACCAAGAGTAATATCATCACAACAAACCACACACACAGACACCTGAATCTAAAGATGAAGCATAAAGAACAGAGCAAACCAAGGTAGCAGCAAGGGAAAACTTCAACCTCCTATAACTTGCAACAACACCATAAGGGGAAGGAGACTACGAAGGAATCAAGTCAGGCAGTAGATATGACCAAATCAATTACTAAAAGTAGATATGACCAAATCAATTAGTAAAACCACAGACAGCAGATTGCTCATGCTTTGTAACACCAACAACAGAAACCCCACATATGCAGATTGAGCGCACGAACCATGAACTATAAGAACTGGGTGACCACAAACCTAGAAGAGAACCAAACTCAGGTTCCGTAAGGATCTTCTTCTGTGTAACTAAATAGATCGTCCAATCTTTGGTTGTCTTGGTAAGCATAGAACTGATCAAATAGTGCTTTCATATGCATCCAATACATGTTAAATCCTGTGTTTTTTGTCCAAGATGCAAAAAGTGAGAAAAACATGTGGTCTTATAAGCTTATGTATGTACGGTGTCTTTGTGGATGAAATTTGACGCGCCCATGTCAAAATTGTATTTACCAATAAATAGATTGAGCTACAAAGGATCGTTAAGAGCTGCAGAAATTACAAAAAGATACATAATTTCATATGAGATTCCAAATTGCACAATTTTGATCTCAAGATGAAACGGATGCTTTTGACTTGAAAGTTAAGCAAACTATAAGGCACTCCAAATTAGCCACAATGACATACATGTAACAAAGTTTAGCAAATTAATGGCTCATCTAAAACAACTGCTCAAGAGAGAATGTAGGGTTGGCGAAATAGCTGACATGCAATTTATCAATAGGAATGCACGTAAGCAAGGTAATTCTCGTCTTACTATTAGGTATAGAGGTAACATATTTCCCTCAAATTGGTCCAGGTGAGAGAGGGGCATCCCAGTTCAATTTTCATCCCTCTACATTCATGTCGCTTCAGATTACTCGGTCGTTTTATTCTCGCAATCCAAGGAGAAATTGATCTAATACCAAAACTTTTTTTCTCAGAAAACCCAAATCAAAACAGAGTGAGAAAACCCAAATCAAAACAGAGTTATTTCCAGAGGCACCTTGTCTAGAACATGCAATTTATCTAAGGTCACAAAGCATCGTTGTATCAGAGTAATTTCCAGATGCAACTTCATTCCCGTTAAGGTCACAAGCATTTTCAGCCGTCAAATACTTTATTTATATGCTTGTAGTTAGCTAACTGCGCCCCCTTCGGGTGCAAATTACAGTATTTACTTGAAATGGCACGAATTACAAATACAAAAGTTCTGTCAAATATGCCACAAGATTTGTCTCAGAGATCTACTCCATTCCGAATTAAAGATGTTCTATCTTTTTCTCAATCACATCTATATAGACATGTTTCAGTGTGTCGGTTTCATTTCAGTATGTAATCAATATTTAAATATCCAAAACATCGAATAAAATTCAGAACGGAGGAAGTACTAAACATGGAAACTATGTTAAAATATTGAAGAAAATGCTTATTTAACTTGCTGACATGCATATTCTTATCGAATAAGAATAACATGTCAGCATTGTCTTTGTAAAATTAATACAGAGCATATTGATTGAAAGGGATCACACTGGTTTATAAACCTAACATCCAACGATAACAAAATAATGCGAAGACACTTCTCGAGACCAATGTACATAGATTAATTTAATAAGATGCACTGGTTAGTGCAAATGAAGTTCCAGAGAATCTAGATATCTACATATGAACAGTAGGTTCACAATAAATAAATAAAAAGAGGAAGGCGAATCCAGTTGACTGGCATTCCTTTTTTTGACACCGTTTCAAGAGACAACAGGACCTGCAAAAAAGAGTAACACGGTATGACTGAATGATTAGACAATTTGCGACCAAAACATCTCTGACAGGGAGAATGTTTTGTATCTATCTAAGCTGAGATAAGTACACATGTAAGCAACATTTACATCCTTTGCAAAATGTCAACAACTCAAAGTTAGTGCCCACAATCCGAAGGGTCAACAAACCTACAAGCACAGTTAAGGAAGTGACTGAGATAGTGCTACTTAGGTAGGCTTGTAGAAGCAACATTAAGTGATGTAATATATTTCGATCTCAGTACATGTGCTTTGCTTGTGATTACCAAGTTCTGGACATTAATGAAACGATTGGATTATTTCCTGAACTTTCTTTGAGGGCACAATTTAGTTCAGGTTTTGTGATCTAGTCTTTGGCATCTTGTAAATTAAAGACAGGATTGGATTATATTCAAATCTGGTATCATGTTGCTGAGTTGCAGAGAGAAGTTGGATAAGTCTGCATTCTTTGCCAACCAGCTGAAGATGTGATATGCACCTCAGTTTTAGAATCTCATGGATACCAAGGAGAAACTGAAAGTCAGTAGGAAGGGAGTTCTCTGATCGAAAAAGTGAAAGGGAGCCCGGGTTACATGTAGCCTGTTTTTCGAAAATTTAAAAAATGACATTTCAAATTTTCAAAAATTTGTGAAAAAAATTCTTGATATTGATAATGATGTTTTCTAACAACATGCAAATTTTCACCTCGAAACACATTATATTTTGAGCCACACGAAAAAGATAAATCTGACAAATTTCGGAGGGTTCAAATTTTGGCACTGTTCACCACTCCAGATTTTCACTTTTGTCATTTTTAAACAGTCTAGAATACAATGTATTTCGAGTTAAGACTTTGCAAATTGATAGAATACATCATTTAATACATTAGGAATTTTTTTCAGATTATTATGAAACTTTGAAGCATCGTTTTCAAAAAAAAAGGGGGGGGGGGGGGGGGGGGGTTGTGGGGACCCAGACCGGCAGTCTGAGACCTCCAGTATGCATACATTCACGATCCAAGATCAACAGTCGTGAACAACATACTTAAGTTGGTACACAGATTACATCATCCATTACACGAATACTTAAGGTCTTACACAAAGGGGGCACATGACCACGCCTTATTCAACAGCCACGCAGGGCCGACAAACTACTCATAACACAGCGGAAGACATTAACACACAACGTGATAGAGCCCAAGTCATGCCTTAACCTACAGGCTGCTGACGGGAAACGTTCCTAGTTCGCAGGGTCGTCGGGGTAGTACTCCTCCGTAGAACTCCTCCTGAGGCTGCTCCTCAAAGTCTGGCTAAGACAATAGCCAGGGACGAAACCAATATGAGTACATTTGATTGTACTCGCAAGACATCCCGAATGAAGCTTATAAGATGCAATCATGCTTATATGGTGGAATGGGTAGGCTGTAATTAGGGTTCACTACCCATGATGGATGAAAGATTCATCATGGTTGATTAACATCTCTATATCTTTATTGAAAAAGATACTTCAAAAGATAAGTTTTCGCAAAGAATATTGAAGAGAAGAGCAGATTTTTCTTTGCAAAACTTCTTGGAAAACACTCATCAGGTTTCCATCATCAGCACCTCCCAGGTACTTAATCCGCCTTTCCAGTACCTCCCAGGTACACTCCTTTCCAAAACCTCCTTTTTAAAAACATCGACACAATGCTAGACGACATTGACCATTCAGCTGTCCATGACCGCGGACGCGGCTATTCGAATAGTTTTAACTCTGCAGAGTTTGTACACTTTCACCACACATCCGGTACACCTGCCGTGATCACCACGGACTGTTCGTGACAGTATGCGAACATCAGGTAACCAATCATAACTTCCACTATGTCTATGCTAGTATGCGATTACCTCTTCAGTGGGTTTGTTCTCCCCGGCACCGAGTGAGCTAGCCGTATCGATCCGGTTGCCCCTAGACATCACACCGCCACGGCAGGAGACCCACTGTTGCTTGCCGGTGGCACTCGCAGTCCACACTTTGTATGCCCATATCCAGCATTCGGTTCCGGGGACTTTAACCCCTTCTAGCCAATTGAGGTAAAGTCTCACTAACACAAACAAGCTTTCATTAAGCCGTGCCCATTTTGAGTGATGTGGTTGTACGGTAGGGCTGTCAGGCACAAGACTAGTCTATGTGTCGTTTTCGAAAAAACATTTCCAAAACATCTTCTTCACAATCCTCCTGTGGACAAGGTCCCACCTTTCCCGGGTTTTTCTTTTAAAACCTTTGTTTTCCGAAAACACACTTTTAGGGGTGTCCACTTAGGGACTTCAAAATTATTAACTTGTGGTGGTAAATATTCCATATGGTGGCTAAGGGCTTGGTAACACCAAGTTGTAACTAATGGCAATGTAATAATTTATAATAACACTAGTAGTAATGGCCATATCAAAAATAGTTTTGTTTTTCCAAGTTTTTGTAAAACTTCAGAAGTAAATCATGCATGATATAATGATAAGTATAGTAGCAAGCATTTGGGAGCTTGCCTTGATACAGGTCAGTGTCTTGTCCCTGAAATAAACAGGCTTGACAATAAACCTCCTCAGCAGCTGCTTCTTCCTCGTGTTCTAACGTCGCAAAAAGAAAGTAACCACCAATCAGTACCAACTAAAGGTACATACTAGCAACAAGCATCACATACAGCAAGCAAACATCATTGCACAACAATCATCTACTTTTCAAAAATAAAAATCTACCACATATTTTTATTTGAAAAGAAAACTAATAGAGCTATGCTCTAGTTTGAGAATTTTATTCTCAAACCAAAATGCAATGGGGTCAGTGGGTGTACACTATCAACCAAGCATAAAGAGGTCATTTAGCCTCTGGTCATTTACAAAAGTCACCTAAACACAAGCTAGACAAAAATCTATTCATACTAGTGAGTCACAAATATTATCAAAAGTAATATTCTAGTTAAACATTGCTTTGCTAAGGGCTAAGTAATATCCAAACAAGGGTGACATGCTATTCAACCAGTAGCAACATAACAAGCTACTGATGTTCACACAACACTCTCTAAAGTCATTCCATATAAAGGATTTTATCCTCATACAATCCCTAAATGCTAGAAAAGTCTAGGAAATAGTCCTACTAGTGATAATATCCTCTCACAACACATGAAGCACTCAACTTCTCCTAGCATGTTATCAATATGAAGTAACACAATCATAACAGAGAATATCAAACCTACACATGCTAGAAATCACAAAAAGATACTAACCCATATTATAAAACTAAATAAAACTATAAATAATTATTATCAGAAAAGCATAAAATCTAGTTTTGCTCACCCAATTAAATCTACAGCTCAATAAATCACACCAAGATAGGATTAGGTACTCCTAAACATATACAAGCCAACACAATTGGATTCACTTCAAAATCATCACCAAATAATTTCCAAAAATCCTAGAATAGCCTACTGGATATTTACAGAAATGCATGCCATTTTAATTAGGTTGATCTTTAGCAAGCAAGCCAAGTTCTACTGCTAGGTAACACTTAGAGCTTTCCAAAACAGTTGAGTTTGCATTTTTGTGATCCTTAGAAAAAAAGTTATTTAAGTTTTAGTGAGAACCAGTACTACTGCCTCACATTTTATTTCTCCAAAAATAATAACCAAAATGAAGATCTGCAAGTTGGGTGTGTTTAAGAACTTGCAGTGGTGCTACCCAGATTTTTGGTTTGATTTTATTTGATGTTTTCCTATTTTAAAACGAATTAAACCAGAGAGCAAAGTTTCTGCTATTTTTAAAAACAGCAAACACTGGAAAAGAAAAAAAAACGGCGCGTGGGCCGAAACTGCTGGGCGAGCCCAACAACGGCCGAAATTGGCCCATTTAGGTGCGGCGAGTGGCGCGGACGCGGGAACGGTTCGCCGTTTTTAAACAGATTCGTCGATCTCGAGATCGACGGCTGTGCGTCGTCGTCGTCCTCACTCCTCTCTCTCTCCACGGCGACACGGGAGCGAGCTCGAGCTCGGGTTTTCTCACCTAGGGGCGACGTAGGGCGGTGGCGCGGGGTCGGGGAAGTCGCGTGAGCTCGAGGCAGTGCAGGGGTGGAAGCGGAGGCAGCAACGACGCCACGGCACGGCTCCGGCGAGCACAAGGTCCGGGACGGCGTCGAGGATGGCGGCGGCGCTCCTGCAAGCAAACGTCCCTCAAACCATGTCAGGGGCGTGTTCCAGGTGCTAGGGGGTGAGAGGGTGCAGAGATGGTGGATAAAGGAGCAGTGGAACGGCGGCAACCTTCAAACCGATCTCGCTCTGGTTTCCGGCGAGATTTTCCCTCGCCTCGCTCACAGAGAGCGAGCGAGGATGATTGAGTGGTGTGGGGGTGTGCGGGTGGTGTGTGCGAGTGGGTGGCGAGAGAGGCTCTGGTGTGGCTTAAAGGCACGGATGATCATCACCTCCTCTCGGGGTCAACGGCTGGGGCGGGTGGTGTGTCGTGTGCACGCAAACGCCGGCCCCAGGCTGCCTCTGCTCGTCAACTTATGTTTCCACGGACGGGCGTGTGCTGGCAGGGCAAGGACGCGAAGGAGAGTGGAGAAACGGGCAGCTCTCTCCCTGCCACGGTCGTCTCCCAGGTCACCTCCACGGCTCCACTTCCCTGCTCCTAGTTGACCTCCAAAATGCCCACCAATGGCATGGCTAGGAAGTAGGGACATAGGGGAGAGTAGTGGACAAGGTTGCTCCCTCTGGTTTGTCCAAAATCATCACAAAAACGTGCTCCCAAAATCGACCCCGAACAGTTTCAGAAAAATTCAGTTTTCTGAAAAACTGCTAAGTGTTGGAGCAGTTAACACATAGCAAAAGTTGCTGCTTGATTCACCTATCAAATCAAGTCCAAATGGAAAATTTTAAATTGGTAAAAGATCTCCAGGTTGAATACTTCCATTTAATATTTTTGGTCCATTTTTGAAAAATTTTAAGGGCAGGGAAACATGCTGGTAAGTGGGCTACTCTCTGACTGTTTCTGACTTTTCTGTTTTTCTGTTTTTTTCTGTTTTCTGTCTTAATCTTTAGCCATATAAACATGCATGTATCTAGGGGTTCCAAAGGTACAAAAGGTGATCCAAGGGCATGGAACCAATGTCCACACACCATAGATCATCTCCAAACTCAAATTTTCCATAATTGCACATTTTAACCACATAAAATAACATGTCCAAAACAGCAAGTCTTAACAGATTTCAGAAAATAAAAACCTAATTAGAAAATTCTAAAAATTTGTTTTGCACAAACCACAAGCACTAATATTTCACACATGGATGATCAAGAGTACAAGCACAAGTGGGTTCACACATAGGTTCATAATTTGGAGTCTCACTTATATTCTACAAAAGGCTAAAAATAAAAACGGGGGATTAAAAATGGGGGTGTGACAGATCTTCCCCCCTTAAAAGAATCTCGTCCCGAGATTCGCAGGTCTAAGCATTAAGAAAATCAGGGAACTCCTTCCTGATATCTTCTTCACGTTCCCAGGTAGCTTCTTCCTCAGAATGATTCGTCCACTGAATCTTGAGGAATTTAATAGCACGCTTCCTGGTCACACGCACATTCTCCTCGAGAACGCGTAGGGGTCTGTCACGGTAGGTTAGGTCTTGGTTCAGGTCAATGGTCCTGAAGTCGACATCTTGGTAGGTGAGATTCTTCTCGGGTACATGAAGACATTTCCGGAGCAACGACACATGAAAAACATCATGAAAATCTGACAGCTCTTCCGGCAATTCAAGCTGATAAGACACTTCACCACGACGGGCTAAGATCTTGAAAGGGCCAATATACCGGGGTGCAAGCTTTCCCTTGACATGAAAACGCTGCATCCCTTTGAGTGGTGTGACTCGAAGATATACGAAATCTCCAACACGGAAAGATACATCACGACGCTTCGAGTCTGCGTAACTCTTTTGGCGAGATTGAGCTGCCTTGAGATGATCACGAATAAGCTGGACTTGTTCCTCCGCAGCACGCAAAGTGTCTACACCAAAAATCTGACTGTCACCAGACTCAGACCAATTCAGAGGTGTACGACATCTGCGTCCATACAGGGCTTCAAAAGGGGCCATTTTCAAACTAGACTGGTAGCTGTTGTTGTAAGAAAACTCTGCGAAAGGCAGACAGTCTTCCCACTTGGCTCCATAAGACAAAACACAAGCACGGGATGTCTTCCAGAATTTGGTTCACACGCTCTGTTTGTCCTCCAGTCTGTGGGTGATAGGCTGTGCTAAAGGCTAGTTTGGTTCCAAGGGCTTCGTGTAATTTTTTCCAAAATCGAGAAGTGAACTGACTTCCTCGATCAGACACAATCCTCTCAGGGATTCCATGCAGACTAACAACCCGTGAAATGTAAAGATCAGCAAGCTGGTTTCCACTGTGAGTGGTTCGGACAGGAATAAAGTGAGCAACTTTAGTGAGTCTGTCCACAACAACCCATATGGCATCATGACCACGGCTAGACTTTGGAAGTCCAGTAATGAAGTCCATCCCAACTTCATCCCATTTCCAGCTTGGCACTTGCAAGGGTTGCAACAATCCAGCAGGGCGCTGGTGCTCAGCTTTCACTTGCTGACACACAGAACATTTGGCTACAAACAAAGCAATCTCTCGCTTCATTCCATGCCACCAAAATCTCTCCTTCAAATCTTGGTACATCTTGGTTCCTCCGGGATGGATAGAATACAAAGAATCGTGAGCTTCTGCCAGAATGGTCTGTTTCAGCTCAGACTCGGAAGGAACACAAATGCGACCTTTATACCACAATACTCCCTCGGAATCAATAGTAAATCCAGGTACCTCTTCCCGCTTCATACGGTTCTTGATTCCCTCAATACTCTTTTGGCCTTGTTGAGCTTCTTTGATCTGATCAACCAGAGTGGGTTTAACTTCCATGGTATCCAGCATACCATAGCTGACCACTTCAATACCAAGTTGTTCAAGTTCTTTCCATAACCCGGTTGCCTAATTTTGATCATTGAATTCAAAGAAACAGGCTCTCGGCTAAGAGCATCGGCAACTACATTTGCTTTGCCTGGATGGTAGTGGATACTTAGATCATAATCTTTAATGAGCTCAATCCAGCGGCGTTGCCTCATGTTAAGCTCACGCTGAGTGAAGATATACTTCAGACTCTTATGATCAGTATATATTTCACACCTTTTACCCATAAGAAAATGTCGCCATGCCTTGAGAGCATGAACAACTGCGGCAAGCTCTAAATCATGCGTGGGGTAGTTCAACTCATGTGGTCTCAACTGGCGGGATATATAAGATATGACTTTCCCTTCTTGCATGAGAACACTTCCAAGACCAAGCTTAGAAGCATCACAGTAAACATCGAAACTCTTGGTGACGTCCGGCATAGTGAGAACCGGAGCAGACACCAGTCGGTTCTTCAATTCTTGAAAACTCTTTTCACACTTATCCGTCCATACAAACTTATGGTCCTTCCTGAGCAATTGAGTGAGTGGTCGAGCAATGCTCGAGAATCCCTCAACAAACTTGCGGTAATATCCTGCTAAACCCAGAAATGATCGGACTTCCGTCTGATTGGTTGGGGCAGCACGCTCCAATATGGCCCGAATTAGAGCAGGATCCACAGAAATTCCTCCTTCAGATACCACATGTCCAAGAAATCCGACTTCCCTAAGCCAAAACTGACACTTACTGAACTTAGCATACAGCTGATGCTTACGAAGTGTTTCGAGCACAATTCTCAAATGTTCTTCGTGTTCTTTTTCATTCTTGGAATAAATCAGAATATCGTCAATAAACACTACGACAAACTTGTCCAGATAATCCATGAATACCTTATTCATGAGATTCATGAAATAGGCAGGGGCATTGGTCAGACCAAACGACATCACGGTGTACTCATACAATCCGTAACGGGTGATAAAGGCAGTCTTCGGAATATCGGTCTCACGCACCTTCAACTGATGATAACCGGTGCGAAGATCAATCTTCGAGAAAATTCTAGCCCCATTCATCTGGTCAAATAAGTCCTCAATTTTGGGTAACGGGTATTTGTTCTTGATGGTCACATCATTCAACTTGCGGTAATCCACACATAAGCGAGTGGTACCGTCCCGTTTATCCACAAAAATGACAGGTGATCCCCATGGCGAAGCACTAGGGCGAATCAGACCTTTCCTCAACATATCATCAAGTTGTTTCTTCAGCTCATCTAGCTCTTGCGGGTTCATTCGGTAAGGCTTCTGTGCTATAGGTCCGGTTCCAGGTACTAACTCAATAATAAACTCGATATCCCGATCAGGGGGCATACCGGGTAACTCTTCTGGAAAAACATCCGGGTACTCACATACAACAGGTACTTCTTCCAGTTTAGGTGTGGCTATACCTGTGTGGCAGTGGACTTTCGAAGAAGGCTTGGTTGCGGTAAAGGTCACTTCTTCACCATCACTACTGGTCATAGCAATGGACTTCTTGGTGCAGTCTATAACTCCCTTATACTTGGTCATCCAGTTCATGCCAAGTACTACTTCTATCCCTTGGGATCCCAGTACTACTAGATCAGCATGAAAGGTTTTCCCGTTGATGTCAATGGGTACCTCATTGCAAGAAAGGTTGGTTTTAGCTTTGTCTCCAGGTATTTGCACTAGCATAGGGTTGCGCATAGGTGTAGGTTGCAATCCACTTTTATCAACGAATGGCTTAGTGACAAAGGAATGCGATGCACCAGAATCAAACAGTACTGTTGCTGGTACAGAGTTGACAGGAATCGTACCAATCACCATGTGGGGTGCCTCCTGTGCCTCCTCTGCAGTGACATGATTCAGATGCCCTTTGGTCACATTTGGCTGCTTCTTCTGGACTGGTCCAGGGTTCATCTTGGTTGCATTTGGACGAGCTTGAGTAGCATTCTTGGTAGGACACTCACGAGAGAAAATGCCCTTCCTTGCCACAGGCATAACATCCTCCAGTTGGATTCGGGTTGGGTCTTGCAGCACGGTTGAAAAGATTTCCCGTGTTGCTTCCTCCAGGCCTTGGTGCATAAGGAACACGGTAGTTGGGATAGTTCGGCCTTGGTGCAGTCGGGTTAAAGGGGCGAGGTGCATAAGCAGGGGCCCTGGGTGGTGGTGGCCTCGCAGGTGGGGTACTGCGAGCTCTGGGTGCACTGGGTCCTCCTTGCATCATCATCTTCCTCTTGCGGTTGTCAAAGGCAATCTGGCGCTTGTGCTCCATCATAATGGCAGCATTGGCGAGTGACTCCAGATCCTGGAATGGTATCACCACAAGGGTGCACTGCAGCTCATCCTGCAGTCCATTCAGGAACCTTTCTTTCTTCTTCTGCTCAGTGTCAATATCACCTGAGGCATACCTAGCCAAAGTGGTAAACTTCTCCCAGTATTCTGACACTGTCATACCTCCTTGCCTCAGCTTCAGAAACTTGTCCCGCATAATATCCATCACACCCTGGGAAATGTGATACTTGCGGAACTTTTCAACAAAGTCTTCCCAACCAAAGACATGGCCAACAGCAGCAGTGGCACGAGTAGTTTCCCACCAAGTCCTTGCAGGTCCAGCGAGAAAATGAGTGGCGAACAGAACTTTGTCATTGGCCTCCACAGACGCAACCTCCAAGTTGTTCGCAATAGTACGGAGCCAGTCATCCGCATCAAGAGGTTCAATGTTCTTGGTAAAGATCGGGGGATTGGTGTTCTGAAAGTTTTCAGCTTTGAGCGAGCACCATTCCCATTCCCATTGCCATTGTTGGTTACCATTCATGTTGCCCATAACGGTGGCCATCTGTTGCAGGGTGTTAAGGGTGGCTGCGCTCTCAGCACGTGAGGCTTGACGGTCTTCCATCATAAGAGCTAAAAGCTGCTCCATCGAAGGTGGTGGTGGTGGTGGTGGACGACGAGGCGGCATGCTGAAGTGAAAAGGGTATAAGACTAGGCACAAAGATAGTTGGAAAACAGCGGCACACAAGTTTATCGAAAAACTATAAGACAAACGGTGAATCGAGGACGACAAGAGTAGCGGCAACACAAACATAAGCACAATATACACATCACATACATAGCATAGAGTCTTACAATTACACATACACAAACATAAGTCTCACAATACAAGCAAAGCTTCAACAGAGCTACATAACAACGGAAACGACTAGGGGACATCGCACTACTACTAGCATCCTGGTCCGACACACAAGTCCACGAGCACAAGGGTCACTGTCTAGTCCTGCTCAACCTCTCCCTCGAAAAGGATCTCCTCAGGATCCTCCTCGTCTCCAAGGAGATCGTCATCCTCCGGCTCACTAGGCTCACTCACGTCCATATCATCAGAAGGTATGTCGTCGTCTGGAAGGAGGTCCTCGTTCTCCTTGCGGAGCCCGGTGTTCTCCTCCTCCAACTCCTCGATAGCCGAGTCCCTCGTAGCCAAATCCTCCCTCGCAGTCTTCAGCCGACCCCTCAGAATGGCGTTGGCTGACTGCAGCGCCTCTACCTTCTTGACGAGACGGTTACGGTCCAAGCGAATGGTCCGCAGCTGTCCCTCCAAGGCGCGGTTCCTCGCAGAGGTGGTACCGTACTCAACCCTCAGACTGTCCAACCTACTCTGAGTGTAGTGCAGAAGAAACTCCATATCCTCTAGGTGAGGACCTAAACCAGCAGGGTCAAACTGATACTCAATGGGCTCCCCCTCCGCATCACGTCTCCCAAGCAGCTCGAACCGGGTACCAACGAAGCGGTAGTCACACTGATAGGCCAAGCGTGCAATCGTCTCCTGGATCACACGGACAGCTCCATCGTTCCAAGAACGCTCGATCACGCAGTAGACGTACACCGGAGCAGTCGGCGTCGTCAGAGGCGGGCGGATAGTGCACTCCACCAGCCAAGACGGGTCTCCGGGAACACCGTCCATCAGTCCTCCTCTCAGCTCTGGCAGCGGACGACCAAGGGTACGGGTCATCTCTACCAGCTCCCTCTGAAAACGAAACGACACCTCGTCTGCCAACCCCAGCTGTCGAGCCTCAGTGAAGACCACGGCCATCTACACAAATTTTAAGTATAATTTAAGTTAGGTACCAGTGTGCAAAATTTTAAGGTATACAAAAGCAACTTAATGTAAGTAGAGTTTAACAACACAGAGGGGATGAGAAATATATAGAATATTTTGGTACTTAGACATCTTCATACTTTGCTTTAGTAAATTAACTTTTTGGGAGTACTCGCTAACGTCCATGCTAACTAAGGTCTCCTAAGGTCAGATGGCTCTGATACCAACTCTGTGGGGACCCCAGACCGGCAGTCTGAGACCTCCAGTATGCATACATTCACGATCCCAAGATCAACAGTCGTGAACAACATACTTAAGTTGGTACACAGATTACATCATCCATTACACGAATACTTAAGGTCTTACACAAAGGGGGCACATGACCACGCCTTATTCAACAGCCACGCAGGGCCGACAAACTACTCATAACACAGCGGAAGACATTAACACACAACGTGATAGAGCCCAAGTCATGCCTTAACCTACAGGCTGCTGACCGGGAAACGTTCCTAGTTCGCAGGGTCGTCGGGGTAGTACTCCTCCCCGTAGAACTCCTCCTGAGGCTGCTCCTCAAAGTCTGGCTAAGACAATAGCCAGGGACGAAACCAATATGAGTACATTTGATTGTACTCGCAAGACATCCCGAATGAAGCTTATAAGATGCAATCATGCTTATATGGTGGAATGGGTAGGCTGTAATTAGGGTTCACTACCCATGATGGATGAAAGATTCATCATGGTTGATTAACATCTCTATATCTTTATTGAAAAAGATACTTCAAAAGATAAGTTTTCGCAAAGAATATTGAAGAGAAGAGCAGATTTTTCTTTGCAAAACTTCTTGGAAAACACTCATCAGGTTTCCATCATCAGCACCTCCCAGGTACTTAATCCGCCTTTCCAGTACCTCCCAGGTACACTCCTTTCCAAAACCTCCTTTTTAAAAACATCGACACAATGCTAGACGACATTGACCATTCAGCTGTCCATGACCGCGGACGCGGCTATTCGAATAGTTTTGACTCTGCAGAGTTTGTACACTTTCACCACACCATCCGGTACATCTGCCGTGAACACCACGGACTGCCCGCGACAGTATGCGAACATCAGATAACCGATCATAACTTCCACTATGTCTATGCTAGTATGCGATTACCTCTTCAGTGGGTTTGTTCTCCCCGGCACCGAGTGAGCTAGCCGTATCGATCCGGTTGCCCCTAGACATCACACCGCCATGGCAGGAGACCCACTGTTGCTTGCCGGTGGCACTCGCAGTCCACACTTTGTATGCCCATATCCAGCATTCGGTTCCGGGGACTTTAACCCCTTCTAGCCAATTGAGGTAAAGTCTCACACTAACACAAACAAGCTTCCATTAAGCCCGTGCCCATTTTGAGTGATGTGGTTGTACGGTAGGGCTGTCAGGCACAAGACTAGTCTATGTGTCGTTTTCGAAAAACATTTCCAAAACATCTTCTTCACAATCCTCCCGTGGACAAGGTCCCACCTTTCCCGGGTTTTTCTTTTAAAACCTTTGTTTTTCGAAAACACACTTTTAGGGGTGTCCACTTAGGGACTTCAAAATTATTAACTTGTGGTGGTAAATATTCCATATGGTGGCTAAGGGCTTGGTAACACCAAGTTGTAACTAATGGCAATGTAATAATTTATAATAACACTAGTAGTAATGGCCATATCAAAAATAGTTTTGTTTTTCCAAGTTTTTGTAAAACTTCAGAAGTAAATCATGCATGATATAATGATAAGTATAGTAGCAAGCATTTGGGAGCTTGCCTTGGTACTGGTCAAAGTCTTGTCCCTGAAATAAACAGGATTGACAATAGGCCTCCTCAGCACAGCTTCTTCCTCGGGTTCTAGCGTCGCAAAAGAAGTAACCACCAATCAGTACCAACTAAAGGTACATACTAGCAACAAGCATCACATACAGCAAGCAAACATCATTGCACAACAATCATCTACTTTTCAAAAATAAAAATCTACCACATATTTTTATTGAAAAGAAAACTAATAGAGCTATGCTCTAGTTTGAGAATTTTATTCTCAAACCAAAATGCAATGGGGTCAGTGGGTGTACCACTATCAACCAAAGCATAAAGAGGTCATTTAGCCTCTGGTCATTTACAAAAGTCACCTAAACACAAGCTAGACAAAAATCTATTCATACTAGTGAGTCACAAATATTATCAAAAGTAATATTCTAGTTAAACATGCTTTGCTAAGGGCTAAGTAATATCCAAACAAGGGTGACATGCTATTCAACCAGTAGCAACATAACAAGCTACTGATGTTCACACAACACTCTCTAAAGTCATTCCATATAAAGGATTTTTATCCTCATACAATCCCTAAATGCTAGAAAAGTCTAGGAAATAGTCCTACTAGTGATAATATCCTCTCACAACACATGAAGCACTCAACTTCTCCTAGCATGTTATCAATATGAAGTAACACAATCATAACAGAGAATATCAAACCTACACATGCTAGAAATCACAAAAAGAATACTAACCCATATTATAAAACTAAATAAAACTATAAATAATTATTATCAGAAAAGCATAAAATCTAGTTTTGCTCACCCAATTAAATCTACAGCTCAATAAATCACACCAAGATAGGATTAGGTACTCCTAAACATATACAAGCCAACACAATTGGATTCACTTCAAAAATCATCACCAAATAATTTCCAAAAATCCTAGAATAGCCTACTGGACATTTACAGAAATGCATGCCATTTTAATTAGGTTGATCTTTAGCAAGCAAGACCAAGTTCTACTGCTAGGTAACACTTAGAGCTTTCCAAAACAGTTGAGTTTGCATTTTTGTGATCCTTAGAAAAAAAGTATTTAAGTTTTAGTGAAAACCAGTACTCTGCTCTCACATTTATTTCTCCAAAAATAATGACTAAAATGTAGATCTACAAGTTGGGTGTGTTTAAGAACTTGCAGTGGTACTACCCAGATTTTTGGTTTGATTTTATTTGATGTTTTCCTATTTTGAAACGAATTAAACCAGAGAGCAAAGTTTCTGCTATTTTTAAAAACAGCAAACACTGGAAAAGAAAAAAAAACGGCGCGTGGGCCGAAACTGCTGGGCGAGCCCAACAACGGCCGAAATTGGCCCATTTAGGTGCGGCGAGTGGCGCGGACGCGGGAACGGTTCGCCGTTTAAACAGATTCGTCGATCTCGAGATCGACGGCTGTGCGTCGTCGTCGTCCTCACTCCTCTCTCTCTCTCCACGGCGACACGGGAGCGAGCTCGAGCTCGGGTTTTCTCACCTAGGGGCGACGTAGGGCGGTGGCGCGGGGTCGGGGAAGTCGCGTGAGCTCGAGGCAGTGCAGGGGTGGAAGCGGAGGCAGCAACGACGCCACGGCACGGCTCCGGCGAGCACAAGGTCCGGGACGGCGTCGAGGATGGCGGCGGCGCTCCTGCAAGCAAACGTCCCTCAAACCATGTCAGGGGCGTGTTCCAGGTGCTAGGGGGTGAGAGGGTGCAGAGATGGTGGATAAAGGAGCAGTGGAACGGCGGCAACCTTCAAACCGATCTCGCTCTGGTTTCCGGCGAGATTTTCCCTCGCCTCGCTCACAGAGAGCGAGCGAGGATGATTGAGTGGTGTGGGGCGTGTGCGGGTGGTGTGTGCGAGTGGGTGGCGAGGTGAGAGGCTCTGGTGTGGCTTAAAGGCACGGGATGATCATCACCTCCTCTCGGGGTCAACGGCTGGGGCGGGTGGTGTGTCGTGTGCACGCAAACGCCGGCCCCAGGCTGCCTCTGCTCGTCAACTTATGTTTCCACGGACGGGCGTGTGCTGGCAGGGCAAGGACGCGAAGGAGAGTGGAGAAACGGGCAGCTCTCTCCCTGCCACGGTCGTCTCCCAGGTCACCTCCACGGCTCCACTTCCCTGCTCCTAGTTGACCTCCAAAATGCCCACCAATGGCATGGCTAGGAAGTAGGGACATAGGGGAGAGTAGTGGACAAGGTTGCTCCCTCTGGTTTGTCCAAAATCATCACAAAAACGTGCTCCCAAAATCGACCCCGAACAGTTTCAGAAAAAATCAGTTTTCTGAAAAACTGCCAAGTGTTGGAGCAGTTAACACATAGCAAAAGTTGCTGCTTGATTCACCTATCAAATCAAGTCCAAATGGAAAAATTTAAATTGGTAAAAGATCTCCAGGTTGAATACTTCCATTTAATATTTTTGGTCCATTTTTGAAAAATGTTTAAGGGCAGGGAAACATGCTGGTAAGTGGGCTACTCTCTGACTGTTTCTGACTTTTCTGTTTTTCTGTTTTTTTCTGTTTTCTGTCTTAATCTTTAGCCATATAAACATGCATGTATCTAGGGGTTCCAAAGGTACAAAAGGTGATCCAAGGGCATGGAACCAATGTCCACACACCATAGATCATCTCCAAACTCAAATTTTCCATAATTGCACATTTTAACCACATAAAATAACATGTCCAAAACAGCAAGTCTTAACAGATTTCAGAAAATAAAAACCTAATTAGAAAATTCTAAAAATTTGTTTTGCACAAACCACAAGCACTAATATTTCACACATGGATGATCAAGAGTACAAGCACAAGTGGGTTCACACATAGGTTCATAATTTGGAGTCTCACTTATATTCTACAAAAGGCTAAAAATAAAAACGGGGGATTAAAAATGGGGTGTGACAGGGGTGGCTACATGTAGCCCGGACTATAAAACACCGCACTCGTCCTCTGATGGTCTGACCAATACGATGTATGCTTTCACTCTCTAAAAAAAACTATATGCATCTTAGAATTTATTATATCTAGGTTATCGGTTTCACTTCGTTTTTGTTGTGCCTTGTAAGAATCATGTTAATCACAGGTATATATACTAATACTAACCTATGCAAGACCCCTGTGCTCCTTGCCAAACACCCGCGGGTGTTGAACTTGGAGAACAGGAACATACAAAGTTCTATATGTTTACGCTTTACACTTGGTGCAAAGTATGGTTCAAAAAAAAACACTTGGTGCAAAGTTGATGTCCCTTCCATCAGAGAATGTCTCAGGTGAACAAGTTCAAACACCTGTTATTTTATTTCCAGGATCATGTAGTCTCACGTGTTTTCTAAACAAACAGATGTAAGCAACCTCTTTCATCAGATAGTGAATGCTTATTACTGTGTGGATATCGACAAGCTTAAGTTTACAAACTACCGGTAGTTTATATTTAGGCATTTAGCCAACTTTTTTAGGTACTTGGTTAAAAGTGGAGATGTGTACCTCATGCAACAATAACTTCTCCAAGATCTGATACATTTGCAGCCAACTCCCCGACAGTTCGGTGTTTTTTTAGTGTGTGAAACACTCCAACCTATGGAGACAGCACAATACATGTTTTAGTACTAGCATTTTGCTAATAATAGTTCCATACGAAGGAATGGATAGCAAGAATCAAGTGGTTGAACTTACAGAAATATGAACTTCAACATTAAGGTCATTTAGATTGTCCGAGGAGCCCTTGCATATGTTCATCAACATACTTTCCAACTAATAATAGCAGAAAAACATAAAGGTCAAGAGCATGAAACTACCAAATATCATGCATACGTAATTATTTTCACTTCATTTGAAACCTAACAAATCTCTGATACACCAACCTCAACTGTAGTAGAAATGCATTCTCCATTGCAGCATTCAATAATATCACCTATTTGGATTCCAAATTTCTCAGCATGAGATCCTTTTGACACCTAAGTTTCAATTGGCAATCATTAACCATTATCGGTATGAGAAATTGAGCACCTTTAGGAAGGCATTATATACTCTTGAACAACAAGACCATCATCAATGTTATACATACGCCATATCTTGTCAGCATGAGCAGGCTCAAGAAGCTTTATGGCCTCAAACGTCATCCCAAGGTGCGGCCGGGGGATGTGCTTACACCTAACCATTTAACAAATTTTCAAACTAGGTATACATGAGTAAGTAACACTTTTTTAATGAGCCATCTTCATTGGAATTTAAGTTTTTTATAGCATATTGAAAAAATTCTGAGTTCAAAAAGTCCCAAAGGAGATGAGACGTGAAATACTTGAAAAATATCAAAAAAGATCTTTCGTGATTTTATGTTAAAATAAACAACATATTTCAATATATACTGGATGAGTATCACAAAATCATTGGTTCACAATCCCCCAACTAGGTTAAGTTCAATCCCTCCTCGAAAAAGGATGGGTTCGGAAAACTTGGCCATCGAAATTGAGAAAGAAAACCAAACTTAGGTTTCCATTCAATCTGACTCCGCACTTCTGCTATAAACATAAAACAATCACGTGAGCATAATGGTAAATCAATCACCATTTCTTCTTTAAAAGTAGTCATACTCATGGACTATTTTGCGGTGTCAGCCTACCCAGCTTGGCCCCATCAAAGATTTCCTCATGCGTTGCTTATAAGTTGTTGTTGCCAAATTATCTATTGCAGCTATTATTTCAAACATAACATTACTTACATAAATTATTTATTGCAGCTATTTGTTCTACAACCTCCGATCCATATTAATGGGCTCAACTTTATCTAGATACGGATGTATCTAGTTGAGTGTTTAGACTAGATGCATCCGTATCTAGACAATGTTGAGGCCATTAATATGGATCGGAGGGAGTAACATAATTTCTAGTTATTAAATTGCATACGAGAGAGAGAGAAAACGTACTCATATTTCTTCCATAAATCCACACACTTGAGCAAAATAGAAGTAGGTATAAAAGTCCCACTGCTACTAACGTTGGACATTCCCACAACTTTTCCATCCAAGTCAATGACTAGCCCTCCGCTGTCATACTACAACAATTCACATTCACAAAATATGAGAGACATTACGAAATGTTATAGTTCGTAGCATATTGGAATATAAGATATCAAAATTATATAAAAAAAAAATCAGAAGAGGAAGCAATGTATTTTAATACAATCACTTGATAAGAAATAATACCTCGTTATCATCATTTGCACCACCTGCACAATGAAAGTACTTGTTGTGATACCGCTCATACGTGTTTGGATTCTCAGAAACAGCCCTACCATATGTTATCCTTAGATCTAACATATTGTCTCTTCCTAGCCGAAAGACCTCTTGAACTAATTTTACTTCTTTACTGAAAGATGGTAACTGGACATGTTGATCCACTCTAACCCTCACAAAAGCGAGATCGTAATGTGGCTGGTGGTAGAGCAACTGGCCCTCTGCACTGGTGCCGTCCAGTAAATGAACAGTAACCTAGAACATAGGAAAAGGAATTATATTACATTTTTGAGCAATGCCTACCAAACAGGCTAGGTACATTAAAAAATCTTTTTAAAGCAAAGGTATTTGTTGTTTCCTGTTTATCACTAGAGAAATCAAATAGTATAAGACATGCAATTTGCAACTACCTATCTTACGTCTAGTAATTCATTTGAGATGGACCAAGTAAAGTGAAAGTACATGCATAACTCACATTAGCATGGGATGCATACTCTTCTCCGCCTAACCAGATGTTGATAGGAGATTTCTTAGTACGAATCAGATACGCAGTTGTCAAAACAATACCGATTTTGCTCTCCTCATCCCAATCAATCCAAACACCGGAGCACCGTTTTAGAGGTTTGCTACCTGCATCCATCCAGATTCATGCAAATTACACATCAAGTTGCGCACCGATAGATCAATTTTTGTATTACTAATAAACTAGTAAAAGAAACAGCTAGGATAAACTAGGCATACACAATAGAAAAAAGAGAGTAACAAGAGACATATAGTAAGAAAAGAAAGAGATGTTCAAGCAATATATTTTAGATTGATATATGAATTCGACATGCACACTTCTATACAACTGCAAGTAGTCAAGTACAAACGAGATAAGTAAATTAGTAAGATTTCCAAAGCAAATAGAACAGTCATACGGAGTACATGTTTTGAACAGGAAGAAGAGAATTTACTCACAACATGGGTATATACATGCATATTTTGGACCTAACATTCGAAATAAAGAAAAACACCAATTTTTATATGCAAACCTTGCATGCATAATAAAATATCACTGGTTGGGTATGTACACAAGATTAAAAAATACCACATCCCGACGCGTAGGCTGAACATCACTGGTTGGATAAATAGACAAGGTTTATGTACGATCCATAAATATTTAGATTCAGTTTGAGCAAAATGTTTCTCAAAAAGATAGTGGTGGGAAGATGCGAAGCTAAATGACAAATCAAAAAGAAACTTAGCGGCAGTGATATTGGAAAATGATATTGGTGCAAAACGGATGTCTTACATACATACATACCGAGAGAGGATGAAATCCCAATAAGAGACTTAGCGGCCTTGCGTGCCTTGCTTCCGGATTCACGGACGTGGAGCAGCCGTTCAGTGTGAAAAATAGTGGGAGGTTCAAACTCGAGCGTAGGAGGAACTTCCGCTTCCACTGGGGGAGATAACCCTAATAAGAAATAAATACACATCAATCACTCAATCGTATCACCGTTAGAGAAATAATGGAATATAGATCAAACTGTGGGTATCTGCAAAACTAAATTACTACTGATGGTACAAACCAAGAACAATGTGAAACACGCTTGCGAGATACCACTCGGCTAAATTGACGTTTGAGGGGGGTGGGGTGGTGAGGGAGAGGAGGAATCAGACCTAATTTTGCTTCAAGCTTGTCTCTTTCAATTTTGGCCTTGAGCCACTTGGGATCAATGAAGAAACCAGTGCTGCCCGTGGGCATGGGGAGGAGCACCGGCGCCTCCACCCTCCGCGGATTCCTTTTCTTCGTCTGCACTTCCTCCTCTCCGCTGGTCGGATCGGCCTCCAAGGGTCTTTTGCTCTTCGAGGACGAACTCATCTCCTTCCCCAGATCCGGACGGATCGCCGCCCTCTTCTCTTGCGTGGGGGTGGAACCGGAACCTTCGCTATCGCGCCGCCGCTGCCATGCTATCACGGCATCGACCGATGACCGGTGGCTGACGGGTGGGTCCGCGTGGCCCTGAAGTGCAGTGCACCCGCGTAGGGGCCAAGGCCCCAAGTGCTTGTGGGCTTGTGGCTCCAAACTAGCATCCGCCAAATGGCTAAAAACGGTCTCGAGCAAGCAGCAGCTGTCCCTCCGGGTCCGGGCGGACTCGGTACAACTAATGGCGAATCTGGCCCCGGACAAAACTATTTTCAAATATGGCCGCTGAGTTCGACGCCAATGGCAATGGCACCGACGTTGTGCAGCTCGGCGTCAACCAAAACTGGCACTAGACCGGCCAAAGAGGCCGACGCTATTGTCTTTGGCGCCGAGCCGAGCGGCCATATTTGGCCTGGCGCCGAACTGCACAAAGTCGGCGCCGTTGTCTTTGGCGCCGAGCCGAGCGGCCATATTTGGCAATAGTTTTGCCGAGCGGCCATTTACGTCATTAGTTCTAGAAAACGGCCAGATTTGGCAAAAAATACCCGGGCGGAAGCAGCAGCTATCCTAACACTACTCATAATGGGGAGTAACATAAAGTAGTAACATACACATGTTACTAGTTTATGTTACTACCTCTATAGTGGGTAGTAACATAAGTGTGGTGTCATGCAAATCTTCATTAATTAGGTTGTAGACTCACATTGCATTGCTATATGTGATGTTCCGGTAACTAGCACTAGCTATGTTACTCCAACCTTCTCTCCTAATTAATTACTTGCCACATCACCTTTTTTGCCTACGTGGCATTGAAGGTACTAGCTATGTTACTCCCACTATGCGTAGTCTAAAATGCGGGATGCCCTAAAAAAAAATTTAGGCCAGATGTAAATTTCGGCCCCAGGGTTGCATATTGCAATATGAGAGGCCATGCCGCATATCCGCTCCCCCTCGCGCGTGTAGCTCAACTTCCGCTCTGAAACTTCCCGATCCCCGGCCTTCCGCCGCCCACCTCCTCGCAATATGTCGCGCCCTCCCGTTGGAGGCCACCGAACTGTCATGGATGGTGTCGCCGCAACACCGTACCCGCTACCAATTTCCGACCCTTCTGACGGTGGATCGATGGTTCCCCGTCCATCCGTAGCCGCCGCCACAAACCCTATGTCGCCGCCTCCTCGTCGGCCCAACTTCGTCCCGCCCCCTCTCACCGTCGGCGCTGCGGATTCTAGCCAGACCATTGTCGCGAAGCCGCCACCCAAGTGGAAGAAGGCCTCCTGATGACGTGGTTCGCACGTTCATTGGGAGACCCCAAGAGGAAGGTATGAAGCAGTGTAGCAGCAGTTTCCCTCAGTATGAAACCAAGGTTTAATCGTACCAGTAGGAGCAAGAAATCACTTCTGAAGGTTGTTGGTGGCGCGTTTACGATCACCAACGTGGAATCTGCACACAACACAATCAAACTACTTTGCCCCAACGAAACAGTGAGGTTGTCAATCTCACCGGCTTGCTGAAAACAAAGGATTAAACGTATGGTGTGGAAAACAGTAGTAAATTGCAGAGAATAAAAGGAACATGTTTGCAGTTGGTTGTATTATCAGTGTAAAAGAATGGACCGGGGTCCACAGTTCACTAGTGGTGTCTCTCCATAAAAGATAACTAACATGCTGGGTGAACAAATTACAGCTGGGCAATTGACAAAATATTGAGCGCATGACAATGCATATATATGACATGATGATTACTATGATATTCATGTGGGCATTACGACAAAATACATAGACCGTTATCCAACAGCGTCTATGACTAATAATCCACCTCCAGGTTGTCATCCGAGTTCCCCGTTGGTATTAAGTTGCAAGCAACGGATAATCGCATTAAGTAATGTGCGTAATGTAAACAAATGCATTAGACCTAACGGCGCACCCTTAAGCTAAGCATCGGTTATTTTATCCCTAGTGGCAACAGCACATCCACAATCTTAGAAGTTGTTGTCACTCTCCCAGATTACCGGAGGCATGAACCCACTATCTAGCATAAATACTCACTCTTGGAGTTACAAGCATCTACTTGGCCAAAGCATCTACTAGTAACGGAAAGCATGCAAGATCATAAATAACATATAAGATAGATTGATAATCAACTTGACATAGTATTCAATATTCATCGGATCCCAGCAAACACAACATGTAGCATTACAATAAGATGATCTTGATCATGATAGGCAGCTCACAAGATCTAAACATGATAGCATAAAGTGGAGAGACAACCATCTAGCTACTGCTATGGACCCGTAGTCCAAGGATGAACTACTCACGCATCACTCCGGAGGCAGGCATGGTGATGTAGAGCCCTCCGGTGATGATTCCCCTCTCCGGCAGGGTGCCGGGAAGAGCTTCTGAACCCTCCCGAGCTAGGGTTGACGGCGGCGGCGTCTCTGGAACTTTTCGTGGATAATGGCTCGGGTATTTAGGGTTTTCGCGTCGGGAAGATAAATAGGCGAAAGGGCGGCGGCTGGAGACGCCCGTGGGGCCCACACCACCCCACGGCGCAGCAGGGGGCCCGCGCGCCCCATGGTGTGGCTGCTCGTGGCTCCCCTCCGTCTCTCCTTTGGACTCCGTGTACGTGTTGGAAAAATAGGAGGTTCTGTCCAAGTTTCGTCCAATTCCGAGAATATTTCCAGACTAGCTTTTCTGGAATACAAAAACAGCAGAAAACAGGAACTGGCACTGTGGCATCTTGTTAATAGGTTAGTCCCAGAAAATGCATAAAAATGCTATGAAGTGTATATAAAACATGTAACAATTGGTATAATATCAACATGGAACATCAGAAATTATAGATACGTTTGAGACGTATCAAGCATCCCCAAGCTTAGTTCTACTCGTCCTCGAGTAGGTAAAACGATAAAAACAAAATAATTTCTGAGGTGACATGCTACAATCATAATCTTGATCAAATAGTATTGTAAAGCACATGTTATGAATGAAGTGATCCAGGTCAATGGTCTATAGTTTGCTAGCAAGTAGATAATGAGCAAACAACTGAATCATATAAGCAAAAACTTTTCATGAATAGTACTTTCGAGACAAGCATCAAAGAGTTTTGCATAAGAGTTAACTCATAAAGCAATAGATTCTAAGTAAAAGGTATTTAACCAACACAAAGGAAGATTTAAGCTTCAGCAATTGCTTTCAACTTTCAACATATATATCTCATGGATATTTGTCAACACAAAGCAATATAATAAGTGCAATATACAAGCATATAAAAATTGTTGCACCAAAGTTGACACTAGTGTTTGCTTCTAGATAGAAAGAAGTAGGAAAACTGACTCAACATAAAAGTAAAAGAAAGGCCCTTCGCAGAGGGAAGCAGGGATTAAATCATGTGCTAGAGCTTTTTAAGTTTTTGAAATCATATAGAGAGTAAAAATAAGTTTTGAGAGGTGTTTGTTAATTGTCAACGAATCAGAAAATGGAAAGTACAATATGACCCCTGCCAACCAGACTTTTAAGAGCGGCTCCCATGAAGGACGTTATTTCTACCAGCAAGGCAGATCATCCCTCTTCTCTTTTGTTTACACATGCAGATATTTCACTGTTTGTCATTGCTTGACTGATAAATCAGGGCAAAAATGTGAAGAGAATTAAGCGGTTAAAGTTGTAATTAATTGGGACTGGGCACCCCATTTGCCAGCTCTTTTTGCAAAATTAATGGATAAGCGGATGTATATGCCGCTAGTCCGGTGGTAAAGTCTGTTTGACAGTTGACATAAAGACATCCACCCCGTCCTCATGAGCTTGGTAAACATTGACACAAAAAGGAGTAATAATTTTGAATAGTTTAAAGGTAGCACATGAAAATTTACTTGGAATGGCAAGGAAATACCACATATAGGTAGTTATGGTGGACACAGATGGCATGGATTTTGGCTCAAGGTTTTGGATGCACGAGAAGCATTCCCTCTCAGTACAGAGTTTAGGCTAGCAAGGTTATTTGAAGCAAACACAGGATATCAACCGACACAGCAAAACTTATATGAAAACATATTGCAAGCATTATAAGACTCTACACTGTCTTCCTTGTTAACCAAACCCTTTTACTAGAAAATATCTAGACCTTAGAGATACCAATCATGCAAACCAAATTTCAACGAGCTTTACGGTAGTTCTTCATTAATAGGTTTTAACTACATGATACAAAAGCTTAAACATGAACTACTTGATAACTCAAAACAATTGACAAGTATCAAATTATCCAATACAGTGATCTACAAGAATATGTAAGCTTTTTCCATTATACCATCTACCACATGCAACATTTTCTGTTCCAACCAAACACCAATCAATTTATTTCAACATAAACTCTCCAAACAATTATAAGTGAAGCAAGAGAGTACTTTCTTTAAAAGAACTAACAGCTCTGAATAAGAGATGCATGCAAAACAGGAGCTAAAAGCATAGCAATAGCTAGATAAGAATACTCAACAAGTATAAGTGAAGAATAGGAGTATTCATATGAAAAAGCGGAGCGTGTCTCTCTCCCAATCAAGAATGCTAGGGTCCAATCAAGTTGACCATAAGAAAAATAAAATACTGAAAATAAAAGCACACAGACGCTCCAAGTAAAGCACATATGATGTGAAAGAATTAAAATATAGTTTCACTAGAGATGACCTGATAAGTTGCTGATGAAGAAGGGGATGCCTTGGGCATCCCCAAGCTTAGACGCTTGAGTCTTCTTGAAATATGCTGGGGTGATCCATGGGAGCATCCCCAAGCTTAAGCTCTTCACTCTTCTTGATCACATTATATCATCCTTCTCTCTTGACCCTTGAAAACTTCCGCCACACCAAACTCAGAGTAATTCTCATTAGAGGGTTAGTGCACAATCAAAAACTCACATGTTCTATAAGGACACAAACATGACCGTTACTTTTAACATTAACTACTGCCACTGATGTTATGTGAAGCTCTTCACCCTAAAAAAGAATTCCACTCAACACTAGTAAAAGAGAGAATGCGAAAAATAAAAGACAGAATCTGTCTAAACAGAACAGTGTAAAGACGAATTTTTTCGAGGCACTTACGTTGCTCAGATCGAAAAACTTTAAACTAACGAAAGATGCGTACATATCTGAGGATCACGCACAAAAATTTCAGATTTAAATAATTTTTCTGTGATTTTACAGAATAAAACGGTGAACAGCAGAAATCTGTTCCTGCGCAGAAATCCAAATCTAGCATCATCTTCCTATTAGAGGCAATACTTGGCACAACAATGCGATAAAATAAAGATACAAAGGAATTGTTACAGAAGTAAACAACTCCTTGACTCAAAAAGAAAAGAAAAATTGCAGAAATAAAATAATGGGTTGTCTCCCATAAGCGCTTTTCTTTAACGCCTTTCAGCTAGGCGCAGAAAGTAAGAATCAAGTGTTTCCAAGTGATGAAGCATCAACAATCTTACGCTTAGCTCTCTTACCTTACCCTTATCTTTAGGAAATACTTGGTTACACATAGGTGAAGAGGCGAAATTCATAGTGCCTTGGCCCACATCTATTATTGCTCCAAAGCGTTTCAACAGAGATCTTCCAAGCGTAATTTGTCCTACTCCTGCACATTCAATGACAAGATAATCAATAGATATTGTTATCCCCAGGAGTTTTGTAAATACTCCTTCGGCTACTCCTCTTGGTAATTTAATAGTATTATCACCCAAAATTATACAATCTTCGCATTTGGAAAGCTCCCAAAGATTTAAGGAATCAAAAATATCCTTGGGCATTAAACAGAATTCAGACATAATATCACAGCGAGCATGAAAAGTTTCACCATTGATAACAACTTTTACTGAGGGAACCCATCCCGATGGTTCAAAATTTACTGGCACATTATCATAGTGTTCACGAATCTGATTATACCCTTCTTTTAGACCAGATATGTTTGTTTCAAGAGTGTTAAGTCTATCACTTATGCTTGTCAAAGCCGAATCAATTTTACTGATTGGAGGGCTAGAAATTGTAATCATTTTTTTATAGCATTAAAAGCTTGATCCCCATCATAACGAAGGAAATCTCCTCCTACCACAGCATCTAAAGCATATCTGTAGCAAAGAACAAGACCAAAATAAAAGCTACTAAGGAGCAGGCTTAAAGTCATTTTAGGTTCAGTTTTAGCATAGACTCAAAAATTCTAGACCAAGCATCTTTAAAACTCTCCTCACTCCCTTGCTTGAAAGTGAAGATCTCTTCCTCAGGTGACATGATGACAGGAACAGGGCTAGACATGATAACAAGACTGAAAAATAACAATTCGAAAATAAAATTAACTAATTTTTTGTGTTTTTGATAAATAAAGCAAACAAGACTAGATAAAAATAAACTAAGCAAGACAATAACAAAGTAAAGAGATTGGAAGCGTGAAACTCCCCTTGCAGAAATCCTCTTGCTCCCCGGCAACGGCGCCAGAAAAAGTTGCTTGATGACGTGGTTCGCACGTTCGTTGGGAGACCCCAAGAGGAAGGTATGAAGCAGTGTAGCAGCAGTTTCCCTCAGTATGAAACCAAGGTTTAATCGTACCAGTAGGAGCAAGAAATCACTTCTGAAGGTTGTTGGTGGCGCCGTTTACGATCACCAACGTGGAATCTGCACACAACACAATCAAACTACTTTGCCCCAACGAAACAGTGAGGTTGTTAATCTCACCGGCTTGCTGAAAACAAAGGATTAAACGTATGATGTGGAAAATAGTAGCAAATTGCAGAGAATGAAAAGGAACAGTGTTTGTAGTTGGTTGTATTATCAGTGTAAAAGAATGGACCGAGGTCCACAGTTCACTAGTGGTGTCTCTCCATAAAAGATAACTAACATGTTGGGTGAACAAATTACAGCTGGGCAATTGACAAATAGTGAGCGCATGACAATGCATATACATGACATGATGACTACTATGATATTTAATTGGGCATTACGACAAGATACATAGACCGTTATCTAACAACATCTATGACTAATAATCCACCGCATTGGTTCTATCGGTTATCGTGTTAGGAATTTTTTGTTTTCTGCACCGTAACCCAACAGTGGTATCAGAGCAGATCTATGTGTAGATGAAGAAGTACGGTTAGAACTCATGTTTATGAGGGCATCGTTTTTATAATTGTTACCCTCTCGCGTGCACTTGTTCTTGTCGTCGGCATTGAGATGATGAAGCGGCCCAGACCGACCTTACGCGTACGCTTATGCGAGACTGGTTCCGCAATTGACATATGGCTTGTACCATATATGCGGTTGGCCGGTGTCCGTCTCTCTCTCAATAGATGACCTTAGCATTTTTCCATTGAGGGCCCGAAAGGGATATGAATAGACGATTATTTGATCGGTGTTGTAGTTCTAGGGTTCATAGGTAAAAAAGGTTATTTTACTAGTGGTGTCTCTCCATAACAGATAACCAACATGCTGGGTGAACAAATTACAGCTGGGCAATTGACAAAATATTGAGCGCATGACAATGCATATATATGACATGATGATTATTATGATATTCATGTGGGCATTACGACAAAATACATAGACCGTTATCCAACAGCGTCTATGACTAATAATCCACCTCCAGGTTGTCATCCGAGTTCCCCGTTGGTATTAAGTTGCAAGCAACGGATAATCACATTAAGTAATGTGCGTAATGTAAACAAATGCATTAGACCTAACGGCGCACCCTTAAGCTAAGCATCGGTTATTTTATCCCTAGTGGCAACAACACATCCACAATCTTAGAAATTGTTGTCACTCTCCCAGATTACCGGAGGCATGAACCCACTATCTAGCATAAATACTCACTCTTGGAGTTACAAGCATCTACTTGGCCAAAGCATCTACTAGTAACAGAAAGCATGCAAGATCATTAATAACATATAAGATAGATTGATAATCAACTTGACATAGTATTCAATATTCATCGGATCCCAGCAAACACAACATGTATTATTACAATAAGATGATCTTGATCATGATAGGCAGCTCACAAGATCTAAACATGATAGCATAAGGTGGAGAGACAACCATCTAGCTACTGCTATGGACCCGTAGTCCAAGGATGAACTACTCACGCATCACTCCGGAGGTAGGCATGGTGATGTAGAGCCCTCCGGTGCTGATTCCCCTCTCCGGCAGGGTGCCGGGAAGGGCTTCTGAACCCTCCCGAGCTGGGGTTGACGGCGGCGGCGTTTCTAGAACTTTTCGTGGATAATGGCTCGGGTATTTAGGGTTTTCGCGTCGGGAAGATTATATAGGCGAAAGGGCGGCGGCTGGAGACGCCCGTGGGGCCCACACCACCCCACGGCGCGGCAGGGGGGCCGCGCCGCCCCATGGTGTGGCTGGCTCGTGGCTCCCCTCCGTCTCTCCTTTGGACTCCGTGTACGTGTTGGAAAAATAGGAGGTTATGTCCATGTTTCGTCCAATTCCGAGAATATTTCCAGACTAGCTTTTCTGGAATACAAAAACAGCAGAAAACAGGAACTGGCACTGTGGCATCTTGTTAATAGGTTAGTCCGAGAAAATGCATAAAAATGCAATGAAGTGTATATAAAACATGTAACAATTGGTATAATACCAACATGGAACATCAGAAATTATAGATACGTTTGAGACGTATCACCTCCACGGGTCCAGGAGCGGCCACCGCCTAGGCGAAGAAGCAGAAGTGTATCCGCCCGTGGGAAGGCACCGCAAGCCGCCGGACGTGGAGCAGCAGCCTATTGGTCCGCAGCCACCACCTGCGGAAAAGGAGTTGCCGCCGATGTTCGTCCTGCTGCACGGGCACGACATGTTCGATGAAAAGGTGAGCACAATTTTTTTTCAATTTTTTCAATTGTGAATTATGTCAATCCACTTGTGTGCCAAATGAGCGTCAATATTTGCTATTATCTATTATTTTGTAGTGTGGACAATGATGCATTTTTAGATAGTATGAATGTGGCAAACAATGACTATGTCGGGTTTCACGATGTTGAGGAAGAGGAGGAAGAAAATTTTGACGGTGGCGAGGAGAGTTTTGTCGGCGGGGCGTCGATTGGAAGATCGAGGAACTACACACCAAGAGGACCTTCTTATTATTTTGGCACGGAAAAAGGTGGGCCTTGACGCGTCCGTGGGCTGCGAGCAACCGAAAGAACAATATTGGAGAGGGATGAAGGAGTTCTTCGATGCTCGCAACCCAAATGGAGATGAAAGAACTGCGGCTTCCCTTCGTCATCGGTGGGGCACTATTCAAACCGATTGTCAAAAGTGGTCGACGTGTTTGGCAAACATCAAGCGACTAAACCCTAGTGGCACGGATGAGGAAGATCGGGTGAGTGTTGTTGTGGCTAATTTCATCATCTTGTTCTTGTGGTGGCTAATTTCATCTTGTTGTTGTGTCTAATTTAGTTCTTCTTTGCTTATGTAAAATGTGATGGCACAAAATTTGTTATAGGGTCGTGAGAAGAAGGGAGCCAAGAAGGGGGACAAGAAACCCAAACCTTTCGCCATGCATCATTGTTGGGCGGAACTCGAGCATGATGAGAAGTGGACGAATCGTGACACCCTTGAGATTCCCAATGGAAAGAAGAAGTTGAAGGGAAGCTCGTTGGGCAATATTGTTGATTAAGATGATGCATCAAGTGATGATGATGATGAAGGTAATAGAAGCGCAAGACCCACCAACTCGGTTGCCAAGACCAGGAGGCCCGGTGGAAGAAAATACGCCAAGGAAGCCAAAAAAGGCAAAATACCGGGGATGATGAGATCCAACAATCTTTGGCCGCCATTATGGCTAGTCGCAAGGAGATGGCTGAGGAGAGAAAAGCAATTAGAATGGAAGAAATTGAGGAACTCAAGGAGGCCGAGCTGCGCAAGGTGGCTGCCGAGGAGAGGAGGGCCATGAAGGAGATATGCCCGAGAGGCAATTAATAAAGATATTTTATTTATCATATCTCGATTTGTTCATAATATGTTTTACACCATGATATAGCTGTATTAAGCGGAAACATTGATACACGTGTGGTATGTAAACAACCAGGTCCCTAGTAGCCTCTTACTAGTTCATTGTGATCAACAGATGATCAAGGTTTCCTGATCATGGACATTCGTGTCAATTGATAATGGAGTCATATTGTTAGATGAACGATGTGATGGACTCACCCAATATATAGGAAGATGTAGTACCCAAACCTTTTACCATGAGATGATACATAATCACTATCTTTGGAAGTTACCTTGACTACATCAAACGTCTCACATAACTGTGTGACCATAAAGGTGTCTCTGTCAGGTTTCTGAAGGAATAGGTTGAGGCGTATGCATCAAGAGCGGAATTTGCCAGTCCACGCAACAGATAGATACTCTAGGGCCCACTCGGTGAGATTGATCAAATAAGTTTGCAAGCATGTGATTAGGTCACAGAGATGTAATATCACGAGTAGATGAGTTTGTCGGTAATGAGAATGAGCTAGGTATGGAGATACCGGAGTCCGAGTCTCGGACAAACTAAGTATCGCATGGCAAAGGGTGTGGGACTTGACGTTAAGGTTCAAAGCGACAAAGATAATCGTGGAACGCACAGGGGCCATCATGGGTTTCCAGATCCCGCTGTTGGTCATTTATCGGAGAAGCGTCTCGATCATGTCTAGAGTGATCCCGAACCGTAGGGTGACACACTTAAGGGTAGACGATGCTTAGGAATGACTTTGCACCGAAGAGAAAATAAGAGAAGAGAACCGGAAGTGTTCCGGGACATATCCGACGGAGTTCGGAGGGCAACGAAAGGTGTTTCGGAGCTCGAGTAAATTAGATAATATGTATTTAATATTAATTAGAGTAATTAATTTTTAAACATGTTGGGGATATACCTACTAGGGGTATCACCAGCATGGATCAATCCGGCTAGTCCAGGGTGGCCCGCAGTGGTGGTGAAGGCTTTGCCTGCCGGGCGGCCCAGATAGTTGACGACCAAGGAAGGCGGATGCCGGCAAGGAGGAGGCCCAAGACTGAAGCCCACGAAGCCACCAGGACCAAGACGGAAGGCGGCAGACTTGCCGGCTAGGTTTAGGACTCTGTATGCTTGCCGGATACGCAATCTCCTTGTAGCCCTAGGTCCGGCCGCCTATATAACTGGACCTCGGGACGCCTTTAGGGCATACTCTGATACTTTCATACACATCCAACTCATTGTAACCTGTATCACGGCTATCGCCTTATAGTGAGTTATAGCAGCACGTAGGGCTCCACCACCGCCGTGGAGCCCGAAGCTGGGTAAACCGCCGTGTACAATCCCGACCTCGACGACGTCCACCTTCTTGCCCTACGTTCACCCTTGGCTAGCAGGACCCGTCTCCTATCTCAGATGCCAATACGACGACAGTTGGCGCCCACCGTGGGGCCTAAGGCGTCAGGCATCACGTTCCAGGCGGGAACCCTAGGCGGCATCGGTGAAACAATCGCCGTTGGCCGCGCCGTTCGCTATGGCGACAACCACTACATCAGCTGCGGCGAGTCCTACATCCCCGCAGACGACTACATTGTCGGATGCGGAGTTGTGCCATTTGGCGGCATCGATGTGTTCATCGGCTACACTTCTGAGGCGTATGGGTTGCCGCGAATTTATTCGCCATCCCACCCGCCCTACAATTAAGACGGATCTGAGTTTGCCTCCCCTGAGGAGTCCGCAGATTCAGATCTACACTTTGTTGGCATGACGGGACTGGGATCCGATTCCCAGCCCAACAGTCAAGATCCCGAATCTATTCTTCCTGCGCCCCAGGATGATGCGATGTCGGATGCCGGATCCAGATCTACCGTTCACGTCAACGTAGATTCTGACTACGAAGAACATTCTGCCAGCATGTTTGAGCAACGGGTCAAGCAGTGTTTCGTTACAACTGATCCTCCGCCTTCTGAGGCGGCTGTCGTGGGTTTGTCACGTCAGGTGTCATAGATGACTTCGTAGGTGTGGGATTACGCGAGTCAAGCATCTCCGAGCTTGGGATCGCAGGAACAAAGATCAACACAGATTTACCCAGGTTCGGCCCCCTCAATGTGAGGTAAAAGACCTACTTCCTGCCTACCCTAGATTGGTATTGATATGATAATCGAGGTGTTACAATGGAGGCGATCCGATCTGGTACTCGCCGTATGAGCTAGGGTTTAGGGCTTGATAGCTTGACCCGCTCTAAGTCCTGCGAGTCCTCTTTATATACACAGAGGCTCGCTAGGTTACAAAAGGAAACTTCCCCATAAGGAATACATCCACAGAGGCCTACTCGGAGACTACTTGGTCTTCACGTCCTCCGGGATATGTCTTCTAGATCTTTCCCCTTATGGCGGTTCAATATTGGGCTTGCTCCCAAGTGGGCCTTTGTCCGTGTAAGTTAAGTCGCACTGGGCCGCGGGTTAATCCAGAAAGTATTCCCCCGACATTAGCCCCCAAGCGTGGCCTGAACTTCATAGTATTTCTTGATCTTGAATGCTTAGGCCGCGCTTTTCCTTGTTTCGCGACTTATAATTGTGCAGTTTGGCCTTGACTCGCACCTGGAAGATCATCTGACTTCGTGAGCTTCTTTGTTAGAGTATCCTGATAGCTTCAGAACTTGATGACGATCATCTTCAAATTTTTGATGATAATATGATGTAGCCCCCAAGGATTGAGAGGATGTTATGTGGTAATCATCTCAATTCTTCTCAGAGAACTCTGAAGGTCATCACCTGTAACTTGATATCATGAATAAAACAATTGTTAAGTTACAAGTAATTGTAATTGGTGTTGCCGTACTATAAGCAGTACATCGACCTCTAGTTAGGCCATCTGAATCCTTAAGTGGGCACTCGCGCGACTCAGTATTTCCTAGGAACATGTGTGTTCAGGGTCGAGAGCGGCCATGATAGGCAATCAAGCTCGATTGACGCCACACCCCAGTACTTTGGCCACATAATGCGAGTAGCAATCCAACTTAAGGTAAATTTGATAATTGCCAATAAATGGCTGTTTCAGGGTAACAAAGACCCCAAGAAACATAATGATATTGCCATGATAGGCTAAGCTATGATAAGCTTTGATTATGATGACACATAAGGTCGCGCCTAGGTGGCAACCGAGTGTTATACATAGGGTTGGATCGCGCGTAGGTGGCGATCCATGGTGATACATGGGGTCGGTCGCGCCTAGGTGGCGACCAGAGATGATACAAAGTTTACGGCCGCGCCTAGGTGGCAGCCGGTTTCTGATACAAGGGTCGATCGCGCCTGGGTGGCGATCAGATGTTGCATAGGTCGCGCCTAGGTGGCGACCAAAGTTGAAGTTCTAGCCCTGAGTGGCTGTGATGATACTCAGCTATAAAGCTGGAAAGGATGATGCTTGGCTCTGATTAGCCTTTTCTTATGTATAGTACGGTCGCAGGTGTGCGACGTTCCAAGGGCGAGGTGCCTCGAGACGATCCTCGAAATCATGGCGTTCGCTGCTTTCTTCCCTTACATCCAGCAGGTAGTACGACCCATTGTTTAGCTTCTTGCTGATGATGTAGGGTCCTTCCCATGGAGAGGACAGCTTATGCATTCCCTTGTGATCTTGTTTAAGTCGCAGTACTAGGTCGCCTTCTTGAAAGGTGCGGGTTTTGATGCGTCTGGCATGATAGCGTCGCAAGTCTTGTTGATATACGCTGACCTTGATGCTGCCAAGTCTCTAACCTCTTCTAATGTGTCCACCGAGTCTTGCCGAGCTATCTCATTATCTGTCTCGATGTAAGCCGCAACTCTTGGTGAATCATGTATGATATCGCTGGGCATGACTGCTTCTGCTCCATAGACCATGAAATATGGTGTAAATCCTGTGGATCTGTTAGGGGTTGTTCTTAAGCTCCACAGTACTGCTGGCAGTTCTTCCACCCAACATCCTGGAGATGCTTCGACCTTTTCAATAAGGCGCGGCTTAATTCCATGGAGAATTTCCTGGTTAGCTCGCTCAGCTTGTCCATTGCTCTGCGGGTGTGCTACTGACGTGAGGTCCAATCTTATCCCATTGTCTGCGCAAAATATCTGTGTAGCCCCTTCAGAGGTGTTGCTCCCATTGTCTGTAATGATACTATGGGGGTAACCGAAGCGGAATATGACCTTCTTCAAGAACTTGACTGCTGTTTCAGCCTCGCAATCTCCCACAGGTTCTGCTTCTATCCACTTTGTGAATTTGTCCACCATGACAGAGGTGAGTTTTTCCGTTTGAAGACCGTCTGAAGGCCCTACCATGTCAAAACCCCATACGGCAAAAGGCCATGTGATGGGTATTGTGCGAAGTGCTTGGCTGGCATATGATCTTGCCTAGCGTATCTTTGACATCCATCGCACACTCTGACAATTTGCTCTGCATCTGCTAATGCTGTTAACCAGAAGAATCCATGTCGGAACGCCTTTGCCACCAAAGATCTTGACGAAGCATGATGGCCACAATCGCCTGAATGAATTTCGTGCAAGATTTTTCGTCCCTCTTCTGGTGAGACACATCTTTGGAATGCTCCTGACACGCTGCGCTTGTATAATTCGTTGTTGATGATTGTATAGGCCTTTGATCGTCGTATGATTTTGCGCGCCTCAATTTCATCGTCGGCAGCACTCCGCGACTTAAATATGCCATGTATGGCTCTGTCCATCCTGGCTGTTCATGCAGGGCTGCGACTAAAGTTGAATCATCCTCTGGCTCTGCAATGTCAATCTCTGCTGGAGGTTTGACTGATGGATTGTGCAGTTCATCCAGGAAAACATTGGGTGGGACTGACTGTCTGTTGGATCCAAGCCGAGACAGGGCATCGCAGCTTCATTTTGTCTCCGATCAATATGTTCAACTTGGTATCCAGTGAAATGTCCAGCAATTCTGTCCACCTCTCTTCTATATGCAGCCATGTTCGCATCCTTGCTGTCCCACGTTCCGGAGACCTGCTGTGCCACCAAGTCTGAATCGCCAAAACAGCGTATGCGACTGATGTTCATCTCCTTTGCTATACGTAGACCATGAAGCAGTGCCTCGTACTCCGCCACGTTATTTGTGCAGTTGAAGTGTATCTGTACACATACCGCAGCTTGTCTCCCTTGGGAGATGTTAGAACAACTCCAGCCCCCGAGCCTTGCAACTGTCTTGACCCATCAAAATGCATGGTCCAGTATTTGGTTTCTGCCATGCTAGGAGCGACTTGGATTTCTGTCCAATCGTTAATAAAATCTGCAAGGGCTTGCGACTTAATTGATGTGCGCGGCTCGTAGCTGATGTGATGTGGTCCCAACTCGATCGCCCACTTAGCGACTCTTCCAGTAGCTTCTCGATTACGAATGATATCTGCCAATGGTGCTGAACTAACCACAGTTATTGGATGCTCTTGGAAGTAGTGCTTCAGCTTGCGACTCGCCATGAACACTCCAAACACCAACTTCTGCCACTGTGGGTAACGCTGTTTGGAAGCTGTGAGGACTTCGCTCACGTATATACTGGTCTCTGGACAGGGTATTCCTTTCCGTTCTTGTCTCTCCACAACCATGACAGCGCTCACAGCGGGAATTTGCCGCTATGTATAGTAGCATTGGCTCTTTATCTTTGGAGCCGCCAGAACTGGAGCATTTGTCAATTGATGTTTCAAGGCTGTCAGAGCTTCGTCGGCCTCTGCGTCCCAAACGAAGGTGTCTGATTTTTTCAACAGTCTGTACAAAGGTAGTGCTTTCTCTCCCAATCTTGATATAAAGCGACTCAAAGCTGCTACGCAACCAGTAAGTCGCTGTACATCTTTTATCTTTTCTGGCTTTTGGAGATCCATCACGGCCTTTATCTTGTCAGGATTGGCCTCAATGCCTCTTTCTGATACTATGAATCCAATAGCTTTCCTGCTGGTACTCCAAAGACGCACTTTGTGGGGTTGAGCTTCATGTTGTATTTTCTGAGATTTGTGAATGTCTCTGCCAGATCACAATAAGATCCTGGCTAACTTGCGACTTAACCACAATATCATCCACGTAGGCGTGAACGTTGCGACCTATTTGCTCATGTACAATTCTGAATGCATCTTTGGTAAGTCGCACCTGCGTTCTTCAACCCAAAGGGCATGCTGACATAACAAAAAGCTCCAAAGGGTGTGATGAAGGACGTCTTTTCTTGGTCCTCCCTCTTCATCTTGATTTGATGGTAGCCTGAATAGGCGTCCAAAAAGCATAACAGCTCGCACCCAGCAGTTGAATCAATACTTGGTCGATTCGCGGCAAAGCAAATGGATCCTTTGGACAAGCTTTGTTAAGACTGGTGTAATCAACGCACATTCGCCACGTACCGTTCTTTTTCATAACCAATACTGGGTTTGCCACCCATTCCGGATGGTATACCTCGTGATGAATCCTGCAGCCAGCAAGCGAGCTATTTCCTCTCCTATTGCCTTTCTCCTGTCATCATGGAAACGCCGTAGTGGCTGCTTCACTGGTTTAGCCGCAGGGTTCACTTTGAGGCTATGTTCTGCTAATTCTCTTGGTACCCCTGGCATATCTGACGGCTTCCATGCGAAGATGTCCTTATTTTCCTGGAGAAAAGCGACGAGGGCCTTCTCCTGCTCTTCTTCCATGTGTGCTCCAATGCTGGTTTGCTTGGATGAGTCGCCAGGAACAAGATTTATCTGCTTAGTGTCCTGGGCCGCTTTGAATTTCATTGGTGGCTCGGCAGATGGCGTGGTAACCACACTCATGTCGTTTGGGTCCACCTGCGACTTATAACCTTTTAGTTCTTCCGCGGCACAGGCGGATTCTGCGAAGGCCGCATCTCCTTTTCACATTCTATGCTTTTTCTCTATCTCCGTACACTGTGATGACCCCTTTTGGTCCTGGTATCTTCAACTGTAGGTACACGTAGCATGGCCTGGCCATAAACTTAGCAAAGGCCGTTCTTCCAAACAAGGCGTGATATGGGCTTTGGAATTTTACCACTTCGAAGCTTAGGAATTCGCTTCTAAAGTTCTCTTCTGTTCCAAAAGTTACCCCTAGGGTTATTTTCCCCACTGGCCGTGCGGACCTTCCTGGGACAATGCCGTGAAATACTGTTGACGTGGGCTGCAGGCTGGAATCCTTGAGTCCTAGACGCTGGAACGTATCGTAGTACAAGATATTAATGCTGCTTCCTCCATCCATAAGCACTTTGGTCAGCTTGTATCCTGCAACGTATGGTGCCACAACCAGTGCCAACTTGCCAGGTTCCCGTACTTGTGGCGGGTGTCGTCGCGACTCCAGGTTACGCGTATTCTGACCACCTTAACCAATTGGGTGTTGCTGGTATCACGGCGTTCACCTGCTGACTTCTGCGGCTCAATTTCTCTTCCCTTTTGGAGGTATCGATAACTATTGTGTGATACTGCCCCGTTGCCTGGGGTTACTCGCGCCGTGCTGCCCAATATTTGTGTTATGAGCCGCACTAGGGTTTCCTTCATGGGAATTCCCCCCGTTGTGTTGGCTCTCTTCTTTCCACTTTTGTAATAGTGGCATTGCGCCTTGGTATGGTCCGCTGGCCGTCCATCACCTGTCGCATGAAGGTCGCATGGCCGGTTGAAAACTTCTTGCATATTGATTGGACGGGAGCCGTATCCTCGACCCCTTCCACGCTGGCCTCTGAATCCTCCACGCGCATTGGCGACGAGCCCTGAGTGACCATCTTCTTTTGCGTTTGTTTTGATTCGCGTTGTTGTGGCTTGTTTGCTGCTGCTGGGGCTTGTTGGAGTTTTTCTTTCCTTTGCAGCAACCTCCTCTTCTTCTCCGTCTGACGCGTCTCTGGTTTTATCTGAGCTGGCATATTTGTTAGCCGCAGCCATCACCTCGCTGAGGCTCTTGACTTTATCCTTCATGCGACCCAGCTTATGAATCAGCGGCTCAAACTTGCAGTTTTTCTCCATCACCAGGACGGCTGAGCTTGGTGGTATATTATCTGAGGAGTGTATTATTTCTGCCACCCTTTTCATCCAATGGCGACTTGACTCGCCTTCCTTCTGGACACAACGCTCAGATCTTCTATATTGCAGAGTCGTTTGCAAGTTCCTTGGAAGTTCTTAACGAAGGCATCCTTCAGTTCCTCCCAAGTATTTATAGAGTTGGGAGGCAAATTTTGCAGCCATATGTGCGCTGCACCTTCTAGCATCATGTTGAGGTACCTTGCACATATTTCCTTGAGGCGTTCAAAATGCTCATCCCCATCTCGTAATTGTTCAGCCAGTGGTTGGATCCATGCTGGCGTTGTAGTTTGCCACCTTGCGTGGCCCTTTGAAATCTTCAGGAAAAGGTTCCGATCTGATCCTTTCAGTGAAACACGCCGGTCCCTTGAGTCGCGAGGACAGGGCTGTGGGCGCGCCCTGGGGTTATCTGTGGGCCGCGTTTGCACCACTGGTATTCGCCTGCGCTTCTGCGACTTGCTCCTGCTGCCTCTGTGCGACTCCTGATACGTTCTCTGGTGGCCTGCTTTGGACGCTTCTTTCTGCTGCAATCCTGTGATTGGCTGGTACGAGGGGCAGCTGTGCTTCGGCTTCCGCCCTATTGGCTTGTTGCAGGACTGCCGTACTTAGCATCTGAATCGCGCGCCGCGCCTCAGCATTGACCGGGTCATCGCCTGTTGGTACCATCTGAGTCAAGATATTAGCCGCAGCATACATATTATCGACAGGGTTCTGGTAATGGCCCTGCGGGGTGTGAAACCTCCTTGGTTGTTGCTGGGTCTCTTGATTTGTTGGTACCCTTCCTTCCGCAGTCGTCTGGATTCCCGTTCCCGCGGCTGGAGTGAGCGGGATTTCCACTGTTGGTTGAGTCGCGCGCAGTTGTGTTTGCGGGTCAACCTGTCGTTGAGTCGCAGCCAGCGCGGCTACTCTCTGCCGCTCCTGTTGGATTCCTTGGTTTATCTGATCGAGCCTGCGGCGCTCTTCTTCCATCCTTCGAACCTCATACAGGAGCTCGGCCCTGGCGGCCTCAATTTCTGTTGCACGGAGGGCGGCGTTCGTGGCTGACACGGGGACAAGAAGTGGGTTGCTTGGGGGTGCCGATGCCTCGGTTTCTCCAGCAGTTCCTGATGCGCCTGCTCCTCCGGCCATGTAAACCGCGACTTGCGCCGTCTCTTGATCTGGTGATAATGTGATTTCTGGTGGGTAACCCCAGCAACTTTCTTCAAAGGCAGGTATAATGGACCCAAACTCTTGCGAGTCCATGCTCTCGATGGATTCTTCCCCATCATCGGCGACTTCTTCTATTGGATCGCCTTCTTGGACCGAGCTAATTGACCTGCCACCGATGAAGCCAACGAAGACGTTGATGGATCCAAAGGGATGACGTGGCCGGTCTCCAAGTAATCTGCTTCCGGCCCTGATACGTCTCCAACGTATCCATAATTTCTGCTGTTCCATGCTTATATTATACCATTTGCTACATGTTTTATATACACTTCGTATCACTTTTATGCATTTTCTGGGACTAACCTATTAACAAGATGCCACAGTGCCAGTTCCCTGTTTTCTGCTGTTTTTGGTTTCAGAAAGTTACTTCTGGAAATATTCTCGGAATTGCACGAAACAAAAGGCCAGTCCCTATTTTTCCAGCACGTACACGGAGTCCGAAGGAGAGACGAAGAGAGCCACGAGGTGGCCAAACCACACTGGCGCGGCAGTGGGCCCAGCCGCGCCACCTGGTGGTTTGGGCCCCTCGGGGGTCCGCCGACATCGCCCCTTCGCCTATTTATTCCCCGAGACGTGAAAACCCTAAAACACCGAGCCTTTCATCCAGAACATATTCGCTGCCGCCGCCGTCGTCAACCCTAACTCGGGGGGTTCTGAAGCTCTTCCCGGCACCCTGCCGGAGAGGGGAATCATCACCGGAGGGCTCTACATCGCCATGCCCGCCTCCGGAGTGATGCGTGAGTAGTTCATCCTTGGACTATGGGTCCATAGCAGTAGCTAGATGGTTGTCTTCTCCACTTGTGCCATCATGTTTAGATCTTGTGAGCTGCCTATCATGATCAAGATCATCTTATTGTAATGCTACATGTTGTGTTTGCTGGGATCTGACTTATATTGATACCTATGTGGAGCTGAATATTATATTATCATGTCTATGTCATTTGTGATCTTGCATGCTCTCCGTTACTTGTTGAAGCCTTGGCCAAGTGAATACTTGTAACTCCAAGAGGGGGTATTTATGCATGATAGTTGGGTTCAACCTCTATTTAACCTGGGATAGTGACAGCAAGTTCTAAGGTTGTAGATGTGTTGTTGCCACTAGGGGTAAAACAGCAATGCTTTATTCAAGGATGAATGTATTGTTTACATTACGCACATTACTTAATGCAATTGTCTGTTGCTTGCAACTTAATACTGGAAGGGGTACGGATGTTAACCGGAAAGTGGACTATTTAGGCATAGATGCATGCTGGATAGCGGTCTATGTACTTTGTCGTAATGCCCAAATGAATCTCATAGTAGACACCACAGCTCACACATGCATGTTATATGCACTTATCAATTGTCAATTGCCCAGCTGTAATTTGTTTACCCAGCATGTTAGTTATCTTATTGGAGAGACACCACTAGTGAACTGTGGACCCCGGTCCATTCTTTTACATCTGAAATACAATCTACTGCAATCATTGTTCTCTACTGTTTTATGCAAACAAACATCATTTTCCATTCGATACGTTTAACCCTTTGTTTTCAGCAAGCCGGTGAGATTGACAACCTCACTGTTAAGTTGGGGCAAAGTAATTTGATTGTGTTGTGCAGGTTCCACGTTGGCACCGGAATCCCTGGTGTTGCGCCGCACTACACTCCTTCACCAACACCTTCGAAGCAAACCTCGTTTTCCTACTGGTTCGATTAAACCTTGGTTTCATACTGAGGGAAAACTTACTGCTGCACTCATCATACCTTCCTCTTGGGGTTCCCAACTGACGTGTGACGTACAAGCATTGTTTCTGGCACTATTGCCGGGGAGATATTCCCTCGTCAACTTAGAGCCACCAACACGTTTTCTGGCGCCGTTGCCGGGGAAAACCGAATTGCTTCTGCAAGGGGAGTCTCTCACACCCAATCTCTTTACTTTGTTATTTGTCTTGCTTAGTTTATTTTTATTTAGTCTTGTTTGCTCTCTTTATCAAAAACACAAAAAAATTAGTTACTTGTTTAATTCAGTTTGATTTTGTTTTTCAAAATGAATGCTCCTGAAGTTGAAGTTCGTTCTTTTAGGCAACTAGGAGGTGAAAATTTGAAAGATGCTTGGTATAGAATTAGTGATGCTCATCATAGATGTACTAAGAAACACTCTACCACTATCCTCCTTAGGAACTTTTATGTTGGTATCTCTAGTTGGTATAGGTATGTTCTAGACACTCTTACAGGTGGAAATTTCTTGGGTACTCCTGCTTTAGAAGCCTGTAATATTATTGAAAGTTTGGTAGGAACACCACCCACTAAAGATATTAAAATTGAGATCACCTTGGAGGATGTTATAAATAAGTTAGACTCTATGGAGAATTTTTTTCCAAATTTTCTTGATTGTATTGGTAAGACTAATGAATCAATAGCCACCATCAATGAAAGAATCACTGTTCTTGAGGATAATAATATCCATGACACCCAAAATCATAGAATTGATGAGTTAGAGGAAGCTATTGAAACCTTAAGTTCAACCTTTACTTCTCTTAAGTCTAAAAAGGAGAAAGTTTATGTGGGTAGAGAGCAAAAGTTTATGTATGTTCCTAAAGTGCCAAAACCAAAGACTCATTATGAGCTTAAAATTGATAAAACTTTTAGTACGGTTAAAGGTAATGAAACACCTCCAGGAACATCTAAGATACCCATTGTTACAAGCTGTGTGTTGGAAGAAGCTTTTGATGATTTGAATGATTTGCCACTTGACAACACTTGATTTTCACTTTCTGCGCCTAGCTGAAAGGCGTTAAAGAAAAGCGCTTATGGGAGACAACCCATCGTTTTTATTTGCTGTTATTTTTGTTTTCTTTGAGTCAAGGAGTTTTGTTACTTCTGTAGCAACTCCTTTGTATCTTTATTTTATCGCAATGTTGTGCCAAGTAAAGTTCTATATTGAAAGTTGATGCAAGATTTGGATTTCTGCGCAGTGACAGATTTTTAGCTGTCACGGATTTGAGCTTATCTCCCTGTAGAAAATTCAAAAAATTCTGAAAAATCACGCATATTCCTGAGATATGTACGCAACTTTCATTATTTTAGGCCAGATCCATCTGAGCAACTTAAGTGCCTCGAAAAAATTCGTCATTCCAGACTGTTCTGTTTTTGACAGATTCTGCCTTTTGTTTTGCATTCGCTCTTTTACTGTGTTTGTGTGGATTTCTTTGCTCCACAAAGCATTGGTGGCTGTAGCTAATGTCCAGAAGCTTTGGGATTGATTGTATCATTACAGAATATGAGAATTTTTGATTATGCACTAACCCTCTAATGAGAACTGTCTTGAGTTTGGTGTGAAGGAAGTTTTCAAGGATCAAGCGAGAAGGGTGATATTATGTGATCAAGAAGAGTGAAAAGCCTAAGCTTGGGGATGCCCCCGTGGTTCATCCCAACCATATTCAGAGAGACTCAAGCGTCTAAGCTTGGGGATGCCCAAGGCATCCCCTTCTTCATCAACAAACTTATCAGGTCATCTCTAGTGAAACTATATTTTAATTCTTTCACATCTTATGCGCTTTACTTGGAGCGTCTGTGTTTTTATTTTTGTTTTTGTTTGAATAAATTCGGATCCTAGCAATCCTTGTGTGGGAGAGAGACACGCTCCGCTTTTTCATGTGAATACTCATGTTCTTCACTTATATTTGTTGAGTATTCTTAACTAGCTACTGCAGTGCTTTTAGCTCCTGTTTTTCATGCATCTCTTCGAGCTGTTAGCACTTGTTTATAAATACTCTCTTGCTGCATTATATTATCATTTGGAGAGTTTATGTTTAAATAAATTGATTGGTGTTTGTTTGGAAGAAAGAAAATGCTACATGTAGTAGTTGGTATTGGAAAAGACATATGCATTCTTGTAGATCATTGTCTTGTTTCGATTTGATGCTTTGCAATTGTTTTGAGCTCTCAAGTAGATCATGTTTAAGCTCTTGCATCATGTAGTTAAAGCCTAGTAGTGGAGAACTACCGTAGAGCTTGTTGAGACTTGGGATGCATATTTGTTCTCTCTAAGGTCTAGATATTTTCTGGTAAAATGTTTGAGCAACAAGGAAGACAGTGTAGAGTCTTATAATACTTGCAATATGTTTTTATGTGATTCTTGCTGTACCGGTTTATACTTGTGTTTGCTTCAAACAACCTTGCTAGCCTAAACTCTGTACTGAGAGGGAATGCTTCTCGTGCATCCAAAACTTGAGCCAAAACCCATGCCATTTGTGTCCACCATACCTACCTACTATGTGGTATTTCCTGCCATTCCAAGTAAATATTTCATGTGCTACCTTTAAACTATTCAAAACTTTATTACTCCTTATTTGTGTCAATGTTTTATAGCTCATGAGGAAGTATGTGGTGTTTTATCTTTCAATCTTGTCATTTACTTCTGACAGACTTTCACCTGGACTAGTGGCATATACATCCGCTTATCCAATAATTTGCAAAAAGAGCTGGCAACGGGGTGCCCAGCCCCAATTAATTACAACTTTCATTAATAATTCTCTTCACATGTTTTGCCCTGATTTATCAGTAAGCAACTTAATTTTGCAAATAGACACTCCTCCATGGTATGTGAATGTTGGAAGGCACCCGAGGATTCGGTTAGCCATGGCTTGTGTAAGCAAAAGGTTGGGAGGAGTGTCATCTATAAAGAAACTAAAATACATGTGTAAACAAAAGAGAAGAGGGATGATCTACCTTGCTGGTAGAGATAACGTCCTTCATGGGAGCCGCTCTTTGAAAGTCTGGTTGACAAGGGGGTTAGAGTGCCCACTACCATTCGTTGACAACAACAAACACCTCTCAAATACTTATTTTGTGCTCTCTATATGCTTTCGAAAACTTAAAAAGCTCTAGCACATGATTTAATCCCTGCTTCCCTCTGCGAAGGGCCTATCTTTTACTTTATGTTGAGTCAGTTTACCTACTCCTTTCTATCTTAGAAGCAAACACTTGTGTCAACTTTGTGTGCATTGATTCTTACATATTTACTTATTGCACTTGTTATATTGCTTTATGTTGACAACTATCCATGAGATATACATGTTACAAGTTGAAAGCAATGCTGAAACTTAATCATCCTTTGTGTTGCTTCAATGCCTTTTACTTTGAATCTATTGCTTTATGAGTTACCTCTTATGCAAAACTTTTTGATGCTTGTCTTGAAAGTACTATTCATGAAAAGTTTTTGCTTATATGATTCATTGTTTACTCTTTATCTATTTGTTAGCAAACTATAGATCATTGCTTTGAGTCACTTCATTCATGACATGAGCCTTGCAATATATTGATCAAGATTGTGTGAAAGCATGTCTCCTCAGAAATTATTTGTTGTTATCGTTTTACCTACTCGAGGACGAGTAGAACTAAGCTTGGGGATGCTTGATACGTCTCCAACGTATCCATAATTTCTGCTGTTCCATGCTTATATTATACCATTTGCTACATGTTTTATATACACTTCGTATCACTTTTATGCATTTTCTGGGACTAACCTATTAACAAGATGCCACAGTGCCAGTTCCCTGTTTTCTGCTGTTTTTGGTTTCAGAAAGTTACTTCTGGAAATATTCTCGGAATTGCACGAAACAAAAGGCCAGTCCCTATTTTTCCAGCACGTACACGGAGTCCGAAGGAGAGCCACGAGGTGGCCAAACCACCTGGCGGCGCGGCAGTGGGCCCAGCCGCGCCGCCTGTGGTTTGGGCCCCTCGGGGGTCCGCCGACATCGCCCCTTCGCCTATTTATTCCCCGAGACGCGAAAACCCTAAAACACCGAGCCTTTCATCCAGAACATATTCGCTGCCGCCGCCGTCGTCAACCCTAACTCGGGGGGTTCTGAAGCTCTTCCCGGCACCCTGCCGGAGAGGGGAATCATCACCGGAGGGCTCTACATCGCCATGCCCGCCTCCGGAGTGATGCGTGAGTAGTTCATCCTTGGACTATGGGTCCATAGCAGTAGCTAGATGGTTGTCTTCTCCACTTGTGCCATCATGTTTAGATCTTGTGAGCTGCCTATCATGATCAAGATCATCTTATTGTAATGCTACATGTTGTGTTTGCTGGGATCTGACTTATATTGATACCTATGTGGAGCTGAATATTATATTATCATGTCTATGTCATTTGTGATCTTGCATGCTCTCCGTTACTTGTTGAAGCCTTGGCCAAGTGAATACTTGTAACTCCAAGAGGGGGTATTTATGCATGATAGTTGGGTTCAACCTCTATTTAACCTGGGATAGTGACAGCAAGTTCTAAGGTTGTAGATGTGTTGTTGCCACTAGGGGTAAAACAGCAATGCTTTATTCAAGGATGAATGTATTGTTTACATTACGCACATTACTTAATGCAATTGTCTGTTGCTTGCAACTTAATACTGGAAGGGGTACGGATGTTAACCGGAAAGTGGACTATTTAGGCATAGATGCATGCTGGATAGCGGTCTATGTACTTTGTCGTAATGCCCAAATGAATCTCATAGTAGACACCACAACTCACACATGCATGTTATATGCACTTATCAATTGTCAATTGCCCAGCTGTAATTTGTTTACCCAGCATGTTAGTTATCTTATTGGAGAGACACCACTAGTGAACTGTGGACCCCGGTCCATTCTTTTACATCTGAAATACAATCTACTGCAATCATTGTTCTCTACTGTTTTATGCAAACAAACATCATTTTCCATTCGATACGTTTAACCCTTTGTTTTCAGCAAGCCGGTGAGATTGACAACCTCACTGTTAAGTTGGGGCAAAGTAATTTGGTTGTGTTGTGCAGGTTCCACGTTGGCACCGGAATCCCTGGTGTTGCGCCGCACTACACTCCTTCACCAACACCTTCGAAGCAAACCTCGTTTTCCTACTGGTTCGATTAAACCTTGGTTTCATACTGAGGGAAAACTTACTGCTGCACTCATCATACCTTCCTCTTGGGGTTCCCAACTGACGTGTGACGTACAAGCATTGTTTCTGGCACTATTGCCGGGGAGATATTCCCTCGTCAACATAGAGCCACCAGGCCCCCAGCTTGAATCGTCGATGCGGGGTGTGCCATTGACCGTGATGATGCGGCCAACAACAAGATCTTTAGCTCCCTTCATGGATCCTGCGCGGAACGTGACGCTCTTGACCGCAGGCCCCACGGTGGGCGCCAGCTGTCGTGGGTTTGTCACGTCAGGTGTCATAGATGACTTCGTAGGTGTGGGATTACGCGAGTCAAGCATCTCCGAGCTTGGGATCGCAGGAACAAAGATCAACACAGATTTACCCAGGTTCGGCCCCCTCAATGTGAGGTAAAAGACCTACTTCCTGCCTACCCTAGATTGGTATTGATATGATAATCGAGGTGTTACAATGGAGGCGATCCGATCTGGTACTCGCCGTATGAGCTAGGGTTTAGAGCTTGATAGCTTGACCCGCTCTAAGTCCTGCGAGTCCTCTTTATATACACAGAGGCTCGCTAGGTTACAAAAGGAAACTTCCCCCATAAGGAATACGTCCACAGAGGCCTACTCGGAGACTACTTGGTCTTCACGTCCTCCGGGATATGTCTTCTAGATCTTTCCCCTTATGGCGGTTCAATATTGGGCTTGCTCCCAAGTGGGCCTTTGTCTCTGTGAGTAAGTCGCACTGGGCCGCGGGTTAATCCAGAAAGTATTCTCCCGACAGCGGCTACGGGCTCCTCCGTCAACATGCAGCAGGTTTTCGTGGCGGATGTCACCGGTGCAGCCTCAGAGCAGGCGGCGGCAACTGACGCCGCCAACCTGGGGACTCCGGCAACCGATCCACTGTTTCCAGAGCCTCCTGGGGCTCCGAAGAAGAGGATTCTAGAGAAGGGCGAGCCCAGCAAGATAGGGAACATGGCGGCCCTGGCAGAAGTTCTGCACACGCCGGTGACCGACAAAACCAACCCGGCTGATTTGGAGAAGCTTCGAAACACCTTGGTGGAGCAAACTGAGTATCTCAAAAGCAAGCAAGCAGAGGTCCAGAGCCTCCTCGACGAAGCCAAGGAGGAAAACGCCAAGATAACCGCCAAGTGTGAGCCCAAGCGCAATCTTTTCACCACCACTCCATTGCCCAAGCCGGCAGGACCTGGGGTAGAGAAGAAAAGCAAGAAAGGCAGGGATCCTGACAACTTCAAATCCCCTGCCCAAAAGGTTGGTTTCGAGTGGGCTACAGCGTCGCAGCGTAAGGACAAGAACAGGGACATCATCCTCGCCACCCCTGTCCTCAACACTGCAGCCTCCTTAGACATCCTCAACAATGATGACTATGACAAGGACGAGAAGATTTACTATGCATCGATCCTTGCTCACAAAGATCTAGAGCAGCAGGCCCATGCTGATTCTCGAGCCGACATGGCAGACGCAAGGGGAGGAAAGTTGGAATCCAAATCCAACGCTTGCAAAGCTGCGGCCGGTGGCAACCCCGAAGATCCGTCCGGCTCCAGTAGCCACGGAAAAGGGAAGGACAAGGACAAGGACCTGTGCAAGTCGCCACCTCCCAAAAGGCAGCGTGACGAGGCGTCCAGAACCGGCAACAGGCGCAAGGCCTCACCCCCTCCGCCTAGGCGGGACGAAGGCGGAAGCAGGGGCAGCAAGCAGCCGCCAAGGAGTGGCGGCAATCGCGACAACGCCCCGCCGCCAAGAAGAAGCAGGGACCGCACACAGTCCCCACCACCAGTGCCCAGGCACGAAGGCGGAAGCCGGGGACACAACAACGAGCCTAGCACAGCCGAGCAGCGCAGGACGAGCCTAACGCCGACAGATCCGGCAAGCAGCTCAGTCCGAAAGACGCGCGACATCGTCTCAATGACATCAAGGCTGGAAAGCAGGATGCCTATCGAGGACCTGAGTGCTTTGGCCCAGCCATCCGCAACGTCCAAGTACCCGAGATATGACCTCAGTGTCAAAAACTCATCAAAGGTACAATGGAGTGGACAAGCCAACTCATGTTGTCGGACTACGCGCTGGCAGTTGAAATTGCCGGGGGCAATGGTCTCGTCGCCGCACGCTTCCTTCCCCTCATGCTAGAAGGTACAGCCCGAAGCTGGATCGAAAACTTGCCGGAGAAAAGCATTCATAGTTGGCATGACATGGAAAAGGTGTTCACACAGCACTTCCAAGGCACATACAAGCGACCGAATACATACACAGATTTGGTTCGTTGCGAGCAAAAGCCAGATGAAACAGCTACAAGCTTCTTGGCAAGGTGGATTCAGACGAAGGCAAGCTGCGAGAACGTAGACGAATCAAGCAATCCACGCCTTCACCACAGGCCTCCTGAAGGGCTCAAGTCTCAGACATAAGCTCGTACGCATGCAGGTCAAGGATCTCGGAGTCATGCTCGAAGTAGTAGCCATGTACGCACAGGCGGATGATGATGCACGCGATGGTGATGGCGCACATGACATGGTGCCAAACAGGCGAGCAAGTCACAAAACGCAAGGCTCCCCAGGACGACAAAGCCGGACCGTCAAACGAGGTCGCCGCCGCCTTCGAAGGCAAAGGCGGCAACCGCAAGTGAAAGGAAAGGGTAAAGATGGCGGCTCCAGCAGCAACGCCTGACACGATCAAGCAAAAGCCTTGCCCTGCCCTATCCACGCGTCCTTAGGCAAAGTTAACCACACATTAGGGGAATGCCGGTTCATGGAGGACTTCAAGAAGGACCCCGGGTTGGCTGGAAGTCAAAAACAGAGCAAAAAGACTGAGAAGACAAAGAAGGAAGATGATGATGGGGCAGTTTCCATGTCCGAGGATGAGGAACCTAATCTGGTGCGCAAAGAAAGAAATGCCCCAAGGTACATGGCCAATTGGTGTGCTTTTAGGCACTCCTTCGGCAAAGGAAGAAAAGGCGGAGATGCGCGAGCTAAACGCCACAGTACCAGATGTTCCCCAGTATCTAGACTGGTCAGAGGAGCCAATAACTTGGGATAGAGATGATCACCCAGATCACGTACCTCACCCTAGCAAATACGCCCTTGTCGTCGACCCAATTGTCGATAACTTCAGACTCACCAAGGTGTTGATGGATGGCGACAGCAGCCTCAACATCATCTACGCGGACACACTGAAGCGCATGAACTTGTCGGAAAGCCAGCTTGACTACAGCAAAGTCAAGTTTCATGGCATCGTTCAGGAAAGCAAGCCAAGTCAATGGGAAGCATCAAATTGGAGGTTACTTTTGGAGCTGAGACAAACTACCGCTCGGAGTATCCTCAGGTTCGAAGTAGTCCCCTTCAAGAGTGCCTACCACGCATCTTTGGACGGCCAGCTTTCGCCAAATTCATGGCTCAGCCGTGTTACATCTCAGCAAGTTGAAGATGCCGGGACCCAACGGTACAATCACCGTCATGGCAACTTCAAGAAAGCAAAGGAGTGTGAGCGTGGCAACGCCGGCTTCGCTGAGGCAGTCCTCCATGCAGAGGAGTTAGCCATGTTGAAAAAGGAGCTTGATACGTCGCAATTGCCGGAGGATGTAAAGACCGCAGAACAAAAGAACACTTTCAAGCGTCTGAAGACACAAAGAAGGCGGACCTGGTCCCAGGTGACAGCTCCAAGCAAGTCACCATAGGGGCAGGCCTAGACGACAAATAGGAAAGTGCGCTCGTCAGGTTCCTCCGTGAGAATCGGGACATCTTTGCATGGTCGTCAGCCGACATGCCAGGTGTCCGAGGAACTTGCCGAGCACTCTCTTAATGTCTATGAAGGAGCCAAGCCAGTGAAGCAAGGAATAAGGTGCTACGGTGAGAAGAAGCGGACAGCAATAGGGAAGGAGATCATCAAGTTGCAAGAAGCAAAGTTCATTAGGAGGTAGTACATACTGATTGGTTGGCAAATCCTGTAATGGTTCCAAAACCTAATAAGGAATGAGAATGTGCATTGATTATACCGGTTTGAACAAGTGCTGTCCTAAGGACCACTTTGCTTTACTCGTATAGATCAGGTCATAGACTCCACAGCCGGCTCCGAGCTGCTGTGCTTTTTGATGCGTACTCGGGTACCACCAAATCAAAATGCGAGAATCCGACCAAATCAAAACGTCGTTCACTATGTGTGGGAATACTTTCTGGATTAACCCGCGGCCCAGTGCGACTTAACTTACTCGCATGGACAAAGGCCACTTGGAGCAAGCCCAATATTGAACCGCCATAAGGGGAAAGATCTAGAAGACATATCCCGGAGGACGTGAAGACCAAGTAGTCTCCGAGTAGGCCTCTGTGGACGTATTCCTTATGGGGGAAGTTTCCTTTTGTTAACCTAGCGAGCCTCTGTGTATATAAGAGGACTCGCAGACTTAGAGCGGGTCAAGCTATCAAGCCTAAACCCTAGCTCATACGGCGAGTACCAGATCGGATCGCCTCCATTGTAACACCTCGATTATCATATCAATAATGAGTCGCGTGAGTGCCCACTTAAGGATTCAGATGGCCTAACTAGAGCTCGATGTACTGCTTATAGTACGGCAACACCAATATAATTACTTGTATCTTAACAATTGTTTTATCCATGATATCAAGTTACAGGTGATGACCTTCAGAGTTCTCTGAGAAGAATTGAGATGATTACCACATTACATCCTCTCAATCCTTGGGGGCTACATCATATTATCATCAAAAATTTGAAGATGGATCGTCATCAAGTTCTGAAGCTATCAGGCTACTCTAACAAAAAATCTCACGAAGTCAGATAATCTTCCAGGTGCGAGTCAAGGCAAATCCTGCACAATATAAGTCGCGAAACAAGGAAAAGCGCGGCCTAAAACATTCAAGATCAAGAAATATTATGAAGTTCAGGCCACGCTTGGGGCTAATGTCGGGGGAATACTTTCTGGATTAACCCGCGGCCCAGTGCGACTTACTCACACAGACAAAGGCCCACTTGGGAGCAAGCCAATATTGAACCGCCATAAGGGGAAAGATCTAGAAGACATATCCCGGAGGACATGAAGACCAAATGGTCTCCGAGTAGGCCTCTGTGGACGTATTCCTTATGGGGGAAGTTCCTTTTGTAACCTAGCGAGCCTCTGTGTATATAAAGAGGACTCGCAGGACTTAGAGCGGGTCAAGCTATCAAGCCCTAAACCCTAGCTCATACGGCGAGTACCAGATCGGATCGCCTCCATTGTAACACCTCGATTATCATATCAATACCAATCTAGGGTAGGCAGGAAGTAGGTCTTTTACCTCACATTGAGGGGGCCGAACCTGGGTAAATCTGTGTTATTTTTGTTCCTGCGATCCCAAGCTCGGAGATGCTTGACTTGCGTAATCCCACACCTACGAAGTCATCCATGACACCTGACGTGACAAACCCACGACAGTTGGCGCCACCGTGGGGCCTGCGGTCAAGAGCGTCACGTTCCGCGCAGGATCCATGAAGGGAGATGAAGATCTTGTTGTTGGCCGCATCATCACGGTCAACGGCACACCCTCATCGACGATTCAAGCTGGGGGCCGGAAGCAGATTACTTGGAGACCGGCCACGTCATCCCCTTTGGATCCATCAACGTCTTCGTCGGCTTCATTGGCGGCGAGTCAGAGGATCCATCGCAACATGGCGACTCAGAAGAAGGAGTCGCGGTAACAGTGGACCAAGAAGATGAATCTATCAACTACGAGTCGCTGCCTCTCGAAGACGAAGAAGGCCAATCCATTGAGTGTGTCCTTGAGGAAAGGTAATGCGGAGGCCCTGTGGATAGTGGCTCGCCCTCTGTAGAAGATCGGCACGTTGAAGGGGTCTATAGGACCACAGAAGCGACGAAGGGCTGGGCATGCCACCAGGCAGCTTAGCCCCCACACCGCCGGGAAGCAACAGAACAAGCCGCGCTAGACGCATCAGAGTCGCGACATCCGCTGCGATGACGCCAGGAGTCGCGGCCTCAGGAGTCGCAAACAGAGAGACTCCACCTGGAGTCGCGCCTACGGAGTCAGGGTCAAGGTAGCCCCCAACGCAGCGGTCACGCCGCCGCAGGGAAGCGTGTTGCTTATGCTAATATCTGCGGTTAACGCGACTGCTAGGGTGACAGAATTGGAGGCTACCAGGATAGAGCTATATGATGAAGTCCAGAGAATCGCGGATGAGAGAGCCAGGCTGGCGCTGAGGAACAGCGCCTCCAACAGGAGCAACTGCGACTCATCGAGGAAACCAATACTCTGCAAGGAATACAGGCCACCTTGCCACACAGACGCCACGCGAGTCGCCTGCAGCCAGGAACAGTAAACCCTATGGAGCTGTTCCAATCGCCTACCGCAGAACCAACAATTGCGGTTCCATCAGTCGCCACCAACACGATCCCATCAGTCGCCATCAACACAGCGCACCCGTCGCATGGTCAGGGGTCGCACAACCTTCAGTCGCGTACCCACACACATGGCACCATCTGCCATGGTTATGCGGTACGTGGCCCCGTTAGCTGCGCCCGCTGATGGCTACGTGTTGGTGAACCCCAAGAGGAAGGTTATGATGTAGACAGCAGAAGTTTTCCCTTGAATAATCTACCCAAGGTTTAATCAACCAGTAGGACTTGACGATCAATGGAAGGTTGTTGATGTTGACTCCCCCTGGCGCTAGGGAGCTTGCACCAACGTGGAATCTGCACAGACACAAACCAGAACTTTGCCCAACACGAAACAGAGAGGTTGTCAATCTCTCCGGTCTTGCAGAAACAAAGAGTTAAACGTATGGTGTGGAAAACAGCAGGAAAACAGCAAGTAACAGGAAACAGATGATTGCAGCAGGTTGTGTAAACAGTATGAGGAAATTGGACCAGGGTCCACAGTTCACTAGTGGTGTCTCTCTCAGAACAGATAACTAGCATGTTGGGTAAACAAATTACAGCTGGGCAATTGACAAATAGAGAGGGCATAACAATGCAATACATGCCAAGATGTCTACTATGAAATCTAGTTGGGCATTACAACAAAGTACATAGACCGTTATTCCAACCGCATCTATGCCTAAATAATCCACCTTCAAGGCAGCATCCGCATCCTATTCAGTATTAAGTTGCTAACAACAGATTATTGCATGAAGTAAAGTGTGTAATGTAATCAATACAAGTGCCCTTGGACACTGCACCAATGTTTTATCCCTAGTAGCAACAGCACATCTACCATCTTAGACCTTTCTGTCACTGATCCAGATATCTAGAGACTGAACCCACTATCGAGCATAAATACCCCCTCTTGGAGTCACAAGCATCTACTTGGCCAAAGCATCTACTAGCAACGGAGAGCATGCAAGATCAAGAGCACATAGATAAACAACTTGAATAAACATGGTATCAATATTCATCGGATCCCAGCAAACACAACATCTAGCATTACAATAAGATGATCTTGATCATGTTAGGCAGCTCACAAGATCTAAACATGGAGGCACAAGGTAGAGAGACAACCATCTAGCTACTGCTATGGACCCGTAGTCCAGGGGTGGACTACTCACGCATCACTCCGGAGGCAGGCATGGTGATGTAGAGCCCTCCGGTGATGATCTCCCCTCCGGCAGGGTGCCGGGAAGAGCTTCAGAACTCCTCCGATCTGAGATTGACGATGACGGCCGCGACGGAACTTTTCGTGGAATATGATCGACCGTAATAGGGTTTTCGCGTCGCGGAGAATATATAGGCGAAGAGGCGGCGTCGGTGGCCGAGGGGGGCCACCACGCCATAGGGGGGCGGGGCCCACCCTGGGCCGCGCCCTAGTGTGGCGTGGCCCCCTGGTGGGTCTGCTCCGACTCCCCTTTGGACTCCGTGATCTCCTCGTGATATTATTGACGATGTCTTTTGTTTCGTCCAATTCCGAGAATATTTCCTTAATAGATTTTCTGAAACCAAAAACAGCAGAAAACAGGGAACTGGCACTGTGGCATCTTGTTAATAGGTTAGTCCCAGAAAATGCATAAAAATGATATAAAGTGTAGCCAAAACATGTAGCAATTGATATAATAACAGCATGGAACATCAAAAATTATAGATACGTTTGAGACGTATCAAGCATCCCCAAGCTTAGTTCCTGCTCGTCCTCGAGTAGGTAAACGATAAAAACAGATAATTTTTGAAGTGACATGCTACCAACACAATCTTTGATCAAATAACAATGTAATGCACATGATCTGAATGAAGTGATCCAAGCCAATGGTCTATAGTTTGCAAGCAAGTAAATAAAGAGTAAACATAAGTGATCACACAAGTGCAAACTTTCATGAATAATACTATAAAACATTTAGAGATATAATAGTCTAACATAATAGTTAGCTCACAGCAGCAATAATTCTCAACATGAAAGTGTTTGTATCAACACAAAGGAAGATAATAGCTTCAGCATTTGCTTCAACTTTCAACATGTATATCATATAGATAATGTCAATGCAAAGAATATGATCAACCAAACACAAAGTTATGTAAAAACTGTTATACTGGAGTTGACAATGATGTTTGCTTAAGTAGACAGAAAGAAGTGGGAAAACTGACTCAACATAAAAGTAAAAGAATGGCCCTTCGCAGAGGGAAGCAGGGATTAACATCATGTGCTAGAGCTGTAGTTCCCGAAGGCATATAGAGAGCATAAAATATTGTTTTGTAAGGTAATGGTGTATACAGGTGTCAACAAATCAGCAAATAGGCAATACTCTACTTCACTAGTTGATCAAACTTTACAAGAGCGGCTCCCATGAAGGACGTTATTTCTACCAGCGGGCAGATCATCCCTCTTCTCTTTTGTTTACACACTTGTGAACATTGCTTGACTGACGAATCAGGGGCAAAAAGATGTGAAGAGAATTGTTTGGTTAAAGTTGTAATTAATTGGGACTGGGCACCCCGTTGCCAGCTCTTTTTGCAAAATTATTGGATAAGCGGATGTATATGCCACTAGTCCAGGTGTGTAAAATTTGATCAACCAGGAAATAAAGACCACCTATCTACGTCCTTATGAGCTTTTCAAGTAGTGACACAAAAAGGAAATGTAACAGTTTTGAGTAGTTAGTAGATAGCACATGAAGAAATTTACTTGGAATGGTGAAAACACCACATAATAGGTAGGTATGGTGGACACAGGTGGCATGGATTTGGCTCAAGGTTTTGGATGTACAAGAAGCATTCCCTCTTAGTACAGAGTTTAGGCTAGCAAGGTTATTATAAGCAAACATCATTATCAACTGGAATAGCAAGAGTGTACATAAAACACAAGGTTTGACGAACCATAGACTCCCACTGTCTTCCTTGTTAACACATAGCCTTCATCCAAAAATTATCTAGACTACTATGGACTTCCAATTATGCAACAGATTATTATAGCAGAAAATCCTTATAGTAGTTCTTCATTAATAGCCATTACTTACATGATGCACAAGCTTAAACATTAATTACTTGACAGCTCAAAACAATTGGCAAGCATCAAATTACTCAAGACAACGATCTAAAAAGATTCATGTAAGCATTTTATACCACTACCACATGCATAGCATTTTTCTGGTCCAACCAAACACCAATCAACTTATTTGACAACTCTCCAAACAGATATAAGTGAAGCAAGAGAGTACTTTCTTCAAAAGAAACTGAAAGCTCTAACAAGAGATACATGAAAAACTGAGAGCTAACAGCAATAACAGCAACTAGACAGGAATACTCAACAAGTATAAGTGAAGCACAAGAGTATTCTAATGAAAAAGTGGAGCGTGTCTCTCTCCCAAACATGAATACTAGGATCCAACAAGTATAGCACAGCAAACAAAACAAAACAAACTGAAAACAAAAACACACTGACGCTCCAAGGAAGAGTACACTAGTATGAAGCAATAAAAATATAGCACCATTAGAGATGACCTGATAATTTGTAGATGAAGAAGGGGATGCCTTGGGCATCCCCAAGCTTAGATGCTTGAGTCTTCTTGAAATATGCTGGGGAGGTAAGCCTCCCCAAGCTTAAGCTCTTCACTCTTCTTGATCATGTAATATCATTCTCCTCTATCAACACTTGAAAACTTCCTTCACACCAAAACTTAACAGCTTTTCTCATTAGCAGGTTAGTGCACTAAAAGATAATACTTCAAAGTTCTAGCAAAGACAAAACTCACAAGCCAACTATTTTAAACATTAGCCACTGTTACTAGGCTCAAGTGGGCACTTTTACACGAAAAGAAACCACTTAAAAACTTGTAAAAGAGAGAATGCAAAATAAAAGACAGAATCTGTCAAACCAGAACAGTCTGTAATGACGAATTTTTTCGAGGCACTTACGATGCTCAGATGAAGAACTTTTGAAATAATGAAAGTTGCGTAACATCATCAGGAACATGCACAAAAAGTTTCAGCATTTTTCGATTTTTTTGATTTTCTACTGAATTAAACGGTGACGAACAGCAATCTGTCCCAATGCAGTCCCGAAAATAAAAACCAACTTTGCATTAGTAACTCTCCTTGGCACAACAAAACAGCAAATAAAAGATACAAAGGAGTTGCTACAGAGGTAAACAAGCATCCTTGACTCAAGAAAACAAAAATAAAACAGCAAATAAAAACATGGGTTATCTCCAGAAGTGCTTTTCTTTAATGCCTTTGAGCTAGGCATGAAGAGATGCATCAAGTATTGTTAAGACCAGAGGTACCAATAGTGTTACCTTTAGACCTCTTATTCTTTTTCTTAGCCTTGGCTTTAGGGGCATTAGGAAAATGATGCAAACAATATGGAGGTTTAAATTTCAGAGTAGCTTCACCCATGTCAATGACAGCTCCCAATTGCCTCAATAATCCTCTTCCAAGTGTGATGCTCCCATTTCCTACACATTCAATGACATGATAATCAGTAGGTGTAAATACTCCCTTTATTTTAGTAACAACTCCTTGAGTAGTCCCAAAAGATAACTTGATTGAATTATCAGCTAGAGTTACAAAAGTTTCACTTTTTGAGAGTTCATATAAATTCAGGGAGTCATAAATCCTCTTAGGCATCAAGCAAAATTCAGATTTAATATCACAATGAGCATAGAAAATTGTCCCATCAATTGAAATTTTTAGTGAAGGAACCCATCCAGAAGGTTCAAAAAGTTTAAAAGTTTCTTTAAAACTAGCCAACTCTGACTCAAGTGATTCTAGTCTTGAATGAATGTTCTCAAAAGCAGATTCTATTTTTTTATTTGAAGAGGCAGATGCTGCAATTAATTTTTTTATGGCATTGAAAGCTTGATCCCCATCATAACGAAGGAAATCTCCCCCAACTACAGCATCTAGAGCATATCTATAACAAAGAAGCAACCCAAAATAGAAACTACTAAGAAACAGACTCAAAGCCATTTTAGGTTCAGTTTTAACATAGGATTCAGAAATTCTAGACCAAGCATCACCAAAACTGCTTAAAAGTGAAAACCTCTTCCTCAGGAGACATGATATTAGGAGCGGAACTAGACATGGCAACAAGCAAGTAACAACCGAAATAGTAAACTAGATGCAGGAATTTAATTTTTTTGGGTTTTTGATTTTTAACAGCAAGCAAAACAAAACTAAAACAAGACAAAAAACAAAGTAAAGAGATTGGAACTGAGAGACTCCCCTTTCCAATAGCCTCCAAGTCCCCGGCAACGGCGCCAGAAAACAGCTGGTGCCTGGTTGACGGGAGAGTATTTGAGGATGATGATGATGGTGATGATGAGTACTTCCCCGGCAACGGCGCCAGAAAACAGCTTGATGGCTACGTGTTGGTGAACCCCAAAGGAAGGTTATGATGTAGACAGCAGAAGTTTTCCCTTGAATAATCTACCCAAGGTTATCAACCAGTAGGACTTGACGATCTATTGGAAGGTTGTTGATGTTGACTCCCCCTGGCGCTAGGGAGCTTGCACCAACGTGGAATCTGCACAGACACAAACCAGAACTTTGCCCAACACGAAACAGAGAGGTTGTCAATCTCTCCGGTCTTGCAGAAACAAAGAGTTAAACGTATGGTGTGGAAAACAGCAGGAAAAACAGCAAGTAACAGGAAACAGATGATTGCAGCAGGTTGTGTAAACAGTATGAGGAAATTGGACCAGGGTCCACAGTTCACTAGTGGTGTCTCTCTCAGAACAGATAACTAGCATGTTGGTAAACAAATTACAGCTGGGCAATTGACAAATAGAGAGGGCATAACAATGCAATACATGCCAAGATGTCTACTATGAAATCTAGTTGGGCATTACAACAAAGTACATAGACCGTTATTCCAACCGCATCTATGCCTAAATAATCCACTTCAAGGCAGCATCCGCATCCTGTTCAGTATTAAGTTGCTAACAACAGATTATTGCATGAAGTAAAGTGTGTAATGTAATCAATACAAGTGCCCTTGGACACTGCACCAATGTTTTATCCCTAGTAGCAACAGCACATCTACCATCTTAGACCTTTCTGTCACTGATCCAGATATCTAGAGACTGAACCCACTATCGAGCATAAATACCCCTCTTGGAGTCACAAGCATCTACTTGGCCAAAGCATCTACTAGCAACGGAGAGCATGCAAGATCAAGAGCACATAGATAAACAACTTGAATAAACATGGTATCAATATTCATCGGATCCCAGCAAACACAACATCTAGCATTACAATAAGATGATCTTGATCATGTTAGGCAGCTCACAAGATCTAAACATGGAGGCACAAGGTAGAGAGACAACCATCTAGCTACTGCTATGGACCCGTAGTCCAGGGGTGGACTACTCACGCATCACTCCGGAGGCAGGCATGGTGATGTAGAGCCCTCCGGTGATGATCTCCCCTCCGGCAGGGTGCCAGGAAGAGCTTCAGAACTCCTCCGATCTGAGATTGACGATGACGGCCGCGACGGAACTTTTCGTGGAATATGATCGACCGTAATAGGGTTTTCGCGTCGCGGAGAATATATAGGCGAAGAGGCGGCGTCGGTGGCCGAGGGGGCCACCACGCCATAGGGGGGCGCGGGCCCACCCTGGGCCGCGCCCTAGTGTGGCGTGGCCCCCTGGTGGGTCTGCTCCGACTCCCCTTTGGACTCCGTGATCTCCTCGTGATATTATTGACGATGTCTTTTGTTTCGTCCAATTCGAGAATATTTCCTTAATTGATTTTCTGAAACCAAAAACAGCAGAAAACAGGGAACTGGCACTGTGGCGTCTTGTTAATAGGTTAGTCCCAGAAAATGCATAAAAATAATATAAAGTGTAGCCAAAACATGTAGCAATTGATATAATAACAGCATGGAACATCAAAAATTATAGATACGTTTGAGACGTATCACCCGCGGTTCAAGCAATCGCTGTACCATCAATCGTACCAGCGGTTCCATCTTTCGCAGCACCAAGAGCAACAGAGATGCCTGGATCAAGGGCCATAGTGCAGGCTAACAACAGAGCCATGATGCCCCCGCCATTGACACAGCCAACCTTTGTTCAGCAGTCACAGCAGCCTCAAAGGTTCCACACGCCGCAAGGGCATTATGTTAGCCCAGTGGAGAATCTCTTTGCGGCCACAAACATCTTGGCCAGGTTAGCGCCAGCAGGAAACACGCCAATGGACAGAGAGGCACGGCGTGCCATTGAGATGCTGAGCACAGCAGTAATACAGCAGGCAAATATGTCCGAACACGCAGGACGGCTGCACTCCACCCCTTACAATAGCAGAGCAACGGCGGAGAGAAGCATCCACGCGGAGTCGCCACACGTTGCGACTTCGAGTTCGGCTAGGCGACAAAGGGAAGATCAACCTGCGGCTCAAAATCAACCTCAGCAAGTTCAACCCATAGAGGTTGTGCAGCGCGCGCGGCGGCTAATCCAATAGGAAGGCCAGCTTCGTCCAACCTATCGTCGCGACTCAAAGGCCCAGTCTGTTTCAGCGAAAGAATCAGGTCTGAACCGTTTCCTGCAGATTTCAAAGGGCCTCGCAAGGTCGCCAACTACAACGCAAGCATGGACCCTGTTACTTGGCTCAACAATTACGAGATGGGCATGAGCATCCTAAACGCATCCGAAGAGATCTGCGCACGTTACCTAAACATGATGTTAGAAGGCGCAGCTCACATATGGCTGCAAAATTTGCCACCAAATTCAATAAACTCTTGGGATGAGATGAAGGAAGCTTTTATCAAGAATTTCCAAGGAACATGCAAGCGACTCTGCAGCATAGAGGACCTTGAGCGTTGTGTACAGAAGGAAGGCGAGTCGAGTCGCCACTGGATGAGAAGGGTCGCAGAGATCATACATTCCTCAGATAACATACCACCCAGTTCAGCAGTCCTTGTCATGGAGAAAAATTGCAAATTTGAGCCGCTAGTCCACAAACTAGGTCGCATGAAGGATAAAGTCAAGAGCCTAAGCGAGGTAATGGCGGCGGCCAACAAGTATGCTAGCTCGGATAAAACCAGGGACGCATCTGATGGGGAGGAAGAGGAAAACACTGGCAAGGGAAAGAAGGCCAGTAGCAAGCCTCAACAACAGCAAGCTAGCAATGCCAATGCGAGTTATAACAAGCGCAAAAACGAGGAAGGAAACTCAGGGTTAGTCGCAAATACGAACACTCGTTACAAACAAAGCAGCAGCAGAGGAAGGAATTTTCACCCAGTTAATTTGGAAGAGGTTTTCAACCGCCCCTGCGACATCCATATAGGAAAAGATGGGAAACCACCCAACCACACGAAGGCACAGTGTTATCATTACAAAAAGTGGAAGGATGGACACCACTCAACACAAACAACAATCATCAAAACAACGAGGAAGGTAACACGGCGGAGGCAACAACAGCAACAACGCCGTCCCAAATCCGCAGCCAGATCAGCCACAGTTCCCAAAACAGTTGGGTCAGTATCATACCATTGTGGTGAATACTTCAAGGAGGGAACAAAAGCTGCGACGACGCAATCAGGCTGTTAACGCCATAGTACCAGCCGTCCCACAGTGGCTAAAGTGGTCCGAGCAGCCAGTATTTGGAGCCGCGAGGATCACCCAGGAGAAATAAATGAAGAGGGAAAACTCGCGCTGGTGGTTGCCCCTCAAGTCGCAGGGTACAAGTTGAGCAAAGTACTGATGGATGGAGGCAGCAGCATCAATATATTATACTATGAAACCTTCAAAAGAATGAACCTCAAGAAAAGCAGCTACACCCATCAAGAACAACGTTTCACGGTGTCGTGCCAGGCATATCAGCTCAGCCATTGGGGCGATCAACTTGGAGGTCGCCTTTGGGACACAAAGCAACTTCAGGAGCGAGTACATTTGGTTCGAGGTTGTAGATTTCCAGAGCCCATATCATGCGCTGTTTGGCAGAGAAGCATTCGCAAAGTTTATGGCTAGGCCGTGCTATGTGTACCTAAAGCTTAAAATACCAGGCCCTAGGGGAGTCATCACCATCAATGGCGACAAAAGAATAGCTCAAGAATGCGAAGAAGGCGACAAGGCCATGGCCAGAGCAGCTTGCATCGCAGAGAGCGCGCCCATGCGCGAGTCGCAGGAGAATTTTGATGACATCGTGAAGGCTAAAGGCACCTGCCTGACTTGCGACTTCAGATTACGGCCGCAAGGGAGGCAAGGAAGTCAAAGGCTACAAGCCATTGCCAATAAGGACACATCCCAGGCATCGCGAGTTGCCATCAGCAGCCGCAACAAAATTATTAAGAGTTTACATCATCAAGCTGGCCACTCAGGGCTAAAAATTCAATTCTGATCGCCACCTAGGCGCGATCGACCCAATTCTGGTCGCCACTCAGGCGCGACCGACCCAATGTAACACTTCTGATCGCCACCTAGGCGCGATCGACCCAATTCTGGTCGCCACTCAGGCGCGACCGACCCATGTAACATCTCTGGTTGCCACCTAGGCGCAACCGACCCAATTCTGGTCGCCACTCAGGCGCGACCGACCCATGTAACATCTCTGGTTGCCACCTAGGCGCAACCGACCCAATTCTGGTCGCCACTCAGGCGCGACCGACCCATGTAACATCTCTGGTTGCCACCTAGGCGCAACCGACCCAAGCATCACTTCTGGTCGCCACCTAGGCGCGACCGACCCTATGTATCATATAATGATTCTGAAATAAAGCATCTCAAACTACCAATTGAGCTGTGAGTCTTTTATTTTTTAATCATTGGTCCCTTGGGGGTGCGGCAGCTTTTTAGCGCGGCCTATTCCTTGGGATCGCCAAACAAGTGGCATTTATCGTGATTATACTCAACCTCTCTTGGATGCGACTTGCACTATGCGGCCAAAGTACTGGGGGTGCGGCGTCAATCGAGTTTGATTGCCTATCATGGCCGCTCTCGACCCTGAACACGCACTTTTTACCTGGGAAATACTGAGCCGCGCAAGGGCCTAAGTGAGGAAAAACCGAGACAAATCATAAGGACCAGCCTATTGGTCGAAACATGTACTGCTGAGAGTACTTAAGCAAACCATAATATTGTCTTATGACACATAAATTCTAACAATTATTACAGGCCGCTAAGGGCCAAGATCATCAAACCATTGTTTCTTTCTTCACTTGTGCGCAGCTTTTGGCCGGGAAGGAGGAACAGGCGGCTTACCAAGCTTGCCAGAAGGAGCAATCGCAGGCTCGCTGGAGGGCTCTTCAGTCGCGGGCTTGGGGGCTGCAGAGCTGGATACGCCTGGAGAGGGGTTCTTTTCCTGCGGAATCACCGCACTGGATGACGGAGCGGGTAACTTCTCCCATCTGCTTCCATCTGCATTATACTTGCCCATATAGGTCGCAAGATCTATCCCCTCCACCAGTTCAGTCGCGTGGCCGCGCATATCCTTCCAAGTCCCGCATATTCTGAGGCCGTCAGTTCGGTGCCATCCACCTTCTTCGAGGGCCTACCTTTTGCAACCTTGGCAGCATCAAAAGAAGGATAGTATGTCTTGGCCAAAGCAAGAACATGAGCCGCGCCGGTGCGAGCTGAGGACTCCTTCCAGTCCAAAAAGAACTGAGGCGCCCTAAGCAGTCTTTTTAGCACCCTTCAGAATCACCGGGGACTGGCTTGGTCGGCAGCAGGCACTTAGACAGTGATTTCATGGCATCACAAGTTCTTCGCGAAAAATCGCGGATATACTCCAGCTGTTCTTGAGTACTGCCGCGCTGCTCCTTGGCATCTTCACCTACATCGAGGCATGTCTCCGTCAGCTCTACAACATACAGGCAAAGATAGTAGAGAAAACAGATGCAGATATGAGTCGCAAACATACCAGTTAACTCTTGAGTCATGATGCACACTTTGGCGTGGACAAGGTTATGGGCATCAGAAACTTTTTCAACTTTTTCTCAAGCTCGCCAATGGAAACAGCCTTAAGCCTTGCGTCCTCGTTGGCATCAGCAATGGCGTCTTTCTGAGCACTGACTTGGAGGTCCAGCTGCTGGACCCTCTCTTGGAACTTCTCTTCAACAGTTTTAAGCCGCAGCTCGGTGGCTTTGGCTTGCTCAGATAACTTGAAGCTTTCATCAGATAGCTCGCCCATCCTGGTTTCCCTCTTCTTCAGCTCAGCGTCACGCTGGCCAAGGAGCTCGCGCAGCCTCTCCAGTTCAGAGGAGTATCCCCCACTGCTTTTCCAAGGCGAGTTTGGCAGCTGTTATGGAGCTTAGTTCCTCCTACAAAGAGTACATCAGTTAGTAAGTAATATCAACAGCTAAAAGAGAAGCATCAAGTCTCCCTTTACAGTCAAAGAAGAAACTTGATCCTTGGGGGCTAGAGACAGATAACTGGAGATAGAAGTTTACCTTATAAGCCGCAGACAGGTCAGACAGTGCCTTGCGGAGCTCCATGGCTTGCTTGTCATTTGAGGCAATGATAGCCTCTGACAGTTTCTCAGCGCGGCTGTGGAGGAGGAGAAGCAACCTCAGCACGCAGAATTGGCGACCGCAGGCTGTCGCCGCTGGCGACTCAATCACTGGCGCATCAGCATCCTTGGCCATTACATCTATGGAGGAGGGGTTGACCTTCTCCACGTCCTGGATCATAAGGGGATCCGTTCTATCCTCCAGAGCCACCTCTTGGGCTGTGTCAAGAACAGGGACCGTGGCCAAGTCATCAGTGGTGGCCACGCCCTCTACCATGGCGGTATGAGCCGCAGGTGATAAACGCGGCTCAACCGCGGTTTCAGAAACAACTCCAGGATCAGCCGCGGTTTAGCCGCACTTCTGCAAAAAGCAAGGGCATTGTGTGAAGAAGAAGCACATAAGCCAGAATAAAAGTATTATAAGCAAGGAAAATCACTAACTCTGGAGCCATCTTCACGAAGGCCATAAGCTCGCCACTTGACGGTGAGGACAGGCCTTGGGTCCCAGAATCTACGAGCAGAAGTTTGCGTGTCAGTAGAGGAAAAAGAATAAGCATTCAAGATGACAAGACAACAGAAATTACCAGAGTGGGGACCCATGTCTTCTTCAGTTGAGGCGGTGGCTTTGACACACGCCTGGCAGCGGAGGAGGTCGCGCCCGTAGCAGGTTTGCGACGCTTCGTGGCCTCGGGTTTTCCAGAGCATCAAGCTCTGGCTCCTCACGAGATAGCCTCTTGGAGGCTCTACGGGGAGTTGGTCCAGCCGCGGCAACAGAACTCGCGGCTGGCACTGGACTGTCATCCTCGTCCAGTTCAGTCTCTTCACCTTCTGAGGCCGCAGAGGCGACAGAGGGATATCAGCAGTTTCGCTGCCCTCTAGAGTGGGCAGCAACTTCTTTCGTGCGGCACGCTTGGGAGCAGCAGTGCCGGCGACGGTCGCAGGCAGCGACCAGTAATTCTCATCAGCCTGGATCAGGAAGATATAAGTTGCAGTATTAAGAAAGGAATGCGACTCAACTACGAAGGCGAAAAGACAGAGAAGAGGAGTTACCTCAAAAGGCTTGTTGTTAACACTGAAAGGGGCAAGCCCCACCTTGTCGAAGGAGATGTCCTTCTCCTCAGTCACGCGGGCGACAAATTCCACCCAATCCTCAGGCCTCCAGTCCGAAGCCTTGATACGATCGACGTCAGCAGAGGTGCCTGTGCACTCAAGAAGGATCGCTGTCGTGGACTCACGGGCTGAATGCGCCATTTGGTCCAGCAAGAGAGAAGATCAAGGCCAGTAAGACCATGACCTATTAAGGCGCGGACCTTGATCAGCGACTCATTGATGAAGGGCATGGCCGAGTCGCGAGTTTTGATTTCAGTGCCTCGGTAGGCACGAAGAGGGTGTTAGACCAGGAGGGAAGGCGAGTTTCGCCCTCGGTGAAGTATCTTGGCAATAGAAGAAAGATTTTTGCCAAGCCCTGGGTCGATTCGCCAGGGCTAGCTTGGGAAGGCAAGAGTTTCTATGGCGTTGAAGAGAGATGGCGCCGACCTGAACATAGGCGCCACCCTTGGAGACAAGTTGGCTGTTGCAGGTGAAAGAGGCCAGCCACAGATCGATGTTGGGGGCTATGCCAAGATAGTCCTCGCACAACACATGAAAATTGCTCACCTGGAGCATTGAGTTGGGCCCGATGTCGTGAAGACGGAGGCCTAGGCGTTGCAGCAGATTGCGGAAGAAGGGAGAACCTGGCGGCGTGAATCCACGCTCCACGTGCTCCACGAACATCACCAGCTCGTTGGGCTTGGGGCGCGGCTCGATTTCATCGCCTGGCGCCCGCCAGACGCCGTCCTCCTTCGGCGGCAAGAAGCCAGCTCGGCCAGATCGCAAGAGTTTCCTCCGTTACCCAGGATCCTTCCCAGTTGCAGGAGATCTGCGCTTATCGTCAGATGGCTTCGCCTTGGGCGCCATTGCGAAGGGGAGATTGGATTGGGGAACTAGGCTCGGGTCGAGGAAGAAGACGGCGCGGCTAGGGATGAGGAGATTGCAAGGGCAAATGGATAATGACCTAGGTGGCCGCAGCTTATAACTGAAGGGCCCGCAACTAACGGCACAATCTGCGCTCGCAACCAACGGCACAATTTGCGCCCGCAAAACGAGTAACGGTCCGCAATTAAAGGAAACAGAATATTTCCAGAAGGGAGATGAGTCGCGCAGATAAGTCACAGCTCTGAATCGCATAAGTCAGAGATTGGTCAGAACGTTTGCAGTGCGGCTCAAAGACCATTTCAAGAGGTCAGAAGATTCTCACCGTAAAGTCCTAACCAATCTTGGGGGCTAATGTCGGGGGAATACTTTCTGGATTAACCCGCGGCCCAGTGCGACTTAACTTACTCGCACGGACAAAGGCCCACTTGGGAGCAAGCCCAATATTGAACCGCCATAAGGGGAAAGATCTAGAAGACATATCCCGGAGGACGTGAAGACCAAGTAGTCTCCGAGTAGGCCTCTGTGGACGTATTCCTTATGGGGGAAGTTTCCTTTTGTAACCTAGCGAGCCTCTGTGTATATAAAGAGGACTCGCAGGACTTAGAGCGGGTCAAGCTATCAAGCCCTAAACCCTAGCTCATACGGCGAGTACCAGATCGGATCGCCTCCATTGTAACACCTCGATTATCATATCAATACCAATCTAGGGTAGGCAGGAAGTAGGTCTTTTACCTCACATTGAGGGGGCCGAACCTGGGTAAATCTGTGTTGATCTTTGTTCCTGCGATCCCAAGCTCGGAGATGCTTGACTCGCGTAATCCCACACCTACGAAGTCATCCATGACACCTGACGTGACAAACCCACGACACTACGCCCTACGGGACCTTCTGCTACATCACGATGCCCTTCGGCCTAAAAAATGCCGGCGCAACGTATCAGCGGTGTATGCAAAGATGCCTTCACGAGCAAATTGGCCGCAATGTTCACGTCTATGTTGACGACATTGCCGTCATGTCAAGAAAGAAGGCAGATTTGCTTGACGATTTGAGAGAAACCTTTGATAGCCTCCGGGTATATAGGATGAAGCTCAACCCGAAAAAATGCGTCTTCGGGGTTCCTGCCGGCAAATTGCTTGGCTTTATCGTTTCCGAACGAGGAATAGAAGTGAATCCAGAAAAAATCAAAGCGATCCTCAACATATCCAGGCCCAAGGACCTGAAGGACGTGCAGCGACTTGCCGGCTCGGCGGCTGCCGTCAGTCGTTTCATTAGCCGTCTTGGTGAGAAGGCACTGCCTCTCTACCGGCTTCTGAAGAAATCCGACAACTTTGAGTGGACAGACGAAGCAGACGCCGCCTTGCAGCAACTCAAGGACGCGTTAACGTCTGCTCCAATCTTGGCAGCTCCTCGTTCGCAGGAACCAATGCTGCTTTACATCGCGGCAACTAACTTGGTTGTTAGCGTGGTCCTGGTTGTGGAACGCAAGACGGAAAATTCAGACTTGCCGGAACAACGTCCGGTTTACTTCATCAGTGAAGTATTTTCCGCCTCAAAACAGCGTTATCCGCATTACCAGAAGCTGGTCTACGGTGTTTTCTACGCCGCCAGGAAGTTAAGGCACTATTTCCAGGACATTCAATAACGGTTGTGAGCAAGGCACCTCTGGGGGATATCATCAATAATACAGATGCAACAGGCCGCGTTGCCAAATGGGGCATCGAACTTGCCGCCTTCGACATCGTATAAACCCAGAACGGCCATTAATCTCAAGCCTTAGCAGACTTTGTAGCAGATTGGACGGAGGCCATGGACGAAGTACCTCTCCCTGAAGATGCATATTGGATCATGCACTTTGATGGATCAAAAATGCTTCAGGGCTCGGGGGCTGGCATTGTTTTAAGAAACCCTCAAGGAGACAAGCTTAGTTATGTGTTACAAATTCACTTCAAGGCAACTAATAATGTTGCTGAATACGAAGCTCTCCTTCATGGTTTACACATTGCCAAGGAACTTGGCGTCCAGCGTGTCCTCTGCTACGGAGATTCAGACTTGGTGGCGCAACAGATACGTGGTACTTGGGACACAAAGAGCGAGACAATGGCGGCATATCGAGCTACCGTTGACGAATTCGCCAAGTGTTTCTAGGCTACGAGGTCCGCCACATCCCAAGAGCTCAAAATGAGGCGGCAGATACACTTGCCAGAATGGGGTCTGAACGCAAAAAGGTACCAAAAGATGTTTTCCTGGAACACCTACACAAGCCGTCAATAAAAGGAGCAGACCTCCTTGACCCAGAATCGGCAGAACCAGTTGACGATGCTAGCTATGCCGTCTACCTGGTAAAGCCGGATTGGACGACGCCATATTTGGACTTCCTGATCAATCAGGAGTTGCCGGACGATGAGGTTTTGAAAAGGCAAATCATAAGAAGAGCCAAGGCATTCACAATAATCAAAGGCGAATTGTACAAGCGTAGCACCACTGGTGTTTACCAACGTTGCATTTCGCCCGAAGAAGGCAGAGAACTGTTGGATGAGATACATGCTGGCGTATGTGGACATCACGCTTCCTCACGCGCCCTTGTTTCAAAAGCCTTCCGACAAGGTTTCTACTGGTTGACAGCCAAGCAAGATGCAGAGGACATCGTCAAAAGATGCAGGGGCTGCCAACTTTATGCCAGACAATCACACATGCCGGCTCAGAGCTTAAAACAATACCCATCACATGGCCTTTCGCAGTCTGGGGCTTGGACATGGTTGGTCCGTTTAAAACGGCGCCTGGTGGCTACACACATTTACTTGTGGCTGTAGACAAGTTCACCAAATGGGTTGAAGCTAAGCCTATCAAAAAGCTAGACGGCCACAGCCGCAAATTTTCTGTGGGGAATAATCTCTCGGTTCGGGGTGCCTCATAGCATTATCACCGATAACGGCACTAACTTGTCGCAAGGCGAAGTGAGGAATACTGTTATAAGCATGGCATCCGCCTAGATCTTGCCTCAGTAGCACATCCGCAGGCAAACGGTCAAGTAGAGCGTACAAATGGTTTAGTCCTACAAGGTATCAAACCACGTCTCGAAGTACCATTGCACAGAGCGGCTGGGGCTTGGGTGGATGAATTGCAATCTGTCCTTTGGAGTTTACGCACAACTCCAAACAGATCAACCAAGTTTACTCCTTTCTTCTTAGTCTATGGCGCAGAAGCAGTGTTGCCGACCGACATGATGTATGATTCTCCCAGAATTCAAGCCTACGTCCAGGAAGACGCAGAAGATGCAAGACAGGATGGCCTTGACCTACTTGATGAAGAACGAGACGTTGCTCTTGCACGATCCGCCATCTATCAGCAAAGTTTGAGGCGTTATCACAGCAGAAGAGTGCGGCAACGAAGTTTTAGAGTTGGTGACCTGGTCCTCCGCCTAATCCAAGACAGGAAGGGCTTGCATAAGTTATCCCCGCCTTGGGAAGGACCTTTTGTGGTCAGTAAGGTGTTGCTCAATGGTTCTTATTACTTGGTAGACGCGAGACGGATACAAGAAGAAGCGAGGTCGCAAGCGCAAAAGGAAGGTTGACAAGTATGAAGAAACCAAGCGACCTGGAACATTGAGCAGCTACGTCCTTTTTACACTTAGCAATTTCCACATTGTAATAAGTACTATATGATTATGAAATAAAAGTCTGTGGTTTGCTCATTCAGTTTTGGGATCATGCCATCTTTTGTCTTTTCTCGCAATCATATATCTGTTGTCATAAAAGTTACCAAACAAAATAAGTTTTTGCTCCGTGCTAAGGTTCAAACTTTTTGACATTTGCCGTCTGCCGGCTAAAAAAGCAAACAATCTTTGCACCGCCTAATATGCTTATCTGTCTGTTTGTGTGTGGGTCGCCTAGTAGTATGTCGTTGGCACCAACATGCTGGCTTTGGTCTCTGAGTCTAAATTAGTTGGTATTGCACCTGGTTGGCTCAGCTAAAGTAACTAAGATGAGGTTCCGCCAACATATGAAAAAGCTAAACATGCAACGAGATACATATTAAGGCGGGCCACTTAAATAAGCCTACCGCCAAGTGTAGCATAAAAGTTGGCCCAGAATATTTACAAACCCAAAATATAAAGTTTTTTGCGTTAACAGATTAACGCAGTGTTTTGTGCTGCCATTACAGGAGAGGACAGTCAAGGAGTTGCCGCCTTGGTGGAGGTTGAGAGATCCTGGGGGCTGACGCCGGCATTCTTGGGGCTGGCTCCGCCATCCTGGGGGCTGCGCTCGGCTTCGCCTTCTCCGCCTACGGCAGCTTCAGGATCCGCCAAGGAGGGATCGGCTATGGCAACATGCGGATCCGGGTGTTCCTTGTAGAACTTGCGGATGTCAACCATGTTGGCAACCCGGGTCGCATAGCCCGAACAGACCGCAGCACGTCCTGCATCACGATGGCTTGGTTGTTTTCGTCTTCGGTGGGGAAGTACTCGGTGACTTGATGAATATCAGCCTCCGGGTACCACGCCGCCGTCATCGCCAATGCCAACTTGGCGCCGCCTCGTGCTGCTGAGCGTAGCGTGCTGTCGTGTTCGGTTGCCGCCTTCTCCAGCAGTCCGGCAGGCATCGAAGTTGACGGGATCGCCGTCCTCCCAGGGTAGAACTTGGCGGCAAACGCTTTGCCGCACCGACAATCTGGTTGACGATTTCGCCAACTTTCAAGATACGGGCAAGGCGCGGCGTCGTAGCCATGTCATCACCCAGTTAGCCGGCACTGCACAAATACAAACAGTTACACACTGCAGCTTGAAGTTTCAAGAGTGCAAAGTATCAAAGAAGGATGAAGGTTAGAGACGTACCCAAGACATGCTCGTGGATGGCGTTGACCTCGTCCAGATGGTTCTCAAGTGTTCCTGAGCTAGCTGGACTGCCTGTGACAGTTGTTCCTGCTGCGCTTTGGCATTCTTGTTCACCTGGTCGAGGTTGTTGCTCATGGCTTCAAGTTGTCCCGTCAACTTGCTAACCTCGGCGGCATGGGCCAGCTCCCGCTCATCCAGCTCCTTGGCATGATCCGCCTTCAGCTTTGCCACCAACTCAGCAAGATCTGCAGCTTCGTTCATCAAAGCTTGCATGTCAGTGGAGTTCTTGAGAATATCTTGCGCAGTGTTTAGTAATTCTACAAAAAAAAAAGACGACTAAAATACTTGTCGGAAAAGCAAAAAGAAGTCGGACGAAAAGAAGGCAAAGAAAACTTTGTCACCTTCATCCTTTTTGCGAGCCTCTTCCAAGCTCGCAATCTGGGCGTCCTTCATCTCCACGTCCTGCTGCAGTTGCTGGCATTCTTTGTTTTTCTTCTCTTGAGCACGGAACAGCTCAAGATTGGAAGCAAGAACGGCCTGCATGCACGAAAACAACGTTGCGGTTAGCACTATTTAGTCAACGAGACCACTTTGCCGGCTAAATTTTTTTCAGCCGCCAAAGTGCTCGGGGGCTGGGACTATAGGCTACATTACCTCAAGTTGTCCATGCAGGGTCTCGTGGAGTTCATCCATGTGCGCGTACCATTTGCGGGTACCTTCACGCATGGTCCTTAGCGTTTGCCGGGGTCTTGCAACCCTTTGCCAGATTGAGAGCCAGGATGGGAGGACGATCCGCCTTGGTCAGCCGCCATCCTGTCGTCCATCTCTTGCTTCATGGCAATAAATCGAGCGGCATCATTAGCCGAAGCTTCAGCCGTCTTGGAAAAAGTAGGGCCGGCAACTGACTTTTTGCCCGCCATCTTCTCCGTAGCCGCCTCTGCGGTACCAGCAGCTGTGTACGTTCCCTGGCATACAACCACGGGAACGCCAACTGTGGGCGTTGTCGGCGCAGCGGCTGGAGAAGACGTGGTGGCTTGCCCCTGCCGGCAGAAATTTCAGGTTGGCGCGAGCTTGGGCATGGCAGGCTTGCCCCTGTAAGCAGAAAAGTGCAAGTTTGTCAGTACAAACTTATATCAAAATGGCTAAGTCAGGGAAAGCAAAATTGCCTACCGCTTGAATGGGACATTCTCCAAGGTCTCATCCTCTGCATCAACAGAGGTGGCCGCTTTCTTCCTCTTCTCCAAATCCTTGGTGGAGCCTCTATTTGCGCTTCTTCGACTTGCTGGCACCGGTGTCGTACCAGTTAGGAGCCAAGTCTTCATCCCCCAAGGTTTGCAGCTGAAAAGGAAAAAAGATAGAACGATAATTCAGTACCCAGTGGACAAAGATGTCAAAGTAAAAGACAAAGTGCTCTGGCTTACCACTGGGGCTGGGTTGTCATGGGTGAACATGGCGACGCCTTCAGCCGCCTTCACCGACAGAGGCTTCACAAGCTCTCTGAGCCGGTACTCTAGTGCATCTTGGTCAAGGGTGCTGTTGCCGGCGTCATCCGCCTTGTACTCGCACATCTTCAGTGGGCGATGGCGGAGTGGCATTATCTTCCTCGACACCCAGCAGATGACGGTGTCAACTCCGTCAAGTTGCGGAGCCTTCATCGTCTTCGTCAAGAACTCGATCCGCCTGACGGCAATTCGAAGCTCAGCCGACAAGCTGCTAAGCGGCACCTTTGCCGTCCAACAGGCCTTGTGGGTTGGCGGACGTTGACAAAACAGGCATCCCCTGGTTGTGCCGGGTGTCGGGATGTCCTTGCAGTAGAAAAAGGTGCTGGTCCAGTGCTTCACCGACTCGATGTATGGGATCTTTGGGTACCAGTCGGGTTGGCGGCAGTTGAAGGTTACGCTACCGCAGGTTGCCAGATGGCCGCCTGGTATGGTTTGCCGGCGGCATAGGAAGCAGTACTTGAATAGTTCTATGGACGCAGCTATGACTAAGTACCCTTCGCACAAAGCCTGGAAGTCGGCTAGCACTAGAATACTGTTGGGCGCTATGTTGTGCGGCTGCAGCCCATAAAAACTAAGCACCGCCAGAAAGAAGGCGGAAAGCGGAAAAGACATACCGCGGAGGCTGTGCGACGCCAACATGACGCGCTCGCCGTCTTGTGGGTCAGGAAATGCCTCGTCGCCTGGAACCCTCCAGGAGCATTCCGTCTTGGGTGGTATGTAGCCACCTTCCTCCAGCTCCTTCAGATAGGCTGACGTCATGACTGACGGCAGCCAGTACCTGGAGCCAAGGTCCCCTGTCTCCTCTTCATCCTCGTCGTCGTCGTCAGCGGCAGCTTCTGCCTCCGCCGTGGCCTCAACGCTGGCCGCCGCTAGAGATGGGAGCGGGAAGGTGGGGGTGGACGTTGCAGGTGCCACCGGAGTTGGGGAAGAAGAAGGAACCTCACCCGCAGCCACGGTGAGGACGGGAAGGGTCTCCGGCGTGCTCGCGGGAACCACCGCAGCCGCTGCGTAGATCCAGATCCAGCCGTGGTCGCCGAGGTCGCAGCCAGCGCCGCCGCCGCCGCCGAATCTTGCTGAGAAGTGCTCGCCATTTGCCGTGGAGGCTCTGCTTGTGCTCACCGGAGTTGAGTACGGGGAGGTGGAGAGCTCGAGAAGTTGAGGAGGCCGCGGTGGATGTGAATGGGGAAGAAGACCGACCTTGGTGTGCCCTTTGGGTATTTAACTCCCCGCGTCAAGATTCGTGCGCGAGATTGGGGGAACGCACGATCTCCGCCACGTGCCCACGATTTGCACGTCTTGTGCGTAGTGGAGAAATAATCATGACACATTGATGCATTTAAATGCATACATGAACTTTGCACTTTAATTGCTTATATTCCAATCATATTTGCATCATATAAGGGTTATATCAATGTTTTATCATGATTTTGGGAATATCTTAATATTTCCTATTTTTATGGAATTAACCCTGCACAGGCAGAAAACCCTAGTTTTTGTATTTTAATGTTTCAGGGACCCAAACGTCAACGAAATCACCTGGAAATTTACGGGCGTCAATATTTGGAAGGAAGAAGGACTACGGAAAAAGGAAGCAAGCAAACGGAGGCCCGAGGGCCAAACGGGCATGGCCCACGCGGCCAGGTACTGTGGCCGCGTGGGACCCACCCGTTTGGGCCTCGTGGCTCCGTTGCCGTCGATCTTCGCTCCACCGACTTCGTCTTGACCTAAAAACGCCTATAAAAAAGGTCCCCCGACGTTCTCTGGAAGGAGCGCCGCACAAACACAGAAACACCGAAACGGAGATCAGGAGCTGCAGATTGGAGGGGGAAAACTCCGGCGGGGCGCTGCCGGCGTGGTCTCCATCTTCTCCATCGACTTCTCCACCGTCTCCATGATGAAGAGGGAGTAGTCCACCTCTGGACTATGGGTTTGTGGAAGTAACTTATGTATCTCTCCTCTCTTGAGCTTCACTAATTAGCACCGTATGAGCTGCTGAACATGATTACGGTCACCGTTGTAATACCTTTGTGGTGGATCTTTATGAGTTAATATATGTTTGAGATTGCAATGTTTGTTTCAGTTATGAGTATAGATGCATATTATGTACCCCGTTCTTGTCTACTTGTTTTGATCAAGCATGTTTATGAGAGCGTGTGGGGGGAACGTGTGCATTAGTTGGAGTAACGGGGGTGGCTAGTGCAGTGAACGTGAGAGAAAGTTCTGCGATCCACTTTGGTATCTTTACCTTACTTTGTTACCTCACTAGGGATAAACTAAAATACCATGCTACCGGGGATGTGGGCGTGACCATTGCCACTACTCCATGACTAGATCTAGCATGTTCTTATTTTCACTTCATGTCATGATACTTAATGCTATACTCTGAGTTATCTTAATTACTGAGGTGTTATGATTTAGTTCGCATCTTGGTGGAGTATAAGAGAGGTTAATAACCAAAAGATCTCTATGTTAGGACGTGATGCCCATATATCTAAGTAACTTGTTATCAAACCCTGTGTTGCAATCTCATATGTTAACTGTGTGTTCCATTGTCTACCACTTTATAAAGAGAGAGTGCATTTGTGAAACCATGAACCCCAGTCCATTTTTAATCATAAGAAACACCTTTCCAACACCATATACCACTTTTCTATTTTCAGCCATCATTAAATCCGAAAATACAAAAATACTTTTCATCTTGCATACATCATTCAAAAACCCAAAAATATCATTTATCATTGCATCCACCATCATTGCATATTTATTTCTTGTTTGCATTGCATAACTATCCTGATATCATTCTTACACCTTGTGCTTGACAACCACAGGTGAGGTTGAGGACCAAAACATCTAACCTTGTTTTGTAGGTAACCAAAAGAAGGATAAGAAGATAAATCTACCACTTCAGATTCCCCGAGAGTTCGATATTAAACCCTCGAGTCACCCCTCGTGGGGAAAACTGTCTTCCACTTACTATACACTCTGCACTTGGAGTCTCAACCTAATCCCGTTTATTTGTGCAGGCATCAAGACTTGCTCTTCGGGATCATCAAGACGTTTTCTGGCGCCGTTGCCGGGGAATCGTAGCTGAGAGATTTATCCAAGGGTGTGCATCATCGCATTCATCTCACAACAAAGTCAACGTCACCAACTTGTGCTAACACCTAAGCTTGGGGAGGTTGCACCTACGTGAGCACCATCTTATCCATCTTTACTTACAAAGCAATTTATTTGTTTTGTTAGTGTCATTGCATATCATATCATATTTATTTCAGTTTTGCATAAAAAATTAAAAATACCAAAAAAAACTTGCTAAAATGGGAGAAAGAACTAAGCTGTGTGACACAAACACTCCTAATGATCAATTTATCACGAGAGCTATTGCCACACCTAAGATAAATGCTGAGAGTTATGAAGTAAGTCCTAGTTTGTTGAACTTGATAACTAGGGAACAATTTGGTGGTAGTGCTATGGAGGATGCCTCTATGCATCTTCATGACTTTGTTGAAATATGTGACATGCAAAAGTTTAAAAATGTGGAAAGTGATATCCTAAAACTGAAGTTATTTCCTTTTTCACTTAGAGGAAAAGCTAAAGAGTGGTTGCATTCCTTGCCATCTGGTAGTATTAATTCTTGGGATGATCTAAAAGAAGCTTTCATTAAGAAATATTATCCCCCTGTTAAAATTTTGCAAAATAGAAACAACATCCTTTCTTTTAGGCAAAATGAAAATGAACATGTTGCTATGGCTTGGGATAGGATAAAACTTATGCTTAGAACTTGTCCCTCACATGGAGTTAATGAATGGACCATATTACACTCTTTCTACAATGGTTTAAACTACATGTCTAGAAACATACTTGATTCTGCTGCTGGAGGTGCTTTTATGAGTAAGACTATAGTAGAAGCTAAAAATATATTGGAAAGCATTTTACAAAACTATAGTCAATGGCATACTGATAGGGCACCTAATCCTTCTAAGAAAGTGAACTCTATTGAAGAAACTAATGATTTGTCATCTAAAATGGATACTATTCTTGCTTTGCTTAATAAACCTAGTGTTGAAAATGTTCCTTTGCAAGAACTAGTTGGAAACAATTCTGAAAATATTGATGTCAACTTCATTAGGAACTATGGTAATAATGGGTATGGTAACAACAATTATAACTCTTATAATAAACCCCCATATGTGCCAAATAAATATGCTTCTAGTGGTAATGTTTCTAGTGACTTGGAAAACACCATTAGATCTTTTATATCTACCCAAAAAGAGCTTAATAAGGAATTTATCTCTAAGTTTGAAAAACAAGATGCTTTGTTTGAAAGGGTAGATCAGCTTACTAAGGAAGTCTCATCATTAAAGAGCATCATTACAGCCCAAAAACATGAGGAAACAATAAAATATTGCCAAGAGGTTATCAATAAGTCTTGGGAACACATTCATGAGCAAGAGAGAGTTGCTAAAGAATCTATTGGGGTAATGAAAGAGGTTGAAGTTGAGGAAGTTAAAATGCTTAATGAAGTCAAGGATCCTTTGCTTGACTTAGAAAATTGTAGCTTGCATGAATTAATATCTATCTTACAAAAATTTGCAAGTGATCCTTCCATCAACACTAACCAAGCAGGTTTTGGTTCTTATATTGCTAATCATGTCTTGAAAGAAAAGATTGCTAGGTACAACCAAGAGGCTATGATACCACCTAAGCTTGGGGATATGTGGATACCTAAGGTACTAGTAACTATTGGAAAAGAGACACACCATGCCATACTTGATCTAGGATCTAGTGTCTCTGTTTTATCTAAAGAACTATATGAAGTGCTTGAATTGAAAAATCTTGAAAAATGCTCTATTGAACTAGCACTTGCTGATGACTCTATTAAACATGCTTTGGGAAAAGTAAGTGATGTTATGGTAGAGTTACATATGACTTTTGTGCCTGTGGATTTTCTAATCATGGATATGGGGAATAAAACCTCTAGTCCTATTATTCTTGGAAGACCTTTTCTTCGTACCACAGGTGCTATCATTGATTCAAAGGAAGGGAATGTAAAGTTTCAGTTTCCACACAAGAAGTGCATGGAACACTTTCCAAGGAAGAGGGAACCACCAAAGTTCAAGCTCCCTCATGAGCTTCGTCCACAATAAAACAACAAGTAAGAAGCCTAGCTATATGGCTATAAAGAAAGCGCTTTGCGGGAGGCAACCCGGTTATTTTTGTGTGTGATTTTTCTTTGTGTCCTCTTGCTGTAACAAGAGATTTTGTGTCTAGTTAGGTTCTGGAGTTTTTAATAAAGTGCCAAGTTTTACCCTTTTTGGTTTGAAAAAGTTGCTTATAGCGTTCGGAGATTTTATTCCTGCACGAGTCAGTGCACGGTATGATTTTTAATTCTTATTCTGTAACTCCGAATGAGCTCATATTTGAACTGTAGTTGCAACTTTTCATCCTCTGTATGCATGAATTTTTCGGAATTTTTCGAGAAAGTTTGGTAGGGTAGAAAAATACGTTTTGCTGCTGCTGTTTTTCTGGACAGATTCTGTCCCATTTTGTTTGATGCATGCTTTGAGCTTTTAAGTTGAATCTTTTTGATCCAATTGAGTTTATGAGTAGGCATACAACATTATACACTTTCTGGACATTCATATGAATTTTTGTTCAAGGATTATATGCAGCAAGGAACCTATTTGTTTATCACTATTAATGCACCCCACAGAAAAGAGATGGGAGAAACGGTGTTTTGAAGTTTTTTCACAGGGATTGGAGGAGATGCACCAAGAGCTATCCAAGGATGGTGAAGACCATAAGCTTGGGGATGTGAAGACAACCCCGCTGGACCTACACACTCTCGGTTTGCACACGTCCAACTTCTGTTTTTCGATCGAAACACTTTATCGCATAAACTTGGAGCGTCGTTTTTTGTTTTTGTTTGAGTCTTGAGAGACCACCACACTATCAATTATATATGAGAGAGCTACTGGAAATATGGGTTGAAATATGTTGGATGCTTTTATAAGATTGGGAAAAGGGATGTTTGACTTGATTTTTAATGATACATATAGTTGCATGATTCATGAGCTTGTTTATGAGTAATAGTTTGCAAATTCTTTTTGTAGAGCTATCACTTATTCATGTTTTGGTGCTGATTGTTATTTACTTGGTTTAACATGGATTAGTTAGTTCTATGGACACTCATGCATGCATCTAGATGGTCAACTTTCTCCCTTTTGCTAGCCCAAAAACTCCAACAAGCAAAAACTTGTTTCCAACACCTTCAACCAAAGTTATTCCAGTGAGTCCACCATATCTACCTATTGGCTTTATGCTATTCCGAGTATGTTTAACATGTTTTTGTGTTATCTTACCTCTGAATGAAAATGTTTATGTTATTGATTGCAATGGAAAAAATTGGTTATATAGCTCTCACGAACTTGATGCACAATTTCTTTTATTTGCATAATAAAACATGACCCATTGTGATTAAGATTATGATGCTGTGGCTTGATGAATGTTGGGTTGGAGTTAGCCCATATGTGCTGTCACATGCAAGCTTTCAACATGCTCTTCATCTCATTTAGTTGATATCATGTACTTTTGTTATGGATGCTATCATGTGAAATGAGTGGAAATAAGTAGTTTAAATGAGTTTGTATAAATGGTTAGAGAGACGCCTGGGCCGCTAATCTAAGCCATGCATCATTCATGGTGGAAATTTACTTACATACTATGGTGAACCTTCTGTGATACACCTTGCAATAAAAAACTATTCCAAATGGTAAATAAAAAGGGTGTTGAGATTGTTCATTTTGTTTGTTTGTCTTGTCATTTTGATATGGGCTTGTTCCATATCTGGGACAAGAGGTACCCCAGTTGACGCTCTTGATGATACTATTATTACTTACAATGATATTAATTGAACTTGCTTTGTTTCCAAGTTGAGTAACATGGTGTAGTACTTGTATTCAAGGGGCATGAGACATTCAACCTTTACTTTATCAAGCACACTACTCATATTTGCTTTCACTTTAACCTTAATCATTCAAGATGCTATGATAGGGGCAATGAGAGCTTGACACCAATGAATACCTTATTGCAATCATTAACTTAAGTAGAAGAGTTTGGAAGTTGGATGAAACTTATGCATGCTTTACCTCTACTCACATATACATCTTTCCAAAGTGTACACCTATCATATTCAGATTTTCATCTACACTCTATGACCATTGTAGGATGTTCTACTTATCATTATGCATACATGTGTTCCATATTACTTGCTACATGTTACACTTTGTGAACTATCAATGAACATCCTTGTCTTGAATACTTGATATCACTTCATAAACTATTTGCATATTGCTACTCCTTTGAAGAATGAATCATTTGACTATATGTAGCAATAGTAATCATCTTTGATATCCATTGTTAAGTATTAAATTGCAAAGTCCATGTTAGTTTTATCATCTTCATACTCGAGGACGAGCATGGATTAAGCTTGGGGATGTTGATGCATGTAAAATGCATACATGAACTTTGCACTTTAATTGCTTATATTCCAATCATATTTGCATCATATAAGGGTTATATCAATGTTTTATCATGATTTTGGGAATATCTTATATTTCCTATTTTTATGGAATTAACCCTGCACAGGCAGAAAACCCTAGTTTTATTTTAATGTTTCAGGGACCCAAACGTCAACGAAATCACCTGGAAATTTACGGGCGTCAATATTTGGAAGGAAGAAGGACTACGGAAAAAGGAAGCAAGCAAACGGAGGCCGAGGGCCAAACGGGTGGCCCACGCGGCCAGGTACTGGCCGCGTGGGACCCACCCGTTTGGGCCTCGTGGCTCCGTTGCCGTCGATCTTCGCTCCACCGACTTCGTCTTGACCTAAAAACGCCTATAAAAAAGGTCCCCCGACGTTCTCTGGAAGGAGCGCCGCACAAACACAGAAACACCGAAACGGAGATCAGGAGCTGCAGATTGGAGGGGGAAAACTCCGGCGGGGCGCTGCCGGCGTGGTCTCCATCTTCTCCATCGACTTCTCCACCGTCTCCATGATGAAGAGGGAGTAGTCCACCTCTGGACTATGGGTTTGTGGAAGTAACTTATGTATCTCTCCTCTCTTGAGCTTCACTAATTAGCACCGTATGAGCTGCTGAACATGATTACGGTCACCGTTGTAATACCTTTGTGGTGGATCTTTATGAGTTAATATATGTTTGAGATTGCAATGTTTGTTTCAGTTATGAGTATAGATGCATATTATGTACCCCGTTCTTGTCTACTTGTTTTGATCAAGCATGTTTATGAGAGCGTGTGTGGGGGAACGTGTGCATTAGTTGGAGTAACGGGGGGTGGCTAGTGCAGTGAACGTGAGAGAAAGTTCTGCGATCCACTTTGGTATCTTTACCTTACTTTGTTACCTCACTAGGGATAAACTAAAATACCATGCTACCGGGGATGTGGGCGTGACCATTGCCACTACTCCATGACTAGATCTAGCATGTTCTTATTTTCACTTCATGTCATGATACTTAATGCTATACTCTGAGTTATCTTAATTACTGAGGTGTTATGATTTAGTTCGCATCTTGGTGGAGTATAAGAGAGGTTAATAACCAAAAGATCTCTATGTTAGGACGTGATGCCCATATATCTAAGTAACTTGTTATCAAACCCTGTGTTGCAATCTCATATGTTAACTTGTGTGTTCCATTGTCTACCACTTTATAAAGAGAGAGTGCATTTGTGAAACCATGAACCCCAGTCCATTTTTAATCATAAGAAACACCTTTCCAACACCATATACCACTTTTCTATTTTCAGCCATCATTAAATCCGAAAATACAAAAATACTTTTCATCTTGCATACATCATTCAAAAACCCAAAAATATCATTTATCATTGCATCCACCATCATTGCATATTTATTTCTTGTTTGCATTGCATAACTATCCTGATATCATTCTTACACCTTGTGCTTGACAACCACAGGTGAGGTTGAGGACCAAAACATCTAACCTTGTTTTGTAGGTAACCAAAAGAAGGATAAGAAGATAAATCTACCACTTCAGATTCCCCGAGAGTTCGATATTAAACCCTCGAGTCACCCCTCGTGGGGAAAACTGTCTTCCACTTACTATACACTCTGCACTTGGAGTCTCAACCTAAATCCCGTTATTTGTGCAGGCATCAAGACTTGCTCTTCAGGATCATCACACATGCCCAAGTCCAAACTGTCGTGGACTGCATGACGTCATCCGTCAACATTTTACGGGACTGGTCAAATGACAAGACTGGTGCCGGGAAGATTCCTGACAACAGTCAGGCCGTCTTTCCCATGATGGCGGCAAATCATCCGTCTACGTTAGGCGGATCGCCGCTTACTTTCAACTTTGGAATGATTCAAGCTCTTCAGCCGCTTACAAGACGAGATGGACATTGCCGACAAAAGAAGGCGGCGCCTGAAGAACTCGAACCTTCCAGGGGCTAATGTTTGGGGATATACCTACTAGGGGTATCACCAGCATGGATCAATCCAGCTAGTCCAGGGTGGCCCGCAGTGGTGGGTGAAGGCTTTGCCTGCCGGGCGGCCCAGATAGCTGACGACCAAGGAAGGTGGATGCCGGCAAGGAGGAGGCCCAAGACTGAAGCCCACGAAGCCACCAGGACCAAGACGGAAGGCGGCAGACTTGCCGGCTAGGTTTAGGACTCTGTATGCTTGCCGATACGCAATCTCCTTGTAACCCTAGGTCCGGCCACCTATATAAGCTGGACCTCGGGATGCCTTTAGGGCATACTCTGATACTTTCATACACATCCAACTCATTGTAACCTGTATCACGGCTATCGCCTTATAGTGAGTTATAGCAGCACGTAGGGCTCCGCCACCGCCGTGGAGCCCGAAGCTGGGTAAACCGCCGTTTACAATCACGACCTCGACGATGTCCACCTTCTTGCCCTACGTTCACCCTTGGCTAGCAGGACCCCGTCTCCTATCTCAGATGCCGATACGACGACAAAACATATTTATTTTAATTTAATTCGAATTTAAAAGGCAGCCCACCTTAAATGGGCCTCTCCATGTGGAGAAGGCCCATAGGGGGGAACTTCCCCCTTTTGAGGCCCCTTGGAGGGTGGCGCATGGGGCCCACCTAGGTGCGGCGCACCATGGGGAGGCGGGCTGGTGTTGGATTTAGTCCCACACCGCCCAGCCACGGAGATTGGCAGCCCCCTCCTCCTTTATATAGGGGAGCCCCCATGGCCTTTGAGGTACACCAAATTCTCTCTCTCTTCTCTCTCCTCAACCGTGGTTCCCTTTTGGAGATGTGCACGAGTAGAGAGTCTTCTCCACCATACCCACGCCGTCGTGCCGTCTGGAGCTTCGTTCCAAGTCTTCATCTTCCGCTGCTTCGCTGGACCAGAGATCGAAAGTCATCGTCTACCTCATACGTGTGTGAAGCTATGAGGTGCTGCTCTTGCGGCACTAGTCGCCGGTACGACTACACGACCTTGAGGTCGGCGCCGCCCTTCTTCATCGTCAATGTTCTTGCGAACGTAACGCTTTCGGTCGACAAGGGTATGTATATCGATTCCCCCTGTTACTTTATGTCTGCATGTATTAAATCTTGGTTCTATCGGTTATCGTGTTAGGAATTTTTTGTTTTCTGCACCGTAACCCAACAGTGGTATCAGAGCAGATCTATGTGTAGATGAAGAAGTACGGTTAGAACTCATGTATATGAGGGCATCGTTTTTATAATTGTTACCCTCTCGCGTGCACTTGCTCTTGTCGTCGGCATTGAGATGATGAAGCGGCCCAGACCGACCTTACGCGTACGCTTACGCGAGACTGGTTCCGCAATTCACATATGGCTTGTACCATATATGCGGTTGGCGGGTGTCCGTCTCTCTCTCAATAGATGGCCTTAGCATTTTCCATTGAGGGCCCGAAAGGGATATGAAATAGACGATTATTTGATCGGTGTTGTAGTTCTAGGGTTCATAGGTAAAAAAGGTTATTTTACTAGTGGTGTCTCTCCATAACAGATAACCAACATGCTGGGTGAACAAATTACAGCTGGGCAATTGACAAAATATTGAGCGCATGACAATGCATATATATGACATGATGATTACTATGATATTCATGTGGGCATTACGACAAAATACATAGACCATTATCCAACAGCGTCTATGACTAATAATCCACCTCCAGGTTGTCATACCGAGTTCCCCGTTGGTATTAAGTTGCAAGCAACGGATAATCACATTAAGTAATGTGCGTAATGTAAACAAATGCATTAGACCTAACGGCGCACCCTTAAGCTAAGCATCGGTTATTTTATACCTAGTGGCAACAGCACATCCACAATCTTAGAAGTTGTTGTCACTCTCCCAGATTACCGGAGGCATAAATACTCACTCTTGGAGTTACAAGCATCTACTTGGCCAAAGCATTTACTAGTAACGGAAAGCATGCAAGATCATAAATAACATATAAGATAGATTGATAATCAACTTGACATAGTATTCAATATTCATCAGAGCCCAGCAAACACAACATGTAGCATTACAATAAGATGATCTTGATCATGATAGGCAGCTCACAAGATCTAAACATGATAGCATAAAGTGGAGAGACAACCATCTAGCTACTGCCATGAACCCGTAGTCCAAGGATGAACTACTCACGCATCACTCCGGAGGCAGGCATGGTGATGTAGAGCCCTCCGGTGATGATTCCCCTCTCCGGCAGGGTGCCGGGAAGAGCTTCTGAACCCTCCCGAGCTAGGGTTGACGGCAGCGGCGTCTCTGGAACTTTTCGTGGATAATGGCTCGGGTATTTAGGGTTTACGCGCCTGGAAGATTATATAGGCGAAAGGGCGGCGGCTGGAGATGCCCGTGGGGCCCACACCACCCACGGCGCGGCAGAGGGTGGGGCCGCGCCACCCCATGGTGTGGCTGGCTCGCGGCCCCCCTCCATCTCTCCTTTGGACTCCGTGTACGTGTTGGAAAAATAGGAGGTCCTGTCCAAGTTTCGTCCAATTCCGAGAATATTTCCATACTAGATTTTCTGGAATACAAAAACAACAGAAAACAGGAACTGGCACTGTGGCATCTTGTTAATAGGTTAGTCCCAGAAAATGCATAAAAATGCTATGAAGTGTATATAAAACATGTAACAATTGGTATAATATCAACATGGAACATCAGAAATTATAGATACGTTCGAGACGTATCATCTCCCTTTAGCGTGCACCACCAAGAAAGTTCTCTGTTATGACGCAGGCCATGACGATCGGGTGCTACACATCTCGGCGTTCGCATACGGTGGGTGTAAGCCACGTTGCACTGCAATTACGCTAGAGGTTAACTTGGGGAGCTAGCATGTATAGACATGGCCTCGGAACATAGTGACCAAAAGGTTTAAGCACGAGTCACGTGGTGATGTGATTGACATGGCGATGTCTACCTTTGAAGCTATGCTGTCGGCCGTGACGATCGGGGGTAGTATTGTGGAATAGGATCGTGTAATCGCCAAACGAAGTGACGGATGTTCGTTTGAGTGGGAGTTCATGTAGTTTATTTTATATAAAAACTATCTACCTGTATTATGAACTTCGTCTTAATGTTTTTGCAAATTCCATTGTAGATGTCTCGCCCACCTTTAACCTAGGCTTGTTCCTTGAGAAAGAAAAGCTTAAGACCACGGGTCAAACTTCATGGTCTAGTTCCGCAACCTTAGGGTCCTCCTCACTCCCCACAAGGTGGCCTACGTTTTAGAGGCCGCGATAGGTGATAAGCCAGCAGATTCCGCCTCCGAGGATGATAAGAAAGTCTATCAGTCCAAGGGTGGAACCAACGCTCCTGAGAATGCATTTAGCCTTATTGCAATTTTCATAATCATCACCTTTTGCTTTCTCTATCACTGTTCACATTGCTCTCACGTTCTGATAAAACAACACAACAATGCTTTTTCCACAAACTTGCTTACTTTGGATCAGACTAACTTGCAGGTACAATCTTTGGATAACCAAAGGAAAAACCAAAGACCATTTCCTGAATCTCCATGTGGTTCGACAAACTCTTACTTCGAAACTAGCTATAACAACTGTGCACTTGCATGCATCACCCTCCAATGTGTCTCCCCCTCCTTATATAGGCAGGGGCAGGAGGTGCGCCTCATCCCTCCTAGGGCCGGTTGCCTGAAGGAAATCCTCCCCCCAAGCAATCGCTCCTATATTTTAGGAAGGTCCTTTTAAACTGCCATACCTCGTCTTATGTCTTCATATCTTTTAATTTAACATTCCTGGTTTATCTCTAGCCGCATGGGCCTTATGGAGCTGCCGCATGGGCCCTTCCTACTAGTCCATGTGGGACCTAGGGGCAGGTGGCCCCCACCATGGGACCCACTAGAACCTTCTAGAATGTTCCGGTACTTTACCAAAAAATCTGGATCTTTTCCAAAACCAAAAATCAACTTTCCTTTATATCAAACTTTATCTCCGAGCTATTCTGGAGCTCCTCGTGATGTCCTGGATCCTATCCGAGACTCCAAATAATATTCGATCTCACCAGTATAAATATCCCAGAGCTACTCTAGCGTTACCGAACGTTAAGTGTGAAAGAGCATATATATCTCCATACTTGTTTTGGTGACTAGTGACAATATAATTGTAGTACTAACTGTGTTAAGTAATTACAGGCTTATCACTTACAACATCACGGTTAGAAGATCAGAAAAAGGAAAAGGTGCTTGTGCTAAGAGGTCCGGAATTCCTGTTGTGATGGGCGGAATTTCCAATGGTTTGCCCACCGGAAGTTCGGCCCTCAACCAGAAATCTCCGGACCACTGTTTTTTGGCAAAGGACTTAAAGGCCGAGCATACTGATGTTGCACTTCTCCAGCCGGAACTAGTGCCGGATATTTCCGTAGCCACCGGAAATATCCGGCCGTCGACCCCGGAAGTTCCAGTTCACCCGGAAGTTTCGGCCATGACCGGAAATATCCGGAGAATGGTTTTTCGGCTAAGGACTTAAGGACGAAGCGTACTTACCTCGAGCTTCACCAACCGGAACTAGTGGCAGAGATTTCCGGTGCCCACCAGAAATATCCGACCTGCCCCCGGAAATATCCGGCCGCCCGGAAATTTCCGGAACTTCGTCCAGATATATCCGGTCCCCCGAAGCTTGCAACGGACATTATTTCTGGAGGGGCTATAAATACCCCTCCACCTACCTTTGGACAAGGAGCTCGCCCAACATTGAAGAACACCATTATTGCAAGCTCAAGAATCACTAGATCTCCCAATCCCTCCACCCAAACTTGTTGATCTTTGGAGGATTAAAGGAGAAGGCCCCGATCTACCTCTTCACCGAGCCGATTTTCATTTCCCCCTCCTTCACTTGTGGGACCATTTGCTAGGGTTTCCCTTTGGAAAACCTAGCTCCTTGTTGTACTCACTTGTTGTTATTATGACAGATTGTAGTTGTTCGGGAGCCCCAGTTGTGGGTGTGTGCCCCAAATCGTTGTTGTAAATGCTCCGGTTTCCGCCTCGAAGGGAACCGATAGTGGAAGGTGAACCAATCCTTTGTGGTGCGGTTCAAACGAGAATAGGGTGAGCCTGTTGTGGCGTTGAGTGAGCCTGTGGTGGCGAGCTCGCACCCCTCCAATGAGACGTACTCCCCTAAAAAGGAAGAACTCGGAATACATCCTTGTCTCCGCGTGCTTTCACTTTGGTTACCTCTATCCTTGTTTACCGCCTTTATCTTGCTTAGTTGCTATCTTGTCATATAGGTAAATTCACCTTAGTTGCGTATCTAGAGAATTTACCTTTTGTGTCAAGCCTAATTTGAAAAAGTACTAAAATTTGAAGTAGCACCTATTCACCCCCCTCTAGGTGTCACATGATCCTTTCAATTGGTATCAGAGCCTCGGCTCTCTTGTTGGGCTTAACAGCCTAAGAGAAGTATGACAGGTGTGGTTGATCCCTCGAAGGACCAAGGCACTCCGTGTAACATCCCAAATTTAGGGATTAAGAAAAATTTAGTTCAAATGACCCAAATCTCAGAACCAACAAAAACTTTTAAAAATTGTTCACTAGTGATGGCCCTTCACGTAGTTACCCCACAACGGCGCCAGAAAACGTCTTGACGGCCCTTCGTGTGATTACCTGCGTGAAAAGTAAATGGGTTAGGTTGAGACTCCAAGTGCAGAGTGTATGTAGTAGTGGAAGACAGTTTTCCCCACGAGGGGTGACTCGAGGGTTTAATATCGAACTCTCGGGGAACCAGTATTTCAGGTGTTATCTCCTTATCCTTCTCTTGAGAACCTGCAACAAAATAAATTGTTTTGTGCCCTCAACCTCACCAAGTGGTTGTCAAGCACAAGGTGTGAGAATGATAATAAAATAAATATGCAAACAGTAGTAAATATGCAATGATGATGGAAACAATGGTAAATGATATTTTTGGGTTTTTTATGATGAATGCAAGATGTAAAAGTGTTTTTGTATTTTCGGATTTAATAATGGCAGCAAACAAAAGTGTGATAAAAGTGTTGGAAAGGTGTTTCTTATGATTAAAAATGGACCGGGGTTCATGGTTTCACAAATGCACTCTCTCTTGATAACGTGGTAGACAATGGAACACTAAAATTAACATGTAAGATGGCAAGACATGGTTTGACAAGTTATTAATAATATGGGCATCACGTCCTAACATAGAGATCTCAAGTATAAGTTGTTCTCTCTCTTATGCTCCACCAAGATGCGAACTAAATCATAACACCTTAGTAATTAAGATAAATCAGAGCATAGCAATAAGTTCAATGACATGAAGTTAAAATAAGAACATGCTAGATCTAGTCATGGAGGTAGTGGCCAAGGTCACATCCACTCTCCGGTAGCATGGTATTTTTGTTTATCCCTAGTGAGGCAACAAAGTAAGGTAGAAAACCCAAGTGGATCGCAGAACTTTCTCTCACGTTCACTGCACTAGCCACCCCCCGTTACTCCAACTAATGCACACGTTCCCCCTCACATGCTCTCATAAACATGCTTGATCATGACAAGTAAATAAGAACGGGGTACATAATATGCATCTACTTTCATAACTGAAACAAAACCATTGCAATCTCAAACATGTATTAACTCATAATAAAGATCCACCACAAAGGAATTACATAGATGACCGTAATCATGTTCAGCAGCTCATACGGTACTAATTAGTGAAGCTCATAGAGAGGAGAGATACATAAGTTACTTCCACAAACCCATAGTCCAGGGGTGGACTACTCCCTCTTCATCATGGTGTCGGTGGAGATGTTGTTGGAGGGGAAGGAGACCACCGGCAGCGCCCCGCCGGAGTTTTCCCCCTCCAATCTTCAGCTCCAGTCTCTGTTTCGTGGTTTCTGTGTTTCGGCGGCGCTCCCTTTCGCGAAAGCCCTGGGGGGTCTATATATAGTCGTTTTTAGGTCAAGACGAAGCTTCGGGAAGAAAGATCGACGGCAGCGGAGGCCCGAGGGCCAGGATGGGGGACCCACGCGGTCAGGGAATCTGGCCGCGTGGGCCCACCCCTTTTGGCCTTCTGGTCTCCGTTTCTTCGATTCCTTTGCGCCTACGTTTCGTTCCTTCCAAAAAAGTGATCCCCGTAAAGTTTCAGGTCATTTGGACGTCGTTTGGGTCCCTGAAACATCAAAATATAGAAAAAGGGGTTTTCTGACAGCGCAGGGTTAATTCCAGAAAAATGGGGAAGTTGTTAATTATCCCCAAAACTCAATATAAATCATGAATATAACCCTTATATGATGCAAATAACATGGAATAACATGTAATAAAATGTAAAGTTCATGTATGCATTTTACATGCATCAACATCCCCAAGCTTAACCCATGCTCGTCCCGAGTATGAAGGTGATAAAACTAACATGGACTTTGCATTTTAATACTATCAATGGATATCAAAGGTGATTACTATTGCTACATAGAGTCAAATGATTCATTCTTCAAAGGAATAACAATATGCAAGATAAATTATGAAGTGATATCAAATACTCAATGTAAAGATGTTCAATGATAAATTCACAAAGTGTAACATAGAAGAAAGTACTATGGACCAAATGTATGCATAATGAAAAGTAAAAACATCCTATGGTGGTCATAGAGTACTTCTTATGAAAACTGAATATAAAAGGTGGACACTTTGGATAGATAAATAAGTAGAGGTAAAGCATGAATAAGTTTCATCTAACTTCCAAACACTTCTACTTAAGTTAATGCTTGCAATGTGGTAGTCATTGGTGTGGAGCTCTCATTACCCCTATCATAGCATCTTGAATGATTAATGTTTAAAGTGAAAGCAAATATGAGTGGTGTGCTTGACAATGTATTGGTTGAATGTCTCATGTCCCTTGAATACAAGTACCTACACCATGTGTTACTCACTTTGGTCCACAAAGTAAATTCAAATAAAGGTCATTGCAAGTAATAATAGTATCATCAAGAACTGCACTGGGGTACCTCTTGCCCCTTGACATGAACAAGCCCATGTCAAAACAACAAGACAAACAGACAATGAACAATCTCAGCACTCTTTTATTTACTATGGGTATAGCTTTTTATTATGAGGTGCATCACTGAATGAACATTATGGTTATGCTGTAAATTTCCACCATGAATGATGCATGGCTTAGATTAGCGGCCCAGGCATTTCTCTAACCATTTATACAAACTCTTTGAACTTACTAAGTATCCACATTCATTTCACCCATGATAGGCATCCATAAACAAAAGTACATGACATCAACTAAATATAAATAAGTGCAATGTTGAAAGCTTGCCATGTGACAGCACATATGGGCTAACTCCCAACCAAAACATTGTCAAGCCCACAACTTCATAATTTTAATCACAATGGTTCATGCTTATTAAATGCAATAAAAGTAAATTGTGCATCAAGTTCGTGAGAGCTTTTAACCAATTTTTCCCATGACAATCAATAACATAAGCATTTAAATTCAGAAATGTAGATAACACAATATAACATGATAAACATACTTGGAATAGCATAAAGCTAATAGGTAGATATGGTGGACTCACTGGAAAAACTTTGGTTGAAGGTGTTGGGAAACAAGCTTTTTACTTGTTGTAATTTTTGGGCTAGCAATAGGGAGAAAGTTGACCATCTAAATGCATGCATAAGTGTCCATAGAACTAATCAATCCATGTTAAACCAAGTAAAGTTAAAATTCAACATCTAAACATGGTAAAAGATAGCTCTTGACAACACACTTGCAAATTAACATTCATTCAAAGCACATGAATTATGCAACTATATGTATCTTTTAAAATCAACTCAAACATCCCTATCCCAATATATTTAATAGCATCCAACATAATTCAACCCAAACTTCCAGTAGCTCTCTCATATATAAATGATAGTGGTGGTCTTATTAACAAACCGAAATAACAAAAGCAAAAAAAACAGACGCTCCAAGTTTATACGATAAAGTGCTTTGATCGAAAAACAGAAGTTAGACGTGTGCAAACCGAGAGTGTGTTGGTCCTGGGGTTGTCTTGACATCCCCAAGCTTATGGTCTTCACCATCCTTGGATAGCTCTTGGTGCAGCTCCTCTAATCCCTGTGAAAAAACTTCAAAACACCGTTTCTCCCATTTCTTTTCTGTGGGGTGATATTAGTAGTGATAAACAAATAGGTTCCTTGCTGCATAAAATCCTTAGGCAAAAATTCATATGAATGTCCAGAGAGTATATAATGTTGTATGCCTACTCATAAACTCAATTGAATCAAAAAGATTCAAGCAAAAAGCTCAAAGAATGCATCAAACAATATCAAGACAGAATCTGTCCAGAAAAACAGCAGCAGCAAAACGCATTTTTCTACCCTACTTAAACTCGTCAAAAAATCTGCAAAAATCACGTATACAGAGGATGAAAAGTTGAAGCTACAGTTCAAATTACAGCTCAATCGGAGTTACAGATAAAAAATGAAAAATCAAACCGTGCACAGACTTCGTGCAGGCAGAAAACTCTCCGAAAATGAATAGCAACTTTTCAAACCCAAAATAGGTAAAACTTGGTTCTTTATTAAAAATCCCAGAAACAAAACTAACAAACTACTCTCTTGTTACAGCAAGAGGACTCAAAGAAAATCTAAACAAAAACAACCGGGTTGCCTCCCGTAAAGCGCTTTCTTTATAGCCATATAGCTTGGCTTACTTACTTGATAATCAAAGGGGACGCAGCTGTAACAGCCCACTTTTGGTAATGCAAATTATGGACAAAATTTTCACTTTTGCATTCCATGCATGCATCTTTGCCTCCATTTGCAATTGCTAAACAACACTAACTTGTTTTGGCAACATTTGGAAAACAAAATGCTCCACTTGTTCCAACAAATCTCACAACAAAGATGGCACTCAAAGTTTGCAAAACAAGTTCCTTGTCTTCTCATATTTGTCGAGGGAGCTCCAAAAGTTTCAAGGATAATTTTTGACAAACTATTTTGAATTGCAAAATGAAATAAAAAGAGTGTATCTCAAAATTTCCTGTGAGCTCTTCTATTTTATTTCCCTACCAAATGGTTTTCAAATAATCTGTACAAATTAGGGGAACTTCAATTTGATATAAAGAGACTCCCCAAATTTTGGCATAATTTTTGGAGGTGTTTAAGTGGCCCAAATAATTCATTTCCACCTACTGTTCTATTAATCCAGTACCAGAAGGACCTGTTTGTGATGGTTCAAAACTTCCAGGGACTAAACTGTAAAACCTTCATCTCTTCTTCCTGTAGCGACCCGGGGCGACGTGCTGCTCCCGCCGGACCGCACCACCGTGCCGCGGTGCACCCGCGCGTCGCCAGGCCCCCCCTGCCTCTACTCGCACGCGGAGCACGCACCCGAAGCCACTGCTCCCCATTTCCCCACTTGCCCTGCTCCATCTTCCTCTCCCCTTTTTTCTTCCCACGGGAGCGCCATGGCCGCCGAGCTAGCCGTGCTCGACGCCGCCGCTTGGAAGGTTCCCGGGTGAATCGAAGGGCACCCACCGCTTCCCCGCGTCCACTGCTTCCTCTCCACCAAGGGAATCGACCGGGGAAGCTGCACAACGACCGCGCCGTCCAATTCCCTCTCCGCCACCGCCGCACCTCCGCCGCCGATTTTCGTCGCCGTCGACCTCACCCCGCCGTCCCCGACCTCTCCCCTGGCCTCGTGGTGAGCTCGCCGATCCGTGAACCTCTCCTTGCCTCCCCCTTGCTCCCGCCTCGCCGTGTCCTCGCCGTGCCCGTGTGAGCAGCACGCCACCGTCGTGCTCGAGCGCCCGGTCGCAGAGCCGGCCTTAGCCGGGCTGCGTGCCGCCTCGCTCTGTCGCCCAACCGGCTCCTGGGCCGGCCCAACCGGCCAGAAGGCCGGACGCCTCTGCCACTGGCCCGGTTTTTGAACCGGCCTCAGCCGGGCTGGATGCCGGGCTCCTCTGGAGCCAGGCCGGCCTCTCACCCGGCCCAACCGGGCTGTGGACCGGCCTGAGCAGTAAAAACAGTTTTCTTTTCTTTCTTAAAATAAAACAATTGATAACTATTTAAATATTGACCCAAAATTTACAAATGAGGTATCAAAACGATCAGCAGTTCAAATGTTATCAAACCATGCTAATCTCACCTCATGATCACAAATATTTATTTGATGTTACTCCTAATTTGAATAAAAGAGTTAAATTCATTTAAGTATATAATTCACTAATTATTCATCGGTACTCGGAAATTTGCAGATGAGGTACCAAATTGATCGGGAGAACAAACCCTATCCATTCATGCCATGTTCATGCATATTTGAGCCACTTCTTAGTAATGTAATAGATGTATGAGCAATGTGGTCATAAAGTTAAATATGGGGTTGCTTCCAAATAATTGCACTACTTATTTGGCTCTCCATTTAATGTTGCTAGATAAACTAAATGAGGCTATCCTTGCATAAACTTGTCATGTCATCATGTGATTGCGCATTGCATGGTACACAGGTGTGGTGATTGATTTTGTTTTTCCGTTGTGTGCTTCGTTAGATCAAGCAGACGGGGTTACTCCACAATACCCCGAGGATCCGTACTACCAGTGCCCTGAACAAGGCAAGCGTAATTCCCCCTCTGAGCATGTCTTATCCTATTTTCCGCAAATATTTTCTCCACTATAATATTGCATGCGGTTCTAAATGTCTTTTTGCTTGGATTAGAGTATCCTATAGAATGCATTAAGATTCCGATGCCAATGCCTGTTTTCCCCTCCTATTACCATAGGTTTGCATTGTTGGCCTGATATAATTACTATGCTATGCAAATGCTTAGCCATGCTTAGTTAAATGCCTAGTGGTACTATGGTGGTACATGCTGGAAACAGGTGTTGACTTGGGACAGCGATGTGATGGTGGAGAATTGTGGAGACAGGTAATTAAATGCTTAAAGGTGGGGATGAGAGGCCACTTTGGTATGGTGGTGCTTTGTCTCACTCTCGCCGCCTAGGTGCGAGTTCTTTACCTCTTGAACCAAGAATGAGCGCGCTTCCTTTCGGTGGGGTATATGGAGCCCTCGTCGACCGACTAACTTGGGCGGGACTAGCCAGGGTCCTCTAGTTTGAGCTTCCATTTGCGCGTGCGTGAAGACGGTGGCCAAGACTGAGATGAGGACAGTGGTGTTTAGGAAAATGAGTGGCCACGGGACAGGGTGCTGGGAGCACTGAACCTGTCTCGTCCTCACTGATGATCCTGGGTTAGCCCTTAACAAGGTAAAGGTTGTAACCGTTCCCACTCAGCCGGCTTTCCCCGGAAGAGAGCTACGTGTAGGCAATGGGCCGGGCGGTACCGAAGGTAAACACAGTGCACCCCTGCAGGGTTAAATCTTTTCGAAAAGCCGTGTCCACGGTTACGGACAACTTGGGAAAGGACGATAAGACCATAGAATAACTTTAACGGAATGATTAAAAACTGGGTACTAGAGGTACCACTCACGAATGCAAGGTGAGCTTCCTCGAGGGTGATTCGGGGAGGTGCCTTTGATGAACAGGTACTATGAGGGTGATGATGGGTGATGATGAGAAATGTGACCAAGAGAAAGAGTTACTTCTTACCCCTTTTCAAATTAATCTGATTAGACGATGCCATGGAGTTATGTCTTTTAAATAAAATCAGCTTTATGCAAAACAGCCATAAAACTTTGGAAGCCAATCATGGAGCATATATTAGCTCTTAATCTTGCGAGTTCGTCGAACTCAACGTCGTTTGCTTATTTTCAGGAGAGGACTTCACCGACCTCGAAGGTGGGTTCTTTGTGGACGTCGACGAGTAGTCTGGGGTTCCCAGGTGGCAGCTTGGGACATCTCGGAACAGCTGGCGCTGTGATGTTTATCTGTAGGCCTCTTAGGCCATATTTGGTTCTTGTTGTTTAGAACAACACATTCGCTTCCGCTTGTTGTAATGTTGGGTCTGTGACCTCTGGTTGTCATTTGCTATCTTTCTCTGTATAAGAGTTGAACTATATTTTGTGTCGTAGAGTCTGTGATGTGCCAGTTGTTCCACAAGTCTTGATCTTACTATTATGCTTTGATAGTTGTGCCTGTGTTAAGGCATCAATCGGGGTGTTGCGTTGTCGATGTACCCAGCAACGCCTGCCAAAGGTTTTGGCCGGGGATTGGTAAACCCGTAACCTCCGGTTGTATCGCTTAACCGGTGACACACAGCATCACTGTATAGCAGTCGGGTCGGGGCGCCACAAGTTGGTATCAGAGCAGTACTGCCTGTAGGAAACCCTTCTACTGGTCGATGTTGAGTCTAGTGTTTGTGAAAATATTTTAACCTAAAAATGAGTTGTGAAAACCATCTTAGGATTCTTTTTACTCCTTATCTGGTTACCCTCTAATCTCGGAGCAATCTTACCTCGATTTGAGTTTAAAGGTTTTACTCTCTGTTACTTCAAAATATTAGGAACACGGGTCGCGTTCGACCTTAGTGTTATGTGTCCAGTTGCTCCCGCTGCGTTGCAATCCCAAATCAACTCAGATGTTTCTACCGAGTCAATCATTTGATCCTTTCTTTGGGTTTTAACCCACGGACTTGAACATAAGGTCCCGGATTGTGTCAACTAGAGTGTGTTAAGTTGTGATTTCTTAACTCTCACTAGTAGCACATGATGCTGATCTTTGACCCAAGTTCTATCTTGTTGTTTCCTTCTCGCAAAGTATTATCGTCCCTAGTCTGTGTACTTGTGAGACGCTAATGCTATTGTTCGACCATTCGGAGAAAGATACTAACCGTGTCATTGTCAAATCTCCAGAATGGCTCGAGGAGGTCGTGGAGGCCGTGGTGGTCGCGGTAACCACAATGATGATGAGGATGATCTGCCGCCACCACCCTCGATGGCTGAGGTCTTGATGGCCATTGAGGAGAACCGTGGGCGCAATGAGCGCTTGCTTGAGCAGTTGGTGCAGCAGAATGCACGGAGGAACGAGTGCAACACTCTCACTGAGTTCCTGCGCTCAGCCACCCACTTTGCTGATGCTAAGGAGCCACTGGAAGCTGATGATTGGCTTCGTGCTTGGAGCGCAAGTTCTCCGCGCTGCATGTCCCATGGCTGAGCAAGTCAACTTTGCCACCTACTCTTGGTTGGTGCTGCTGGCTGTTGGTGGGAAAGCCATGTGGCTTTGTTTCCAGCCAACCATGTCTTCACCTGGGCTGATTTCCGCACTGCCTTCCGTGCGGAGTACATTCCCCAGCCGATCATGGACTTGAAGAGGAGGGAGTTCCTGGATTTGCAACAGGGACGGATGGACCTCCGCACTTATGGTCGTGAGTTCAACCATCTCTCTCGTTACGCCCCAAGGGACGTGACCAATGATGCTGACAAGCAAGAGCTGTTCCGCAAGGGTCTGAATCCGCAGCTCCGCTATGAGCTATTGCCCTTCAGGTTCCAGACCTATCAGGAGCTGTTCAACCAGGCTTTCACCTTGAGCAAGGAAGAAAGGAACTTGAAGCTTCCAAGAGGCCCGCACATGGGGACCACCAGAGTTCCTCGGGTTCTGAGAGCAAGAAGCGCAGGGTGTTTGTCCCTACAGCGCCGTACCTCGTGCTCCCTTCATGCCGAGAGGCAGCAGGATATAGGCCACCTCCTCCGCGCCCACTACTTCGACACTTGGGTAGGCGGAAGTGGGTACCGTCCTATGCTACCTGCTCCACCTGGGTCACTTGCTACATGTGGCCAGGCTGGCCACTACTCCAGGGAGTGCCCCCAGAAGGCACCTCTCGCGATAACTCCTGCACGAGCCCCTGCCACTCCAACTGGCAAGGCTGGACCTATTGTGCGTGGTCGCCTGAACCACGTCTCTGTTGAAGAAGCTGAAGATGACCCCGGCGTTCTTATGGGTGAGTTACGAATCAACGGCAATACAGCTACACTTTGTTTGATTCTGGAGCATCGCATTCATTCATATCTAGCTTTGCAAAAGACCACAACATACCGTTCGAGAAAATGAGACGTCCCTTGGATCTCCACTCCTGGTTCCAAATGGCAAACCGAGGGTTACTCCTGAGGTCCAGATTAATATAGGTTCCTTGTCTTTTCCTTATGCCTTGGTAGCTCTGAAGTCCAAAGGCATTGATGTCATATTGGGCATGAACTGGCTAGCCAAATACCAGGCTAATCTCGACTGTGCTGCAAGACCATTACTGTGACCGCTCCTTCCGGTGACATTGTGAAGTATTGGCCTGCAACATCAATACCTCCGTCCGCCGTCGTACCCGCTCACCGAGATTCTCCTTTGCTTTATGGAAGGCGAATCCCCTCCTGAAATCCAGGACATACACGTGGTGTGTGACTTCCCGGATGTGTTCCCGGAAGAATTGCCTGGCATGCCTCCTGACCGAAGTGTGGAGTTGTCATAGATCTACTTCCCGGTACGCTCCAATTTCCAAGAAGCCCTACCGTATGCCGGTGGAAGAGTTGGCTCTGTTGAAAGAGCAAATTGATCACTGTTAGCAAAGGATTTCATCCAGCCTAGCAGTTCACCTTGGGGTTGTCCGGTACTCTTTGTCAAGAAGAGGGATTCTACCGTGCCTCGTCTAGTCTCTGACTATAGACCGTTGAATGCGGTGACAATCAAGAACAAGTATCCTATTCCTCGCATCAATGATCTGTTGGATCAGTTAGCTGGTGCAACGTATTCTCCAAGATGGATCTGAGGTCAGGATACCATCAGATAAAAATCAGAAAGGAGGATATTCCAAAGACGGCATTTGTTACTCGTTATGGCTCATATGAGTATACCGTCATGTCCTTTGGTCTCACAAATGCCCGCTACTTTCATGAGGCTCATGAACTCCATTTCATGGATTATCTTGATAAGTTTGTCGTCATTTACATCGATGACATCCTCATCTATTCCAAAACCAATGAAGAGCATGAGGAACATCTTCGTTTGGTTCTGACAAGACTTCGAGAACACCGCCTCTATGCCAAGTTCTCCAAGTGTGAGTTTTGGTTGGATAATCTTGTCTTCCTTGGTCATGTGATATCCGCTAATGGTGTGGCTGTCATTCCCGACAAGATTCAGTCCATTCTGGATTGGAAAACTCCAATGTCAGTCAAGGACATTCGTAGCTTTCTCGGATTGGCGGGTTACTACCGCCGATTCATCGAAGTTTCTCCAAATAGCCAAGGCTGACTGACCTTCTCAAGAAGGATAAAAGTTTGTATGGTCGGCCGAAGCTGAAGAGAGTTTCCAAACACTGAAAGCCAAGCTCACGTCCGCTCCTGTGCTTGTCCTGCCGGACACAAGCAAGGATTTCGTCGTCTTCTGTGACGCCTCTTACAAGGCTTGGGCTGTGTGCTAATGCAAGATGGCCATGTGGTGGCATATGCTTCTCGCCAACTTAAGCCGCATGAGCTCAACTATACCAACTCATGATAGAGCTTGCCGCGGTGGTCTATGCTTTGAAGCAATGGAGACCATATCTGTTTGGTAACCGTTGCGAGATCTTCTCGGATCACAAGAGTCTGAAGTACCTCTTCACCCAGCCGGATTTAAATCTCAGGCAAAGGCGTTGGTTGGAGTTAATCACGGACTACAATGTGAGTCTGAACTATCAACCCGGCAAAGCAAACGTCGTGGCTGACGCGCTAAGTCGGAAGTCCTATTGCAACAATCTGATGATTAAAAAGGCCCAACCGCTCTTCATGAAGAGTTCGCCCGTTTGAACCTGGAAATTGTTCCCTCGGCTACCTTGCAAATCTGGAGATCAAAGCTACTCTTGTAGACCAGATTAAGGATGCTCAGAAGCTGGATGAGGGTATTCTGAACATCAAGAAGAACATTGCTAGTGGCAAGGCCAAATGTTTCTCGGAAGATGAATCCGGTGTTGTTTACTTTGGTGACCGCTTGGTAGTGCCAAAGAACCGGAATTTGAGGGAGCTCATTCTCCAAGAAGCTCATGAATCACCTCTCTCTATTCATCCCGGTAGTACCAAGATGTACCAAGACCTTCGACCACAATTCTGGTGGACCGTATGAAACGGGAAATTGCTAGGTATGTTGCTGAATGCGACACCTGTCGACGGGTAAAGGCTGAACATCAAAGACCTGCCGGCACTCTTCGCCCTATTGCTGTCCCGGAATGGAAATGGGATGAAATTGGTATGGACTTCATCACCGGGTTTCCCCGATCTCAAAAGGGCAACAATGCAATTTGGGTAATCATTGATCGTCTTTCCAAGTTGCTCACTTCCTACCAGTCCGTGATGATATACGGGCAAGTCAACTGGCTGACTTATATTTGGCTCGTATTGTTCCATTGCATGGGGTCCCTTGAGGATCATATCGGACCGTGGAAGTATCTTTGTATCCAAATTCTGGCAGAGTTTCCAAACTGCTATGGGGTCCCGTCTCAACTTCAGTACCGCCTACCATCCTCAAACTGATGGCCAGACTGAAAGAGTGAACCAAGTGTTGGAAGACATGCTTCGGGCATGCGTCATCTCTTTTGGCCAAAGTTGGGAAAGGTATCTCCCTTTCGCGGAGTTCTCCTACAACAATAGCTATCAAGCTAGTCTGGGCATGGCTCCATTTGAGGCTCTTTATGGAAGAAAATGCCGCACTCCTCTAAATTGGTCCGAGACCGGAGAGAGAGCACTCTTTGGTCCGGATGTGATCAATGAAGCTGAGGAGAAGGTCAGAATCATACGAGAGAATCTGAAAATTGCCAGTCTAGGCAGAAGAGCTACTATGATAAGCATCATCAGGAGGTTCACTATGAAATTGGTGATAAAGCTTATCTCCGTGTCTCTCCCCTTCGAGGCGTTCGCCGCTTGGAATAAAAGGGAAATTGGCCCCTCGCTATGTTGGTCCTTTCACCGTCCTGGAAAAGCGAGGAGATCTCTCTTATAAGTTGGAGTTGCCGGTCAAATTTCCAAATGTGCATGATGTGTTTCATGTCTCCAACTCCGCCGTTGTTTCAAGGATCCTATTCATGGGGTCAATCATGAGGAGCTAGATCTCCAGGAAGATCTCACTTATCGTGAGCATCCTATCCGTGTTCTGGATGAAGCCGAAAGAAAGACTCGTAACAAGACCACCAAGTTTCTCAAAATTCAGTGGTCTCATCATTCCGAGGAAGAAGCAACTTGGGAACGAGAGTCTAGTCTCCGTGAGGAGTATCCCGACTTCTTTTCGCAAACTTAGAATCTCGGGACGAGATTCCTGTAAGGAGGGTAGAGTTGTAACAGCCCACTTTTGGTAATGCAAATTATGGACAAAATTTTCACTTTTGCATTCCATGCATGCATCTTTGCCTGCATTTGCAATTGCTAAACAACACTAACTTGTTTTGGCAACATTTGGAAAACAAAATGCTCCACTTGTTCCAACAAATCTCACAACAAAGATGGCACTCAAAGTTTGCAAAACAAGTTCCTTGTCTTCTCATATTTGTCGAGGGAGCTCCAAAAGTTTCAAGGATAATTTTTGACAAACTATTTTGAATTGCAAAATGAAATAAAAAGAGTGTATCTCAAAATTTCCTGTGAGCTCTTCTATTTTATTTCCCTACCAAATGGTTTTCAAATAATCTGTACAAATTAGGGGAACTTCAATTTGATATAAAGAGACTCCCCAAATTTTGGCATAATTTTTGGAGGTGTTTAAGTGGCCCAAATAATTCATTTCCACCTACTGTTCTATTAATCCAGTACCAAGAAGGACCTGTTTGTGATGGTTCAAAACTTCCAGGGACTAAACTGTAAAACCTTCATCTCTTCTTCCTGTAGCGACCCGGGGCGACGTGCTGCTCCCGCCGGACCGCACCACCGTGCCGCGGTGCACCCGCGCGTCGCCAGGCCCCCCCCCCTGCCTCTACTCGCACGCGGAGCACGCACCCGAAGCCACTGCTCCCCATTTCCCCCACTTGCCCTGCTCCATCTTCCTCTCCCTTTTTTCTTCCCACGGGAGCGCCATGGCCGCCGAGCTAGCCGTGCTCGACGCCGCCGCTTGGAAGGTTCCCGGGTGAATCGAAGGGCACCCACCGCTTCCCCGCGTCCACTGCTTCCTCTCCACCAAGGGAATCGACCGGGGAAGCTGCACAACGACCGCGCCGTCCAATTCCCTCTCTGCCACCGCCGCACCTCCGCCGCCGATTTTCGTCGCCGTCGACCTCACCCCGCCGTCCCCGACCTCTCCCCTGGCCTCGTGGTGAGCTCGCCGATCCGTGAACCTCTCCTTGCCCTCCCCTTGCTCCCGCCTCGCCGTATCCTCGCCGTGCCCGTGTGAGCAGCACGCCACCGTCGTGCTCGAGCGCCCGGTCGCAGAGCCGGCCTTAGCCGGGCTGCGTGCCGCCTCGCTCTGTCGCGCAACCGGCTCCTGGGCCGGCCCAACGGCCAGAAGGCCGGACGCCTCTGCCACTGGCCCGGTTTTTGAACCGGCCTCAGCCGGGCTGGATGCCGGGCTCCTCTGGAGCCAGGCCGGCCTCTCACCCGGCCCAACCGGGCTGTGGACCGGCCTGAGCAGTAAAAACAGTTTTCTTTTTCTTTCTTAAAATAAAACAATTGATAACTATTTAAATATTGACCCAAAATTTACAAATGAGGTATCAAAACGATCAGCAGTTCAAATGTTATCAAACCATGCTAATCTCACCTCATGATCACAAATATTTATTTGATGTTACTCCTAATTTGAATAAAAGAGTTAAATTCATTTAAGTATATAATTCACTAATTATTCATCGGTACTCGGAAATTTGCAGATGAGGTACCAAATTGATCGGGAGAACAAACCCTATCCATTCATGCCATGTTCATGCATATTTGAGCCACTTCTTAGTAATGTAATAGATGTATGAGCAATGTGGTCATAAAGTTAAATATGGGGTTGCTTCCAAATAATTGCACTACTTATTTGGCTCTCCATTTAATGTTGCTAGATAAACTAAATGAGGCTATCCTTGCATAAACTTGTCATGTCATCATGTGATTGCGCATTGCATGGTACACAGGTGTGGTGATTGATTTTGTTTTTCCGTTGTGTGCTTCGTTAGATCAAGCAGACGGGGTTACTCCACAATACCCCGAGGATCCGTACTACCAGTGCCCTGAACAAGGCAAGCGTAATTCCCCCTCTGAGCATGTCTTATCCTATTTTCCGCAAATATTTTCTCCACTATAATATTGCATGCGGTTCTAAATGTCTTTTTGCTTGGATTAGAGTATCCTATAGAATGCATTAAGATTCCGATGCCAATGCCTGTTTTCCCCTCCTATTACCATAGGTTTGCATTGTTGGCCTGATATAATTACTATGCTATGCAAATGCTTAGCCATGCTTAGTTAAATGCCTAGTGGTACTATGGTGGTACATGCTGGAAACAGGTGTTGACTTGGGACAGCGATGTGATGGTGGAGAATTGTGGAGACAGGTAATTAAATGCTTAAAGGTGGGGATGAGAGGCCACTTTGGTATGGTGGTGCTTTGTCTCACTCTCGCCGCCTAGGTGCGAGTTCTTTACCTCTTGAACCAAGAATGAGCGCGCTTCCTTTCGGTGGGGTATATGGAGCCCTCGTCGACCGACTAACTTGGGCGGGACTAGCCAGGGTCCTCTAGTTTGAGCTTCCATTTGCGCGTGCGTGAAGACGGTGGCCAAGACTGAGATGAGGACAGTGGTGTTTAGGAAAATGAGTGGCCACGGGACAGGGTGCTGGGAGCACTGAACCTGTCTCGTCCTCACTGATGATCCTGGGTTAGCCCTTAACAAGGTAAAGGTTGTAACCGTTCCCACTCAGCCGGCTTTCCCCGGAAGAGAGCTACGTGTAGGCAATGGGCCGGGCGGTACCGAAGGTAAACACAGTGCACCCCTGCAGGGTTAAATCTTTTCGAAAAGCCGTGTCCACGGTTACGGACAACTTGGGAAAGGACGATAAGACCATAGAATAACTTTAACGGAATGATTAAAAACTGGGTACTAGAGGTACCACTCACGAATGCAAGGTGAGCTTCCTCGAGGGTGATTCGGGGAGGTGCCTTTGATGAACAGGTACTATGAGGGTGATGATGGGTGATGATGAGAAATGTGACCCAAGAGAAAAGAGTTACTTCTTACCCCTTTTCAAATTAATCTGATTAGACGATGCCATGGAGTTATGTCTTTTTAAATAAAATCAGCTTTATGCAAAACAGCCATAAAACTTTGGAAGCCAATCATGGAGCATATATTAGCTCTTAATCTTGCGAGTTCGTCGAACTCAACGTCGTTTGCTTATTTTCAGGAGAGGACTTCACCGACCTCGAAGGTGGGTTCTTTGTGGACGTCGACGAGTAGTCTGGGGTTCCCAGGTGGCAGCTTGGGACATCTCGGAATAGCTGGCGCTGTGATGTTTATCTGTAGGCCTCTTAGGCCATAATTTGGTTCTTGTTGTTTAGAACAACACACTTCGCTTCCGCATGTTGTAATGTTGGGTCTGTGACCTCTGTTTGTCATTTGCTATCTTTCTCTGTATAAGAGTTGAATTATATATTTTTGTGTCGTAGAGTCTGTGATGTGCCAGTTGTTCCACAAGTCTTGATCTTACTATTATGCTTTGATAGTTGTGCCTGTGTTAAGGCATCAATCGGGGTGTTGCGTTGTCTGGAGTGAGGTGTACCCAGCAACGCCTGCCAAAGGTTTTGGCCGGGGATTGGTAAACCCGTAACCTCCGGTTGTATCGCTTAACCGGTGACACACAGCATCACTGTATAGCAGTCGGGTCGGGGCGCCACAGCAGCTCATGAGGGAGCTTGAACCTTGGTGTGTCCCTCTTCCTTGGGAATTGTTCCATGCTCTTCTTGTGTGGAAACTGAAACTTCACATTCCCTTCCTTTGAATCTATAATGGCACCTGTAGTACGAACAAAAGGTCTTCCCAAAATAATAGGACTAGAGGTTTTATTCCCCATGTCAATGATTAGAAAATCAACAGGCACAAAAGTCATGTGTAACTCTGCCATAACATCACTTACTTTTCCTAGAGCATGTCTAATGGAATCATCAGCAAGTCTAAGTTCAATAGAGCATTTCTCAATATTTTTAAGTTCAAGGACTTCATATAGTTCTTTTGATAACAGAGAGACACTAGATCCTAGATCAAGTATAGCATGGTGTGTCTCTTTTCTAATGGTTACTAGTACCTTAGGAATCTATACATCCCCAAGCTTAGGTGGTATCATAGCTTCTTGATTGTACCTAGCAATCTTTTCTTTTAAGACATGATTAGCAATATAGGAACCAAAACTAGCCTGGTTAATATTAACAGAAGAATCACTTGCAAATTTTTGTAAGATAGAAATTAATTCATGCAAGCTACACTTCTCTAAATCAACAAATGGTTCCTTAACTTCACTAAGCATTTTAACTTCCTCAACCTTTTTCTCTTTTTGAGATATAATGATGTTCTTTAATGAGGAAACTTCCTTAGTGAGTTGATCTACTCTTTCAAACAAAATATCATGTTTTTCGAATTTGGATATGAACTCCTTATTGAGCTCCTTTTGAGTAGATATAAATGATCTAATGGTGTTTTCCAAATCACTATAAACATTACTACTAGTGGTATATTTGTTTGGAACATATGGGGGCTTATTATAAGAGTTATAATTGTTGTTACCATACCCATTATTACCATAGTTCCTAATGAAGTTGACATCAACATTTTCAGGATTATTACCAACTAGTTCTTGCAAAGGCATATTTTCAAAATTTTGTTTATTAATAAAAGCAAGAATGGTGTCCATTTTAGATGACAAATCATTTGTTTGTTCTATAGAGTTCGCTTTCTTAGATGAACTAGGTGCTCTATCAGTATGCCATTGATTATAATTTTGCAAGATACTTTCCAAAATGTTCTTAGCTTCTAAAACAGTTTTTCCCATGAAAGCACCTCCAGCAGCTGAATCAAGTATATTTCTAGACATGTAATTTAGACCATTGTAAAAAGAGTGTAAAATGGTCCATTCATTAACCCCATGTGATGGACAAGTTCTAAGCATGAGTTTAATCCTATCCCAAGCCATGGCAACATGTTCATTTTCATATTGCCTAAAAGACAGGATATTGTTTCTATTTTGCAGTATTTTAACAGGAGGATAATATTTCTTAATGAAAGCTTCTTTTAAATCATCCCAAGAATTAATACTACCAATAGGTAATGAATGTAGCCACTCTTTAGCTTTTCCTCTAAGTGAGAAAGGAAATAACTTCAGTTTTAAGACATTACTTTCAACATTTTTTAACTTTTGCATGTCACAGATTTCAATAAAATCATGAAGAGGCATAGAGGCATCCTCAACAGCACTACCACCAAATTGTTCCCTAGTTATCAAGTTTAACAAACTAGCACTAACTTCATAGCTCTCAGCAGTAATATCAGGTGTGGTGATAGGCTTAGCAATAAATTGATCATTAGGAGTGTTTGTGTAGTCACACAATTTAGTTCTATCTCCCATTTCAACAAGTTTTTATGTGTTTTTAATTTTTTATGCAAAACTGAAAGTAAAATGACACTAATGCAACTCGAAATAACAAATGCAACACAAAAATGCAAAACTGAATATAAATATGCAAACCGAAATATAAAGATGACATGCAAGACAAGAACAAAACAAAATAAAATGATTGTAGGTAAAGATGGATAAGATGATGCTCATGTACGTTCAACTTCCCCAAGCTTAGGTTGTTACACAAGTTGGTGATGAAGTTGACTTGATGTGAGTGATCCTTGGATAAACCTTTCAGTTATGGTTCCCCAGCAACGGCGCCAAAAAACGTCTTGATGGCCCTTCACGTAGTTACCCCACAACGGCGCCAGAAAACGTCTTGATGGCCCTTCGTGTGATTACCTGCGTGAAAAGTAAATGGGTTAGGTTGAGACTCCAAGTGCAGAGTGTATGTAGTAGTGGAAGACAGTTTTCCCCACGAGGGGTGACTCGAGGGTTTAATATCGAACTCTCGGGGAACCAGTATTTCAGGTGTTATCTCCTTATCCTTCTCTTGAGAACCTGCAATAAAACAAATTGTTTTGTGCCCTCAACCTCACCAAGTGGTTGTCAAGCACACAGGTGTGAGAATGATAATAAAATAAATATGCAAACAGTAGTAAATATGCAATGATGGTAAAATAAATATGCAATGATGATGGAAACAATGGTAAATGATATTTTTGGGTTTTTTGTGATGAATGCAAGATGTAAAATGTTTTTGTATTTTCGGATTTAATAATGGCAGCAAACAAAAGTGATGATAAAAGTGTTGGAAAGGTGTTTCTTATGATTAAAAATGGACCGGGTTCATGGTTTCACAAATGCACTCTCTCTTGATAACGTGGTAGACAATGGAACACTAAAAGTAACATGAAAGATGGCAAGACATGGTTTGACAAGTTATTAATAATATGGGCATCACGTCCTAACATAGAGATCTCAAGTATAAGTTGTTCTCTCTCTTATGCTCCACCAAGATGCGAACTAAATCATAACACCTTAATAATTAAGATAAATCAGAGCATAGCAATAAGTTCAATGACATGAAGTTAAAATAAGAACATGCTAGATCTAGTCATGGAGGTAGTGGCAAAGGTCACATCCACTCTCCGGTGGCATGGTATTTTTGTTTATCCCTAGTGAGGCAACAAAGTAAGGTAGAAAAACCCAAGTGGATCGCAAAACTTTCTCTCACATTCACTGCACTAGCCACCCCTCGTTACTCCAACTAATGCACACGTTCCCCCTCACATGCTCTCATAAACATGCTTGATCATGACAAGTAAATAAGAACGGGGTACATAATATGCATCTATTTTCATAACTGAAACAAAACCATTGCAATCTCAAACATGTATTAACTCATAATAAAGATCCACCACAAAGGAATTACATAGATGACCGTAGTCATGTTCAGCAGCTCATACGGTACTAATTAGTGAAGCTCATAGAGAGGAGAGATACATAAGTTATTTCCACAAACCCATAGTCCAGGGGTGGACTACTCCCTCTTCATCATGGTGTCGGTGGAGATGTTGTTGGAGGGGAAGGAGACCACACCGGCAGCGCCCCGCCGGAGTTTCCCCCCTCCAATCTTCAGCTCCAGATCTCTGTTTCGTGGTTTCTGTGTTTCGGCGGCGCTCCCTTTCGCGAAAGCCCTGGGGGGTGATGCATGTAAAATGCATACATGAACTTTGCACTTTAATTGCTTATATTCCAATCATATTTGCATCATATAAGGGTTATATCAATGTTTTATCATGATTTTGGGAATACTTCATAGTTTTCCCATTTATTTGGAATTAACCCTGCACAGGCAGAAAACCCTAGTTTTGTATTTTAATGTTTCAGGGACCCAAACGTCAACGAAATCACCTGGAAATTTACGGGCGTCAATATTTGGAAGGAAGAAGGACTACGGAAAAAGGAAGCAAGCAAACGGAGACCCGAGGGCCAAACGGGCATGGCCCACGTGGCCAGGTACTGTGGCCGCGTGGGACCCACCCGTTTGGGCCTCGTGGCTCCGTTGTCGTCGATCTTCGCTCCACCGCCTTCGTCTTGACCTAAAAACGCCTATAAAAAAGGTCCCCCGTCGTTCTCTGGAAGGAGCGCCGCAGAAACACAGAAACACCGAAACGGAGATCAGGAGCTGCAGATTGGAGGGGAAACCTCCGGCGGGGCGCTGCGGCGTTGTCTCCACCTTCTCCATCGACTTCTCCACCGTCTCCATGATGAAGAGGGAGTAGTCCACCTCTGGACTATGGGTTTGTGGAAGTAACTTATGTATCTCTCCTCTCTTGAGCTTCACTTGATGGGGGAATCATAATCCGGTATGCCCATGAAAAGCGAAGCGTAACCCGTCAGGCAGGAGGCCTGGCTAGGTTACCTCACACCCCACATGGGCTGGGTTACACTTGGGCCAGCATGCTCATTCAGACCCGGCCAAGATGATGACCCGGCCAGGAGAAGACCCGGCCAGGAGAAGACCCGGTTTCAGGAGTCAGACCCGGTTTTAGGACAACCTGGCACCAAGAGGGGTCTCGAAAGTTGCCATAGAAGGAAGATTCTGGAAGACCCGGAATCCTTGTACAAGTTGGAGAGTCAAGACTTGGAGATCACGAAGGACCTAGACTAGGACTCTTATTTCGGGTATAACCCAGTTTTTACCTTGTACGACTAGGAGACCTGGTCATCTATATAAACAGGCTCCTAGGTCATAGATAGACAGATTCGAGAGAGAGGTCTCAGGCCGAATAAGATAGACAAAATAGAGATAGCTTGAGAGAGAGCTCCCACGCCGAAGTTATCTAAACCCGGTAATCATCGCCATTGGCGCACCATGTAATATGTGATCATATAGTGATTTATAGCAGGACGTAGGGATCCTCCACCGAGGGGACCTGAACCTGGGTAAAAAATATCTTCTCCCCGTAGAGCTAGATCATCTCCTGAACACCAGAGTCGCCTTGCCCTCAATCTCAAGTTACCTCGTGTAACATCTGCCGTGTTATCTACCCCACGACAGTTGGCGCCCACCGTGGGGCCTGCGTCGAAGTGTGTCCTCATCAAGGGAGAAGCACTGCGAGGGATAGAGAAAATTGCCGTCGGCAAGATCATCGGCAACTAGCAAGAAGATTGTGTCGTCTATGACTTCAGGTGAAACCTGAAGCTGAGATTCTTTGGAAGAGCTAGCAAAAAAGAAACCGGCCTTGGAAGAGCCAGGGAGCCGGCAGGCAGCGACGGAGGACAAAGCCCGAAACCTGTCGACTGGAAAGCAGTACCGAAATTTCGTGTTCTACCAGCGGACTCGCTAAAGGAGTTCGATGGGTGAACCCGCCAAAGCTGCGCTCATAACGTGATTCATAGGAGAAAAGGCGGCCAAAGAAAAGCAAAATCAGATCAAAGTGCCAAGATTTGTTCGCATGTACATCACGTCATCAAAAAAAACAAAAAAAGACGTATCCTAGTGGGACACAGCTCGCAACAGTTATGGAGGAAATTCCCGAGTTGTTGAGAAGAGTCAAATCCAATTTTGTTATCAGCACAGGCTTTAAAGCAAGAGCCGGCATTGGGAGCAGATCGATCAGTTAAAGGAGCCAGCAGTTGTTTGCATACACATAGTCTCCAGCCGGGTTAAATCCCAACGAGTAGAAAAGGAAAGAGGAAGGAAAAAGGCGAGCATGTTCAAATCGATCAGCAAATTAACATAAGCCGGGCCACCGGCCAAGTACCGAGGAAAAAAGAAAGTCAACAGCCTGTCGGCCGGGTTAGGGGCAGAGTCGATTGCGAGTTTGAGTCAGAGTCTAGCACGGCCGGCAGGAAAAGTTCAAACAGCAAATTAGATGGAGCAAGATAGTATCGAGGAAAAAAGAAAAGGAACTGACGAGCAAGATTGATACGCTGGTGTGCGTACGTGCAAAAAAGAAAAGCAAGTCGAGTGCAACTAGTACTCAAGGTGGATAAATCAAATGGTGAGAGACACGGTTTCCAGGCTAGGGAAGAAAGAAAAGAAATAAAAGAAGGAATTCGTGTGATTGGTGCCGTGGCTGGTCTAGCGAGAATATCGTGACCATCTACGACCCGGCTGTGGATCAGCTTCAACAATCATCTCCCTCCCGGGTCAGCTTCGGATGTCTTTTTATGACCGGCTGCCGGCCGGCTCATGCAGCGACGCAGTCGTCTCCAACCTTGTCGCGGCCGACCTTGACGGTCACCTCGTCATCGCAGTACAACAAAACAAGCTAAGTCATATTTAAATTTCGTATTTTATTTATTCAGTCAATTAAATCTGTCGTCTATGAGTCAATCCCTGGAATTAAAAAATCTTGTTTATAAGGAAATTACAAAAATCATTCAAAAAATTGCAGGCTACTTTTTAAAGTCGAGTTATCTATCGCTCGCAGATGGATTTATCAAAGTCGAGTTATTTATCACTCGCAATGGATTTCTTAAAAGTCGAGTTATTTATTGCTCGCCATGGATTTATTAAAGTCGAGTTATTTATGGCTCGCAATTGGATTTATTAAAGATAAGCTATTTACTGCTTGCAATGGATCTCTCAAATAACAAAATCGCTATTAAAGCGTCATCATCGTGCTCCGGCTCAAATCGCCGTACTCCGGCCTATTCTTTATCATCTTTCTAGCTCAATCGCCGTACTCCGGCTTATACATTATCATCATATGTTCACTATCATCACATTTTCATTATCATCATTCCAGCTCAAATCGCCGTACTCCGGCTTGTGTATCATCAATGCCAAGAGCATGTCCAATATTTATTGTTCAAAGGGATGAATCCTAAATTCCGGGTTACCGTATTTTGAGCTATCAATTGTTGGGTTGAAGACATGGAGAAAAATCCATGAAACATCTTCCCGGCTTCAGTTATTTGCAAATTGTTAGCGTGCCCAGGAGTGTTTCGCAACTTCGGTTAGCGTGCCGGGAGTGCTTCGCAACATTGTGCATATTGGGTCTTGGGGGCTGATCGCTTGAATAGCGCAGTTACAAACTCAAAACCCGGCATATAAGCCACTTTGGTCATGGGGGCTGATTACCCTTGAAGGTACAGCTGCAATCTCATGACCCGGCCAATTTTAGAGCCACTATTATTCTTGGTTATCTAAACTTAAGCTCGATGTGAAACGCAATTATATGGCCTGATTGCGTGCCTGTAAATTCAATCAGTCATGAGGCCCACTGGGACTTGACTGACCCTGTCTTTAACAGAGAGGTCGCAACAGTGAAGATCCATGCGAAAGCCGGCTTACAGTTTATAGAAATCAAAAGGGTCATCTAAACCAAAGGAATTTGCAGAACGATATCACGTTCATTCAAAAAGCAAATCCTCAGGGTGCACGTACACCACCAGTATAATTATTCATATGTTATTAATTTATTGCAAACACATCAGGTTATATGATATTGCTTCATGTATAGGGAAAATATTTGCAAGATCAATTTCTATAATCATATACTTGCAGGATCAATTTTTTGTAACCCATATTTGCAGGATCTATCTTTGTAACCCGGCAGCAGAAGCCGGCTTATCCAGTTTGATATCTGGGAAGTCATAAGACTAGTCACAATGGGGAGTAACATAGAGTAGTAACATGGTGATGTTACTAGTCTATGTTACCACCTTCATAGTGGGGAGTAACATCATTGTGGTGTCATATAAGATCTTATTTATTGCACTATAGACTCATTTTGTCTTGATAAGTGTGATGTTACGGTAACTAGCTAAGTTACTCCAAACACCTCTCTCCTCATTAACTACATGCCACATAAGCAAAATGGTTTTGAGATGTGTGATGTTACTAGCTAAGTTACTCCCATTGTGACTAGTCTAAAGTATTCATGATAAAAGCAGCGAGACCACATGATGTTATCTCCAGCAAAAGAAAGTAAAAGGAGCTTCTCGCCTTCATGGTTGCGGCAGATGGCGACGCACAAAGAAAATTATATCAAGAGAGCTATTAGCAACTAATACGGACCAAGGCGGGTCACGTAAAGGCCAAACGAGAAATATATACCGGATGGAGTTGCCGGCTCCTGCAAATCAGCCAAAGGAATAAAAAAAACGGAGCAGCTCATTAGCCGGGTCAGTTTTATGGAGCACATGCAAAGGTCGAAGAGAAGAAACACGCATGCGAGCCCTTACATGCATGCAGGTCATGTGAAGGCCAAGAAAGAAGAAAAAATAGTCGAGTGAAGTTATTGCCCAGGTCATGCATGCAATTAAGACAAGTCGAATTTGCTAGCTGTGCATGGAGATCATGTAAAAACAAAAGAAGGTCATTAGGCTGCAACAACTACATGCATGTGCGAGTGGGGAGCCCGTCGCCGGGTTTTCATCAAGTCATACGTTCAAACAACTACAACATCTTCAGATAACCAAAGGACGACGTCGGCCTCGTTCAGTTCCCTGATGATTGGCCAGAACACCATATCGAGATGACAACCAGGAAGTTAACTCGCCGTCGTTTACCGTCCGGGTTTGATAGCTCGCGCCTGGTACCAAGCTTGTACAGCTCAGGGATTAGTAATCGTTCAAGAGAAGATGAAATAAGAAATAGGCCGGATCCTACCAGTATTCATGCAAGTCAATCGAAGCTGTGATGAAGTAAAAAGAAGCTAAAAAGCTGATTGTCAATATTTATGCATACAAGATCGTATGAAGCTAATTTAAGTTCTAAGGAAGAAAAATGGTTGCTGGTCATGTCAGTATGTATGGCTGCATGCTACGCATAAGAGAGGAAAAGGAAGAAAGAAGGAGCAATACAAGCCGGATGATACTTGTACATGTTCAAGAGACAATCAATTACGTCCTGGAAATTACCAAGTGATGCAAGAAGAGGGAGAAATAAAAAATAAGCTGGATGCTATTATTGTATGTGCGAGTCACGCCGCGGTGGAGAAACAAGAAGTTTAAAAGCTGGTCGTTAGTATCGCTGCAAGCAAGTTCGTCTGATGCTAGCTCAAGGTTCAAGAGAAAAGCTGCCTGGTCATGTGCACATGCAGGCATGTCACGCAAGGAAAAGAAAAATAGGAGAAAGACGACACGCAAGCTGGGCACAGATTCATACGATAGAAAAAAGAAGGAGGCATCAGCCAGCTTACGTTAAAGGGTGCCTGGAAATTTTTATATCAACGACCTTCAGAATTAACAACCCGGCTGCCAGCGGCCGGCCGGCTTCGCGACTGTCAGCAGCACTACATCAACGTGAAGATTGATAAATGATATGACCGTGTCTGTGTATGAAAACAGAGGCAACTCAGCCTCACCCGGGTCAAGTACTTAAAGCCACATGCAAGTTTGTCAGAAGCTAGTTTTGTACTGTTAGGCACTATCATCAGGTCCATGAAGAAAAATAAAAAGGAAAAATAAGAGAAGTAGTGGACCCGGCTGGGGCTCCATCCATCACTGCTCTCGTGCGTGGCTAATCAAGTCTTCAGAATCGACAGGTCCTCAGCATTTGTGCTCATCGCCGGCTTTGCCTACAACGCGATCATCTCCAACTATGACGAGTGTTTGAAATTAAAAGATATGAGTTCTACAAAATAAGCCCCAGGTCGCTGCAGGCACGCAACCCGGCACTTGGGGGTTACAGTATTTGAAGTTCAAAAATTCTCTCAGAAGTACAAAATGCAAAAGTCCCAGGTCGCTGCAAGCATGCAACCCGGCACTTGGGGGCTACACGGTTCGAGGTGTTATATTCATTCATCAAGCACCAAGTTATCGTGAGGTGATAAACTCGGAGCTTGGGGGCTACAGGTTATATACACGAGAAAAATCGAGGTTAATATTCTTGAGAACCGGTAAACCAGGAGGTATTCGCGCTGGGTCTTCAAATCCGGGTATTAAAAGACAGCCTCCATGTGAGTAGGCTCCATCAAGTCTGGACCGTAGGAATCTGGAGCATCCTTCAGCACAGCCTCCGTATGAGTAGGCTCTATAAAAAACCGGGTCAGAGGACCCACAAAAGAAAATGTGGAAATATTCCTGGCAGTATTTACGGATGTTCTTGAGATAAACCTGGAGGCATATGAACCCAGGAGGAAAAGGCCTGGTTGTAAAATGGGCCGCCAAAACGAGCTGGCCTAGCAAGTCTAACCCGGGTTTTATCCCTTTAAATAGTTATTTGTTTTATTTCAGGAGTTTAACCTGGATGATCGAGCTGGCGAGTTCACTTCAAACATGATGCTTAAGATCAAGATTACAAAGGAGAGCAAGCCAAGCCCATATCCAGATTAAACTTGGGGGCTACTGATGGGGGAATCATAATCCGGTATGCCCATGAAAAGCGAAGCGTAACCCGTCAGGCAGGAGGCCTGGCTAGGTTACCTCACACCCCACGTGGGCTGGGTTACACTTGGGCCAGCATGCTCATTCAGACCCGGCCAAGATGATGACCCGGCCAGGAGAAGACCCGGTCAGGAGATGACCCGGCCAGGAGAAGACCCGGTTTCAGGAGTCAGACCCGGTTTCAGGAGGCAGACCCGGTTTCAGGACAACCTGGCACCAAGAGGGGTCTCGAAGGTTGCCATAGAAGGAAGATTCTGGAAGACCCGGAATCCTTGTACAAGTTGGAGAGTCAAGACTTGGAGATCACGAAGGACCTAGACTAGGACTCTTATTTCGGGTATAACCCAGTTTTTACCTTGTACGACTAGGAGACCTGGTCATCTATATAAACAGGCTCCTAGGTCATAGATAGACAGATTCGAGAGAGAGGTCTCAGGCCGAATAAGATAGACAAAATAGAGATAGCTCGAGAGAGAGCTCCCACGCCGGAGTTATCTAAGCCCGGTAATCATCGCCATTGGCGCACCATGTAATATGTGATCATATAGTGATTTATAGCAGGACGTAGGGATCCTCCACCGAGGGGACCTGAACCTGGGTAAAAAATATCTTCTCCCCCGTAGAGCTAGACCATCTCCTGAACACCAGAGTCGCCTTGCCCTCAATCTCAAGTTACCTCGTGTAACATCTGCCGTGTTATCTACCCCACGACATCACTAATTAGCACCGTATGAGCTGCTGAACATGATTACGGTCACCGTTGTAATACTTTTATGGTGGATCTTTATGAGTTAATATATGTTTGAGATTGCAATGTTTGTTTCAGTTATGAGTATAGATGCATATTATGTACCCCGTTCTTGTTTACTTGTTTTGATCAAGCATGTTTATGAGAGCGTGTGAGGGGGAACGTGTGCATTAGTTGGAGTAACGGGGGGTGGCTAGTGCAGTGAACGTGAGAGAAAGTTCTGCGATCCACTTTGGTATCTTTACCTTACTTTGTTACCTCACTAGGGATAAACTAAAATACCATGCTACCGGGGATGTGGGCGTGACCATTGCCACTACTCCATGACTAGATCTAGCATGTTCTTATTTTCACTTCATGTCATGATACTTATTGCTATACTCTGAGTTATCTTAATTACTGAGGTGTTATGATTTAGTTCGCATCTTGGTGGAGTATAAGAGAGGTTAATAACCAAAAGATCTCTATGTTAGGACGTGATGCCCATATATCTAAGTAACTTGTTATCAAACCCTGTGTTGCAATCTCATATGTTAACTTTGTGTGTTCCATTGTCTACCACTTATAAAGAGAGAGTGCATTTGTGAAACCATGAACCCCAGTCCATTTTTAATCATAAGAAACACATTTCCAACACCATATACCACTTTTATATTTTCAGCCATCATTAAATCCGAAAATACAAAAATATTTTTCATCTTGCATACATCATTTAAAAACCCAAAAATATCATTTACCATTGCATCCACCATCATTGCATATTTATTTCCTGTTTGCATTGCATAACTATCCTGATATCATTCTTACACCTTGTGCTTGACAACCACAGGTGAGGTTGAGGACCAAAACATCTAACCTTGTTTTGTAGGTAACCAAAAGAAGGATAAGAAGATAAATCTACCACTTCAGATTCCCCGAGAGTTCGATATTAAACCCTCGAGTCACCCTTCGTGGGGAAAATTGTCTTCCACTATACTATACACTCTGCACTTGGAGTCTCAACCTAAATCCCGTTATTTGTGCAGGCATCAAGACTTGCTCTTCGGGATCATCAAGACGTTTTCTGGCGCCGTTGCCGGGGAGCAAAGAAGCAACACCGCATCAAGATTCCTCGTCAACTTAGCGCTCAGCAACCACGTTTTCTGGCGCCGTTGCCGGGGAATCGTAGCTGAGAGATTTATCCAAGGGTGTACATCATCGCATTCATCTCACAACAAAGTCAACGTCACCAACTTGTGCTAACACCTAAGCTTGGGGAGGTTGCACCTACGTGAGCACCATCTTATCCATCTTTACTTACAAAGCAATTTATTTGTTTTGTTAGTGTCATTGCATATCATATCATATTTATTTCAGTTTTGCATAAAAAATTAAAAATACCAAAAAAAAACTTGCTAAAATGGGAGAAAGAACTAAGTTGTGTGACTACACAAACACTCCTAATGATCAATTTATCACGAGAGCTATTGCCACACCTAAGATAAATGCTGAGAGTTATGAAGTAAGTCCTAGTTTGTTGAACTTGATAACTAGGGAACAATTTGGTGGTAGTGCTATGGAGGATGCCTCTATGCATCTTCATGATTTTGTTGAAATATGTGACATGCAAAAGTTTAAAAATGTTGAAAGTGATATTCTAAAACTGAAGTTATTTCCTTTTTCACTTAGAGGAAAAGCTAAAGAGTGGTTGCATTCCTTGCCATCTGGTAGTATTAATTCTTGGGATGATCTAAAAGAAGCTTTCATTAAGAAATATTATCCCCCTGTTAAAATTTTGCAAAATAGAAACAATATCCTTTCTTTTAGGCAAAATGAAAATGAACATGTTGCTATGGCTTGGGATAGGATAAAACTTATGCTTAGAACTTGTCCCTCACATGGAGTTAATGAATGGACCATATTACACTCTTTCTACAATGATTTAAACTACATGTCTAGAAACATACTTGATTCTGCTGCTAGAGGTGCTTTTATGAGTAAGACTATAGTAGAAGCTAAAAATATATTGGAAAGCATTTTACAAACTATAGTCAATGGCATACCGATAGGGCACCTAATCCTTCTAAGAAAGTGAACTCTATTGAAGAAACTAATGATTTGTCATCTAAAATGGATACTATTCTTGCTTTGCTTAATAAACCTAGTGTTGAAAATGTTCCCTTGCAAGAACTAGTTGGAAACAATTCTGAAAATATTGATGTCAACTTCATTAGGAACTATGGTAATAATGGGTATGGTAACAACAATTATAACTCTTATAATAAACCCCCATATGTGCCAAATAAATATGCTTCTAGTGGTAATGTTTCTAGTGACTTGAAAACACCATTAGATCTTTTATATCTACCCAAAAAGAGCTTAATAAGAAATTTATCTCTAAGTTTGAGAAACAAGATGCTTTGTTTGAAAGGGTAGATCAGCTTACTATGGAAGTCTCATCATTAAAGAGCATCATTACAGCCCGAAAACATGAGGAAACAATAAAATATTGCCAAGAGGTTATCAATAAGTCTTGGGAACACATTCATGAGCAAGAGAGAGTTGCTAAAGAATCTATTGGGGTAATGAAAGTGGTTGAAGTTGAGGAAGTTAAAATGCTTAATGAAGTCAAGGATCCTTTGCTTGCAGGCATCAAGACTTGCTCTTCGGGATCATCAGGGGTCTATATATAGTCGTTTTTAGGTCAAGACGAAGCTTCGGGAAGAAAGATCAACGGTAGCGGAGGCCCGAGGGCCAGGATGGGGGACCCCACGCGGTCAGGGAATCTGGCCACGTGGGCCCACCCCTTTTGGCCTTCTGGTCTCCGTTTTTTCGATTCCTTTGCGCCTACGTTTCGTTCCTTCCAAAAAAGTGATCCCCGTAAAGTTTCAGGTCATTTGGACGTCGTTTGGGTCCCTGAAACATCAAAATATAGAAAAAGGGTTTTCTGACAGCGCATGGTTAATTCCAGAAAAATGGGGAAGTTGTTAATTATCCCCAAAACTCAATATAAATCATGAATATAACCCTTATATGATGCAAATATCATGGAATAACATGTAATAAAATGTAAAGTTCATGTATGCATTTTACATGCATCAACTAGTGATTGAGGTTTCCCTTCCTATTGCTCTGTTTGACCTTGTGTGACTTGTTGTTTGAGTTGTCTGACCACTAAATATTAACCTAAGAACCCAACCTAAATAAAAATTATATTTATCCCTGGTGATCATCTCATGACAAGAAAAATAATCTATATATTATTTCCAATCTTATTTTGGCCAAACTCCATTTCAATGATACTTTGGTTTAGCAACAACCAAAATACCCATTATTTGAGAAAGTAAAAGTATTTCCAAAATTATGTGTTTCCAAAAATGTGGACATCTGTATGCTATCTCCTACCTATTTTTCAACCTTGATATTTTGCATGTATTTACAACTCCTATTTTATAAACTCCTATTATCACTCCATTTGGAAAGAACACCAGTGGGAGAATATATTACCCCACATATTTCTCCTTATCAAACCTTTTGAAAACCATCAAGTTATGAGTTGAGATACTTTTAAACATCATCTTGTCATGATTGAGTGTGATCACTATTTCACAAGATTGTATTGTTGATTATGGAAATTGTGGTATGACTAATTTTTGTGGTTTGACTTGTGTGGTCTTGGTTGCGTTGTTGATCTTTTGGTGTTTGTGTTTGCTTGTGTGATTAATTAACCCAATTGCATAAAAAGATATTAAAGGCTTTGGCATCTCAATTGGAATGTGACCCAAATAAATTTAAGACCTCTAAATTTCTCCAAGGGACTAAGTTCAAAACTAATTCAATAAAAGTATCTTTTCCAATTATCCCTCCAACCTATTTCTAAATTTTGTCAAAAAATATTTTCTTTTATCTTGCCTCTCAAAAACTTATTTCCACAAACATTTATTCTTGAGGTTATTAAAAATCGTATTCTTTCTTTAATTCTTGGAATTATTAATAACCCTATCTTTCTCTTACACCGGAAATACAGAAATAATTCACAAAACCCACACTTACCTTCCTAAGACCATTTATGAACTCAATTTACAAAAAAATAAATTTAGATTTAAGCTAGGCATTCTGTCGAACACTTGGTGGGCAGGAAACCTAGTTTCTCAAAACCAAATCAAATGCTGTGGAAAAACAGTAACAAATCGACCATTCTCTCTCCCTTCCTGGCCTAGCAAGATACCCACTCAAGTGCTTGCCAATTTTGGCCGTTTCCCTCTAGAACGTTCTCTCCCTCTCTACCCTCCGGTCACCTCACTCGGACTGAGAGAAATCGAGCATGCCAGAGCCCGAGGCCACGCCATAGTGCTCTCATGTCTCCCCTCCCTCGCTATTGGGCAACGGCCGAGCGCGAGGATCCCTCCTGCCGACCAAATCGAGCTCGCCCAACCCGTGCCCGCCGTGCACATGGACGCCGAAGACGTTCTTCACCGTCTCTGCACCCCTGCCGGCGCCGGGCCGCACACCCACTCACCATCCACTCCTCGACCCCGCAGACACTCCGACGCCACATCCTAGCCCCTACCTCTGTCTCTCCCCTCTGTTTTTCTTCTCGGTCATTTGATCAAACGCCTGTCGGGCAAACGCGACTAGACCAGGGCGTCGGCCGAGCCAAGCAGCTCCGAGCCATTCGCTCGCGTCCAAAGCAGGCAGCTAAGCCAGGAGATGCTCCGCCACCACCCCCAACGCCCAATCTCCTTCCTATGCACCCACCACTTTGTCCGTGCACGCCGTGCACCATGGACCGTCACTCCCTTGTATAAGAGGCCACAGGCCCTCAGTCGTGCCCCCTGATACGTCGCAAACGTATCTATAATTTCTGATGTTCCATGTTGATATTATACCAATTGTTACATGTTTTATATACATTCATAGCATTTTTATGCATTTTCTGGGACTAACCTATTAACAAGATGCCACAGTGCCAGTTCCTGTTTTCTGCTGTTTTTGTATTCCAGAAAAGCTAGTCTGGAAATATTCTCGGAATTGGACGAAACTTGGACAGAACCTCCTATTTTTCCAACACGAAGACGGAGTCCAGAGGAGACACGGAGGGGAGCCACGTGGCGCCCACACCATGGGGCCGGCCCCCCCCCCGCCGCGCCGTGGGGTGGTGTGGGGCCCTCGTGGCTCCGCAGCCGCCGCCCTTTCGCCTATTTATTCCTCCCGATGCGAAAACCCTAGATACGAGCCATTATCCACGAAAAGTTCCAGAGACGCCGCCGCCGTCAACCCTAGCTCGGGAGGGTTCAGAAGCTCTTCCCGGCACCCTGCCGGAGAGGGGAATCATCACCGGAGGGCTCTACATCACCATGCCTGCCTCCGGAGTGATGCGTGAGTAGTTCATCCTTGGACTACGGGTCCATGGCAGTAGCTAGATGGTTGTCTCTCCACTTTATGCTATCATGTTTAGATCTTGTGAGCTGCCTATCATGATCAAGATCATCTTATTGTAATGCTACATGTTGTGTTTGCTGGGATCCGATGAATATTGAATACTATGTCAAGTTGATTATCAATCTATCTTATATGTTATTTATGATCTTGCATGCTTTCCGTTACTAGTAGATGCTTTGGCCAAGTAGATGCTTGTAACTCCAAGAGTGAGTATTTATGCTAGATAGTGGGTTCATGCCTCCGGTAATCTGGGAGAGTGACAATAACTTCTAAGATTGTGGATGTGCTGTTGCCACTAGGGATAAAATAACCGATGCTTAGCTTAAGGGTACGCCGTTAGGTCTAATGCATTTGTTTACTTTACGCACATTACTTAATGCAATTATCCGTTGCTTGCAACTTAATACCAACGGGGAACTCGGTATGACAACCTGGCGGTGGATTATTAGTCATAGACTGTTGGATAACGGTCTATGTATTTTGTCGTAATGCCCACATGAATATCATAGTAATCATCATGTCATATATATGCATTGTTATGCGCTCAATATTTTGTCAATTGCCCAGCTGTAATTTGTTCACCCAGCATGTTAGTTATCTTTATGGAGAGACACCACTAGTGAACTGTGGACCCCGGTCCATTCTTTTACACTGATAATACAACCAACTGCAAACACTGTTCCTTTTCATTCTCTGCAATTTACTACTGTTTTCCACACCATACGTTTAATCCTTTGTTTTCAGCAAGCCGGTGAGATTGACAACCTCACTGTTTCGTTGGGGCAAAGTAGTTTGATTGTGTTGTGTGCAGATTCCACGTTGGCGCCGGATTCCCTGGTGCGCGCGTGCCATATTCCGCCACCAACAACCTTCGAAGTGATTTCTTGCTCCTACTGGTTCGATTAAACCTTGGTTTCATACTGAGGGAAAACTGCTTCTATACTGCATCATACCTTCCTCTTGGGGTCTCCCAGCGAACGTGTGATCCACGCAATCAAGCATATTTTCTGGCGCCGTTGCCGGGGAGCAGAAGCACTTCGGTTCAGCAATCTCCTTGCCTTCCACACGCCATATTTTCTGCGCCATTGGGAGCAAGAGGATTTCTGCAAGGGGAGTTTCACGCTTCCAATCTCTTTACTTTGTTATTGTCTTGCTTAGTTTATTTTTATTTAGTCTTGTTTGCTTTATTTATCAAAAACACAAAAAAATTAGTTACTTTTATTTTTCGAATTGTTATTTTTCAGTCTTGTTATCATGTCTAGCCCTGTTCCTGTCATCATGTCCTGAGGAAGAGATCTTCACTTTCAAGCAAGGAGTGAGGAGAGTTTTAAAGATGCTTGGTCTAGAATTTTTGAGTCTTATGCTAAAACTGAACCTAAAATGACTTTAAGCCTGCTTCTTAGTAGCTTTTATTTTGGTCTTGTTCTTTGCTACAGATATGCTTTAGATGCTGTGGTAGGAGGAGATTTCCTTCGTTATGATGGGGATCAAGCTTTTAATGCTATAAAAAATGATTACAATTTCTAGCCCTCCAATCAGTAAAATTGATTTGGCTTTGACAAGCATAAGTGATAGACTTAACACTCTTGAAACAAACATATCTGGTCTAAAAGAAGGGTATAATCAAATTTGTGAACACTATGATAATGTGCCAGTAAATTTTGAACCATCGGGATGGGTTCCCTCAGTAAAAGTTGTTATCAATGGTGAAACTTTTCATGCTCGCTGTGATATTATGTCTGAATTCTGTTTAATGCCCAAGGATATTTTTGATTCCTTAAATCTTTGGGAGCTTTCCAAATGCGAAGATTGTATAATTTTGGGTGATAATACTATTAAATTACCAAGAGGAGTAGCCGAAGGAGTATTTACAAAACTCCTGGGATAACAATATCTATTGATTATCTTGTCATTGAATGTGCAGGAGTAGGACAAATTACGCTTGGAAGATCTCTGTTGAAACGCTTTGGAGCAATAATAGATGTGGGCCAAGGCACTATGAATTTCGCCTCTTCACCTATGTGTAACCAAGTATTTCCTAAAGATAAGGGTAAAGGTAAGAGAGCTAAGCGTAAGATTGTTGATGCTTCATCACTTGGAAACACTTGATTCTTACTTTCTGCGCCTAGCTGAAAGGCGTTAAAGAAAAGCGCTTATGGGAGACAACCCATTATTTTATTTCTGCAATTTTTCTTTTTTTTGAGTCAAGGAGTTGTTTACTTCTGTAACAATTCCTTTGTATCTTTATTTTATCGCATTGTTGTGCCAAGTATTGCCTCTAATAGGAAGATGATGCTAGATTTGGATTTCTGCGCAGGAACAGATTTCTGCTGTTCACCGTTTTAATTCTGTAAAATCACAGAAAAATTATTTAAATCTGAAATTTTTGTGCGTGATCCTCAGATATGTACGCATCTTTCGTTAGTTTAAAGTTTTTCGATCTGAGCAACGTAAGTGCCTCGAAAAAATTCGTCTTTGCGGACTGTTCTGTTTAGACAGATTCTGTCTTTTATTTTTCGCATTCTCTCTTTTACTAGTGTTGAGTGGAATTCTTTTTTAGGGTGAAGAGCTTCACATAACATCAGTGGCAGTAGCTAATGTTAAAAGTAACGGTCATGTTTGTGTCCTTATAGAACATGTGAGTTTTTGATTGTGCACTAACCCTCTAATGAGAATTACTTTGAGTTTGGTGTGGCGGAAGTTTTCAAGGGTCAAGAGAGAAGGATGATATAATGTGATCAAGAAGAGTGAAGAGCTTAAGCTTGGGGATGCTCCCATGGATCACCCCAGCATATTTCAAGAAGACTCAAGCGTCTAAGCTTGGGGATGCCCAAGGCATCCCCTTCTTCATCAGCAACTTATCAGGTCATCTCTAGTGAAACTATATTTTAATTCTTTCACATCATATGTGCTTTACTTGGAGCGTCTGTGTGCTTTTATTTTCAGTATTTTATTTTTCTTATGGTCAACTTGATTGGACCCCAGCATTCTTGATTGGGAGAGAGACACGCTCCGCTTTTTCATATGAATACTCCTATTCTTCACTTATACTTGTTGAGTATTCTTGTCTAGCTATTGCTATGCTTTTAGCTCCTGTTTTTCATGCATCTCTTATTCAGAGCTGTTAGTTCTTTTAAAGAAAGTACTCTCTTGCTTCACTTATAATTGTTTGGAGAGTTTATGTTGAAATAAATTGATTGGTGTTTGGTTGGAACAGAAAATGTTGCATGTGGTAGATGGTATAATGGAAAAAGCTTACATATTCTTGTAGATCTGTATTGGATAATTTGATACTTGTCAATTGTTTTGAGTTATCAAGTAGTTCATGTTTAAGCTTTTGTATCATGTAGTTAAAACCTATTAATGAAGAACTACCGTAAAGCTCGTTGAAATTTGGTTTGCATGATTGGTATCTCTAAGGTCTAGATATTTTCTAGTAAAAGGGTTTGGTTAACAAGGAAGACAGTGTAGAGTCTTATAATGCTTGCAATATGTTTTCATATAAGCCTTGCTGTGTCGGTTGATATCCTGTGTTTGCTTCAAATAACCTTGCTAGCCTAAACTCTGTACTGAGAGGGAATGCTTCTCGTGCATCCAAAACCTTGAGCCAAATCCATGCCATCTGTGTCCACCATAACTACCTATATGTGGTATTTCTTGCCATTCCAAGTAAATTTTTCATGTGCTACCTTTAAACTATTCAAACTTTATTACTCCTATTTTGTGTCAATGTTTACCAAGCTCATGAGGACGGGGTGGATGTCTTTATGTCAACTGTCAAACAGACTTTACCACCGGACTAGCGGCATATACATCCGCTTATCCATTAATTTTGCAAAAAGAGCTGGCAAATGGGGTGCCCAGTCCCAATTAATTACAACTTTAACCGCTTAATTCTCTTCACATTTTTGCCCTGATTTATCAGTCAAGCAATGACAAACAGTGAAATATCTGCATGTGTAAACAAAAGAGAAAGAGGGATGATCTGCCTTGCTGGTAGAAATAACGTCCTTCATGGGAGCCGCTCTTAAAAGTCTGGTTGGCAGGGGTCATATTGTACTTTCCATTTTCTGATTCGTTGACAATTAACAAACACCTCTCAAAACTTATTTTTACTCTCTATATGATTTCAAAAACTTAAAAAGCTCTAGCACATGATTTAATCCCTGCTTCCCTCTGCGAAGGGCCTTTCTTTTACTTTTATGTTGAGTCAGTTTACCTACTTCTTTCTATCTTAGAAGCAAACACTAGTGTCAACTTTGGTGCAACAATTTTTATATGCTATATTGCACTTATTATATGCTTTGTGTTGACAAATATCCATGAGATATATATGTTGAAAGTTGAAAGCAATTGCTGAAACTTAAATCTTCCTTTGTGTTGGTTAAATACCTTTTACTTAGAATCTATTGCTTTATGAGTTAACTCTTATGCAAAACTCTTTGATGCTTGTCTCGAAAGTACTATTCATGAAAAGTTTTTGCTTATATGATTCAGTTGTTTGCTCATTATCTACTTGCTAGCAAACTATAGACCATTGACCTGGATCACTTCATTCATAACATGTGCTTTACATATTATTTGATCAAGATTATGATTGTAGCATGTCACCTCAGAAATTATTTTGTTTTTATCGTTTTACCTACTCGAGGACGAGTAGAACTAAGCTTGGGGATGCTTGATACGTCTCAAACGTATCTATAATTTCTGATGTTCCATGTTGATATTATACCAATTGTTACATGTTTTATATACACTTCATAGCATTTTTATGCATTTTCTGGGACTAACCTATTAACAAGATGCCACAGTGCCAGTTCCTGTTTTCTGCTGTTTTTGTATTCCAGAAAAGCTAGTCTGGAAATATTCTCGGAATTGGACGAAACTTGGACAGAACCTCCTATTTTTCCAACACGAAGACGGAGTCCAGAGGAGACACGGAGGGGAGCCACGTGGCGCCCACACCATGGGGCCCGCGGCCCCCCTGCCGCGCCGTGGGGTGGTGTGGGGCCCTCGTGGCTCCGCAGCCGCCGCCCTTTCGCCTATTTATTCCTCCCGACGCGAAAACCCTAATACCCGAGCCATTATCCACGAAAAGTTCCAGAGACGCCGCCGCCGTCAACCCTAGCTCGGGAGGGTTCAGAAGCTCTTCCCGGCACCCTGCCGGAGAGGGGAATCATCACCGGAGGGCTCTACATCACCATGCCTGCCTCCGGAGTGATGCGTGAGTAGTTCATCCTTGGACTACGGGTCCATGGCAGTAGCTAGATGGTTGTCTCTCCACTTTATGCTATCATGTTTAGATCTTGTGAGCTGCCTATCATGATCAAGATCATCTTATTGTAATGCTACATGTTGTGTTTGCTGGGATCCGATGAATATTGAATACTATGTCAAGTTGATTATCAATCTATCTTATATGTTATTTATGATCTTGCATGCTTTCCGTTACTAGTAGATGCTTTGGCCAAGTAGATGCTTGTAACTCCAAGAGTGAGTATTTATGCTAGATAGTGGGTTCATGCCTCCGGTAATCTGGGAGAGTGACAATAACTTCTAAGATTGTGGATGTGCTGTTGCCACTAGGGATAAAATAACCGATGCTTAGCTTAAGGGTACGCCGTTAGGTCTAATGCATTTGTTTACTTTACGCACATTACTTAATGCAATTATCCGTTGCTTGCAACTTAATACCAACGGGGAACTCGGTATGACAACCTGGCGGTGGATTATTAGTCATAGACGCTGTTGGATAACGGTCTATGTATTTTGTCGTAATGCCCACATGAATATCATAGTAATCATCATGTCATATATATGCATTGTTATGCGCTCAATATTTTGTCAATTGCCCAGCTGTAATTTGTTCACCCAGCATGTTAGTTATCTTTTATGGAGAGACACCACTAGTGAACTGTGGACCCCGGTCCATTCTTTTACACTGATAATACAACCAACTGCAAACACTGTTCCTTTTCATTCTCTGCAATTTACTACTGTTTTCCACACCATACGTTTAATCCTTTGTTTTCAGCAAGCCGGTGAGATTGACAACCTCACTGTTTCGTTGGGGCAAAGTAGTTTGATTGTGTTGTGTGCAGATTCCACGTTGGCGCCGGATTCCTGGTGCTACGCCGTGCCATATTCCGCCACCAACAACCTTCGAAGTGATTTCTTGCTCCTACTGGTTCGATTAAACCTTGGTTTCATACTGAGGGAAAACTGCTTCTATACTGCATCATACCTTCCTCTTGGGGTCTCCCAACGAACGTGTGATCCACGCATTCACCCCTTCCTTGCCATTCTGCCCCATCCCAGTCTCCTCTACCACCCTGAACGATCCCGAGTGAGCTCCCGCTCTCTATCGCCCGCAAGCACGCGTAAACGCCAAGCTCGGCCCGAGAGCTTGCGAGGAAGCTTGGCATTGATGTCGTCCCACTCTGCTCTCCATTTTTGCACCAACGTCTTCACCCTCGCGAGATCTATCTCACTGACATCCCCGTTTATTTTTAGGAGCACCAGAGACGCCGACGCCATCTCGAGCCCGTCGCGTACGTCCTCGACCTCGCCGTCATCCAGGAGCGCCATCGCCGATCTGTGACCTCCCCTGCCTGTCCTCGACCCTCCGCACCTTCCTCGACCCCTCCCAATCAGCATGCCTGCACCGAGGCGAGCATCGCAAGCACCCACCGTAGCTAGGGTTCCCTCTCGCTCACGTTTCGGCGCGGGGAAGAAGACGACACGTGAAGCGTCGATCTCCAAATCGATGGCCACAATTTAAACAAGCATGATCTAATCTTGACCATCGGCGAGCCGATCAACGGCCACTTACCCTTTCGCACGCGCGCGCAGCGTAGCGGGCCGGCCCAGCACTGTGCTGCTCGGCTCGATCCAGATCTGGCTCATTTAACTTTTTTTCAGTCAATTTTTTTTCTGTTTTATAAATCCTTTTAGATCTGCTCTAGGAATTAATTCACCATTTAATCTTTGAGTGTGCAAATTGATTGATTCAAAAAAATTAGCATTCCTATGTGTTTTATTAAACATCTAGAACTTTTTTTTGCAAAAATATGTTTTTATGTATTACCTAGATTAAATCTAGTAAAAAGTATCTTTTTCACTAAATATTTAATATCTAGAGTTTTACAAATGCAAATATTGCAAACTAAAATTCTATGGATAGCCTGAAGTGATACCTTTCTAGATGTGTTATTCTTGTGTGCAAATGAAGTTTAAAACAGAAGTTCTATTGTTTTTACTAAAACCACCGGAGACACGTTGGTGAATTTTGTAGATTTTTATGGGTTGCTTTTTTGGATCAAATCCAATTTCAATAGGTTCCTAGTGCTTCACTTTATCATACCCTAGCTTGGGGTAATGTTTTGACTTACAGAGATTATTTGGTGACTTAACTTTTGTCTGAAGTATTTCCTGTTTAGGGAAAAATGTTTGTTAGTTACCTCTAATTGAGGATGTCTTTGTGCCCTTTGTTTTGGCATGTGTATGGTGTTATACTCCTGCTAGTATAATGCCCTTGCGATTTTGTCTGGGTAGATTGGCTTGTTAAGTAAATTGTTTAGTTTGCTTAAAGTTAAACATGTGGTTATTGTTGATAAATCTTGTGTTAAAAGTTAACTTGTGACTTGGCCCTTTTTGCTGCAACAAGATTTTTTTTAACTTGACCTAAGCTGGTTATTGAGCTAGCATTCCTGAAAGTTGTCCTTAGTATAGCCTTTAGTTTGCTGCTAGTCATTATAAGTTTCACTATATGTTAGTTTAACTTTGATAGTGAGACTAGTGTTTTTGTGTTTCTAGGAATGTGTTTAGTTTGTTGCTTGTTTGATTAGTGCTATGCTTGTGGTTTATTACTTGATTGTATATCACTTGTGGTTTTGGTTTGCTTATTGAGTGTTGTTTTGTTTTCATTTTGCGACGCTAGATAATAACGCTACCGGAGTGGTCTTTGGAGAGGATTTATCGAAGAAGGATGGGAGTTTATTTCTTTGATCAGTGAGGAGAAGTCCGGGGACATTATGCTGAAATCAGGCAAGCTACCTTCTTGATCATGCATTTATACCCTGCTATTTTGAGTTTACATGTTTTGCTATGAAAAATGCTTAAGTGATTTAGTGGTGTGTACCGCTAAATCACCACTTCAAATTATTTTATAAAGAAATAAGTGTATATATGTTGTGACACCCTATATAGAGGTGTTAGTTGTATCTACTAAGTTTTAGGTGGGAACACACTTGTTCTACTCAAACTCGTCTTACAAAACCCTCGGATGAAAACTAAGTTTTATCCGGGTTATGGTTAAAAGTATTTTGTTATGAAAATTGGAGATGGTGATGAAGGATGGAGATTTTATAAAAAGCACATTGTGTCCTAAGTACTTACGTCGACCAACCATACCCTGTGCGACCACATTTACCCTCATATGGGATGGGGCTTAGTCATGTAATTTGCTCATTTTAGTATGGGATACCTCAACAACGGAGATGACTCCGTTTCATGAGGGGGGCTGGTTCGGTGACCCCCCGACCTGGGTCCTCCACCGAAAAAGAGGATAGAAGGTGCAACCAAACATCGCCGGGCAAAACTATGAGTCCTCACACTTAGGGTTTTCGATGGGAAACTGGACTGGGTGTCGATGGAAAGTGTCATAAAGGCAGGGTCCTATACTGGATGAGCAAATGAGAGGCTATGGCCGGTTATTCAACTTTGCATACACCTTGTATGGCGGGACGTGGCTGACACGATGAGTTGACGGATGGATGTGGGGAAAGCGTGCTACCTCTGCAGAGTGTAAAACTATTCGAATAGACGAGTTCTCGGTCATGAACAGTTGGAAGGCCCTACTTTTGACCTATGTGCAAGTTTTCGAATGTTTCAAAAGGAGAATGGAGATGTTTTGGAGCAACCATACCAAAGGGTCGGTATGGGGTGCGGGAGAAATAACTCGACCATGAAGGGCTATGGTCGACAAGACGGTGGTTTTGAGGAAGAACATGTTTTGATGTTTTTGAGAAAAACTACTTTCCAAAATGTTTTGTTTTCAACAAAGATATAGAGAAAAACTATTTTCCAAAATGTTTTGTTTCCAACAAAGATATAGGGAAAAACTACTTTCCAAAATGTTTTGTTTTCAACAGAGATATAGGGAAAAACTATCTTCCAAATGTTTTGTTTTCAATAAAGATATAGAGATGCTATATCAACAAGAGAAAGACTATTTTTCAAAATACTTTGTTTTCAACAAAGATATAAATCTACTCTTCTCTTTTTTAATTAAAGATATAGAGATATCTTATTTTCAAAAACAAAGTTTCTACAAAAAAATAAATTTAGGAGTGCATGATCTAGTTGGGGGTAGCTTGCGAGTACAATCAAATGTACTCATATTGGTTTCGTCCCTGGCTATTGTCTTAGCCAGATCTCGAGGAGAAATATGAAGAGGAGGTTCTGGAAGATGAGAAGTTCGACGACGTCTTTGCGAACTAGGGCGCTTCCCAGTCAGCTGCCTGTAGGGTTATGGCAAATGACTTGGGTTCCACATTGTTTGATGATTCCGCTGCAAGTACCTGTTGAAGCTTATGACTTCAATCAAGTAAGTATATTTATTCGGTATTTATGGATGTTCTTTTGATACCAGTTTGATTGTGCTCAGCGACACACTGATCATGGGATCACTGATGTTGTAGGCACAAGGGAATTTCGGACAGCTAGTCCGGGGTCCCCACAGACTTGGTATCAGAGCCATCCTGACTGTAGGAGACCTTAGTTAGCATGGACGTTAGTCAGGAAGGGAAATATTTTGTTAAAAATCTATTACTACCAAAAATATATTTTTATCTAGGAAAGTCCAAAAATGACTTCCATTCTTCTCACCTACTAAAATATTTCAAGGTCTTACCCCTCTATTTTAAGATTTTACAAGGATTTTTCTATTATCTCTTCCCGTTCAAACTCAAGTGTATACATGACGATGAACCCAAGTGAGACCAACTTAGCTAGAACCCAGAAGAAGAAGAAGTTCCCGCTCAAGACCTCAACTACAATACTCCAGTTGCTACCTCGACAATCTCAAGTATTCCAGCTGGAGCCTAAGGTGATGAAATGAAGACTTCAGCAACCATGCCTAACCAAGACCCATAGGAAAAACATATGATAGGAACCTTAGATGTACTACCCCAACTAACACGAGTATTAGGCGTCCGTTGGTACTAAACGTACCTTGTGTGCTCTTTGCTTGTGTGTACTCTGCATGTGTGTTGTTTTTCATGTGTGTTTCACAATCACGCCTTGTCGGGAGCACAAAGTAACCTCATAGTGTTGTTTTTTTTAAAATCCTTCTGTTTTCTAACAAAAATCTTTTTGGCCTCTTGGCCATAGCTGCGCCTTGCTGCCGATATAAGCCCGTCTAGGACACCTTTCTAAAATGTTTTCCCTCATCGACCGGCGAGAACTATCAGTTGTGCTAGATACACAAGACCCCAATCTTAACCATGAGCGCCTGAGGTTCTGCGACCTAACCCGCATATCAGGCAATGGTCTTCATGTCCCATTTGGAGGAAGTGCGTCAAGAGCCCGAAGGAAGTGGCAATTTAATGCCAACCCCATGAAGGCACAAACCTGCTTTGTATAACCAACTTGTGGAATAACAAGTATACCAACCCTAACCCAGCTTATAGAACGTAAGTTTTACGTCTAGCCCAAGTTTTTGAAAGTGATGACTAACCTTCACTAGCTGCAAGCCTTGGTCCGAATAGAGGTGACATAAGAAGACTCATTTATGGTTGGTAATCAGAGGAACTCAAGGAGTGTATAATAGTTGCTAGCCTATGAAGATTCGAGTTCGGAGACCAATGGTATTGAGGGTGGCCAAAGGATTTTATACCTAACCGTTTGACGAGTAGATCGTGCATTCTAATCCCTTCAGCTAACTTTGTTAGGTTGACCTACCGGTACCTAACTCGTGTGGTAAACCAGGAAAACACCCTCGTCTAATTTATAACCTTCTACACAAGACTCGAACCAGAGGACAACTCTAGTGTGCCGCTGATTTTCTGAAGATTTAATAAAGCCTCAAGCCCAGGACGCACCCAAAGGAGATCACCGTCGACAAAACCCGAAGAAGACCAGCATAGAAGATCACTACGGGGAGTTGCACCAGGATAAACAAGCGCCATTAGTATCATCCGCCGGACACCCATCTTAGCTCATATTATCTCGACTGATGAAAGCAATAAAGAAAGAAGTGCTCTCATGGAAACAGCTAGCATGAAGATTCTTCACTAACTTCCTTTCGGCTAATTAAGCATGTGACGCTGATGCATGTAAAATGCATACATGAACTTTGCACTTTAATTGCTTATATTCCAATCATATTTGCATCATATAAGGGTTATATCAATGTTTTATAATGATTTTTGGGAATATTCATTTATTTCCCATTTATTTGGAATTAACCATGTTTTTCCAGAAAACGTCTTTTTTAGTGTTTCAGACTTTCCGGGAGCTTCGGGACTCCAAAAAGGGCAAGGTCAAAGAGCACGGTTCAGAATTTTCGAGACGAACGCAATGGGCTTAAATTGAAGACCAGAAGCCCAACAGGCTGGAAATGGGAGGGTCCCACGCGGCCTAAAGTACATGGCCGCGTGGGCCTATCTCGTTTCCACCTCGGAGCTCCGTGGCCGTCGATCTTTCGTCCACCGACTTCGTCTTGACCTAAAAACGCCTATAAAAAAAGTCTCCTGGCGTTTCGCGAAAGGAGGCGGCGGAGAAGAGAAAACACAAAAACCACGAAAATAGAGAGATAGAAGGCTGCCGCGGAGAAGATCGGAGGGGGGGAAACGCCGCCGAATCATCTCCGGAGGGCTCCACACCCCTCGGCGTGTTCATCATCAACATCTACAGCAAGATCTTCTCCACCATCATCACCATGATGAGGAGGGAGTAGTTCTTCATCGGGGCTGAGGGCTCTACCCGTGGCTATTGGTTATCTCTCTCTCCCATGATGTGATCTTTATGTGATCATGAGCTTTGTAATCTAATGAATTCATGGATGTTTCTCCTTCATTGTTTGTGCTACTCAAGTGGTTTTATTAATGTAATTTCCGGAGTCACCTTTGTCCCATGGTGTGAAGTTGACAGTGTGCGCACCGTGTGTGACTCTTAGGCTAAAGGTTACAGAAATACTTTCCATGAGTTATTCTTTGTGTGGATGTCACTATAAAATTGTGGTGTTTGTTTAGTACTATTTTGGGGCACTCATAGTGACCTTGGGGTCCTAGATGTGGAAGACATGACTTTAAGGTGTGCTTTTGTAGCCCTACATGATGGTCTTGGTGTTCTATGATATTGTGATGTTTGTTCACTCAGACTTTAAGGTGTGCTCTTGTTAGCCTACGCAGTAGATTGGTATTTCTATCCAACAGACGAGAATAGTTCTGAGTAGCAAAGTGAAGAGGAAATATCTATGTATTCAATTGTTGGGAGTGTCCACTAGTGAAAGTATGATCCCTAGGCCTTATTTCCAAGCATCCTAGAAAACCTTTGTCTTGTCCTCTTGCATTGAAGAGGATTGGGACACTTCCACATTCTTGCCTTGTTACATCAAACTTCCATCCATTAAATCAACCACCTTGTTCCTTAAACTTGTTTAGTGCATAATCAACTAAAACTTGTGACACTTTAGTTGTAGGGAATAGATAACTTTTCCTTCTTTCTCCTGCGGATCGATACCTTACTTCCACATTGAGAGGTGCTACAGTGATCCCTTGCTCTTGGGGGTTATCAGACGCTTGGGACTTTCGTCGAGAAACAGACCAAACCACCTACCTCCAGGGCCCTCGAACTCACTTTTAGACCCCTCTGGAAGCTCGATACCTAGAAGATTCTTACAAATCTTCGTGAAGCCAAGAACGAAGGAAGTTAACAATGATGTTCCTCCTCTACTCAACCGGAGAAGTACATGAGCAAAGACAACCCACCTAGAGGCATCCAAGGAGAACCAAACACCGGAAGCACCTGCTCTTGACAACATCAACCACCAAGCAAGCTCAGACGCAACTAGAAGTTTTAACATCCTTCTACTAACTAGAACCCGAGAGAGCCAAGTACATAGACTTGACGCATCCTGAAAACAAACATGTATCTATATGTGGCCATCGTAAGGCGACAATAATAGGACGAGACATCTGCACCAATGCCAGGCACTGAAGAGTGACACCCGGTATGAAGATCATCAAACTACTCAAGAAGAACGATACCACCAAGTCAACTCCAGCTGCAACCTTCAATATGACCACCCTTTCTAAGGGGAGAACACCTGCTCTACGTGTGCCAGAACGTGTTAATAATTAGTTCCTTGCGCCCTAGCCTTGTAGTACCAAGAAGCAACCAATCAGGACTCTCCATCAGCGTCAACCGTCAAGTCAACCCCATCATCAAGGATCTGGACTCATCACAGGAGATTATCAACAAAGGAAGCCCTCGCAACATCAAGTTGTCAAGATCTCAGAAGGCCACCTAATGAAGAAGCAACGACCTCGGTAGATAAACAAGCCTAAAACCACTTGCCCTCACACTTCCCTAATACCCGCCTAGCAAATCTCAAGGACGAGATTTATTTTAAGGGGGGAAGATCTGTAACATCCCAAATTTTGGGATTAAGAAAATTTTAGTTTAAATGACCCAAAAATCAAAACCAACAAAAACTTTTAAAAAATTGTTCACTAGTGATTGAGGTTTCCCTTCCTATTGCTCTGTTTGACCTTGTGTGACTTGTTGTTTGAGTTGTCTGACCGCTAAATATTAACCTAAGAACCCAACCTAAATAAAATTATATTTATCCCTGTGATCATGTCATGACAAGAAAAATAATCTATATATTATTTCCAATCTTATTTTGGCCAAACTCCATTTCAATGATACTTTGGTTTAGCAACAACCAAAATACCCATTATTTGAGAAAGTAAAAGTATTTCCAAAATTACGTGTTTCCAAAAATGTGGAGATCTGTATGCTATCTCCTACCTCTTTTTCAACCTTGATATTTTGCATGTATTTACAACTCCTATTTTATAAACTCCTATTATCACTCCATTTGGAAAACACTAGTGGGAGAATATATTACCCCACATATTTCTCCTTATCAAACCTTTTGAAAACCATCAAGTTATGAGTTGAGATACTTTTAAACATCATCTTGTCATGATTGAGTGTGATCACTATTTCACAAGATTGTATTGTTGATTATGGAAATTGTGGTATGACTATTTTTTTGGTTTGACTTGTGTGGCTTGGTTGTGTTGTTGATCTTTTGGTGTTTGTGTTTGCTTGTGTGATTAATTAACCCAATTGCATAAAAAGAGATTAAAGGCTTTGGCATCTCAATTGGAATGTGACCCAAATTAATTTAAGACCTCAAATTTCTCCAAGGGCCTAAGTTCAAAACTAATTCAAGAAAAGAATTTTTCCAATTATCCCTCCAACCTATTTCTAATTTTTGTCAAAACAATATTTTCTTTTATAGAAACTCAGGAGGGATATGTTATGAACTCTCATCTCTTATTCTTTTTATCTTGCCTCTCAAAAACTTATTTCCACAAACATTTATTCTTGAGGTTATTAAAAATCTTATTCTTTCTTTAATTCTTGGAATTATTAAAAACCCTATCTTTCTCTTACACCAAAAATACAGAAATAATTCACAAAACTCCCACTTACCTTCTAAGACCATTTATGAACTCAATTTACAAAAATTGAATTTAGATTTCAGCTAGGCATTCTGTCGAACACTTGGTGGACAGGAAACCTAGTTTCTCAAAACCAAATCAAATGCTGTGGAAAAACAGTAACAAATCGACCATTCTCTCTCTCCCTTCCTGGCCTAGCAAGATACCCACTCAAGTGCTTGCCAATTTTGGCCGTTTCCCTCTGGAACGTTCTCTCCCTCTCTACCCTCCGGTCACCTCACTTGGACTGAGAGAAATCGAGCACGCCAGAGCCCGAGGCCGCGCCACAGTGCACTCCAGTCTCCCCTCCCTCGCTATTGGGCAACGACCGAGCGCGAGGATCCCTCCTGCCGACCAAATCGAGCTCGCCCAACCCGTGCCCGCCGTGCACATGCACGCCGAATACGTTCTTCACCGTCTCTGCACCCCTGCCGGCGCCGCGCCGCACACCCACTCACCATCCACTCCTCGACCTCGCAGACACCCCGACGCCACACCCCAGCCCCTACCTCTGTCTCTCCCCTCTGTTTTTCTTCTCGGTCATTTGATCGAACGCCTGTCGGGCAGACGCGACTAGACCAGGGCGCCAGCCGAGCCAAGCAGCTCCGAGCCATTCGCTCGCATCCAAATCAGGCAGCTAAGCCAGGAGTGCTCCGCCACCACCCCCAACGCCCAATCACCTTCCTATGCACCCACCACCTTTGTCCGTGCACGCCGTGCACCATGGCCGGCACTCCCTTGTATAGGAGGCCACAAGCCCTCAGCCGTGCCCCCTCCTTGCCATTCTGCCCCATCCCACTCTCCTCTATACACCTGAACGATCCCGAGCGAGCTGCCGCTCTCTATCACCCGCAAGCACGCGTAAACGCCCAGCTCGGACCCGAGAGCTTGCGAGCAAGCTTGGCATTGATGTCATCCCTCTCTGCTCTCCATTTTTGCACCAACATCTTCGCCCTCTCGGATCTATCTCACTGACATCCCCGTTTATTTCTAGGAGCACCGGAGACGCCGACGCCATCTCGAGCCCGACGCGTACGTCCTCGGCCTTGCCGTCATCCAGGAGCCATCGCCGGATCCGTGACCTCCCCTGCCTTTCCTCGACCCTCCGCACCTTCCTCGACCCCTCCCCATCAGCATGCCTACCGAGGTGAGCATCGCAAGCACCCACCATAGCTAGGGTTCCCTCTCGCTCGCGTTTCGGCGCGGGGAAGAAGACGACGCGTGAAGCGTCGATCCCCAAATCGACGGCTACAATTTAAACAAGCCTGATTTAATCTTGACCGTCGGCAAGCCGATCAACGGCCACTTACCCTTTCGCACGCGCGCGCAGCGAGCGGGCGGCCCAGCACTGTGCTGCTCGGCTCGATCCAGATCTGGCCCATTTAACTTTTTTTTTTCAGTCAAATCTTTTTCTGTTTTTAAATCCTGTTAGATCTGCTCTAGGAATTAATTCACCATTTAATCTGTGAGTCTGCAAATTGATTGATTCAAATTTTGTAGCATTCCTATGTGTTTTATTAAACATCTAGAACTTTCTTTTTTGCAAAAAATATGTTTTTATGTATTACCTAGATTAAATCTAGCAAAAAGTATCTTTTTCACTAAATATTTAATATCTAGAGTTTTACAAATCCAAATATTGCAAACTAAAATTCTATGGATAGCCTGAAGTGATACCTTTCTAGATGTGTTATTCTTGTGTGCAAATGAAGTTTAAAACAGAAGTTCTATTGTTTTTTACTAAAGCACCAGAGGACACTTTGGTGAATTTTTAGATTTTTATGGGTTGCTTTTTTTTTGGAGCAAATCCATTTTGATAGGTTCCTAGTGCTTCACTTTACCATACCCTAGCTTGGGGTAATGTTTTGACTTACAGAGATTATTTGGTGACTTAACTTTTGTCTGAAGTATTTCCTGTTTAGGGAAAAATGTTTGTTAGTTACCTCTAATTGAGGATGTCTTTGTGCCCTTTGTTTTGGCATGTGTATGGTGTTATACTCCTGCTAGTATAATGCCCTTGCGATTTTGTCTGGGTAGATTGGCTTGTTAAGTAAATTGTTTAGTTTGCTTAAAGTTAAACATGTGGTTATTGTTGATAAATCTTGTGTTAAAAGTTAACTTGTGACTTGCCCTTTTTGCTGCAACAAGATTTTTTTAACTTGACCTAAGCTTGTTATTGAGCTAGCATTCCTGAAAGTTGTCCTTAGTATAGCCTTTAGTTTGCTGCTAGTCATTATAAGTTTCACTATATGTTAGTTTAACTTTGATAGTGAGACTAGTGTTTTGTGTTTCTAGGAATGTGTTTAGTTTGTTGCTTGTTTGATTAGTGCTATGCTTGTGGTTTATTACTTGATTGTATATCACTTGTGGTTTTGGTTTGCTTATTGAGTGTTGTTTTGTTTTCATTTTTACTACGCTAGATAATAACGCTACCAAAGTGGTCTTTGGAGAGGATTTATCGAAGAAGGATGGGAGTTTATTTCTTTGATCAGTGAGGAGAAGTCCGGGACATTATGCTGAAATCAGGCAAGCTATCTTCTTGATCATGCATTTTACCCTGCTATTTTGAGTTTACATGTTTTGCTATGAAAAATGCTTAAGTGGTTTTTTTTAACCTAATGCTTAAGTGGTTTAGTGGTGCGTACCGCTAAATCACCACTTCAAAATCTATTATATATTAAAAGTAGATTATGGGCTAACCAAAAATTAGAGAATTAGATTAGAAAATCCCACAATAATCAGAAACATCTGGCCATCAATTTAATTTTTTGGCCAATGACAGCCGATGGATCATCAAAATAATCATTTGACTTTTAAAGTTAGTTAAAATTACCCACCAATGCCCTTCATAAGTTATTTATTAATACCCCTTCATTGCAAACAGTTAAGAGGCTACAGAATCCTCCATGAAAAGAAAAACAAACCTGCCGTACGAGCTCATGCACGCGCTGCCACCGCCGTTCTTGAATCGAGTGCATTGGCCGATCTCACGGCGGCTGCTGGCCGTGACCCATGCCAGGGTTCGTCGGCTGCCGGAAAGCCAGATTTTCTCGATTCTTCACTCCCCCATGTCGTGGTGTTCACTTGATGGCTCTGATCCGATCAACAGATGAGAGCACTACATCTTGAATCTCAATGGCAGAATCATTAAAAGGAGATTGGAACATTACGTGCATGCAAGGTTTCAATCGTACATGCATGCACGGCAATCGAATCTGGACAGGTCATGCAAGGCCGGCATGCATGCTGATCAAGCCGCGTCAGTAGAATCTGCTAATCGCAGCCAGCCTATATACGTGGAGCATCAATCAAGGTTTGTTTGCTTTACTGTACATGAAAGAGATGATTGCGAAGGGACCGCTTCAGTGACAAGGCAACGGAGCGGTGAGAAATTTGCTTGGGGAAGGGCCGTGTCCAGGGACAACTGCGGAGGATATTTTGCTATCAATCTACAATTTTTGTGCGCAGAGAAATTAAGCGTTCGGTCCACTTCTCATACCCTGTGCTCTCTCCCAGTCTTTCTTGATTTTCTGGTCTGATGATTCAAGCCGTGGAGATCTTCCTGTGTGTCAAGGGTTAACAGTTTGCACCTCTCCATCCTCCAGAGTTATGATGCCCTTTGCGCCGGTGTTCGCGTCGGACTGCCCGCTCCTTCTGGGTGGTTTCTATGGAAGAAGAAACACCAGGCCTGAGCAGCAGACGGAGTTTTCTACTCACCATACATTACCGCAGCAGCAGTAATCTCAGGTTTTGTCGCTCCCGCGCTCAGCTGATCTGCTGGAACCTGCAACTCTCCTAGGATTATCAACTACCGCTCAGTTGATCTCTTTAAAATTAGCTATTAGAGAATTGATTGATAAGGACCCTACAATTACGTGCGTATATCTAGGTGTGTAGGACAGATACGCTGGATATGGGGAAGCCTCGCACACGTTTAGACGTGGGGGTTCCAGTATATATAAAGGGCAAAGGCCCAAAGACCTAATACAATACTACTAGGTTACATACAAGGACAATGTATATACAGATTCTAACACCCCCGCAGTCGCAGCGGGAGGTTCTCGGACGCAAAGACTGGACCGAAAATCTAGAAACAGTTGAGTTGGCAAACCCTTTGTCATAACATCAGCAAACTGAAGCGCGGAGGGGACATGCAGAACTCGTGCTTCGCCAAGAGAAACCTTCTCACGGACGAAGTGGATGTCGATCTCGATATGTTTAGTGCGGCGATGTTGCACTGGATTCGACGACATGTAAATGGCGGAGACATTGTCACAGTAGACAAGTGTGGCAGAGTTGAGAGGTCGATGGAGTTCCTGTAGGAGTTGCCGAAGCCAACAACACTCAGCCATGGCATGAGCCACAGCACGATACTCAGCTTCTGCACTGGAGCGGGAGACTGTGGTTTGTCTCTTAGACGACCAAGAGATCAAACTGTCACCATAGTAAACACAGTAACCGGCGTGGAACGTCGAGTGTCTGGACAGCCAGCCCAGTCAGCATCAGAATATAGCTGTCAGTCCAGTGGAGCGCGAGGCATGAAGGTGTAGACCAAGATCCAAGGTATCACGGACATAGCGAAGAACACGCTTCACCATAGCGAGGTGAGGCTGTCGAGGAGCATGCATATGAAGACAAATCTGCTGAACCGCGTAGGCGATATCCGGACGTGTCAGTGTGAGGTACTGTAAAGCACCCGCAAGACTCCTGTATTCTGTAGCATCTGGGATGAGCTCACCAGCTGAGTCAGAGAGCTTAGCCGCAGTGTCAACATGCGTCACACAGGGGTGACACTCGGCCATGCCAGCACGCTGAAGAAGCTCGACTGCATACTGTCCCTGGGAGAGGAACAAACTGTCGGCTGAGCGGCGTACAGCAATCCCGAGAAAGAAGTGAAGATCGCCAAGGTCAGTCATGGCAAACTCACTGTGTAGCCTGTCCAGAAGGCGCTGTAACAGACCCGTAGAGGAGGCGGTGACGATGATATCATCAACGTAAAGGAGCAGATAAGCAGTGTCTGTCCCGGACCGCAGAACAAATAGTGACGTGTCTGTGAGAGAGGCAACAAATCCCAAAGTAGCAAGGTGAGCAGCAAACCGTTGGTACCAGGCGCGTGGAGCTTGCTTGAGACCATAGAGGGACTTGTGGAGGCGACAGACATGATCAGGACGAGAAGCATCAACAAATCCAGGTGGCTGCTGACAATAAACAACTTCATCAAGATAGCCATTGAGAAAAGCGTTCTTGACATCCAGTTGCCGGATGGGCCAGGAGCTCTAGATGGCAATGTGAAGCACCAAACGAATCGTAGCAGGCTTCACAACAGGGCTGAACGTCTCATCATAGTCGATCCCAGGACGCTGTGAGAAACCACGGAGGACCCACCTTGCCTTGTATCGAGCCAGTGTTCCATCCGAGTGAAACTTGTGACGATAGATCCACTTGCCGGTCACAACGTTTGCTTGGGGAGGACGAGGAACGAGAGACCAGGTTTTGTTCTCAACCAACGCCTGGTGCTCATCAGCCATGGCTTGGCGCCAGTGAGGACTTTGCATTGCCTGACGAAACGTCGTGGGTACCACAACAGTGGAGCTTTCCACGGCAGAAAGATTCAGCCGATCGACAGGGCGTACTTGACGTCCAGAGCGTGTTGTCGGAGGAGCTGGAGTTGCAGTCGAGGAGGGATGCGCGGAAGCGCGTTGTCGAGCCGCAACAGGAGCAGATGGTGCGAGAGGCTCCTGTGTCGCAGCAGCCGTAGAGGGCGCGGAGGCCGTCGAGCGGCGAGCCGTGGCAGACAAGCGCGCTGAGGGCACTGCCGTGGCAGCAGCACGCGTAGGGTCTGCCGTGACAGAAGTCGTAGCAGATGTTGCTGCCGTGTCAGGAACACTTGCAGGGTCGGCCATAGCAGCCGGTCGAGCAGCGACCGGTGATGATGCTGAGCGCACTGGAGAGTTCCAATTGTCGGTGAAGAGGAAATCCAGGCGCCGGGGCGATGATGCCGGGTTGGGAACCCGTGCATTAGCTGCTAGCTGAAATGGAAAAATGCCCTCATCGAAGACAACATGCCGTGAAATAATAATTTTCCGTGAAGTAGGATCATAGCAGCGGTATCCACGATGTTGCGAAGGGTAACCGAGGAAAACACAAGGGACGGAACGAGGACGTAGCTTGTGTTTGGCGGTGGACGCAACATTGGGATAGCAAAGACAGCCGAAAACACGCAAACTACCGTATGGCGGAGAACGATCGTGTAGACGTGTGTATGGAATAAGAGATCGGATGGCTTTGCAGGGGCGAAGATTTAGGAGATAAGTGTCAGTTTCAAGAGCTTGGGCCCAAAAGGACTCGGGAAGCTGAGCTTCAAGAGTGCGCATTGTGTCATTGATAGTGCGAATAGCGCGCTCGGACTTGCCGTTCTGTTGCGAGGTATAGGGACACGACAGACGGAGTGTCGTGCCGTGTGTAGCTAGGAGGGTGTCTATGGTGGAGTTGAGGAACTCGGTGCCATTATCTATTTGTATGGAGCGAATTGTGGTACTAAATTGGGTGCGGACATAGGCAAAAAACTTTTCAAGGGTGCGCATGGTGCAAGATTTTTGACCCAAAGGAAAAGTCCAATAAAAGTGAGAATAGTCATCCACAACCACAAGATAATATCGAAAACCAGAATTACTAATAATTGGTGATGTCCACAAATCGCAGTGTATCAAATCAAATTTGGCCCTAGACACAGAAGTAGAGGAACTAAACGGTAGGCGCACATGTTTGCCAAGTTGACAAGCGTGGCAAACAGAGGAGCGTCTAGCTTTATTACATTTTATGAAAGATAATTTCTGAAGCGCCGACATAGCATCTTGACCAGGATGTCCAAGCTGTTGGTGCCATAAATCAACGTTGGTGGCGGCGAGCATGGCGGTGGGTGGTGCACGATGAGGGGTGCCAGGAAACGTGTAGAGATCCCCTTCACTGTTGCAGCGAAGGATCACACGATGAGTCTTCAGGTCCTTCACAGAAAAACCAAGAGCGTCAAACTCAACCGAACAGAAATTATCTCGAGTAAATTTGCGAATAGAGAGTAGATTACGAATTAAGTGAGGAACAAGAAGGACATGGTTTAATCTAAAGAGATGACCAGAGGGAGACTTAAAGTGTGTGTGACCAGAAGAGGAGATCGGTACGGACGTGCCGTTGCCAACCGTAACAAATTGTGGACGGGAAAGAGGAGATGAGAACAAAATGTTACCCTCGTCGTTGGTCATGTGGGAGGTGGCGCCGGAGTCCATCACCCAGCCACCCTGCTGGTATAGGCTGTTTAGGGCGGCGATCAGCCCGGCGTTGTCCCATGCAGGAGGGTGCGACGCCGATGGAGCAGACTGGAACAGCGGGGCCGCCGTTGTGGTGTATGCCTGCGGGCGAGCACCGAGGATGCCATGGGTTGGGGACGGCGAACGCCACTGGGCCGCACCAGGGGCACCGGGGGAGAAGCACACCCGTGGGCCTGTGGGGCCAGGGGCCACCGCACGAGTGTTGGAGACTCCAGCTTTGCCGTTGTTCTTGGTCTTCTTCTTGCGCGGCTGTCCGGAGGTTGAAGACTCTCCACGACAAGCGGTGCCGTTGCAGGCAGGGGCAGAGGGGCGCGCTTGGGCGACCAGGGCAGTAGACGTGGCGTTGGAGGCCGCGTTAGCCTGTTGCATCTCCTCCATCAAGAGCATGCTCCGGGCGCGGATGAAGGTAGGCAGCAGGTCGGTCATGGAGATAACCGTGGCCGCAGACGCGAACTGAGGGCCGAGGCCGCGCAAGGTGTTGAGGACGAGAGCGCGTGCGGAGACGGGCGAGTCGTTGTCGGCGAGAGCGTCCGACAGCTGCTTCTGGCGGCGACAATACTCGGTGATCGAGGACGTGCCCTGGACGAGCTGGCGGAAGTCGTTGTCCAAGTAGATCGCCTTGCTGGCCTTGTTGGCGGAGAAGAGCTCAAGGATGGCGAGCCAGAGCTGACGAGCGGTCTGATCACGGGCGAGGGCCATGTCGGCGACGTCTTCGTCAATGGCCGAGTGGAGGAGATTGAGCACGGCGTAGTCGTCGGCCATCCATGCGGCATCTGTGAACGCGGCGGGAGTTGTGCCGTCGATGTGGCCGATGAGGCCGGCGCGCCCGAGCGAGGCCTTCAAGTAGATGCTCCACTTGGTGTAGTTGGAGGCATCGAGGGAGAGCACGAAGGGAGCGGCATGGCGAGGTGTTCCTCCGGCGGGTAGGGCGCCGGTGTTGTTGGACACGAGGGCGCCGGAGGTCGAGGTTAAGGCGCTCGAGGAGGTGGGCGCCATTGGGGCAGCGGAAGAGAGATGGAGCCGGCGGCTTGGAGAAGACGGCGGCGGCTAGGGTTTAGAGGATCGGAGATATCAAGCTGATACCATGTAGGACGGATACGCTGGATATGGGGGGAAGCCTCGCACACGTTTAGACGTGGGGGTTCCAGTATATATAAAGGGCAAAGGCCCAAAGACCTAATACAATACTACTAGGTTACATACAAGGACAATGTATATACAGATTCTAACAAGGTGCTTTATGTGAGAGATTTTAGATCATTTTTTTGGCGTGTAGATTTTAGATCATTTTGATGGGAGATTTCTAGATATTATTACTCATGTTAATTTGCCAACCTCGAGTGATGTTTGCTAATTTTCTTCTTCGAATTTTCAGTGGATATTTTATTCGTATACAGCAGATCGACTAGGCCCTTCCTTGCACCTAATCGACGTCCATGCGTCGGTGCCGGCCGCTTCCGCCGTTTTCGAATACTCTGAGGATCTCCAGGTATCCTTTGCCTCTCAGATATTAGTCTATACCAATATAAAAAGGCCCAGAGGGGGCAGATCCAAAGAATCACAGCCATCGAATCAATATCTAAGGGTTCTAATCACGCGCATCATTAGCGCTAAAACACGGCCAGACAGACAACTCCACGCACTAATAAAAAACCGTCTCGCTATTCATCTTCTTTCCCCAACCCAACCGCCTAGCCCCACGACCCCCAGCGCGGCAGCGCCACGACCGCCACCGCCGTACCCAGCCGCCATCCCCGCCACGCCGCTTACGCAAGACCCCACCGCCTCCGCACCGTCCCCACCGCCGCGCCGCCGCACGTCATTAGTGCGGCCGTCGCTGCCTTGCTCCCACGTCACCAGGAGCGTCCGAGGCCGATGTCGTGTCTTCAAGTACGCGGTACGACCGCAGATTCAGGAATGAGTACTGAAGACATTAGACATAATTGAGGAATGCAAGCTATTTTACTTTCCAGGTATGGAGACAACATCAGCCTTGCTTACATGGATGCTAAGCATGCACCCGGAGTGGCAAGACCAGTCAGGCAAGAAAGGAAGTGTTGCACCACTTCGGATGCCAGACTTTGAGAACTTGAGTCAACCAAAGAATGATATAAATCTAATGCTTCCTTACAAAATGCTTACTTCTGTAGGGTATTCGTGTTCTCTTCAAAACAAAAAGACTGACATTGGCGTGTTTGTTTTTTAGGTGGTTTTTCTTTGTTCAGTTTCAGATCATCAAATACAAGGTGACTTTTGTATTAAGGCTCATCATGGTGCTTACCACGGTAGGATAAATGCTTGTTCTAACCTACAAGAGCCGCTTTCTGATCTGGTAAAGCTTTGACGTCTTACACTATCTAGCTAGCTCATCAGTACGGAAGTAACGTTTTAGGTGATGCTACATGCTAATTACTCCCTCCGTTCAACATTGAAAATACAATACAACATTGTATCATGTTTTTGGTGATTCTTGATAAGTGGCATGGATATATATGGTGTTATGCACAAGATATTGTATCATGTTTTTCACAATCTTGGTTTGTGCCTATCCTTCTACAAATTGTTGAGTTTGATCCTTCTCCTCTTTGTTGTTTATATCCAGTGGTTGGTGCAGCCTACCAGATTTACTTGGTATTTTTGTGAGATGGAATGCGGAACAACTTGCTAAGAATTTAGGCAATTGTTCGATTAAATTAATCCAATAATAAATCATGAACGTCGCAGTGCTAATGACATACTGAAATTCTATGATAAAATCATGTACTAGACAAATAGTAGATACATCTACACAAATAGCTAGTACGGCAAACATGCAAGTAATCAGGAGAGGGATAAACGTGTACCCTCCAGTAGGCCAGTTGGCCGCAGCAGCGGAGGCGATCCTCTTGTCGGCAGCAGCCTTCTCGATGTCGGCGTCGGTGGCCATGACGAAGAGGAAGGCGGCGTGGACGTAGTTGTTGCAGATGTAGTTGAAGCAGATGAAGTAGAGCGAGCAGTCGCGTAGGAGACGCTCCCCCAAAAACCTAATCGCCCCTCTCCCGTACAGGATCTAGAGAGGCGGAGTTTCGGAGGCCTGCTCTCCCGTCAGCCGTGTACGCGGTGGACGGGATGGGATCAGCGATGTCAGCAACAGCGGGAGGAACGACGATGTGAGGAGCAAATGCGATGTGGTGTCTGTTGTGTATTTCCGAGAGAGGAGCGACCTCTCTTATATACACACGCAGGCGGAAGACCAACGGAAACACACGCAATTAAGGGGAGAATTAAGAGACTGGTAACGGCCGTACTTAAGCGCAATGAATTCTGAAAACTCCCGTACTTAATAGTACTTAAGACAGACGTTTCAGCTCGCAATGAATTCTGAAAACTCCAGTACTTAATTGTACTTAATACAGACGTTTTAACTCATATTTATTTTCCATTAAGGCAAATGTTTCAGTTGACCGCATGACAGCATGGGCCTTTAGGGATTTTTCTGGAATTGTTATATACTAATATTTCAACAATATTTCAGCACAACTTGTGACTTCTGTCAGTACGGAACTCAAGCAAGCTTGTCTCAGAAACCTTGTGAAGGTGACTACAAGGTTAATTTTCAGTTGTCGAGTGACTCTGCCTTCTACACCGTCGTCCGCTACAAGAGAAGGGATTCATTTCTATCAGACCATCAAAATTCAGAACAGCGGCTACAAAGAAGGTTGCTTTCTTCTTGACATGTTAGTTCGACATTTTGATTCACTGTCAGACATTCTTGATCCATCATGCATGGCTATTTGATATTCCTCTTTATATGTACAAAGAGGAGTGAAGAAGAGAATGCATGGCATATGTGCATGTTTAAGTAAGACATAAATTTATTATATATGGTGTATGTTTCTGGTCAAGTTTATGTACTTTGAAGCAGGTGATTATAGACTTTTTTGGGTCTTTGCATCTTGAATTTTTTTTAGCCAGGGTGGTGCACCGATTTTGTGTGATGAAATTTTACCATTAAAACAATGGATGTATATTGGATCTTGCTTCAGATAGTTATCCTACAGGTTTTCTTGAAACAAATTTGTGACTTGCATAGAAGATTGAATAGTCGCCTCTTTAGGCTCAAATTTAATCATTTCAAACTAAAAATAGATGTAGATGAAGAAAAGTTATAGAAATGCAACCCATAAGGGTGGGACACAAAAGATCTGTCACAATTAACAACAAAAATTATGATACTCAGTACAACTTTCTTGAGATTACACGTGCTTTGCACGTGCACAATTACTAGTGTAAAAAATTAGCGAAATAATCAATTCACCTAGCCGATTGAGAGGTCAAAACATTGGATTGGATTCTCATGACATGGTGACCCGAGATGCTTAATGAGTGAGCACAGTCAACGAGAAATTCTTCCCGATATTTTTTGTGTGTGCTAACGGCTGTACTACTGCCTACAGGTAACATTGTAAGTTTGTAACTTGAATATTTGGACTTCTTTTTATAGGTCTCTTCTTCCTTATGGGACTAGCAATGGACCAGGTAGCATGTGCTAAAATTCCAAAGCTTATATATCGTCCCAGCATCACGTGGTTACAGTTGGTTAATAATCTGGAAAAAAATTGTAACATTCTTGCGTTTGTTTCAACAGAAGCAAAATGTATATGTCAATTTTTTTTTCTATCACATCACGACTCTCATGCTTGCTTTCCTGATACTTTTGATCACTAACCAGAGGATAGTCATATATATATTTCGTTGCTAAGGCTCTTGCAGATTCAAGCCTAATGATTATTACGTGGTAATTTGATTTTGTATACATATGTCATTTGGACATTCACGATTTTTTTACCATACCTTATCTTCATTTTTAAAGGAAAACTGCAAATATGGTTATAATTTTAAGAGAAACTAGATGTATCCGTATCTAGACAATGTTGAGACCATTAATATGGATCGGATGGAGTATATAAGTACTGTCAGTATTTATACTGCAAGAGATGAAGCATGTATGTGTGCATATTAATCTGATGAACTTCAGTTGTGGTAAAGTTGCTTGCTTCAAAAAATACTATTTACATCATTGGTGCTATTTTCTAACAATCAAACTTAGAACGTACCTGTTTGATCTCAAGACCCGCCATTGTGAGACAGTGGCCGACGCCGTCGAACGACTGTATGGGTAGCCTGTCGTGCTGCTCCCATGGAAACAGATGAATCGCTGCTATGTACTATCAAACTTAGCACATACATAGTCTGAAGAAAGACTGACCTGGTAATTCCGGCATTGTGACATGGTGGCCGACGCCATCGAACGACTGTAATCGCCACGCTGCCGTGCCGCTCCCAGCTGACCGCGTCAACTGCATGTTCGTATCGTCAGCTACGGCCTCGTCCATATCGACCTTGTTAGCTTGTTCTAGCTAGCTAGCATGTCTTGATTCTTCAGCATCTGAAACACGTATAGGTACATTATCAATGCATGGATTAGTTCAGATTTTCCAAATTAGTTCCATAGTGAACGGCAGATTAATGTAGATGAGAATAAAGCTGACACCAATGGGACTGAGTACGTATGATTACTATCTATCCGGCTTCGTTGGCGTCGGCCATGCGTTGTGGTGAAGATACGTCTTGGGACGTCCTGCCTTGCCGGACGGCCGCCGGCGACGGGGCTTCGTCGGCGTCGGCCATGCCTTGTGGTGAAGATACGGGTTGGGATGTCCTGCCTTGCGGACGGCTGCCGGCGACCGCATGGACATGTGCGTTGGCGAGACCTCCAGACTTCGAGAGCACCTCAGCAATGGGGATGTGGATGTGGCGGCAGGGATGAGGAATCATGCTATGCCTGACATAACATTGGACGCCCTAAAACGTGAGCTGCTAATAAACTGCACCTTACCTTTTTTTTTAAAGTACATCCCACGATTAGATGCGGACAAATCTCCACCGTTAAACCTTTTTAGATTGAATCTGATAAATCTCCACCATCTATTGTTTGTTGTCTTAATAATATAATAGATTATCTTCCTGTGCGCTTACCCGTCTGTCCATACCCTTAAGCTTCTCACCCCAATTATAATAGATCATATAATCTTGATACACTTGGATTTTACAAGTTGTGGACGATGCATGCCAAATTAAAACTGAGTATAGGTAGTGGATTTGAGATATGACAGTACCAATTTACATGGTTCCTATGTTATCCGGAAAATAGGGATTTGCAATTATTTTTGCACTCTTTATTAAGATTGTTTTACATGAGAAACATTTATATGGGTTCTACCTGAAGCTGGGATTAAGATGCCATATCTATTGGATTCACTTCTGATATCATGTATGACTCTTGCTTTGCATCATATTTGGTTTTTGTAACTCTTGGCCCATGTGAAGTATAATTGAGCATATTAATTTATCAATGGTGTTTGTGTAATTTTCTTAATTTATTACTATTTTATTTCTGTAGGCTGTTAATAATCTTCAAATATACCGTTGGTGCCGACACTTTCTCTAAATTAGTAAAGTTGTATATGCACATGGAACTCACAAATAAGGCAAGTTATCATGTGTTTTGGCTAAACCATATGCATATTGGTAGGATGTACCATTTTATCTAAATTAGTAGATTCATAAGTTCCATATTTGCATAGGTAAATTTGTATATGCATGAGATAATCACAAATCAGGGATGTTAATTATCGTCTGTTTTTGCAAACCTGTAGGTATATTTTCGAGATGCAATACCGGCATCTTTCATATTTTTATAAAAACAAAACTGACTGTACCAATTTACATATGTAAAAGTTTATTCAATCGGCTGCCCTGCACGTTGCATGCATGGACTTCAATTAATCATCCATGCACATAGGCCAGGTCAGACAAGGAGTCACGTCCCTTGCTGCACTAGCGGTCATGAAGACCTTTCCTGTATTCCATATCCTGACGTTTCGTGGATAGCTACTCCCTCTGTTCCAATATATAAGATGTTATAGCTATTCAATATGTTGTCTAGATGCATACTTAAATGAATGTACATACACACTAAAATATGTTGACATACATCTACATATATGTGAATGTAGACAAATGCTAAAACATCTTATATTTAGGAACGGAGAGAGTAGCTATGAAGCAGGCCGTACAATCTCACGATTTAGGTCCCTATTTTTTTATTCATCTTTGCTTTCTCAGGTCATGGTATTGGTAATAACTTGCAAGTAGGCATCAGTGTATTGTTTATAACTTGATTATTACAGGTTTAATGCGACATGCCTAGAGGGGCTAATTTATGTTCCTACGGTTCCTACTATATATATCAGTGTAATTATCGGAAAATAATAAGACTATTTGGTATGTGCATTCGTCATGAATATTTTTTGCCAGTGAAGCAATTAGACAATTTGAATATGTGAAAATAATAGTATCAGTATCTTTAGATCTGTTTGTTATAGTATCATAACCAGAGGCTTTTTTTCTACTTCCATCTGCTAATGCATTTTCATCTTTTGCAGAATTAGTACTTTGTCTACAGTGAGCAGAGCATAAGCAGAACATCATTCTGTACGGGAATTCTGTTGGAGCCTCACATTAGATAATTATTTTGCCTACCATTGATGCTGGACATTGGTTTGATATGCTGATTTCGGAAATATAAAAAGTTCATTTGTGCCATCTGATGTATGCATGTGTTATATATTTATAGTGACGTTCATATGATCAGGCTGAACACAGATATTTCAGTTGAGCTTAATGTTAAAATATTATTTATCAAAAATCATATACAATATGGGTTTTTTCCAAACAACACCTTAGTCATTTAAAAAAAGATAGGCTCGATTTTACAAGGTGCGTCATACTTAAGAATTCGCAATGCGACAAAAGGTACATATTGGCCATCGATCAAAATTTGTGGCCACAGTGTGTACATGGCAGAGAAACAGTAAACCATATAACTGTGAACCAACCAAAGTAGTAACAAGTTCTTCCCCTGTCCGGAACCAAGAAAGCATGACCCTTACTTCAAATAATTTCATCCATAATAAGCATAATTACAATATATCGTGATTTTCAAAGTGCTAAGCTATTATTCTTATGAAATTATGGTGTTTGTACAGATTAAATATTTTCAATTATTGTCATGAAGAACCTTCTCGGTAATCATATTAGGTTCTTGATTTTACTGTGCTCTTCTCTAACGTTATTGTGCTTTTTCAGGCTCATCGTTACATTACATTGTTTGTAAGAGTATCGAGATATGTTTGCATAATCATCCAAAATTGGGCACCTTCATCGACATCATCGCCATTTTGCTGTGAATCAAGAAGTCAAAGTGTGGTTTGCTGAAATTTTGCGTGTGCAATACTTGACGGAATTTCACACATTGCGACCATAATGAAGCTATGAGTAGTGCCATTCTATTTGTGTATTTGTGACCAAATAAGTTTTTGAAATGATTGTTTTACGGAATTACTTTTATCAATTATATGAAACCACTTAATGGAATAGTCGCCGATTACAACAAAATATTTGAAGCCAATTCAACAAACAGTACCATTGTTCTTTTATTCTTGAAATGAATTCTCCGAGGAATCATGTGATGAAGTTTCACTAATCATACCATTTTAGCACTAAACTAGCTCGAAGAAATGACACCCGTGAAGTTGGTTGATATGCATTTTCCTTCTTGACAAATTTTTCAATTATAAGAATAGTAGACATATTAAGATGGTTGCCCGCGCACCTGCGTGGGCCACTTTGCTAGTTATTTTATAAAGAAATAAGTGTATATATGTTGTGACACCCTATATAGAGGTGTTAGTAGTATCTACTAAGTTTTAGGTGGGAACACACTTGTTCTACTCAAACTCGTCTTACAAAACCCTCGGATGAAAACTAAGTTTTATCCGGGTTATGGTTAAAAGTATTTTGTTATGAAAATTGGAGATGGTGATGAAGGATGGAGATTTTATAAAAAGCACATTGTGTCCTAAGTACTTACGTCGACCAACCATACCCTGTGCAACCACATTTACCCCCATATGGGACGGGGCTTAGTCATGTAGTTTGCTCATTTTAGTATGGGATACCTCAACAACAGAGATGACTCCGTTTCATGAGGGGGGCTGGTTCGGTGACCCCCCCTGACCTGGGTCCTCCACCGAAAAAGAGGATAGAAGGTGCCACCAAACATCGCCGGGCAAAACTATGAGTCCTCGCACTTAGGGTTTTCGACGGGAAACCGAACTGGGTGTCGATGGAAAGTGTCATAAGGGCAGGGTCCTATACTAGGATGAGCAAATGAGAGGCTATGGCCGGTTACTCAACTTCGCATACACCTTGTATGGCGGGACGTGGCTGACACGATGAGTTGCCAGATGGATGTGGGGAAAGCGTGATACCTCTGCAGAGTGTAAAACTATTCGAATAGCCGAGTTCTCGGTCATGAACAGTTGGAAGGCCCTACTTTTGACCTATGTGCAAGTTTTCGAATGTTTCTAAAGGAGAATGGAGATGTTTTGGGAGCAACCATACCAAAGGGTCGGTATGGGGTGCGGGAGAAATAACTCGACCATGAAGGGCTATGGTCGACAAGGCGGTGGTTTTGAGGAAGAACATGTTTTGATGTTTTTGAGAAAAACTACTTTCTAAAATGTTTTGTTTTCAACAAAGATATAGAGAAAAACTATTTTCCAAAATGTTTTGTTTCCAACAAAGATATAGAGAAAAACTACTTTCCAAAATGTTTTGTTTTCAACAGAGATATAGGGAAAAACTATCTTCCAAATGTTTTGTTTTCAATAAATATATAGAGATGCTATATCTACAAGAGAAAGACTATTTTCCAAAATACTTTGTTTTCAACAAAGATATAAATCTACTCTTCTCTCTTTTAATTAAAGATATAGAGATATCTTATTTTCAAAAACAAAGTTTCTACAAAAAAAAAAATTAGGAGTGCATGATCTAGTTGGGGGTAGCTTGTGAGTACAATCAAATGTACTCATATTGGTTTCGTCCCTGGCTGTTGTCTTAGCCAGATCTCGAGGAGAAATATGAAGAGGAGGTTCTGGAAGATGAGAAGTTCGACGACGTCTTTGCGAACTAGGGCGCTTCCCAGTCAGCTGCCTGTAAGGTTATGGCAAATGACTTGAGCTCCACGTTGTTTGATGATTCCGCTGCAAGTACCTGTTGAAGCTTATGACTTCAATCAAGTAAGTTTATTTATTCGGTATTTATGGATGTTCTTTTGATACCAGTTTGATTGTGCTCAGTGACACACTGATCATGGGATCGCTGATGTTGTAGGCACAAGGGAATTTCGGACAGCTAGTCCGGGGTCCCCACAGACTTGGTATCAGAGCCATCCTGACTGTAGGAGACCTTAGTTAGCATGGACGTTAGTCAGGAAGGGAAATATTTTGTTAAAAATCTATTACTACCAAAAATATATTTTTATCTAGGAAAGTCCAAAAATGACTTCCATTCTTCTCACCTACTCAAATATTTCAAGGTCTTACCCCTCTATTTTAAGATTTTACAAGGATTTTTCTATTATCTCTTCCTGTTCAAACCCAAGTGTATACATGACGATGAACCCAAGTGAGACCTACTTAGCTAGAACCCAGAAGAAGAAGTTCCGGCTCAAGACCTCAACTACAATACTCCAGTTGCTATCTCGACAATCTCAAGTATTCCAGTTGGAGCCTAAGGTGATGAAATGAAGACTTCAGCAACCATGCCTAACCAAGACCCATAGGAAAAACATATGATAGGAACCTTGGATGTACTACCCCAACTAACACGAGTATTAGGCGTCCGTTGGTACTAAACGTACCTTGTGTGCTCTTTGCTTGTGTGTACTCTGCATGTGTGTTGTTTTCATGTGTGTTTCACAATCACGCCTTGTCGGCAGCACAAAGTAACCTCATAGTGTTGTTTTTAAAATCCTTTTGTTTTCTAACAAAAACCTTTTTGGTCTCTTGGCCATAGCTGCGCCTTCCTGCCGATATAAACCCGTCTATCAATCGTGCTCGCATAAACCCTTTAGGTCCTCCACCTAAGCTTAATGCTTTGACTTTTACTAGTTAGCAACACTCAATGAGATCTCATGTCAACAATGCCTCTATCGAGCTTTGGAGGATCATTCAAGTGGGATACAAGGCCGTGGATCCTAAAAACTTAACAAGAAGAGAGGTGGCTGATGCTCAACTCAATGCCACCACTCTACACATGCTTGAACTTGCTGTTGGAGAAAAGGATCTTCATCACATTCAACATCTCACCACCGCCAAAGAAGTTTGGGATTGTCTCTCCGAGGTGTTTCTTGGAAATGATAGTATGAAGAGGAATAGATTTGATGCCTTGTATAATGATGTTGAAGGCTTCTACATCCTTGATGGTGAAAATCATGAAGAGATGTATGGAAGACTCAAGATTATTGCCTAAGCCTTTTATAGTGTTGGGGCAAAGTATGTGGATGATGCTTGGATCAAGAGGAAGTATGTGAATGCTCTCATGTCCTTCGAGACCGTTGACTTGAAGGCTCTACAAGAAAGACACAACTACCTTCAAATGACATCTAATGAAGTTATGCAAGAAATGCAAGCCTTCAAGGTTGCCACCAAGAATGCACAAGACAATCGTGCAAGGGCCATGGGAATGAAACAAGGTTCTTCACTTGCTTTGAAGGCCAAAGTGGTGTGCCTAGATGAAAGTGTGGAAGTTGAGTAATGCCCAAGCAACATCCTCCCCGATGATCTCCAACAAGCCTACCATGATCACTTGGCTCTTGCTTCAAGAGCATTTTGGCGTGACCCGGCCAAGGCAAAGGCTCAAGTTGATCTAAGGAACAATCCAAGTGGAAAGAAGGAGTTTGCAACCAAAACAAGGACATGCTTCGATTGTCATGACAAGTATCACTTTATCAAAGAATGTCCCTATGAGAATAGTGAAGAACATGGTGGAAGGCTTCTCCCAAGGATCAAGTAAAGACCGTTTAAAGGAAGCCATTTGTCAAGAAGAAGCCATTCTTCAAGAAAGCACCAAGAATTGTGTTGGTGACTCAAGAGGAGTATCCTTCTGATGATTCCGAAGAAGAAGAAACCACTCGTGAGGTGGCCGCATTGGCCATTGCCTCAACTTCACCACCTTCTCTCTTTGAATCCCCCAATGAGAACATCTCGATCAACACCGCCGTTGCTTCATGGCCAAAGCTACCGATGTATCACCTTCTACTCCCAAGACTATGCATGAAATGGATGATATCTCTAGTCTTGAGATTAAGAAAGAACTTGTTGCTTTCGATACTTTTGTGGCTAACTTGCAAGGTGAAGCTAAGAAACATGTTGAGTCTCTCATGAGACAACTTGGTGCGGCCGAGACCTCCTTGAGGTCAAGGGTAAAATTGAGAGAGAGGACTCTCTCACCATAGCATACTTAAATGCTTCTCTTGAAGAAGAGAGTGAATATAGAACTTCTCTTGAGCAAAGACTTGAGTCCCTTGATGATAAAAATGATGAAATAATTGCTAAAATCATTAAGGATAGAGACCATGTTTTTGCTAAATATAAAGTGATTAAAAAGGAGAAAGCCGAATTTGTGGTTGCTAATGCTAGACTTCTTGAGGATATGAGAAGCTTGACAAGGCTCACAAGGCCTTGGAAAGGACTCACTCTCTTCTAGTCAAGTCTCATGAGCAACTACAAACTCAACTTTCTAAATCTAACTCACCTAGCACCTCTACTCCCTCTTGTGATCATGCAAATGTTATTGAGGAAAATGCTAGGTTGAAGGTTGAGCTTGCCAAGGCCACTAGTGCCAAGACCTCTATTCCCAAAGGTAAAGAAAAGGTTGTTGCTCATGTGTTGAGCAAAAGCAACACAAAGGGAAGGAGGGTCTTGGTTATGTAGCCAAGGCAAAGAAGAAGAAAGCAAAACAAGGAGAACAAGGCCAAGCCCGCACAAGCCAAGACTCCCATTGCGAGTGGTAATGCCACTAGGGGCAAGACCACTCGTAGTGACTTTGCGGAATGCTAACCCTCACTATATTTTATATGTTGATTATTATGGGATGTTTATGCAAAATTGTTGGTCCTTATGATGGATATGTTGCTCATGCTATTTGGGTCCCAAAGACCCTTGTTGCTAACCAAAGAGGACCCATTGCAAGATGGGTACCTAAAATCAAGCAATGATTTCTTGTAGGACTATGCTTCCGGTGGGTCTAAATGGGTGGTTGATAGTGGATGCACTAGTCATATGACCGGAAGCAAGGAGATCATGACGGAGTTGGGACCAAATATAAATCACTCAACCGTCTCCTATGGTGATAAATCAAAAGCTGAGGTAAAGGGCCTCGGCAAGGTGGTAGTTGCAAAGGATATCACCCTTGTAAATGTCATGCTTGTCGAGTCCCTCGGTTACAATCTTATGTCGTTCGTGCACTTAATAAGATGAACTTTGATGTCCATTTTACTATTGATATGGTGGTACTCTTGAGGAGCAAGACTCTAAAGGTCATGTTCGTTGGGTATGTTGAAAATGAGTTGTTTGTGGTGGACTTTTCGGGGTCAACCAACACTCAAGCAATATGCCTATTCGGAAAGGCCGACGTGGGGTGGTTGTGGCATCGCTGCTTGTCAACATGAGAACTTTGCAAAGTCTTCACAAGGGTGGCCACATTCTTGGACTAAAAGAGAATGTTTCTTTTTCTAGAGATCGTCTTTGTAGGGCTTGTGTTGAAGGAAAGATGCATGATTCTCTCCATCAAGCAAGACCATCATTTCATCAAAGAGGATATTGGAACTTCTTCATGTTGATCTCTTTGGTGCCGTCCTCAACCAAGTCTTGGTGGGAAGAAGTATTGTTTGGTGATTGTTGATGACTATTCAAGATTTACTTGGGTTTATTTCTTCAAGTCGAAGGATGAGACTCAACAAGCCGTCATCGACTTCTCCAATGAAGTTCAACGTCAACACAATGTTCCCATATTGGCCATTAGAAGTGACAATGGCTCCGAGTTCAAGAACTACACCTAAATGAGTTTCTTAGTGAAGAGGGAATTTGTCATCAATATTCCGCTGCGTATACTCCTCAACAAAATGGTGTAGAGGAAGAACCAGACTCTCATGGATATGGCAAAGTCTATGTTGGCGGAGTTTAAATCTCCGCTCTACTTGTGGGCTAAGGCCATCTCCATGGCGTGTCATTCATCAAACCGGCTCTTCTTCCACGTTGGACGAAAAGAAACTCCATATGAAATGCTTACCGACAACAAGCCCAATATTTCCTACTACCGAGTGTTTGGTTGTAAGTGTGTCTATAAGATCAAAGGTGTTCGTTTATCTAAGTTTGAATCTAAACCTTTAGAGGGTATTTTTGTTGGTTACGGTGCCAAATCTCACACTTATAGAATCTATGATAAATCCTTCGGGAGAGTTGTGAAATCTTGTAGTGTGAAGTTCGATGAGAATGATGGCTCTCAAGTGGTGCAATTTCATGTTTGTGATGTAGATAATGAGGAACATCAAGATGCAATAAGGAGAATGGGCGGTTGTTTCTATCGCCCCATTGAGATCCATCATGAGCCTCCTCAAGCAAGTCCAAGCTCCACTCAAGTGGAGACATCATCATCACAAGTTGAACCGGCGCCTACCATGGAAGCAAATGATGCACCAACCCAAGAACAAGTTCAAGACCCTCTACATGTTGATCAAGAACTGCCTCCCAGGTCCCGACCGGAATTTCCGGACAGCCAGACCGGAATTTCCGGTGCCCAGGCCGGAACTTCCGGCCCCTCAGCTCCTGCAACCTCTCCTCTGGGTAATGCAGCTGCATATCATGACCAAGGTCAACCATCATCTTCTGCTGATGAACTGTGCACAATGAAGACCAAGGTCATCAAGCCGGTCAAGACAGGGACTCAAATGATCAAGATGATCAAGTGATACCTCCAAGATCCAATAGAGATATAGAATCCCGTCGTAAAGCAAGAGTTGCAAGAGATTTGGAAATAAAGAGTCATAAGCTAGAAGCAATTATTGGTGACCTAAATAGCAAGGTTACCACAAGGGGTCAATCGGCAAGCTTTAGTGAGCATCAAGCACATATCTCCATGGTGGAACCAAATAAAGTATTTCAAGCACTTGAAGATCCAAATTGGTTGAATGCCATGCATGAAGAGCTCAACAACTTCAAGCGCAAAAAGTGTGGAACTTAATTGAGAAGCCAAAGGAGTGCCGCAATGTTATAGGCACAAAGTGAATTTTCAAGAACAAGTAAGATGAACATGGACTGGTTGTGAGGAACAAGGCAAGATTGGTTGCACAAGGGTACTCTCAAGTTGAAGGCATTGATTTTGGAGAGACTTTTGCACCCGTGGCTCGCCTTGCGTCCATTCGTGATAGGGCAAAGGTGTCCGATCTTTCGATGAGATGAAGATATGTCGATTCTGGTGGAGGTCGACCTTGGCGATACGACTACTACGCACACGTACGCAGCGCCAATGCAATCGCTAAACCAATCTCCCGAGGTTACCAATCCTGCAGAAGCACGATCAGCCTGACCAATAGGTCTAGTTCTACCTGCGATCGAGGAGCAAGTAAGAATCAATAATGCAATCAAGAATTGTGGATATAAGATGAACTTTATTGAAAAGGTGGGATTCCGTAGCGGTCTTATAATCTGGTCATTGGACACAAATCAAGATCACGAAGATGCAACGAAACGCTAGGCAGTATTTTAGCTAAACAAAATCCGCATTTAACCCTAGACGGGAGCTATCTATTTATTGGCGGGCCGGGCGCGTGCGCGTACACGATCAAAAGTCCTCGTGTGTAGGTGGGCTGACTAGTAACATGGACTCCAGCATGGACGTGGCCGAACAGGCCTTCAGGTTGCTTCGATGTGGCCTTGTACGCGTTGTAGCAGACAGCATATGCATGGATCGATCATCATCCTGGGCCTTGCTCGTACGTGAGTGTGCTAATTGGCAGCGGAAAGAAACAACAAAGGGGATGACGGTGGATGTGGATGCAGCGTGAAAGAAACGTGACTAGAACTCGAAACTCTAAAAATCTAGACTAGAACCAGCAACTCGACACACGATGCAACGAAAATTCAACAAAACAAAAACCAAGCGATTAGGCGAAAAGGCTAAGACTGTCTTTGGACAAAGATGAACGAATCTAAATATTTTTGTATGGCTTTTTCTGGACTATAGGTATGAAAACAATCTAAACTAGGGATAAATTTTCTCACCGAGCAACCTGAAATCTGATACCACTTGATAGGGCAGAGGTGTCCGATCTTTCGATGAGATGAAGATACGTCGATTCTGGTGGAGGTCGACTTTGGCGATCCGACTACTACGCACACGTACGCGGTGCCAATGCAATCGTTAAACCAATCCCGAGGTTACCAATCCTGCAGAAGCACGATCAGCCTGACCAATAGGATTAGTTCTACTTGCGATCGAGGAGCAAGTAAGAACAAATAATGCAATCAAGAATTGCGGATATAAGATGAACTTTATTGAAAAGGTGGGATTCCGTAGCGGTCTTATAATCTGGTCATTGGACACAAATCAAGATCACGAAGATGCAACGAAACGCTAGGCAGTATTTTAGCTAAACAAAATCCGCATTTAACCCTAGACGGAGCTATCTATTTATTGGCGGGCCGGGCGCGTGCGCGTACACGATCAAAAGTCCTCGTGTGTTGGTGGGCTGACTAGTAACATGGACTCCAGCATGGACGTGGCCGAACAGGCCTTCAGGTTTGCTTCGATGTGGCCTTGTACGCGTTGTAGCAGACAGCATATGCATGGATCGATCATCATCCTGGGCCTTGCTCGTACGTGAGTGTGCACCATGCACATGGGGTCCACCTCTTTGACGCATGCAATTTACCTTGGTGATAAGCATAGCCCAATTTTCCATCACGTGCATGCATTGACCGATCACCAAGAGCTTCTCGTTGTCCTTCATTTTTATCCGTGGCTTGTAGCGTTCCTTCATAATTCTACATATAACAAAAGCAGGTGTTGTATCTTTATCTTTATTAGTAAAATAAAATACCAGATTATTAGTATTAGAAATCACCTGAAAAATGTGTTTGTCAATAATAATTTTGGTCGTATCCGAAATAATCATGTCCTCGTCATCCTCCCTTTCTTGAAAATTAAGCCGTCCTCGGCGCTGTTTCTTGTGAAACAGGTATAACAAAAGAGACAAGGTGTACGCATGATATACGTATATGTCATCCATTTTTATTTCTCTCAGTTGTTGTACATATGACGAATTTATATGGGGGTAATTTTCATGTCTTGTGAAATATAAATCCAAAGAATTATCACAAGACATAAACCACATTAAACTATTGCAACTTGGTTTGCATATATAAGTGAAGCATTTATTCATAACATGTATATTGCAATGCTCATCATTAAACCATCCCAACATTGGTAAACACAAATTTGAGGTATAATTTATTTTGACCACAACTAGTTTAGATAAGTAATCATGCAACAAGCTATTTGGTGTAAAATCAATACCAAAGTTGGAGGTCATATCAAAATGAGGGAACATATGCAACAATTTATTTTCTTTGAAAACATCATGATCATCACACATGATACAAATTCTATGCACCCAAAATTCATTATTAATATCATAATCACCAATGACCTGAAAGATAAATCTGGGGCATAAGCACTTTTCAACGTACTAAAGCTTGTGATTTCAGAAATTTTATTCCTAGCATGTGACAAAGATATAGGTGGATCCATTGGAACAGAAAACAAAGTATTATCATGAGAAATTCTAGCTAATACTTCAGCATTCCTAATCAATTTTATATGATCCAAATCATATTTATGTGACAATTCACAAGGTTCATTTTCATCAGCAATTATTTCAAAAGGTGCACTCATATCGATAGAAGAATTAAAATCAGCCATATGTGCACTCAAAACAGTAGGCATCTCAGGTTTTTTATCACACTGTGAGGTTAAATCAGTGACATAATCCTCTGGGACAAACGGTGTGACCAAATCGGGCAATGCAACACATGATGTATTTAATTCCACGACACATATATCAATCTCTTGTGAAGGGACAACCACAATACCTTTATTATTACCTTGTAGATGCGGCTCAGATGATGTAGGTGTAACCTTTTTCGACAGTAAGGATGGTGATGTTGTCACATGCTTGTTTGTCTCATTGACACGCTTGTTTGTCTCATGTATAAGTCTTTTTAATTTTTGTTCAGCTTTACAAGCAAGACGAAACAAACGATCCATAGGATAACACTTTTCATGAATTAGTAGCTCTTGAATATCATGGTTTAAACCTTCCCAAAATCTATTCATGAAATCTTCTTCACTTTCTTCTAAAAAAGAATGTAACAAAGTAGTTTCTAAATCATCATAATATTCTTTTACTGTGTTACTACCTTGTTTTAAATTTTGCAATTGCTTAACCATGTCACGAGTATAGTATGATGGAACAAAGCGATGCCGCATAGCAAGTTTTAGATCATGCCAAGCAGTAGGTATATAATCAGGATATAAGCGACAATATTCATTCCACCAAACAGAAGCAAAATCAGTGAAAGTACTAATTGCAGCTTTTACTTTCTTATTCTGAGAAAAATCATGGGAAACAAATATATCATTTATCTCAATTTCCCATTCAATATATAATTCAGGTTTATAACGTCCTGCAAATGGCGGCATAGAAATAATAGCCTGATCATGCGCATTTTTGTGTGTGTTTACCTCTCGCGGTGGTTGTTGTGTTGTTGTAGGTGGTGGCAAATCTCCAACTATAGTCGACGCCCAGGAAGTTCTAACTCCGGAACCTGCCATGATTAGTAGAAAACAAGAAACAAATCACAAGTATATGTTCCTATCAATCTACTAGAATATGGTGGCAAATCGCATAATCCGTCAAGCAAAATATAAAGCTCTTACAAGTTCCTTACCATGCAGGAGGGCGTCACGGCAACCACAAGGATCAGCACTCCGAAGATTGGACAAAGCGATTGCCAGGTGATGTCACAATGCACGAAGTAGAAATATGTGTAGCTGTAGGTAGGCTTTATATATGTGGAGAAAAATACCACAACCACGTTAGTTAATGTAATGATGAAAGTCCGTTCAAAGTTTGTCAAGTGCTGGTCCTAAACTAAACCGTACTAGAGACGCGAGTCTATGACACAGATAAAATCGCGCGATTGGAAAGACGACTAGCGACTGTGGGTGTCTGAGAATATCTGGATAACAAGAAAAGCGTCGCGGTGAAGAGAAACACCAACGAGGATCAAACTCAAATGCCCAGCAAGCAGCGTGGATGGAATTGAGGTGCAAAACGTGATAATACTGCAAACTCACGGTCCAGCAAACAGATAAATGTAACGTGCACCGGTGGTTCTCTACTTCTAGTTGGGTCGGACTCCAAGGCAGACTGAACGAATCTTTATATTGCAACCAGAGACAAACGATCGGACCTCCCTTTTCTTCTCTTTTTTTTTTTTAATGTTTGCCCGATTGGAAGTCTCGTATAAAACTGGCACAGCCTGGCCGATGGAAAGGAACTTTTTTTTCTTTCTGTTCAAATCCAATCTCCAAACACAAGGATATGTTAAATCTCTAACAGAATCACAAACGGATCTCTTTCCTTTACACGTGGAAAAACCGAAACTGATATTTTTTTTTAACAAAATCACACTTTCCAACAAATGACAAGATACAAAGAAGAAGCAATGAATCAGGTCTTCCTTTTCGAAACTAGGAACGGAGCAAGTAACAAGTTCCAAGAAATCTGATATTTACTCTTCTTTTTTTTAAACGAAACCAAACCTGAAACAAAATCTTCGATCAGTTCCAAAAACAGCGATCAGTTTGTCCCTTTTACTTTTCCTTCTTTTGCCGATCAAAACTTGCCGACGAATCTCCTCACGTGAAATAGGATGATGCGGCCGACAAATATGGTAGGTATTTTTTTTCTATTATGAACTTGACTTTCCAAGAACAGAGCTATCGATCTGATTCCTTCGACTCGAAACAACAAAACAATCTGCACCTCTGTATCTGAACCAAACACTGTACCAAGGAAGAGATCAAACTGAATACGGCGATTAAAACCAGATGGTGGCATGTGACGATGTTTGACAAGATAGGCGATGTGGAACAAAGCGGAAACAAGGCGAGGCGGCGAGCGGAAAGTGGCAGTGCCGACGCGACGAAACGAAATATGTGGTTTTTTTTTTTTTTTTTTGAACAGGGGATCGGCCCAAAAGGGCCGAGAAGCTTCATATTAATCAACACCGGAACAGTTTACAGATAAGGTCTCAAGAAAATTGAAAATTACACCCATGACCCTACAATTTGCACAAAGGACCCTAAAAAGAAATTTGGGAATGCAATTGGATCCAGCTCCTTCTCCGGTGCGATTCATCCAAAGCTCGGGGCAGCCACCATCCTCGTCGCCGGGGAACATGCCACTTGGGGCGAGGGGGCGGGAGCACACTGCACCGAAGCTAGAGGGCCTCCGAAATGGCATAGGAGCCAGGAGGTTGAAGAAGTCCTTGATACGCCGGCCGGAAAGCCGTAGCCGACGCTGAAGGTGGGAGGGGTCGCCTTTCGACCATGAAGAACGGCGACGGCATAACGCCGCCGTGAGGAAGCTCCCAAGAGAAGCAGCGCTTCTCCCCTGGTGCAAACCCAGCAGTGACCAAGCATGAACTGGATGAACTCCTTTTTCCTCGTCACCAAGACGAGCTACAAGGAATCCTCTCAAATCCACACCACCACCACTGTGCCTGCAATTAACGAACCTTTTTATTGCAGAGGTCGCCGAGATGAAGATGCAGATCGTCTCCTCCATCCTCTGGAGCTTGGCAGCCTGCCTCTTCTCCTCCGCCATGCAGCAGGAGCGGTTCCAGATCTCCTGCAACACGAACCTCACCAGCAGAAGCTGCTCCTCCGATCTTGAGGAAGAATCGCAGCATCTCCTCCCCTCCTCGCCGCCACGGCCGGCCAGAGGAGGATTGCAACGTTCCATCTCTTGATCTGCAGAGCAGGTGGTACGGCGAGCGATTTTATTGAATCGGCTCTGCCCTCCCTCGATCCTGCAAGGAATCCACCGCGAATCGATCTTGCAGAAGCAAGGAGAGCTGGATCCGGCGTCGCCGCGAGTCACCGTTGTCCAGCCGAAGAGGGGGATAGACGCCATATAGGCAAACACTAGCACAAAGGCCAAAAGTAATCTACAGCTACTATATACAGGCCAGGCAACGCATCCGCGTCCACGCCGAGCGGCAGCGCCGTCGGAGAGGAGCGTGGAGCGCACCGGCGAAGAGGAGGAGAAGTTGGAGATGACTCTCAAAACAGAGAGAGCGGAGGAGAGGAAAAGAAGTTCGGCGACTCTACCAAATATGTGGTATGGCGATGCAACGGAAAAGGGTGATGACAGCGGAGGCTGAAGAAATAATTGGCAGCGGAAAGAAACAACAAAGGGGATGACGGTGGATGTGGATGCAGCGTGAAAGAAACGTGACTAGAACTCGAAACTCTAAAAATCTAGACTAGAATCAGCAACTCGACACACGATGCAACGAAAATTCAACAAAACAAAAACCAAGCGATTAGGCGAAAAGGCTAAGACTGTCTTTGGGACAAAGATGAACGAATCTAAATATTTTTGTATGGCTTTTTCTGGACTATAGGTATGAAAACAATCTAAACTAGGGATAAATTTTCTCACCGAGCAACCTGAAATCTGATACCACTTGATAGGGCAGAGGTGTCCGATCTTTCGATGAGATGAAGATACGTCGATTCTGGTGGAGGTCGACTTTGGCGATCCGACTACTACGCACACGTACGCGGTGCCAATGCAATCGTTAAACCAATCCCGAGGTTACCAATCCTGCAGAAGCACGATCAGCCTGACCAATAGGATTAGTTCTACTTGCGATCGAGGAGCAAGTAAGAACAAATAATGCAATCAAGAATTGCGGATATAAGATGAACTTTATTGAAAAAGTGGGATTCCGTAGCGGTCTTATAATCTGGTCATTGGACACAAATCAAGATCACGAAGATGCAACGAAACGCTAGGCAGTATTTTAGCTAAACAAAATCCGCATTTAACCCTAGACGGGAGCTATCTATTTATTGGCGGGCCGGGCGCGTGCGCGTACACGATCAAAAGTCCTCGTGTGTAGGTGGGCTGACTAGTAACATGGACTCCAGCATGGACGTGGCCGAACAGGCCTTCAGGTTGCTTCGATGTGGCCTTGTACGCGTTGTAGCAGACAGCATATGCATGGATCGATCATCATCCTGGGCCTTGCTCGTACGTGAGTGTGCTAATTGGCAGCGGAAAGAAACAACAAAGGGGATGACGGTGGATGTGGATGCAGCGTGAAAGAAACGTGACTAGAACTCGAAACTCTAAAAATCTAGACTAGAACCAGCAACTCGACACACAATGCAACGAAAATTCAACAAAACAAAAACCAAGCGATTAGGCGAAAAGGCTAAGACTGTCTTTGGACAAAGATGAACGAATCTAAATATTTTTGTATGGCTTTTTCTGGACTATAGGTATGAAAACAATCTAAACTAGGGATAAATTTTCTCACCTAGCAACCTGAAATCTGATACCACTTGATAGGGCAGAGGTGTCCGATCTTTCGATGAGATGAAGATACGTCGATTCTGATGGAGGTCGACTTTGGCGATCCGACTACTACGCACACGTACGCGGTGCCAATGCAATCGTTAAACCAATCCCGAGGTTACCAATCCTGCAGAAGCACGATCAGCCTGACCAATAGGATTAGTTCTACTTGCGATCGAGGAGCAAGTAAGAACAAATAATGCAATCAAGAATTGCGGATATAAGATGAACTTTATTGAAAATGTGGGATTCCGTAGCGGTCTTATAATCTGGTCATTGGACACAAATCAAGATCACGAAGATGCAACGAAACGCTAGGCAGTATTTTAGCTAAACAAAATCCGCATTTAACCCTAGACGGGAGCTATCTATTTATTGGCGGGCCGGGCGCGTGCGCGTACACGATCAAAAGTCCTCGTGTGTTGGTGGGCTGACTAGTAACATGGACTCCAGCATGGACGTGGCCGAACAGGCCTTCAGGTTGCTTCGATGTGGCCTTGTACGCGTTGTAGCAGACAGCATATGCATGGATCGATCATCATCCTGGGCCTTGCTCGTACGTGAGTGTGCACCATGCACATGGGGTCCACCTCTTTGACGCATGCAATTTACCTTGGTGATAAGCATAGCCCAATTTTCCATCACGTGCATGCATTGACCGATCACCAAGAGCTTCTCGTTGTCCTTCATTTTTATCCGTGGCTTGTAGCGTTCCTTCATAATTCTACATATAACAAAAGCAGGTGTTGTATCTTTATCTTTACTAGGAAACATGCCCGTGCGTTGCAACGGGAGTGAAAAACTACTTTTTGTCAGAAAAATGTTGGCGCAACCCAAATTTTACCCCAAATTCGATCGACCCGTGTAGAATTGTTTTTCTATCCAGATAACCATCAAGTTGACACAGCAGTAAAATAGCTCGATGGTACATATCTCTACAAAAAGTTAGATATAGGAAATAAAAAAACCATTACTCAAATGTCCTTTACATCTTGTTCAGTTGATGAAGGAGGTGCAGTTTTATTTTGGAAAGATGACGAATGATCAAATCATGCAAGACTACCTTCCCACGTCTATTTCTGTTCAAAAAATTACCCATCTCCCGAAGCATTTCAGGAACTAAATCAAAATTCAGTTAGTGTCCTATGGATTAGTTCCTACTGAAAATTGAATATACCCATGACAGATGGAGCATTTTTGGGTGACTGGTTTACATATTTAGGCAATATTATAAATTCTGCTTTTCTATGTATCTGGAAGTCGAAGCTTTGGCCTAGACTGGAATTGTTTGCATGGTTGCTAATATCTGACGGATTAAACAATTGAAACAAGCTAAAGAGTCTTCGTTGCGCTGTACGTGCGTACATACGTGTACGATACAGGCAAAGACAGGAAGCGCCCGTGCTTGTCCAGTTGTCCTTGGCTTGTCTGCTTCAGGGCCTCGGGTCAGGGGTACAGTTTGCCGTTCTCGCCCACCCCCGCAGCGATCTCCGAGCCTCCTTCCCTAAGCGGCCGCTGGCAAGGGCCCGTGATGAAGCGTTCCGCCGATCGGGGCTGCCCCGCCCTCGCAAATTATCCCCTTGATCGACGAGTACATGGACTCAGTAGAGCTCTCAACCATCTCAATGAGCGCAGCGTCGTGCGCGGACCTTCGCTGGCTCGTTGCCACCTCGACGATCTGTAGTCCGTCAAGGCGTCATCCTGTTGCTGCCTCCGCGCGGTGGGAACGGTGCCCACGCCCAGTCCATCGACATCTGACTGCCCAGCGGCCACATCCGCACAGGTCTCCGGTCGATCGTCGGCGGCGAATTGAAGTTGCCAGTCTTGGACAACGCATGGTAAGGTGGTTGTGTCATCGACTGACCGCCAAGGCGGGCGTATTCTCCGGCAGCGCCGGCGGGGAGCATGGCAAATGCGTCACCATCGACGGCATCGGCGTTGAACGAATGCGTGACCGTCGTCTGCGTGAGCATTGGCCTTCCACTCCTTGCTGCGGAAACACGAGCGGATGTGAAGAGTGTCTTTCTTAATGGTCATTCAAAAGAATTGGTATATGTTAAGCAACCATCGGGATTTGAGGACCCAAAACTTTCCTAACCACGTCTACAAGCTCGATAAGCCGCTCTATGGACTTAAGCAAGCACCACGTGCGTGGTATGAGCACCTTAGAGAGTTGTTTTTAGACCGTGGGTTTGAAGTGGGGAAAATCGATCCCACTCTCTTTACCAAGAGGGTCAAAGGGGAGTTTTTCATATGCCAAGTATATGTGGATGATATTATCTTTGGCTCTTCTAACAAAGCTTTTAATGATGAATTTTCAAACCTTATGACTGACAGGTTTGAGATGTCCATGATGGAAGAGTTGAAGTTCTTTCTTGGTTTTGAGATCAAGCAATTGCATGAAGAGACTTTCATCTCTCAAGCCAAATATACCCAAGACATGCTCAAGAGATTTGAGATGCAAGATGCCAAGGTGAAGCGCTTTCCTATGGACACCAAATGCCACCTTGAACTTAACCCCAAGGGTAAAGATGTTGATCAAAAGGTATACCGCTCCATGATTGGTTCTTTGCTTTATCTTTGTGCATCTAGACCCGATATTGTGTTGAGTGTAGGGGTGTGTGCAAGGTATCAAGAGTCTCCTAAAGAAAGCCACATGATGGCGGTCAAGAGAATCTTCGATATTTGGTTTATACCCCAATGTTTGGTTTGTGGTATCCAAAGGGCTCCAATTTCTCTCTTGCCGGATACACGGACTCGGATTGGGCTGGTGATCATGATGATAGGAAATCGACTTCCGGAGCATGCCAATTCCTTGGTAGGTCCTTGGTGAGTTGGTCTTCTATGAAGCAAAATTGTATATCTCTTTCCACCGCCGAAGCCGAGTATGTGGCAACCGCTAGTGCATGCACTCAATCGATATGGATGAGGCAAACTTTAAACGAATATGGTGTCCATTGTGACAAAGTGCCTCTTTTGTGTGACAATGAAAGTGCTACCAAGATTGCTCACAACCCGGTGCAACATTCAAGAACGAAAACATATTGAGATTTGTCATCATTTCATTCGAGATCATGCATGTTGCCCGTGGCGATATTGAGCTTGGCTATATTCCACCAAAGACCAACTTGCAGATATTTTCACGAAGCACTTGACGAATCAAAATTCACTTATTTGAGGAATGAGCTAAATATCGTGGATTCAAGGAGCTTGACTTGACTATCTTGCATACACACCTATATTTTGAGTATCTATTTGGTTTAGGTGTAGCCATGGACATAGGGGGAGTACGGTACTAACACATTGGACTATCCCTCTCCCCATTATGCCGACATTAAGAACTCATTTGCTTCTCTATATTCGTTTCTATGAATGTGAGCTTAAATGACGAGTAGTGGTAGTGAACCCAAAATATATCTTCGCGGTGTCATGCCACATACACTCATACATGGTGGCTTCGGTCACTGCCGTCCTCTTTATGAGGAGTTGAGCTTATTTGGTGTTATTTGGTTTTTTAGACCTTGTTCGAATTTTGGGGAGAGTGCTCTTCATTGGCCTTTTGGTTTGGTTCTTGCAATATGAGCTTACTCTCCTCCTCCTCCAGTTACTTGTTATCACCTAGACATTACTCATCTCAAAAACCCTGCTATTCCAACACTCATGTCCTTGTTCAAAAATTTCTGGAGATCTTTGGTGGTGGTAGGCCGGAATTTCCGGGCCCTCAGGCCGGAAATTCTCGGTGCCCAAAAATTTCTAGCCAAAATTTTGGCTAAGTCCCGAATCACCTTCTCTTCTGAAGGTGGTCTGGGGCTGGCCGGAAATTGTGCCGGAAATTTCTGGGGCACCGGATATTTCTGGTCCAAGGACCGGATATTTCCGGACTAAGTCTTTCAGGAGCATATTAGGCGGACACGGGGTCAACTCGGTCTTCCGCGACCAGTTGCTCCATCCCCGCGCCGTCCCCTTTCTCTCTCCTGCCCGGGAGCTTCTCCATCGCCGCCGGCCTCCCCGAGGCCCTCTGGACTCAGATCTTTCCGGTTCCGTGCCGGATCTGCATCCCCACGCCTAGGGATCCATCTCCACCAAACAGTTTTCGCCATGGACTCCGGTAACCACCTCTATTTTCAAATCTAGGATGAATTTCGTTTTCGTTTAACCTAGTGATTTTAGAGGCTTTTACCATGATTCCTTTGGCTAAAACTACTTGTCTAGGCTTGTCCTACTTGCATCTAGCGACGATTTGAATTTTGTTTGAAAATCTTTGAATTAGAGGGAAGTTTCCATCACTGCCTTGTGCAGTCCGAAAATTTCCGGTCCAGACCGGAAGTTCCGCTCCCCAGTCCGGAATTTCCGCCCCGGTGACCGGAATTTCCGCTCCAGTTCAAACCTTTTCAACATACTTCATCTTACGCTAGCTTTTCTTTGCACCCGGAGATGAGTGCTTACCCCCTGCTTCCTACTACTCTATTCATTCTCTGCAGGTCGCAAAATTCGTAAGAAAGCATTGGCAGTCCGTGGGTCTCCTCCTCCTAGTGATGATAGTCAGGACTCTGGCAGCAGTCTCCCAGCACCTACAAAGAAGTCCAAGCACTCCAAGGGCAAGGAAGTTGAAAAGTCTGTGAATGATCCGAGCAAGTCAGAATTTCGTGCCTGGCGATCCGCATTCACTTATGCGGTGCCAAGAGAGGAAGACATTGACACCTGTTTCTAGACCTCTCAGATGGAGAAGCTACACAGAGATCTTTACTTGCAGCTGTCTGATATCAAGAAGGTTTGCCCCCACAAGGCAATCAACTTTTCACAGCTTGAGGCCAAGGCAGATTATTTTGGAGGAGCAGTCCAGGTGGTTGATGCCTTGGGTCTGAGGCACTTGATGGAGTCCACGTGCAACTACAACGTTCCCCTGATTCACCATTCTATGCCATGGTGGTGTTTGATTCTTCTCCTGATCGTGGTATGACTTGGATGTCTGGACATCACCGTCTTGAGGCCACGTTCCATGATTTTGCTGAGCTTCTGGCTATCCATTTGAGGGCAACCTCAATCCTCAGGGGGAGCGCATGCATGTTGAAGGCGTTGCCTACAACAAGAATGATATGGCTGAGTTATATGCTACTGGAGGTTCTATTGGCTCTATTGGAGGTTTGCTTCTAGTTTATGATATCCTTCTCCGCATGTTTCGTCATACTATTGCTCCAAGTGCTGGCAACAATGATGACATCCGTGGAGGTCTTGTCAACCTGATGGTATTTACTCATGAGACATATTTGGACCTTGATGATCTCGCTCCCAACTCACGTCCCATTGATGTCATGGATTTCATTTTTCATGAGATGCACCAAGCTGTGATGGAGAGGAAGGTTCCTCCATATGCCCCCTATGTGATGAAGCTCATCAAGCACAAGTATCCTCTTAGTGAATAAGAGGCTAAGGATGTGGACATTGCTTTGGATTGTGAACCCCACAAGTATGTCAAGATGAACAAGAAGTCTATTCATGTGGTGCAAAAACAGGCCACAATGCAGGATATTGATGAGGACATGGTTGCTGGTTCTAGTTCTCGGACTCCTTGTGATCCTAGGATAAAGAAGGCTGAAGACCAAGCCAGGCCATGGATTGTGCGTGCTATTGAGAAGCTTTTCTACATGGGCTCTGAACTTCACCGGGAGAACTATGCTGCTTATGAGGAGAGGCATGCTATATTGACAAATCAGTCCAAGATCATGGAAGCCTTGAAGATTGCAGACTTTCCAAGCCTCCCGAGGAGAAGATCCCTTTTTCGCGTTGGAACAATGCAAAGATGAAGTGGAATGTTGAAGTACCTCCAGAGTTTGATCTTGACGAGGATGGCAGGCCTATTATCCCGGACGCGTGATGGTTGGGACGCTAGCATCGATTCTTTTCCCTTTTTGGTATCTTGATGCCAAAGGGGGAGAAGTATCTCTATTAGAACTTTCGGGGATTTGCATGGGTGGGAGCAGCACAAGCTCGTTTTTCCTTTGTTTCTTATGCTTGTTGCTCCTAGTTTATCTTATTTGTTCTAGGTGAACTCTTTGTGTGCATGTGGTAAGACATGTGAGACCATTTGTGAGACTTTGTGTTGTAATATCTTTGTTATCTCTTTTGTCTTACTTTTTGTAGCAAGTTCTTTGTTATGCTTTTATGTTTAATATTCTGTGAACTTGCTTGGTTTGTGAAATCTAGGGGGAGCTTTTCCCAAAGTGTGTGCATTTTGTATTCAAATGCAAATATGTTAAGTAAATGCATACACTTAGGGGAGCCCGTCTACATTTGCAAATCCTCCTAATTATGTTGTCATCATTCACCAAAAAGGGGGAGATTGAAAGAGCATATATATATCTCCATACTTGTTTTGGTGACTAATCACAATATAATTGGAGTACTAACCGCGTGTTAAGTAATTACAGGCTTATCACTTACAGCGTCACGGTTAGAAGATCGGAAAAAGGAAAAGGAGCTTGTGCTAAGGGGTCCGGAATTCCTGGTTTGATGGGGAATTTCCAGTGGTTTGTCCACCGGAAGTTCTGGCCCCTCAACCGGAAATCTCCAGACCACAGTTTTTTGGCTAAGGACTTAAAGGCCGAGCGTACTGATGTTGCACTTCTCAAGCTGGAACTAGTGGCGGATATTTCCGTAGCCACCGGAAATATCCGGCTGTCGACCCCGGAAATTCTGGTTCACCCGGAAGTTCCGGCCATGACCGGAAGTATCCGGAGAATGGTTTTCGGCTAAGGACTTAAGGACGAAGCATACTGACCTCGAGCTTCATCAATCGGAACTAGTGGCGGATATTTCCGGTGCCCACCGGAAATATCCGGCCTGGCCCCCAGAAATTTCCGGAACTTCGTCCGGATATATCCGGTCCCCCGAAGCTTGCAACGGGCAAAATTTCTGGAGGGGCTATAAATACCCCTCCACCTACCTTCGGACAAGGAGCTCGCCCAACATTGAAGAACACCATTATTGCAAGCTCAAGAATCACTAGATCTCCCAATCCCTCCACCCAAACTTGTTGATCTTTGGAGGATTGAAGGAGAAGGCCCCGATCTACCTCTTCACCGAGCCGATTTTCATTTCCCCCTCATTCACTTGAGGGGCCATTTTCTAGGGTTTCCCTTTGGAAAACCTAGCTCCTTGTTGTACTCACTTGTTGTTCTTGTGACAGATTGTAGCTGTTCGGGAGCCCCCAATTCAGTTGTGGGTGTGTGCCCCGAATCGTTGTTGTAAAGGCTCCGATTTCCACCTCGAAGGGAACCGATAGTGGAAGGTGAACCAATCCTTAGTGGTGCGGTTCATCGAAGAATAGGGTGAGCCTGTTGTGGCATTGAGTGAGCCTATGGTGGCGAGCTCACACCCCTCCAACGAGACGTACTCCCCTAAAAAGGAGGAACTCGGGAAGACATCCTTGTCTCCGCGTGCTTTCACTTCGGTTACCTCTATCCTTGTTTACCGCCTTTATCTTGCTTAGTTGCTAGCTTGTCATATAGGTAAATTCACCGTAGTTGCATATCTAGAGAATTTACCTTTTGTGTCAAGCCTAATTTGAAAAAGTACTAAAATTTGAAGTAGCACCTATTCACCCCCCCCCCCTCTAGGTGTCACACGATCCTTTCAAAGTGTGCAACCAATGAGTTCGAGAACGTGCGGACATGATCGATACACCTCTCCAATAAATAACCATTAGAGGGACCATGGATGTTCATAATGAATCCCACAAATTCAACAAAGATCCTTATCGGTTTAAACCACTATGTCGAGGATTGAAACAATCTGTATTTAATTTCCTTTGTCACGCGATATTTTACTTACCCGAGACTTGAATGTCAATATCACTATACCTAGTTAATTCTCGTTACTAGGAAGTACTCTTTACTCGTTCCGTAATACAACATTCTATGTGGCTAACTCATTAGTCATGTGCTTGCAAGCGATATCGAATGCGTGTTACCGAGTGGGCCCAGAGTATATCTCTCCTCCACAAGGATGGACAAATCTGAGCCTTGATACATGCAATTCAACAAGTCCTTTCCAGGATACCTGTAAGACACCTTTATGATCACTCAGTTATGAAGTGATGGTTGATTCCCCCAAAGTATTCTTCCGATACTAGGGAATAACATAATCTCATGGTGTAAGAAACATGACACTTGTCTGTAAAAGGCACAACAATTTAAACTTAGTGACACGATCAAATTGCTATGCTTAGTTGGGTTTGTCCATCACGTCATTCTCCTAATGGTATGATCCCGTTTATTATTGACAACTCATGTCCATGGTCAGGAAACCATAACCATCATTACTCAACGAGCTAGTCTAGTAGAGGCTTAGTAGAGACACGGTGTTAGTTTATGTAACCACACATATATTATTGTTTCTGGTTAATACAATTCTAGCATGGAGAATAAACATTTATCATAAACATGGAAATATGATAATAACATTTTTATTATTGCCTCTAGGGCATATTTCCAACAAACTTATCTACTTTTCTAAATACCTTTGCGATTGTTTTTTCTCTAATTTGCATGATTTGAATAGAATTAACCCGGTATTTATCAGAATTACTGTGGCGTCGACTTTTTGTGCAAAAATCAACTTTCTAGGAAAAATTCAAAAAACAATGCCACTTAAAAATATATCATGCATTTGGGATGTAATTAAATAATGCATATAAACTAGAAGCACAAGTATATGATCAAGAGGTGGCTTACCTGGCTAAGTTAAATTGTCCCCGGTCTCCTTCGTGATCAACAAAATCTCCTCCCTTGTTAACTTCATAAACATTATCGCCTAAATGTCCTTAAAAAAATAAGCACAAAGCACACAATAATTCGCATAAGAATCATAAAAATACACACTTAGTGTCCCGGATAGATTTTGATCTATAAAAATAGAAAGTGGTTTGAGTTCATTTGAAGTTGTAAAACTTTAGTACTGTCCTAGTGCAAATGAAAGACTAGTTTCATGATTAACTTGGTATAATTATTCTGTTGACCCATAATTAATGGGAACAGAGGTCAAAAAAGGCTTTTTATTTTGTGACACCTAAGAGTTTGAATCAACTCATTTGGATCGCTGGATTAAGAGAATTAACATTTTAATTCAGAAAACATTATGTATTAAATAATGTAGTGAATAATCTATTGTATCATAATTACTCAATCTAGGGCCATTCCAAAATAGTTTTATTTCCGAACTAATGCAACAAGTTTTAACTAATTGGAATCAGTACATATCTTGTTATTGAATTTCAAAGGTAGTCAAATTAAATGTGTCTCGAAAATGTGAAAGATTACCACGGGGAAATTCCCTCTTCGGAAAAGATTGAAAATCTGACATATGGGGCCCACTGATTCTTCTTGATGGCATATCTCTTGATAATCACACCAACTGCATAATGGACATAAATCTCCTTCTCAATGGCATATCTCTTGATCATGGACGGTATCGTCAATATACAAATCCATTCCCATCTTCTTCACCACTTTTTCATTTTCTGGTTTGGCGCACTGTTTGGAAATTTTAATTTGCTTATGTACTGTAGGGCACTAGCACCTAGGAGTTCCCGATTAGTTTGGGGATTTGAGTATTTGGACATGATAATTATTTATGGGGTTGTTACAAGATTGCAACATTCATTAGGAATTCAAATTGGTTTTGGACAATTCTTGTACGACCGGCTGCACAAGCTGTCAAGCACAATTTCAAGTAAGGTGAACTCTCTACGGTACAATCAAAGTAGCAACTACACACGATTACTTTTTTCTTTGTGCAAATTTGAATCAATTAATTCTCATATAAAATTGGCATATTACAGGAGAAGGCTTTTCGAGACAATAATTCAACTCGGTTTTCATATATCCCGCTTACAGTAATCACATACCGAATCCTAGATAACAATGTCTAAGTTAAATTGAATCGGCATAATTTTGGATGAACATGAAATCAAGATCTCCGAGAGAAATTATATCTCATCTGATTATTCGAATATGGTGTTCCCGTTACCACAGATGAATCCACAACCATGGCGGACGGGCACTATCGATCCACTAAATAAGCTAAACATAAACACAAATCAACAAATCAACCTAAATGAATATAATTTAATGAATCAACTATTCTAAATAAACTACACTAAATCAACTAATCAACCTAACCAAAATAATCTAAACAAAAAACAGAAAATAAAAAAGAGGGGGATAGGAAGGCTCATCGAGGAGGCGGCGAAGTGTTGTGGTGGCGGGGAGACCGGGTCATGGAGGCGGCGGCAGCAGAGGTGGAGGCCAAGTCAAGGAGGCGGCGGATTTGGTAAAGGCCGGGTCGATAAGGCAAGGGCGGCGACAGAGAGAGGAGGCGGCGGTGTCCATGGATAGGAGGCGCAGGCACCCATGGATAGGAGACGGCGGCGTCCATGGATAGGAGGTGGCGGTGGTGGAGAGAAAAGTGTGCCCGACAACAAAGGAGAGGAGGCGGCGGCGGAGTAGAGAGGGAGGGGAGAGGAGCGTGGCGACGAGAGGGGGAGGTTGATGGCGATGACGGGGAGGCAAGTAGAGGAAAGTGAGGTCCGAGAGTGGGGGCTCTAATTTCTGGGCCACAACTCATGGCATGAGTCAGCAAAGCCAAGCCACTGATAGTTTAGAAAAATATTATTGGCGCGTGTCATAACACGGCATGACACAAGTAGTGCCTACTAATGGCATAACACGCCACTAATAAATTTGGTCCGAAATCAGGCCCGGTAAGTTGTCAGTGGTGTGGCAAAATATCAAAACGCCTACTAAGAGGTGCTCTTCTGGCTCTGTGCTCTGCTTCAACATGTTGGTCTCCTCCATCTCCGGCCGGCCGTGGTGGTGAGGGGAGAAGGTGCGAGCAAGGCGTGCTCTTGGCGTGGTCTCCGGCAAGCCGTCTCCGTGCTCAGTGCAGGTTTGTTTGGTTCGAGGGGTGGTTCCGGGAGGTGGCGCCATGGCCGTGTGCTTTCAACGAGCTTTGGTTCCGTCGCTTGCGGCGGGCGGCTTATGCGGTCTCTACATGAGTGGGGTGCTCCTTTCCCGGCGTCGGCGGCGGCCTGGCGCCTTCCTCTCCGGCGTTGCGGCGACGGAGCTTGGCGTCAAGCGTGGCGGCGGTTCAGCGGGCTGGTTTCTTTGCACTGCTGTTGTGCTGAGCTTCGGTGGTTTGTTCTTCTGCGTGTACTGCTTTTTTCCTTTGTATTATCTGATGTACTCGCAGTGTGGATCCTTTCCAAAAAAAAAAGAACATATTTTACCACGCCACTACCAGTGGTGTGGCAACTATTCGGCGTGCCAACTTATAAATATTTTTGCGCTAGTGTGTTCATCACAGCCACTCGCATCAGTTAGCCTTCCCAGAAAAAAACACCTGAACAACAAGTGAGCAAGCTAGGCATATTCCTCCCAACAAGTGGGCAAGCTAGGCATGTTCGTCGCAACAATCAGTGCGAGAATAAAAAGAGTACAGCAGAATAAAAGCGAGACGGGGAGAGATTTTATATTAATTCAATAAAAAAGAAACAAAATCTTGTCATTGAGAAGGATTCTTAATGAAAATCTCAAAAAGAAAATAACTGCCATATCACACTAACACCGCAACAAAAGCACAACTCACAGGTACCAGCAGCAAGGCCAATACAAGTGAAAGATAGAAGGGCGAGTTATAAGACCTATTGGAAGATCCTCATACGATGATCAACTCCGTCACGAATGATACTCTGCAGGTAGTACCCATTCTCTAAGATGTCTCGCAGCCACAAAATAAGAATGTGCTCCACGGAACCCACCATGGAGCATCCAATGACCTCACCATCTTTGTCAATCAACGGCGCGCCTGAGGATCCATCCTCTGTGGTCATGTGAACTTCCAACAAAGTCATGCTGTACTCGAATGGATTTGGGTCGCAAATCGTACCGATCATCCTCGATGAGCTTGTACAACCCCTTGAGACCTTGTCATACCTATGTGACGGCCAAGACACCAGCATGGACTCTTTTGCTTCCCTCGGTGCACCCTGACTAATCACAAGGCTGTGGTGATTCCTTTCACATATTCCATCACCAACCAAGTTCTTTAGGTTCTCCTTCGGAACCCCCAAGATAAGAATATCATTCGGGCACCGCAAAAAAAAAAAAAAGAATATCATTCGGGCAATCAGCTACCAAAATGTATGCCTCAGCATACTTTCTGTCCCCTGGCAACCCATGCTGTTCGTAGTCCTGCTCAAAGTGGTGACAAAGAACGGAAGCCTTGAACATATCCATTGTAGTTGCTGTGAGGGGATCAGAGGCCTTGAAGAGATGGTCCAAACTGTGTGCGGTGGTCCCAATATACAATGTCGTAGGTCCAGACATGAGGACGAAGCCAGTGGAAGAGTAGCCAGCTCTGACCCTGTTCCTCCGCTCCTCTTGACACGACACTGTTTTTACTCTGTTGGCCACCTTGTCCAGGGCTCCAAGCTTGCCTTTCTTCGGTTCCAGTAGGACAAAGAATACTGATTCTTTAACCCTGTCGAAGAGGGCAGTCCAGTCAACATACGGTTGTGCTTGTGCGGCCATGTTGGTTTATAGCAGCCTCCAACTCAGCTTCAGTTCAACCTTGGGTTTTAGTTCTACACAATGAATTATGAGCATCAGTAATGGGTGGATTCTCTGCAATGCCAAGCAGATGATACAATATGTCTGAACATACAAAGAATTATGAGCATCACTAATGGGTGGATTCTCTGCAATGTCAAACAGATGATACAATATATCTACCATGCTAGTTCACACATCAAAAGCTGCTGAAAACTGAGAATACAGGTTTTAAGTTGGAAAAATGCAAGGTGAGTGTAACAACAGTTATGAGAAATTGTTACTGATTTTCTACACTCAAAATAAACAAGATACTGATGCATGGATCATCACTAACCCATAACTCATGCTAGTTCAGACATCCAAAGCTGCTAGAAACTGAGCATACGAGTTGTAAGTTGGAAAAATGCAAGGAACAGGGCAACAACAGTTTGGGCCATCGCTCACCCATAACCCATGCTAATCTCCTCAAATATCTAAGCCTGCTAGTGATGGTGAGCTCTCGTTGCTCCACAATGTGCGCTGGTGTTCGACCCCAGGGAGGGGAACAAAATAACCCATGGTAGTACAGCACAGTCAATCCTGCTGTTGCAGAGTTAACAGGGAAGCAACTACACTACTGTCTTCTGTAAATTTTATCAGATTCGACCAACATAACCAATTCCTTGCATAGACCTTTGAACGTAATGTTGGTTGCATTTGTTAAGAACCGTCCAACATCCTCTAACCAGAAACAATGCAAAGCAAATTGAGCTGAAGCAACAACAACTATCACCATATCTTAATTAGCACACATGCAAGGAGAAGTGCACAAGAGGGGCCTTTGAACAGCAACTGGACCAAAATGACAACGGTAATGGCTATCCCCAAACTACACCAAAATGATACGAAATGAACCAATTTGTCATGGTAAATACAAAATTAACAGCATTAGCAACTACTCCCTCCGTTCGGAAAAGGATGTCACAAAAATGAACTATAGATAGATCATTTTTGTGACATCCTTTTCCGAACGGAGGGAGTAGAACATAATGGCTTGACATTTGAACGGTAATGGAAATCCCCAAACTACACTAAAATGGTACGAAATGAACCAATTTGCCATGGTAATACGAACTTGAATGTTGAACGGAAATGGGTATCCCCAAATTAGCAGCAACTACACCAAATAATACGAAATCAACCAATTCGTTATCCCCCAAACTATGCCATTGTAGTGCTGGAACCATGCGTTCAACCAAAATTACCATCCTAAAATAAACGAAATGCAATGCGGGATCGGGCGGAGGCGGGACCTGAGGCTGGAGGAGATGGTGGCGTGGCTTGCAGAGGAGACAGAGATCGGCGCGGCGGAGTCCGGGCTGCGGAGTCAAGTCGAGGCGGACCTGATGCTCGGGAGACGACGGTGCGGCGGTATCAAGTGGGGGCGCGACCTGACGCTCGTTAGACGGCGGTGCGGCGGTGTCAAGTGGAGGCGCGACCTGATGCTCGTGAGACGGCGCCGCGGCTCGGCTCGGCGTGGGCGGAAGGCGGAGGCGGACCCGGGCTCGTCGGATGAGGGTTTTGCGTGGAGCAGGGGAAGAAGGTTTTGGCGCGGCCTCACCTGTCAGTGGCGTGATGGCCGCGGCGTCACGGCTTGACGGCCGAAATGTCTAGCTGACGAGCGCGCGAGCGCTCGCTCGTCGAGGTCGACAGTGCGCTACCTTTCTATTCCTTTTCCCTTTTCGTATTCGTTGACTTTATTTGGACCGCGAGGCCACCGCTCACCCCAGCAATCCATGCCGCTGACGCGCCAACCCACTCCGCACCGGCGACCCCTCCTCCCAGCTGTCCTTCCCGACGACCACCTCCTCCCCGCCCCCCGGCGACCCCTCCTCCCCGCCCCCCGACCAGCGCCGTCCATCCTCCTGATCTCCCCCAGCGCTACCTCGCACCCAACCAAGCCATGGCTCTTCTCATCCCAGCTACCCGCGGGCGTCGGCGAACTTGAGTTGACGCTCCGGCTCCGGCGGCCGCCGGAGATGGCTCTGCTCCTTCCCAATCTCGCTCCTGAAAAGCCCTCCTGCTGCTTGTTGGACGACTTCCCGAGCCCCTCCACCAACTGCTGGTCATCGACGCCGTTCGCGAGCTCCTCCACCTGCATCTACTCGTCTACGGCCACCTCCTGCCGATTCCCCATTCGCTGCATCAAGGTAAGGACCATCAAATTCTCCACATCGATTGTTGTTTGCTTGTTTCGTTCATACTTTAAAACTGGCTGTGTGTACTGAATGGTACAAAATGGATAAGGATTTGTGATTTATTTGATGGCTTCGGGAATTTATGATACATATTTTTGATTGATTTATTTTATATTCTGACTCCTGTATGATAGTGAAGATGATGCATAATTTTTTGAAGAAATTATTATCAAATGCAGTACCCTATTTAAATATTTGTTTTGTTTCCGTTACTCAGTAGCCAAGCTACCGCCTGTAAATGTCTCACAATATTGTCGTCTCACAGGTTCTTTGGGGTCTGGCAGATCAGATTCAAATAAATGGGCGTGGTGTTTTTAGCTATGACCGAGCACGAGATATTGCCAAACGTTTTAAACTTTCTAGTCAGCTCTAGACATAAGCAAAAACCTATACAATAGGGTACTACACGGCCACCACCTGCATTTTTGGATTTGCTACCATTTCCTCTACTCGTGCCCATTGCATACATTTCTGTTTGTGTCTCTTTTTGAAGGAAACCCACCAGTCCGATACCACGCTAGCGCCGCCTTCAGGCAGCTCGAGGAGGGCGTAAGGGCCAGCTTCAGGGTATTCTTCGCCCCTAGCTACTAGCAGGTCTACGTGCTGGGCAGTGCAAGGGAGACCTTTCGGCCACCGACTGCAGCGGCTGCGTCACCCAGGCCATGCAGCAAGTTGGGGTCGAGTGCGGCGGCGCTCCCCCGGCCAGGTTTACATCAATAAGTGCTACATTACCTACGGCTAGTAACCCCATGCCGTGCCCTGTGCCAGCGGCGGCCTCGGAGGTACTCACTCTGTCATTTGCCTCCCTTGCTGAATACATTTAATCTGACAAATTTGTGCCTATACATTCAGTTCCAGATTATACTGCTATCAATAGACTCAAGTGGTTAGATTGCTTTTTGATGTCATTTCAGTGATCCAATCTAAGCAACGAAGCGAATGCATAGGTTAGCAAATTTGGGCAAATTGTGGCATTGGGTTAGCGTGACATGTTAGAGTAGCTTCTGTATTTGTGCTTGGTGTTGGTGGCTACTGGCTAGATGCATGAGTGAAAATTTGTTGAGGGTGGATTTGTGTGTACGTGTGTAGGTGAGACCTTGGCATGGTTCTCTCTTTTCGAACCGATTGGCAGATTTTGGACCAAAATGTATATATTCAGAAGAACTTATGTAGCACAGAACCATCTGTCTTAGACTCTGAAATGGAAATTCAAGCAGAACCTTCTATTAAAGTTCCTATTATGACTGAAGTTGTTGACAGTAACATCGAGAAGATGGATGCAAATGATTCAGGTATTTTTTTTTTCGTAATAATGTCAATATTTTTTGGATTTTTGAAGTTTTGTTTGTCTATTATAATGCTAGTCTTTTTTGGTAAAACTTTATGTGCAACACGTTGCCCATAGGTTTATAGATTGGTAATCAGTAGTAGATGTCCTATCTTATTGGCAACATTTTTTTTCTAGATGTTTTTTTTTTCAAATTGGTAACTCTTACCAAGTGTCCATATTCCCTATAACTACCCTTATTCGATAATTACCATAAATGGTGATCTCATCGGTAATATGTTTGTTATAGCATTGGTCATTTTTGTTTAATTAAACCATAATATCAATGTGATCCCATCGGTAACATGTTTGATAAGTATTGGTCATATTTTGATTAAGTAAACCACAATATTGGTAACTTGTATGCTAAAGCATTGGTAATAAATTGTTTATAGGAAGCATGGTGGATAACTTCTTATTGATATGTGTCTGTTAACAACTGTACCAACACTGGTAACTTTTTAAGCTATTGTGTTGGTAACAATACCACCAAGCGTCCGAACCCTGACACTTGATATGGAACTGATAACTAGTAATGCTTTTTTTAAGCATCCCACCCAGATAACTTGCTAGCTATGCGATTGGTAAATTTTAGTCTGTGTGGTTGGTAACAATACCTCCAAGTGTCCGAACCCCAACAACCTACCCGACATGTGACTGATATCTAGTACGAGGGGGGGTGGTAACTTGTTTGCTATAGCTTTTGGTCATTTTTTGTGTAAAGTAAACCACACACTCGGTAACTTATATGGTACAACATCGGTAACAAATTATGTGCATCACATGGTTGATAACTTTACACATAAGCGTCTGGTAACAATTTGTACTATGTGTTTTGTCATTGGTAACTTTTAGTCTAGCGCGCTGGTAATAATGCTTGTTTTTAAGCATCCCACCCTGATAACTTGTTTTTGCTATGCGATTGGTAACTTTTAACCTATGGGGTTGGTAACAATACCTCCAAGTGTATGAACCTCGACACCCTACCCCCGGCATGCGACTAATATCTAATATGATGGGGGGTGGTAACTTGTTTGCTATATCTTTGGTCATTTTACCCTAAGTAAACCACACCCTCGGTAACTTGTATGGTATAACATCGGTAACAAATCATGTGTATCGCATGGTTCATAACTTTACGCATACGCGTTTGGTAACAATGTGTATTACTTGTTTTGTCATTGGTAACTTTTAGTCCAACGCGCTGGTAATAATGCTTGTTTTTTAAGCATCCCACCATGATAACTTGCTTGCTATGCGATTGGTAACTTTTAGCCTGTGGAGTTGGTAACAATACCTCCAAGTGTCCGAACACCGACACCCTACCCCGGCATGCGACTGACAAGGAGGGGGGTGGTAACTTGTTTGCTATAGTTTTGATCATTTTACCCTAAGTAAACCACACTCTCGGTAACTTGTATGGTACAACATCGGTAACAAATCATGTGTATTGCATGGTTCATAACTTTATGCATACGCGTCTGCTAACAATGTGTAGTACTTGTTTTGTCATTGGTAACTTTTAGTCCAACGCGCTGGTAATAATGCTTGTTTTTTAAGCATCACACCATGATAACTTGCTTGCTAAGCGATTGGTAACTTTTAACCTATGGGGTTGGTAACAATACCTCCAAGTGTCCGAACACCGACACTTTACCCCGGCATGCGACTGACAACTAGTAGGAGGGGTGGGGTGGTAACTTGTTTGCTATAGCTTTGGTCATTTTACCCAAGTAAACCACACCCTCGGTAACTTGTATGGTACAACATCGGTAACAAATCATGTGCATCGCATGGTTGGTAACTTTATGCATACGTGTCTGGTAACAATGTGTAGTACTTGTTTTGTCATTGGTAACTTTTAGTCCAACGCGCTGGTAATAATGCTTGTTTTTTAAGCATCCCACCATGATAACTTCTTGCTATGTGATTGGTAACTTTTAGCCTATGGGGTTGGTAACAATACCTTCAAGTGTCCGAACACCGACACTTTACCCCGGCATGCGACTGACAACTAGTAGGAGGGGTGGGGTGGTAACTTGCTTGCTATAGCTTTGGTCATTTTACCCTAAGTAAACCACACCCTCGGTAACTTGTATGGTATAACATCGGTAACAAATCATGTGTATCGCATGGTTGGTAACTTTATGCATACGCGTCTGGCAACAATTTTGTAGTACTTGTTTGCCATTGGTAACTTTTAGTCCAACGTGCTGGTAATAATGCTTTTTTTAAGCATCCCACCCCGATAAATTGCTGGCTATGCGATTGGTAACTTTTAGCCTATGGGGTTGGTAACAATACCTCCAAGTGTTTGAACCCGACAACCTACCCCGGCATGCGACTGATAACTACTATGAGGGGGGGGGGGGTTGGTAACTTGTTTGCTATAGCTTTGGTCATTTTACCCTAAGTAAACCACACCCTCGGTAACTTGTATGGTACAACATCGGTAATAAATCATGTGCATTGCATGGTTGGTAACTTTATGCATGGTAAAAATTTTGTAGTACTTGTTTGTCATTGGTAACTTTTAGTCCAACGTGCTGGTAATAATGCTTTTTTTAAGCATCCCACCTTGATAAATTGTTTGTTATGTGATTGGTAACTTTTAGCCTATGGGGTTGGTAACAATACCTTCAAGTGTCTGAACACCGACACCCTACCCCGGCATGCGACCGACAACTAGTAGGAGGGGGTTGGTAACTTGTTTGCTATAGCTTTGGTCATTTTACCCTAAGTAAACCACACCCTCGGTAACTTGTATGGTACAACATCGGTAATAAATCATGTGCATTGCATGGTTGGTAACTTTATGCATGGTAACAATTTTGTAGTACTTGTTTGCCATTGGTAACTTTTAGTCCAACGCGCTGGTAATAATGCTTTTTTTAAGCATCCCACCCTGATAAATTGCTTGCTATGCGATTGGTAACTTTTAGCCTATGGGGTTGGTAACAATACCTCCAAGTGTCCGAACACCGACACCCTACCCCGGCATGCGACTGACAACTAGTAGGAGGGGGTTGGTAACTTGTTTGCTATAGCTTTGGTCATTTTACCCTAAGTAAACCACACCCTCTGTAACTTGTATGGTACAACATCGGTAAGAAATCATGTGTATCGCATGGTTGGTAACTTTATGCATACGCGTCTGGTAACAATTTTGTAATACTTGTTTGCCATTGGTAATTATTTTTGACAAGGACTAATACGACAAAGGACATGGTATACAAGGAGACACCGTGAGCATTTCTCCCCTACTCTGCCCATTTCTATCCACTTGCTAGGGTTGCGCCGCCACCGTCATCTAGCAGAAAGCCCTCCACCGCCGCCACCAAGGAGACCTCCAAGGTCAGTACGATTCATCAGCGCCGTCGACAGTAACCTCCATGTAAATCTCCATTCTTTTCATGAGAAAATAGGGTTTGCGATTTGAGACATGTCCATTTTTATTTATCCGATCTACTGCTATATTTTGTTCGATATGTGGCCTGTTTAACTCTGATCTGGTAGCTACTCTACTGGATCAATAGGTTAGTGTTTTAGCACACTGATATCTCTCTGTTGAATATGGTTAGGACTAGCACGGTTGCTTCATTTTGATTGCTTTCATTTTTCCACTCCCTCTATTCTTTTTGATTGCTTCATTTTGTAGTAGATTTTCCTGTTCTTTTCCTATCGTCATTTATGCTCAAATACTTGTGTGAACTAGTATGATTCTGCTGAGCAGATACTTGTTGTAGCACAAGGATTTTGTTGACTAGATACTTGTGCTACTAGTAGGACTTGGTCCTCTCTTTTTTGCTTGTAGAAGCATCAGTAGACTGATACGGTTAACTTTTGTTCCCCAATATACGTTTATACATTGTAACTATCAATTCATTTTTCAATTTTGATAAGCAGATGGCACCAAAGAGAAAGTTTGTGGACGTGTCAAGTGCTAGCAGTGATAGCACTGATAGCATTTCCACCGACTCCTCCTCCAGTGAAGAAGCTGTCCAGAATGAGCCGCAGGCAATGCCTATCTGGAGAGGTATGAGCAGCATTATACTTATTTTCTGTCTTTTAATAAGCTTTTACATGATGTTTGTGCATATAGCGTATTTTAATACATGAAATAACGTTTTTGGATTTTTATTTGTTGCTTACAGGCCCGATCTACCGAGGAAGTTACCTTTTCGACAAGCACTGCATCTTTGCAAATAACATGAAGCTGACCATTAAGCAATGCAAGTGGCTCAACAGTACATGCAAGTATAATCCTGCAATAACTAACAAGTACTATGTGTACAAAATGACTGAATCATCAGTTCATCCTCAAAAAGCAAAGATGGTAAGATTGCTCCCTAATCATGCATGAATTCGGCATCTTGTTTTTCTGTGTTTAGCAGTACTGGAAAATATGCTTACTAACTTTTTAAATATCTAATTGTCTGCAGGATTTTGGTGCTGCCTTCACTGAAAAGAGCCTGCTAAAGTATATCGAAAAAGATGCAATTGAAATCCCGGTTTATTCCAATACAAGCGAGTATTACCACATGGTTACTCTGAAGAAAGGTAAGGGAACGAAGAAGGCTATGCTCTCTGCTGGATGGGCTGCAGCTGTTAAGCATTTCGAGATGACAGAAGGGCAAATCTACATGTTCATCTTCCTCCCATCGACCCGTACTAAACTCGAGCTCACTGTTGAACTCCTGTGAAGTGCAGACATGAAGACCCTAAGTAGAAGCTAAGCTAGGTATGTTAAGGAATGTTCATTCCTTTTATGCGCTGCTAAAATATGTCTATCTTTTTATGAATTCCATGGTGGATGTTAAGTGTACTGTTTGGTTTGAAGTACTTCAGTTCTACTTATAAGTTATGGGCCTACAACGTGTGAATTTGTGTGGTGCTATTAAGTAATCAAGTTTTGTGAATGATGCTGGGAAGTTTTTATCGTTTTTATGAAACATTTGATGTGTTTTTTAGTCATTTCTTTGTGGAAATGACAGTAATTCTTATCATTTTCAGAGAACCCTTTTTTTGAAGTGGCAATTTTATTTAGCTACCCTATTATTTCTGTTTTTCAATGTCAGTTTCAAAAGTGAATAGTTTTGTACTAGATGGAAGTGTACTTCTTTATTTCAATAATTTTTTTGCACTAGTTGGAAGTGGAATTTATTACCTCCCTCTCATTTTTTTACCCTAAAATATCCTTTGCCCAAAAAGGGAATTGATTTTGCATCCAGATTTTCAATGCCAATTCAAAAAAATTATTTCCTCTTAATCTCAGCATTAAAGGGAATAGTTTGTACTAGTTGGAAGTGGAGTTCTTTATTTGACTAAAAATTTTATACTAGTTGGAAGTGGAATTTATTACCTCCCTCCCATTTTTTTACCCTAAAATATCCTTTGCCCAAAAAGGGAATTGATTTTGCAACCAGGTTTTCGATGCCAATTCAAAAAAATTGTTTCCTCTAATTTTCCTTTCTGCAAAAAAAGGGAATAGTGTAGACGCAGCAAAATTAGTTTCTGCCTCTGCGAAAAAAGGGAATAGATTTGTTCCAACAAAATTCAAAAATTTGGCGCCAAATAAAATTATTTTTGCCCGTGTTAGCCAGCCTGCGAAGAAAGCCCGAAAAAAGGGAACATAACACCTAACTGGGCCTCGCGCGTAGTCAGCCTGGCAGCCAGCCTAGGGGACAGCCCAACAAAAGGGAATAGATCTGGCCCGTGTGGAAAAGTCTCATTTCCTTTTATGGTAACGTGCGCGTGGACGAAACCTGCCAAAAAAGGAAAATTCACCTGGTCGGAGACCTGCCCCCTTGACGGCTGTGGTTGGTTGGTAGTGGTACAGAACGAAGACGAAGACTGAGGTCGCCTTCTGCCTATTGCCAATGTTTGGGCCAAATGGCGCTTTGCGCGGCGCTTCAATGGGCAAGCCCGTGTAACGAGAGAGTCCTGTAAATAACATAAACAACAAGCTATTTTTTTTACAGAACTAGCTAAATGCCCGTGTGATGCTACGGTCGCTTAATTTTTGTTAACGCACAATACGACGCACATGTGAACATAAATAGGTATGTGGCCGAATATTGTTACCGTTTCCAAATAGATTGTTTGTCTGTCAGATATTTTGGTGCTTTGGTTTCTACTAAATAGTCCGTTTACCCCTCAATAATTTGGACGTTTCGCGTACTGTGATTCTTAAGGATTACAGAGACATAACAAAAATGCCAGAAAATACAAAATCATCTTCCTTCAATTTTGCTCCCTCCTTGCCTGTCATTCGGCTTTCCAGCCATGTCACTAAACAATTTAGGCTCATCTTAACCATGTTTCAGTCAAGTGATTATTGTGAACTTCCCGCTCGGTGCTCACCTTGGTTGTGTGCACACTGCTATAGGTTTCATATTTCCAGCAATGATGCCAAAACAACCTGACGTAAAATAACATCCTTTGACTATGATACCGTATGATTACTTAAATCTTGAGAAGTACATCGTCATTTGATTTCCCAACATCTCAATATGATGGCGCTCTGATACCTTCAAGCAACGCTCCTTTAAGTTCAGCAGAACATCATAAGTTGTTAGACCATCAATATTGGTATGCAAGTCATGGCATGGTTCCCTCGAGACACAGATGACAAAGATAATTAGTACTTTCAGAATAGCTATAAGAGAAAACACTGATCACTTGCGAGCATCCGCACGTGGATGGAAACATCAGTGGTGGCGTAACAATTTGCTTAGTTCTCATGTCAGGTTGGGGCAAAGACCGGCGGCGCAGGGCGGACTACGTCCGCGGCCGCCGCCCACATCTCCGCCTGTGCGTTCGGGAAGTAGCAGGCCGAGATCTCCTGGAGGGTCGACGACGCCGTGTTGTCCTGCAGCAGCGACCCAAAGCCGCCGAAGATGTCTCCGCTGGGGAACTCGCCGCCCCCGACGAGCTCGGGCAGGAAATGTGTACGAAATTCAACTTCAGATATTGTACCCAAGTTCTCTCGTTCCTGAACCAAATATTGCAATCAAACATAACTTTAATCAAGGTTCTGAAAGCCAAATGGTGCCCAAGTGTAATCTGTGTAAAAAAGTACTCCTACATATACTCCATACTCATGATCTGGAGTACCACATATACTCCATATTCTATCTTTACAATGGCAGGAGACAATTTTTTATGGAGAGAGCGTGCAACATCAGCAGTGAAGAAAGAACAAGAGAACACGAACTGAGGCACGAACAAGAGAACATACTCCAGAATTCTTGATACAAACATATGAGTAGATGGTTTGCAGCACTATGTTAATTTGCAGCAGTGTCAGTAAATGTAAAATGCAAGGCTAAATATACCTTGTGTATGTTTCTGCATAACATCTCAGAAATCTAATGACGCCCAAGTTTTACATTCCCGAACCACTGCTCCCAGGTTACCTACAGAGATCAAATAAACCACTACTCCCAGGTTACCTACAGAGATCAACAGAGGCAAGTGCCACATGAGCATCGACAGAGGCACATGACTGTCAATAGGATAATGGCAGGGCCTTGCATCCAAAAAATACTCTACTAAGTTTAAGGCGCCCGTCGCAGCAGTGGAACATGGGGTTCCCCTGATGCTGCCAAAGTGGGTCCTCCACTGGGGCCACCAAGAAGATGGCAAGGCAAGGAGTCAAGTACAGCAGATGGGTTCTGCCCCAAGGAAACCCGACAAGTTCGACAGCAAGGCTCTGCGGCTAAGGACCAGGCGACCTTCCGGGGTCACCCCCTCGCCCGGAGAACAAGGCGGGATACCCGCGGGTCCGTGCGCCCGGCAGGAGGTCAGGCGCGCCCCGGGTCCTCCATCCGTACCGCTGAGAGGATAAGATCGCCAGCTCGCTGGAAGCTGGTGGAAGATTGGGCGCCAAGATGAAGGCCGCGCCCTGGTGACGTTGCCACGAGCGTAGTTGGTGGGGCGGACAGGCTTTGTCCGTCCCACCTTTTCCAAGGGCGGACGACCACGCCGCCTCCAGAGAATGCTTGGAGGAGAGGACGCCACGTCTCCTCCAAAGACCGCCGAGGGGTTTTCCCGCCAAAACCCTTCACGCCCCTCGCGTGCCCATGTCGGATCCCCTTAGCCTATAAAAGGAGGACCATGGCACCGGAGGAAGGGGAGAAAGAGAAAGGGGACGAGCAAGTAGAGCTCAGGCAAGACTAGACTAGGGTTCGGAGGGTAGAGAGAGAGGTGATCTCCCCAGGGCAGGATCTGCTCTTCGTCTACCTCCGGCCGAAACTCTGCCGGGTTCACCCCAGAACACCCTTGTACACTACACCATGATGAACATCTCAATCCAGACATGCAGGAGTAGGGCTTTTAGCCTCCGGGCGGCCTGAACCTGGGTAACTCCGTGTGTCTTTCTGTGTTGTTTGCCCTCGCCCCCGACGAAGAACTTGACCTTGCTCCCGGGTAAGGCGTCTTCCAGCCTCCTTCGCGCCCGTGCCGAACCTAAAAAGGGGGTACCATCTACTCCCGGTGTCCGTCACCCGAGACACGACATCTGGCGCGCCAGGTAGGGGGTGCAAGCGCTGGATTCGTCTTCTTCTTCATCAACCTCAAGTTCTGCGTCAAGTTCATCGTCAAGTTCTGCGTCGAGCTTTTCGTCCGTGACAAGATCCGCTTCAAGTCCTCCGACGCCTCCAGGGCGACACTGGTTTCGACTCTCACGAGCGAGGCGCCGGATCCGCCGGCCAAGATGACAAAGAAGAGAAAGGCTAAGGCAGCCATGGAGTTTCTGCGGTATCCAGGGCTCGGTTTCGTCCTAGAGGAGTCCTCGTCGACATCCGCCACCAAGGGTCGGGACTTTGGAGCACAGTTCATACGACCAGCGGCGTATGTCAGTCCTTTAATCAGCGAGGAAAGGCCTCAGGAAAACGCCACGAGCATTGATGTACCTTCCCCCTCGTGGACGCACGAGGAAAGGGAGGAACTCTGCTCTGACGTACCACCTGCAGCGCAACCTCTGAAAGGCGAGGGCCCAGATCAGAGCACGGAAGATGATCCTCACCTAGAAGATCCTCTCATTTACGTGCCCCAAGAGCTCAAGATTCCTCTGCGCAAGGATGGCCAGCCTGGAGTGTGGTGCATGTATCACAGATCTGATAGACACAGTCTGGAAGAGTGCCGCCAGTTCAACGATATTCAGTTAAGGCAGAAGAATGGGGAGTGCTATGCCTGCGGCGAACCAGGACATATCTGCAGAGATTGCCCCTTCACCAAGAAATCGAAGAAAACCAAGGCCAATCCCGGAGCTCCGCAGAAAGGGAAATCTTTTCGGACTTTCGCTAATGCCTTACTCAGACTGAAGGGCGTGAAGAACCAAGCCCAGCCCAACGGACACAAGATTGTCAAAGATTAACTGCTGCCAGTTGGGACCAAACTTTCGTCTGCAGCAATTCTGACGAAGGAGAATGGGAACTCCCGGGTCATATAGTGACAATACACCCGGGACCGAGTGGACCTCCCCAGAAGTACTGGATCGCGAAGTGGTTGGCCTCCAGCCCTCAGAAGTGTGCAGCATCAGGGTCTCCGGACCGGCATCAACACCATGCCAGCCAGTTGCCGGATCACCAAAACGGTGGCCTCCGGTTTCGCAGCACGAGGGTCTCCGGACCGGCATTTCCATCATGCCAGCCAGTTGCCGGATCACCAAGAGGTGGCCTCCGGGGTCTCCGGACCGGCGTCAGCCAGCCAGTTGTGCCTTCAAGCGGCATGCAAGGACCAGTCCCCGCGAGGGTGCACTAGGCCCTTGGGTATATTTCGGCACGGAAGCCCTGTTCCCGCCAAGAATTGTGGGGCAGGGCAGAATTATGCCTGAAAAACGGCATAGAAGACCCGTTACGGCGGCAGCGCGATGAAGTAATTGCCGGAATATACCGAAAGGAGGCTAATTGTGAGCTAAGTATAAACGCGCTCGCGCGGGCTTTTTCCTGGTTGCATCGGTTTTATACACTTTGGCTAAAGCGAAAGCGGGCGTAATCTTGGGGTAGCGCCTCCGCGACAATACTGTCAGTTTCCCTCTGGCAGTGGAGTCGTGGGCTGAGGTCCGTACGGTCAAGACCGGTGGGTCCCTGGGGGGGGTTGCGCCCTGTGTCAGCACTTCAGATCAGTCTGATTGCTCACGGCTGGTTAGCGCTCGCGCCCTTGGATCCTTCCCGAGAGCGTTAAGCCCCCACGAGTGCAATAAAACTCATGTAATTCGGGAAAAGGTTATTTACATTCAAAGTACAAAGTTCATAAGCCTTTCGGCGATACAATTGCAAAAGCTTGGTTCATGGCCTTTGGTATTGTCCTGTCCCTTGCAGGACCTCGCAGGCTCACGGGTTGTCCTCACGGGAAAGGCGCCCCAGGATCTCGTCCACCTGACAAGCAGCGTTTGGAGGAGTCGGCATCCTGGGTTCCAGCCTCTCCAGCTCGGACAGCAGCGAAAGCTGCGGGTGCCGCTGGTGGAGGGCCACGACGACACGGGTGATGGCCTGCCGGATCGCCTGCTCTCCTTCCGGGCAAGGGGCTCTGCTTGCCCGCTCCTGGATGCCCCTAATCAGCATCGCCACGTACTCCAAGAATGCGGGATAGTGCACAAAAGTGCGAGAATGGTCAGCCTTGAGGGTGGACGGAGAAGACACCCCCAGATCTGTGAACTCCTTCACAATCTTCGAGGACCACGTGTACATCTTGAGCAAGATGTTGTGATCCTCGCGCCGATGAAGCTGGAACTGGTGTTTTTCCTTCTCCAACGCCGCCTTAGTCTCCTCCAGCTCGGCTTGAACCGCCTTAAGCTGGATGGACTTCTCCTCGTGCTGATCCCAGGCAATTTGTGTCTGTGACTTGGATGCTTCCATTGCCTCGCGGCCTGCAGCCAGCTTTCAGCCTCAGCCTTCCGGTAGCGCTCGCCCGAGCTGCGGCTTCGTCCCTGAATGCCACCGCCTCTTTCAAGCGCTGGATCTGCTTCTCCAGCTCTGCACGACCAGCAAGCGCACTTTCTTGATCTTCCCCAGCGCGAGCAAAGGCCTCCCGCTGCACAGCTATGGTGTGGGCGCTGGATTTTACCTGCCGCCTTAGATCATCCCTCTCGTCACGGATTCTCTGGGATTCCTGTTTTGCTTGCCGAAGACGCTTTCGCTCGTACTCAAGATCTCCAGCCAGCCTCCTGAGACGCCTGTCTTGGGAATCGATAATCTTGTCCTTGGCTCGCAAGGCCTCCGCGTTCTCCAGCTCAACTTCCTGTCGGGTCCACCCTGCCGTGTTCTCCATCCCTTGTTCCAGGCGGACCTCGCCTTGGAAAGCTCTCAGTTGTTCCTGCTCCTCGAAGTCGCCAAGACGCTGATGTAGCTCCCACTCTTCGCGAGCTATTCTAAGCTCACGGGCGTTGAGCATCTCCTCGTCTGCAGCTAGCCTCACCTCTCGAGCACGCGAGTCTTCCCTGTCACCAGGAACAGCCTCCCTTCGCTTCTCAATCTCGGCGCGAGCAAAGGCGAGGAACTCCCCAGCGCTGGGGAACGCCCTCGAGAATCCGGCTTCCCGTGTACCTCCCCTTGGGGGAGGGAAGTATCGCGGGCTTCGTCACGACGGTACCACGCGAGGACTGACCGGTCTCAATCCTGCGTTCTTGACGGGATTCCGGGGGCTCCACGTTGAGCCTGCTCCCGGGAGAACCCGCCACCTCAGGATCTGCGCCAACAAGCGGCAAGTAAGTCTTCAAGGGCCGTGCCACGGCCGCGAAAAGACAATGTCCAGAACTTCGGGAGGACATACCCGGAAGCAACGAGGAGCTCGCTGGCGGTCCCACCGGGGAAGTCGTCTCTCGAATTCGGGGAAGGGGGTCCACACCACCATCGCCCCGTTTCCTGGATGCCATGCTGCAAAGACGGAGCTTCGACAGGAGCCGGGGGCTCCTCCACGTCCATGGCAGAGCTCTCTGCGGTATCTCCAGCTTCAACGTCGTCTTCGACCCGGCGGCATTTCCTGAAACTTCCGAGTTCCGGGGATCTACAAGGAAAACAAGGCGTCACATCATTAAAGTGTCAGGCAAAGATTCATCGCTCGGGGTCAGAAGGACTCTAACTTACCCTCGAGTCCGCTTGGCTCCGGGGACGCTCCAGCTCCTTTCCTCCAAAGCTTCAGAAAGGATCGGCAACGACAGGCTCTCCTCGGCACCGTCATCAGCTAGGAGCGGAGGAGGGCGGCGCTCGGCGAAGAAGAAGAGTCGGATTCCGGTGGCGGCGATTTGGGGATTTCGGAAGATTTGGGGAAGCAACGGCAACAGTACTGCGAGGCATGGCTTATAAGGCATCCCACGCGTCACGTCGCGGCCCCATTACTCCGACTGACGCGGGGATCGAGGGGACGTTCGCTTCAAGCGCTCCCTCCCGTTGGAGTCAAGATAGACGTTGGCCGTCCATGCGAACCGCAATGTTCGCCGCGACCAAGTCCAAGAAAGCTCGGGGGCTCGTCTCTACTTCGCCCTGGCGAGCCTCAGGCAAAGCAGGCAAGGCGCCGGGTACCGACTTTGGCCAACTCTTTGGCCATAGCCTCGAGAGCAGCTGGAGCAAGAGCCGCCGGGACCATGCCCGGGGGCTACTGTCGCAGCAGTGGAACATGGGGTTCCCCTGATGCTGCCAAAGTGGGTCCTCCGCTAGGGCCCACCAAGAAGATGGACAAGGCAAGGAGTCAAGTACAGCAGATGGGTTAGCCCATATGCCCCAAGGAAACCCGACAAGTTCGACAGCAAGGCTCTGCGGCTAAGGACCAGGCGACCTTCCGGGGTCACCCCTCGCCCGGAGAACAAGGCAGGATACCCGTGGGTCCGTGCGCCCGGCAGGAAGTCGGAGCGCCCCCGGGTCCTCCATCCGTACCGCTGAGAGGATAAGATCGCCAGCTCGCTGGTGGAAGATTTGGGCGCCAAGATGAAGGCCGTGCCCTGGTGACGTTGCCACGAGCTCAGTTGGTGGGGCGGACAGGCTTTGTCCGTCCCACCTTTTCCAAGGGCGGACGACCACACCGCCTCCAGAGAATGCTTGGAGGAGAGGACGCCACGTCTCCTCCAAAGACCGCCGAGGGGTTTTCCCGCCAAAACCCTTCACGCCCCTCGCGTGCCCATGTCGGATCCCCTTAGCCTATAAAAGGAGGACCATGGCACCGGAGGAAGGGGAGAAAGAGAAAGGGGACGAGCAAGTTAGAGCTCAGGCAAGACTAGACTAGGGTTCGGAGGGTAGAGAGAGAGGTGATCTCCCAGGGCAGGATCTGCTCTTCGTCTACCTCCGGCCGAAACTCTGCCGGGTTCACCCCAGAATACCCTTGTACACTACACCATGATGAACATCTCAATCCAGACATGCAGGAGTAAGGCTTTTAGCCTCCGTGCGGCCTGAACCTGGGTAACTCCGTGTGTCTTTCTGTGTTGTTTGCCCTCGCCCCTCGACGAAGAACTTGACGACCTTGCTCCCGGGTAAGGCGCCTTCCAGCCTCCTTCGCGCCCCGTGCCAAACCTAAAAAGGGTGTACCATCTACTCCCGGTGTCCGTCACCCGAGACACGACAGCGCCAGAATCCACAGGTGTGTCTTTCTGTTTGCAAAAATCTGAACATTTTTATCTGAATGAAAGCGCACTTACCGAGTAGTAGAGCACCGTGAAGACGACGCTCATAGGTTCGCCGACCCGGCGTCGGAGGGAGAGAGCGTGGCCATGAAGAGCTGCGTGGAGCCGGTGCCTACGAGGATGTGGTAGCCGTTGACTGTGGTGTTGTCGACGGTGTGGCGGAGGCTGCGTTACTCACCAAGGACGGAGGATATGCATGCTGCTGCCGCCGCCTGCCGGTAAGGACCTGCTCAAGCAACCGCTGCCTCGCGCTCAGTTTCTTTCCTCAGGCTGTCGGTCAAGGAATTCAGCGCGTCGTCGCCCGGAGCGCGGGATGAAGTGGGCCTTGGCGAGGCCCCGCCTCGCCAACCACCGCTCCGTGGCTGGACCGGGAGAAGCGTCGGGACCACCGGTACCATATCCAGTCCGGACAAGATTTTCCTTGCCAAATCCGAAGACCAGAACGGCCGGAGCAGGGGCGGCGCTCGACGGAGAGGCGAGAGAGAGGCGAGGCTTTGATTCAGGTGTGGGGTCTGCGGGGGAGAGGACATGGGATAGGCGACAGGGGGAATTCGAGAGGATGACGCATGAAATAGGTGGCGGCGCAGTGGGGGATCGGGGACGCGGAGTTGGGCGGTGCCTCGGCGACGGTGGATCGGCGGGAAGGCTCCCAGAAGCCAGAAGTTGGATGGCATAGGCTGCAGCGGCGGATGGAGTGATGGTGGAGGATTGCACGCTGGAGGGAGCAGTTTGCGGTTTTTCTAGAGGGAATAATAATTACGATACACAGTGCGAGGCCGGTAGAGTTGGAGTGTTGGACGAAAGGTTTTTTTTGGTGGCAGAACAAAACTCTTTTTTTTAGATTGGAGAGATTGTACGATAATGTACGGTTAACTTTGCAAAAATTAAATAGATGAAAATAAAAACCAGCTCGGCTGCAGTGGCGCTTCGGTAGTGCTAAGAGCATCTCTAGCAGATTCTGGATAATCTTGTACCAGAAAACAAGTTTCGAGTGACCTGGGAAACTAGTTTCCAGTATGGCGAGAGTTTGGGTAGAACAGATCCACGATAGATCGTGCTCATCCACCGCAGATTCGAGGCGGGCCAGGGCACCGGGAGCGCCTTCCTCCACCGTGGTCGTAGCGGCCTTGAGTTCATCGTCGGCGCGCTCGGTACACCTAAAGACCAGCATCATGTGCTCGACGAGCACGACCCAGGTGCACGACCCGGTTCGACCGCCGCCCACGGAGACCACCACGTTCTCCTCCGGCTTCTCGATAGGCATAGCGCAGGACCCGCCTCCGTGTCGTGCGAGCGGGGGCGCGGCGATGCAACCTCCTCCTCGTAGATGTCTTGAGGAAGCAGACCGGGCCACCTGCGCCTTCGAAGGCGGCCACATTTGGCCGCTCCCTCCAAGCAGCGGCGGGGGCGCACCTCCTCACCCGGAGGCGCACAGTCTCCATCGCGCTTGTCACACCCGCTACCAGCGCGCATGGTGGAGCCCACCTTCAATCTACCCTAGCGGTGGCACAATCTGGTGCCACCAACGACGACTAATTGCTCGTCGGAGCAAACTAACCTAGCAACGGCGGGAAACAAATCACGGCGGAGTTATCCACAAGGCAAACCCTAAATGCCCCTGGTACCGTTGATATAGGTTAGAGGCGCCGTTTATCCGGAAATTTTGGGCCGATATGCGGTGCCTATTCGGGCCATAAAATCGGTACAACCCACATATCGGCCGGATTTTTCCAGATCAGGGTCTTATTCAGATCTGCTGGACATGCTCTACGGTGACAAAAGAGACGAGAGAACAAAGAGAAGAGAAAGACAAGGAGAGTTGTACGAATCGTGTAGCAGAGACACACAAAACGTCTGACATAACTTTAGCAAAACCACGAATAGGATTGACAATTCATAAGAATACAAACATGATTGATAAAAATCTGGATTGATCAATCTCAAAATCAGCTTTACCAGATTAATAAATTTTCAGTTGATACAATCAAGCTTTTGGTTGGTAAAGAGATTTAATAAGGTTCAATTCATTGCTAGATTGGCTGCAACTCGAAATCTTTATCCCCATAATCAATAGCAACAGGGGAGAAAATGAACCAAAACATGTTGAAGCCTTACTATTAGGAAAGTTATACATCAGTGGTTTATTATTGTATCATCCATCTCTAAGGCAGCTCACAATAATCCTAGCCAGTGCCCATAAAGAATGCTGTCAGGACATCTGTCACGGCATCTGGATGAAATTCAGAGCTACAGCCAAAATGTGTTCGCACTTCTAATGCCGGGCGAAAATTTAGGATATTTGACTAGGTAGCACTTTGCTCCTAGGAGTTCCATAAGACATAGTACAGGTATACAACAGCGGGGAAGTGACATGCTGGAACAGAAGCGGCAACTTCTCTTATATATATCATTCCAGGCATCAGAAACTGCATAAGAAGATGCAAAAGAGAACATAAAATCACTGATAACCGGGGATTTCAAATGGAAGAACAAATCTTGTCCAATCACTGATAAAATCACTGAAGCTACTAGGCTAGATATATTGTTCTCAAAAAAGAACAGTACAAATCATTAAGTAACTTCAAGTGTTCACTACCTCATATAAACGCAGCAAGCCACCTCATCTCTGAGCCATTTCCATTTGACAAATAGTAGATTTTTTTCCACTTCTCTTCTGAAAAACTCTCACGTCGAATAATCTTTTGCCTGCCCAACGAACAGACCACAACGATCATTGCTTGAATTAAGTTATCACAAAGAACCGTTTCAAAAGTAACAGGTAGCACAAACAGAGCTTCTGTGAGCGCATGTTAATGCCGGCCATGGACAATATTCAAAAGCTATCACTAGATAAAACTATGAAATTTTGTAAAGTACCTCATATAATAATGGCACACGGTCTCTGCTTCATCTGCGGTGTACCGTGGAAACATCAAACGAGCATCGGAAGGAACATCTGGGAGCTCCTGCCGTAGTTTGCCAACTGCGGTTGAATGCGAAAAGGCTCCTACCATCATATCATTGTGAAGCATTGGCCTATAAGCATTGACCTGTTCAAGTAAGCCATATATAAAACATAATTAGTTGTACCCATTCTAGTCAGAAGAGCTTTAAAAAATCATGAGCTTCCTTTTAATAATGCATGTAAGTTTTCAGACTAACAAAGTTGGTAAGAAAATATTTTATCAAATAAAACTAGTCATGATGAGTTGTACAATAAACTACTTACAAAAGAACCACCTGTGCCGCGTGATAAAAAATTCGTAATCATAATTTCTTAGACTAGAAGCACAAGGGCAAACCAACATTCTCAGATTTATCATATTTATTTATGAGTTCGTGCAAAACGATAACCTATATCGTTGAAAGAAAAGGCGTTCACTACCACAAACCACATTATGACTACCAGCTAGATTACTGAACAAAAAGAACAATGTAACGGCTGTATAATTTGCAGACATTAAGAAAAATGAATACCCAGGAAAAGGGAAAAGCTTAAAGTTTTCACAGTAGCATTACGAAAAAGAGCTATAAAAATAAGCAGAAAGTACACACAGATGCTTGCTATATTTTTAGAAGAAAACAGCACGCAACTATGGAGAATAATGCTACAGAAATGTAAGAAGGCTTGGTGTAACAAACCATTGTAAGCTCTTTCGCATGGATTGATCGACAAGATCTAACAGTTACAGGCTCCTGGAACTCGGTGAATGTAAACCAACTGTTATACTGCAAAAGAAAGAAATATATTTTATTGGGTTTTGAATGTTTGATTATTGTTGTCGCTATAATCATCCCCTGACAGCCGCCGCATGCATGGGCCTCAACACTAGAACCATACCTGATCAATGGCAAACAATACAGGCACATCTTTAACAAGTGACAGCTCCTTTCTTAAACGAACTACAACACCAACTGCAGCATGCGAGTGGGTTATCCCAGTTTGAATGAGATCATACAAGGTGGACCCTTCAGGCATTTCCACAGTGTCAGCCCCTTTCATCATTCCAACACCAGTACCTTCTCCCAGGGGAATAGGCTCAACAATTTGACATGGTAATTGCTGTAAGCGGGCTTCGTTGTACTTCAAAAAATCCTGAAGCAACAATAGAGCCAGATACTTAGACATTGTCGATCCAGCCAGCCAGTTATAGTAGCACGTTCCTAGTTATACAAGTAATCAACAGCAAGAAATTGTGTTCACCCAAATAGAATTACAATTTAGAGAAAAAGCTTTGCAACATTGCACATACGAATTTAATACATGCATGGGTGGAGCATTGCACACGGTGGAACAGTGATGATAGACGTCGTCCGATTAGATTTTACAAAGCAAAGCATGATTAACAAATAGTCAAAGATAGTATCAAATTACAAGCAAAATGTAGAAGCAATCTTACGATATACTCCCGTTCCTAAATATAAGATGTTTTAGCTTTTTTCAGATTCATACGTATCTAGACGTATTTTAGTGCGTGTATTCACTCATTTCACTCCGTATGTAGTCAACATTGAAATGTCTAAAACATCTTATAATTAGGAACGGAGGGGGTACTTAGATTTTGAATGTTCTTCATAAATTCACCGGGAAAATTCTGAATAAGGAAAGGATGCTGCAGATCTACCAGTTGCAAAGGATAATAAAATTCTCGACGTTAATGAATACGCCCTGACCACCGACCAACAGAACATGTGATTAATACATTATGAATGGTTAAACAGCTTCAAGCTAGCAAACAAGTTGGTGCGCTGAGACAGAACAGTGAATAACGAGAAGAAGTGCAGTAGAACATAATGATATTGCACTTGGGTAGTTCCCTATATACTGAGGAAAAAGCAGAATGAAAACATCATGTGGACGCACCTGCAGAACTTTTCCAGCCTGTACTGGAGTATCAAAAAAATCACTGTAGGTGTTTCTATAGAAGAATCCTCCATGAGTCCAATCCCTCGCGTGAGGAACATAAAACACAAGCCATCCTTCAGTACGGGCCCAGTGCACAAGCATCGCGAGTGCAATGCTTTTACCACAACTCCGAGGGCCATCCAAGATAATTTGACTTTTGGTCTCTGAGGATAGATAGAAAAGAAAGATGATTAAGGGCTTTTCACAACCAAATAACCCATGGTCAAATGCTAAATGGAAAAAAGTTCCCACATAATTATTTAAAAGTGAATGTCTTGATAATGATAACTTGCTCAGTAATAAGTAGAAGAGGAATTTACACCATGACCCATGGATTCCAGAGATAGTCTATTCTGATGCAAACTGAACAAGAGTTTTACTCAAGCAGCATATAATTTTTTTTCTACATGCCTATAAATTTTGACTAGCAGAGTTCGACAAGCTACGAAACTATACAGTACAATAGCAAGTACTTACTCCCCTTTTCAAATGGTACATCAAAACATTATAAAGGCATATTTTACCTGATTCTTAGTTGATCTTGTTGGCTTGATATTACAGCTTACGAAGTTTCAACACTGAATCGATGATCATATACCAGAATACTATCGATGAGTTACGGTCAATTAGGGGTACATCAATCAATTAAGTAATTCAATACAAATCAATCATGTTGACAGGACCAGCATTTATTTATACTCCTAAGAGACTAGTGTGATATCCCCATGAATGAAAATGCTACAGTAGGTCAGTAGGATGCAAATAAACACATATATATTACTCATGCTCATCTAAGAAATATTAAGACTTAACAAGGCAAACTACAAGCATTGTGTATACCACTGTAAAATGACACCACGGAATATTATATAGCTAACACATCACAGCATCCAAGATGCAGAAGTTTCAAGCACCTTTGCGCTTGGCTGTAATGGCCGGATCAACAATTCTCCGGTAGTTATCCCGCAGGTCTAGGAAGCTTTCCCTCACCATCACAGCGCACCGTCTCGTATCTTGAAACTCCTTCATCATCCCCGCTGGCAATCCCTCCGGTAACTTGGCGTTCCATTCATCCAAGCTGAAACAACGGCCAGAAGAGAAACACTTAATATGCCAAAAGGTTCTCAAGTAACACCCAATCACAATTAGCTTCTCAGATCATGATCTTAAATCATGTCAAGAAAAAAGAAGATAGTGATCGTCCAATAATTTGATTTTTTAGCAAGATGTTTTCAAAAATGGAAAGAAATGCTCGGATAGTAAGAGACCAGACGATATGAAGCACTCTAACAACCCTAATTATTTTCCGTATCATAGACTACTTGGCCATACCACAGAAGACTGTTAGGTCTTCAAGGACTGGGTGGGGGATAAATACAAAGCGGAAGAGTTAACCCTTTAATTGGAAAGAGTCATGCAAGATCCTGATTGTTCACCTAGTTCAGAGAACACTCAGGTTGCTTAGAAAGCGTAGCGTTAGGAGACACCCGGGTGTTAGCATTCAAGAATGAGTGGTACCAGAAGCAGGCTGTGATAGTAGGCAACCTCTTGCATCGAATGAAATAAAACAGTATGGCAGGTATACGAAAAAATTACAAAAAATATGACGCAGAAGAAGACTAACAATACTAAAGTTGATCCGTGGAACCATTGCTTTAAATAAATACAAATGTTTAGACGATGGCAACGAAGAACAGTGGTGGGAAGCATCACATAGCATGATCTTGCTAAGCTTGTGTGCATGGCACCAACCTTAAACATCACCAAATTAAGGGAAATTCTAAATGGCCGCAAAACAAATACAGAATTCACCACTAGATTAGCGATCAAGCAAAATAACAAGAAGAAAAATTAAAATGCATCAGAATAATGGCATACAACCTCACACCTAGTCAGCCACATTGATACGATTACCAAGTCCCCTACTATATTTTCCTTGCGAGTACAAAATTTAGTGCCACAATATAACCAATGGTTTGAACTAACATCCTTTATTTGGTGTAATTAGCGCCAAAATTTTCCCGAGAATGAGACCCGAGATTCGAACTTGACAAACAAAACGAGCACATTTTAAACTTAACCAGGCGCATGACCGCATTTGGATCCAATCGAGACGACAAGAGAAGAGTACGGTTGTGTACGTGAAATCGACGTAGGCATTGGCACCGCGGTGGGAGAAAGACGCGAAGGTGTGGGTGCAGGCGAAGAGCGGGCGGCCGCCGGGCCCGACGTCGAGCGCCGGATCGTATGTCGGGGGCAGCGGGTCCGTGGCCATCTCGAACTCGGCGTCGATCTCGTCCGCCCCGCCAGCGGATGCGGAGGATTCCCCCGACGCGGAGGCGTCCTCGGACGCCACGCCTTTGGGATCCTTGACGCGGATCTTGCCACGGTTACTCGTGGCTGCCGCCGGCTTGCCCCCGCCTTTGGCCTTGGCGTAGGAGCGGGAGGCGAGGAGGAGCGAAGCCAGGGAAGCTGGCGGGTCCGGTCGCGCGGCGGGGGCGCGGACACCGGCCGCGGCGCCGCCTCGGCGGAGTAGGGGCCGTAGGAACATTTCGGCGGTGGGGTTTAGGCAGGGAAGGGTGGAGGAGGGTTTCGATCTCGGGCTTCGTGGCGGCGGTGTATGACCGTCGTTGGGTTAATAATGGGCTTTCGTGTCAGCAAACTCTTTGTTGGGTCGTTGTCCCAAACTGGGCCAACCGGGAGATGGACGCCATAACGGGAGCTAGGCCCTTCGGAAAGGGAACTCCACGCTGCTCAGCGCGCCACGTGGTGGCTTTTCAAAGGAGGAAAAATCGTGCTGCGCGGTGGAGTAAACCAAATCGCATTTCTTCACGTCGATCCGATCCGAAACTCACGTGGCAGTACGTACGGGTTGTGTCCGCTTTTTCCCTTTTCGTGCTGCTTTTCCGCTTCGTCCTGTAGCAAAATTGAATTTGTTGGCTGCACGCGTACGTCTCCTTCGGCCGCGCGTACTGCTGCTGCCTGAAGCCCCCCGCACGTACATCTCCTGGCCGCGTACAGTGTATAAACTCAAGCATTTTTGTACTTTTGATTGAATATAGAATCAGTACTACACAGAAGTAGTAGTACAAAAAACAAAATAAATAAATCACGATGTACAAAGTACACAAAACATGATGTACGAACTAGACAAAGAAGATGTACAAAACACACAAAACTAGAAGTACAGAGTACGATGTACAAACTAAATAGAGTAGGAGTACAAACTACCATGTTGCTACTGGATGTACGTACATTGTGCTACTGGATGTACGGACGCGCTGCTACTAGTTGTACACGATTTTACTGGATGTACGTCCGCGCTGCTATTGGATGTACAGATCGCTACAAGATGTGCGCTCACGTTGCTACTAGTTGTACACGATGCTACTGGATGTACTACACTCGCGCTGCTACTGGATGTACACACCGCTACTGCTACTAGATGTACACTCACGCTGCTACTAGTTGTACTACTGGTTGTACACCTGCGTGCTAGTGAATGTACACGATGCAACTGGATGTACAATCGCGTCCTGCTATTGCATGTACACTCACACTGCTACTAGATGTACACGCTGTTACTGGATGTACAAAGTACATAGAACTGGTTGTACAAAGTACGAGAAAAAAGTTTCTCAAAACCTATCAACATGGGATCTACTTTTGAAGATCTCGACGCGAGGATTTCAAATATGCAAACCGTTCATAATTTGGATAAACGGTTCTAAAGATATTTCGTTTTTTAAAAATGAATCTCGAAATAAATGTGGTACAAATCTGAGTGGGGGACAAGAAAAGAAAACCCACCAAAATTCTCTCACGCTGCCACTTGTCACACATGTAAGTACTCACGAGGACCGCGTAAAAGGAGAGGCTGACACTTGTCACGACCATAACGCGCGCGGGGTTCCCTTCCCGAAGGGAAACCTTTTATTAGTGATTTCGGAGCTAGGGACACATCGCTTCGCTTGAAGCCTTGGGTGGGTAACTTTTTGTTCACTTTTCCTATAAACCAGTTGTTTTGTAATTCAGACCTGAAACAACTGTAACTCAATGTTTCGGGTTGACTCAAACCTGAGCAGCTGAAAATGTGTTCGTCTGGCGGGAATGAAACAGTCAGATTTTTTGTTCACAGTTTGTTTCTGAGTTTGACAAATGTGATTTTCTGATTGGTTCGAAAATATGTCTATTTCTGAATTGAAAAATAGACGTTTGTTCAATAGTCACTCCCTATATTTTTTGTTCTTTTTTCTGTTAACTTCACTTTATATTTTCACTTGTTATTTATTTTTACTTTTTTTACTTATGTGTTACAATAGTTTTCTTCCAATGCGGGACGCCCGCCCGACAGCGTGCGGAGCAGGGTGACAGTAAAAGAGATGCGGCGCGTTAGGGAGACTGGGAACGAGGCGTGGGCTGCGTGAGATTAATGGGCTCTTTCAAGGGCATGCCGGTGTACGAAATATGTACTACACAGGTTGCATAATAGATTTGCTCATGTAAATCATGTTTCATGAAGAAAAGGACATTATCTGATAGGGTTTACAAAAATGTTTTGTACAAACAAAATTTGGAACATGTGCTTTTCACCGTCCATGAAAAATATTTATGTAAGCTACATAAAATGTTCAAGCAACTTCTAAACATTGTTATGTCAGTTGATTTGCACTTCAAAATGTATCTCATCTAGATTTATCCAAAGAATTACTTTTCGCTACATTCAAAGGAAAAAAATCATTCCCTCGAAGCTTAGTTTGTTACTCAAACTTTGCCAGTGGCGGAGCTTGGGCTGGAAGGGTGGGGGGCAAATGGGCTGCAGAGTGAGATTGGGCCACTGTTGGGGGACAAATGGGCTAATTACTACTGGATTTGAATAGAAATGGGCCGAAAGCACTGGGTTTTTACAAAAAAAAACTTGGGCTGGGTGGGGGGGGGGGGGGGGGGGGGGGGTGGGGCGAAACTCCGCCTCTGCAAACTCGAGCATGTCGATTCAAAATGGGCATGACATTAGAGCATCTCCAATATCATTGCCATATTGAATTGCTAAAAACTGGTTATAGGAAAAGGAGAGAGAAGGTTTGGCAATTCAAAATGTTTTTTGCTTTGTTACCATCGCTAAACTAGATTGCGATATTTGCGCAGAACACACAACGACATGTGGGGACACTTTGTCATACACACATTGCACACTAGCATACATACATGCACACACGTACTGCAACTGTCACGTACACACATAAAAACACACGTATATGTACACGCAAACCCAACACACACTCGTACCCATACACGGACGCACACAACACACACGCGCGCACACGTACACTATTCATATACACGCAGAGCACACATACGCAATACACCGCATACACACGGAATCCACCCATCATAGACAAAAATATGAAGGGACCACTTTAGTAGGCTTGTTGAAAATAGCAACTTAAATTTGGATTGGCAAATATGCAAAGTTGGAGCTAACTTTTGCTCAGCTTCCTAATTTTTTTTGGTGGGGGACCACTTATAGGAAGGCTGTTGGAGCTGTTTTTTTTTACCAAGATTGCTAAAATAGCAATTGAGTGCAAATATATGAAGACTGTTTTTTTTAGATAATTCCGCCACTTTATTGATTAACGCACATCATTACAAAGTTCTTCCCGGATGCACTCCGGGACAACATCGAAAGAAACATTACAAACCGAAAGAACACTAGTACGTGCTAAAACATGTGCTGCGACATTGGCCTTCCGCCCTTGATGCTTGAAGATACAGCTATGGAAACCTGATGCGAGTAATTTGATGTCACCCACAACAGATCCCAGAATAGAACCCTAAATTTCCCTACTTGCTTCAACATTACATAGGAAGACTGTTGGAGATGCTCTTACAACCCTAAATTTCCCTACTTGCTTCAACGTTTTTGCCTAGTTTGCACACTTTATGTCATTGCATTGGGATTGTCATTATTGTATCTTTAGCTAGTTGCCCCTATAAAGTTTACAGGAAAAGGATGCAAAATAATTGATGCATGTTACTCATGTAACAAAACCAAAAGAAAGTCGCTTGTTTGCAGTTTATAATAGAAGGCATTTTCAAGGAACTACACCACACCCCTAAGTCCAAAATGAACAGAACAGGCAGGTGCGAATGCAACAGATCCAAACAAAAGAATATCACAGCCCACACCGCATCTAACTATCACATATGTGTTGGCATAGCACCCTAAGCTACATTACAAGAAATAGTCGGGCGTTCTTCGAGTCACGTCAGGCTCTCCTCTCCTTGGAGCTGGTTCAAACTGCGCATAAGATCAAGAGCTCACATGTCACGAAATTAGAATGAATCCAGAATATGAAATAGGCAAGAAATAAGAAAATCTAAAAATTCTTACCACATGATAATTATGAGTTCAACAAACACTGAAAAAAGGCAACAGTTACCTGTATGAAAGTATGCTCCCTGCAATCATCCACCTCCAAGATTGAGGCCATGTTACCACAGCGGTAACAATAATTAGGTGCGCTGAATATTGTCACAACCTTCTGTTCCTGTTACATTCAAGAAAAGCATCAGCGAATATGGAAGGCCAACGAATCACAGTTGAAATGTCTGCAAAGGGCAAACAGATAATTACATGTGCCCAAGTAAATCCCTCCATAACTAACTGATGAGCTCTTGCTATCAGCTTAAGGTTATTGGTATGGTTAAATTGTTCTGATATATCCTGAATAAAAGAAAGCACATGTCAAGCATCAGCTCAGGCAAAGACAGAACAACACAAATATATGCAATCAGCTAAACCTGGCCAAAGGTATATCCTGCTCCACGTGGTGAAATACCCCAACCACATCGATCATCAGGATCAGACCATAGAAGATCACACATCGGCCCCTCATGAGGAACTTCTTGGACACGATCAAAGCTACGAACGCTATCAAGTGTCTCGATGGATGGCGATAGTCCACCATGCAGGCAAAATATTTCCGACTCAACCTAGAATGAATAGTGACGAGATGGTAAATGAAGCCAGCAAAGAATCAAGAAAAGAATGTGAGCCGAAAAAATGACACTTATCCAAATGGACATGAATATGAAATCTCAACAATACGACCAACAACATTTTGGATATTTACACATCGTCAACTCCAGAAGACACATAAAGTAGCACAGTAGATCAATATAAATAATCATTCTGATGAAACTATGTAATACAAACGAAGCAACCCATGTCTGATAACAGCAGATAGCTTCCAAGCTAGGAAAACAAATCTTAAATATCTCAGACGGGGAATCCTACAATAGAAGAACTAAACAATCTTCATTGCACCTACTATATTCGACGTGTTTCATCTTATGGAAATGGAAACTAAACAGAATAAAAAATGGCAACCTTAAGATTGTACCCATCTTCACTGTTATTATATTATTAACAAATCAAGTGATTAAACAAAAAATGGCATGTTAAAATATTTCTGTTGCAAGTGCAGTCTTTAATGTCTCACATGAATCAGGCTACAGTAAATTTGTAATCTTTTAGTAAAAAAAATGCAAAACTAGACAAAATGAAAATGAAAACTTGATGATAGAGCAGACAAAAAAATGTGATGAACTGATACCAACCAATGCTGTCAAGGGGAAATAGTCAAAGAGATCCGTAAAGGTTTTCCATACATTAGCATTTCCATACCTGCGAAAAACAAGTGAAACAGTAGCCCATGAGTACAATAGAACGATAGCAATGCCACATCACAACTACCACCATGCGCACATCAGGAGGAAATGAAACTCGCTGAAAATTTTGAGAAGCTTGCATGCAAATTTGGTACAGATGAACCATGTATGTGACATCTAACTTGGACGAAGCGGCTGTCATCAATTTAGGATAGCAAACACTACTCACTGTCATGAAGAAGTGTGCTTTCATTTGCCACACAGAAGCACTCATTGCAGGCTCAGCCAGTACATAGGTAGTAATTGGTAAAGTAAGGTTATTGCTTCGTTCATACTCCCTCCGTTCAGCACATAGTCTAAATTCATACCCCCTCTGTTCCAAAATATAAGGCGTATGCCTGCCATATTTAAGCTTTGACCATAAATTTTTCATACATTATTTGATCGATGGTTACAAAATCACAATCACACTTTTTTAATATGAATCTAATAGTGTCTAATTTTATGTAAGATACAGTACATACTATTGGAATACTTGTTGGCAAAGCATGAATTTGAACAGCCAGATTACACCTTATATTTTGGATCGGAGGTAGTACAACTTCAAGTGAGACAGAAAAATATGGTATCTAAAGATGGCTAAAGTATCTAATATTTACAGGCCAACTTTAAGGGCAGCCCTTAGGAAAACAGGAATATCATACAGGATATGGGTATCGATCCATGCCAATTCATAGTGAAGTTATTACCAGACATTGGATGAGTGCAAGCCTTCAAGGGCCAGCAGACGATTACAAAAAAAATACAAACGGTCTCAATTGAGCAAGTAATCTATGAACTACAAGTGAAAAAACACCCAGGGCGGCAGAACCTTTCACACATCATATGGAACAAAAGGATACGATGGGACTTGTCTTGAACATTGACAATGACTAGTGTTAAATACACTACTCACACTTGAGGGAAGGTGCCCAGCTTCAAGTATGTTCATACGCATACAGCCACATACTTCCATGCCGGAACAGCTAAAGAAAAGCCTCCACTTTAAGGCCCGGTCTCATACTCCTACTAATCAAAGAAGTTCATCCCCAAATGTTTGAAACTTGTGAACACTTGAGATCTTTAGGTACTACTGTCACCACAACGAACGACTTCTGCATTCAGGATCTCCAACAAAAACCCTCAAAAAACCTCGGAATGAAGTAAAAACTGCATAAGATATTGAGATCGTCTTTCAAAATTATACTCTCTATACATCTATACGATCCTCCACCGATAATATAAGAATTCACACTTTCATTGATGCATCCACACTAAAATGAGCACTTACGAGTCTCTTATATTCTACTACTATATCAAATGAATGCAACGCAACTATTAATAGGTATTCTACTGAAGTACACTAATTACTTAAATTGTCTCAGCTCTTCAGTACAAATGCACATGGATGCCCTTGCCCTAAAAAAAGAACAGACAAGGAAATAGCGGAAAATAAAACATTTATTCATATAGTTTTTCTTTGCACATTCAAACTGAAAATGTTTGCTCCAATTATAATTCTAGGTAACAAAAATATAACCAATCATATTCAGCCATCATTGTTCAGCTCGCTCCACACCTCTGCTACGCCATCACGCTCATCAGAGTTCGCCTAGGCCAGCGCTTAGGTTTGTTTCAGTTTGTTAGTTACTTTTCACAAGATTTCTTAGCAGAGTGGGAGGGAAGGGGAGGTGGGAGGCATGGATGAATCACCATCGCCAACTCCAACTTTTACAATAATGGTAAAGATATGCAGATATTGGGTGGGCTTAAAAACAACAAAGATATGTTAGGTTATACAAGACGTCTCATTGAATATTCGGTGAGGCGACATAAGACCACTTGCTCAACATTACATTGATTCACACAAGAGAACCTTAACATCTTTTAATTTTTTTGTTCCATTTGTTCAAACTTGGACTCAACTGCATCAACACAATCACGAGGTATCCCAATCATTTATGATATAAGTGCATATTTTACTACATTAGATCAAATAATAATCACAGTATAACACAAGAAGTAGAAGTTGGGTGTGCCTAAACTGGATTATCTGCGATGTTTTATAAGTAGATGTATAGTACTCTTTTGACAAGAAGCTTCTAACATTCGATATAAAAGAAACCTGAAAACCTTGTGTGCTGTTCTCGTCACTTATAACAACAAAGATAGGATGACAATCTAGGCCAGAAGAGAGTTACAGCAGTAAAGAAAGATGTTACTCACTTCCGTAAGCACTCGTCATAAAATCCATAAACTTGAGTTATCTGCAAATATGAATAGGAGTTCAGTGCTCAAGACTCTAGATACAAAACATGCAATGTGAATACATATTAGTTTATAATTTCATTATAAAAATCAAGCTATATTCAGATACAAATGAGTAAACAGGATTCAGGACTATACTGTAACTGCATTACATTTTAAAGATATAGAACAAGCCACATACCTGTCGGCTCTCATGGTTTCCTCTAAGAATTGTAATTCGTTGTGGATAACGAACTTTTAAGGCTACCAAGAGCTGTTTGGTTTTAAACACAAAGTTAGCACTAGAGCTTTAAAATACTCCTAAAGCACAAGGTGTGGTTGGTAGGCCTACCGATACAGTTTCAACAGAATAGTAACCACGGTCCACATAATCTCCCATAAATAGGTAATTTGTGTCAGGGCACTGGTAAGGAGAACAATGAAAAATGAGTTCAAATAAGCTTGGATTTATACAGAGTGAAGTGCAACAAGGTACATACTAAATCATGAAGGAGAAGGGGAAAACAGAAGGATTATGTAGGGAAGATGATACCTTTCCACCAATTTGGAATAGTTCAGCCAGGTCATGAAACTGACCATGAATATCACCACATATCGTAACAGGACTTGTCACAGGCTGAAAGAAGGTAAAAGTTGAATAAACCAACAAAGAAGCTTCATGAAACGAAATCTGGCATCTGCAATGCACGGCCACATGCAGATCTAGGATTGGAAGTTAAAAAATATTAGCTTCTCTATATAATCCAATCGCCATTTTCTAAGTCAATTCCACTAAGAGAAAATTAGCAGGGAATTTGCACATCCAAATTCAAGCAATAACAAACAACTTGACTTGCAGCATTGTGATATAAAGTTCCACTTCCTTTTCTCAGAGTATTGCAGTTTTCATTTGAAAATAATCTAACAGAGAAAATCTAATCGACTAGCACAAGGATCCCCATCAGTCCCCCACAATCCTGTATAATTTACTTGACTACTACAGGCATAATGACCTAGCAATTTCCAGACCAATCATACTGCTTAATTTAATCAATAGTTTTCTTCAGATAAATCATTCAAGGGTGCATCAAACAGTAAGTTCTCAACCAATATCCAGAGTCCAATTTGCCAAAAGTCTGGGAGGCATGCATTACATGTCTGGCCAAGAATCTCCCTACTTTCACAAACTTAACAAGATTGTGGATAGCAAGGGCAACGGAAACCCTTGGAACAACAACTAAATACTTACTTACTTTTAGCCAAGAAAAAAAGTCCAAGCGCTGGAGTTTAGAACATTGCCCTGCTAATTTAATGTTGAAAGCATAGTGCCATACCTGAACATTGCTTTCCTCCATCAGTATCTCTTTAGCTTTCTCGCACAGAGCTCGTACCTACGCAAAAAGTGTTCATAAGATGGCGATAGCCTCATGATAAAGTAAACTGACTAAGTGAGAGTAAACTGATTCTAGACAGCACAAGCCACCAAGCATAATAAAGCAATGAAAACATAGTGATGGATGTTTCTTTCACTATCAAACCACCAACTATATCAAGCAAGCACATAAACAGGTGCTAGTATTGGCAACATCTCGCTTATGCATGTTTCTTTCACTATCAATACAAGACTACACCAAGAATTTCTGCAAATGCACCAACTGAAACATGAAAACGGCATTTCAATCACCACCCACATATAGTACAAGAACAGTACAAGCTTCGTTTGTCAGGAAAAATCACAACTTCATTTTTTGTTACATGAAAGTAAATCGCTCCCACCCGAAAAGTCCAGAAACCAACCAAAAGTTGCAAATCAAACACCCGAAACTCGAAAGGGGTATGAGTAGAGAGACAAGAACGGAACCTCGGGCTCGGCGAGAGGCCTGCACTGCATGAGCTGCTCGATCTGCTCGTCGAGGCCGCCGTGCGGGCTCCCCATCCTCTCCTCGCACGCGTGGACTCCTCCGCCCTCGTCGTCGCCCTGCAGCCACCGGCGCCGTGGGCCGGAATCCTAGATCTACCGGACGGGCGACCGTGAGCCGGAAGACGATGGGGGGAGAGGTAGAACCAGGAAAGGTGCAAGGAGGCAGTAGGATAGGCGGTTGTGTAGCGGTTTCTGTATTTTCTTCCCCAGAGTTGCCTCGCCGCACGGGCGGTGGTGCGTCGCGGTGGCCGGCCGGTGACTCGGAGGCGCGTGTCAGGACCCGATTAAAATCAATCAGAATCGTTTTCAGAGATAGAATTGTCGATTGGCTCTCAGTATATTAATTTATTTATTTTGTGGGGGTGGATCTGTCCTCAGTTTGAGAAGGCGTTGTAAATTTGTCCGAATTAGCAAGCTTGTTGTAAGGGCAAAGGATTTTTAAAAGAATTTCGTAGGATTCCAATTCATGGAAATTTTTCCTATGGAGTCCATTTGATTCAAAGGAATAAATCCTCCATAATTCTTATGGAATGATGTCTTACACTACAATCTCATATGTTCTAGCAAGAGGTTGGACCTCATGGAAAAAATCCTATGAGTTTACCATAGAAAATTCCTGCGTTTTTCATGTGCTGCAGCCAAACAAATAGTGTGATTGTTCCTGCGTTTTCAGTTCTTATTGAATTCCACATGTCATGACATTCCATTCCTATGTTTTTCCTTTTCCTAATCTTGTAATTTGCAATTCCTGTGAACCAAAGAGGCCCTAAATTTGTATCTTTTGAATCAGTTATTTACCTATGAATCACTGGAATAAAACAATCGCTTGCAAAAGACCAATTAATAGCAAATAAAGTTCTCCAGTGATTACCTAAAAGAGTATTGTGAGCCTATTTTACACAATTGAACCTGACTATCTATGTCTGGTCTTGAATCGGGTCGTTACTTGGTAGGATACTCCTTGTCAACTAAGCATAATTTTGAATTGAGTCGTTACTTGGTAGGATGCTCATTGTTGGTCTGGAAGATATTATCATATTTTCATGCGTTGGTTTGAGTGTCCAGTAAAATCAGACATGCATGAACCTATGTAGTGCAAAATATTATAAGTATTCAACTTTATTCTAGGTAGAACTTTCAAAAGAGCTTTCACACTCGAACAAAATTTGACACTTACTCCCTCCATTTCAAATTAATTGACACAGATTTAGTAGATGCTACTATCTCAACTAAAACACAATTGACACCACACTAAAATGTATTCTTCTGGCCATAACCATCACCGTGACCCTACCTTTGCACCTTCTACAACACGAGGTCAGAGGACCTTTTTACTCGCCTTGTCACCGTCAAGTTCAAGTTTATGATTGCTTTTAGGTGCTTGTTCGTATGTTCTCCCATTAGTGGCAACAAAACACAACAGACCCAACAAGTGTGCTATGGCTTTTTCAACACCATAGCTTGTTTTAGGTTTACTTCATTAATTTCTTCCGTTCAAGATTTTGTCTCAGCCAAGTCATTCCAGTGGCTTTGAATGTTGACTTGCCGAGTCTTTGTTGGCGTTGTGATCTATGGCGGTGCTAGGACCGCAAACAATAATGTCAGTGACATATTATTCAACACATGTGGTGTAGAAAAAGTCATTTTGCACCCACTTTTACAAACTGCCGAGGTTGATTGCCCACAAATAGATGTTGGCAGTTCAACATTGAAATTGTTCTCTGGTATATCAATTTCCTTCAAAATTTTGAGACCACCAATTGACCAAGGACCGGTGCATGTGAACTTGCATCTGGGAAGTTGAATAACTTTTACCAGCTTCAGGTAATCGTCCTTGAATTCGAAGATTTATCTTTGTCTATTTTTATTTCCAGTTGAATTTCTAACTGTTCGAATTGTTATTCTTCCATTATGTAGATTGCTAGCGGGTTTTAAGCTATTCGATTGTAATTCAATTCATGATGATCACAAGGAAGTTCATAATATTCAGTCACTAATAGACATCTTTTCGGACGATACCCAACACATTTTTCAACTGATTTTGTATGTTGTTACGTCGAAAATTTATGTTATGTACACAACTATTTGCTTTTGTTTATGTTGACCCATAACAAAAAAAAAACGATACACGAGGGAGTGGACTGCTAACGGGTTTAAAGCAATTCGATTGTAATTCAATTCATAATGATCACAAGGAAGTTCATAATATTCAATCACTAATAGACATCTTTTCGGACGATGCTTAACAAAACTTTCAAATAATTTTTGTATGTTGTTACGTTGAAAATTTATTTTATGTACACAAATATTTACTTTTGTTTATGTTAACCCATAACAAAAAAAAGATACACGAGGGAGTGGCATATCTCCCGGTTTTCAATATACGATTTAAACATATTCTGAAATGTAAAAAATACCAAACAATTTCTAATACGCCTACCTCTCAAACATTCTATGTGCTCACGCTTTTCACAGAAAACAACATTCTTTGTGTCGTGCGTAAAAAAGTCAAATTTGGTGCCAAAAAGGTTTTTACGAGATTTTTTTGTACTTTTAGGCATGGTACAAAAATGCTTGTTTTTCGCGAAACATGGTGTGTGCATATAAAATGTCGAGATGTATGCGTAAAAAAATTTTTTTTTACATTTTTAAATGTTTTCCCGGTGACAGGGGTATATATATGCCCCTCTTTGGCAAATGAATTCGAATACATAAGTCATAATAAAGTAAAACTCACAAAAATGTACGAATATAAGTATTTTACGCTTTATTTTTATAGTGTCGCGTAGCTAAACCATTTACGTCATATGCATATATTTTTTATGTTCTTCTTGACTTTTGGCCTAAGACAAAATTGACGTGATATAAAAATCATATAAAACTGCAAAGAAACATAATGGGTGAACAATAACTATCCAATTGCCAAATAGTGTGTCCGTACTCCGCAGACATGTTATATGTGAACTATTGCATCAAATTAACAAAAATCGAGAGACATTTGAGCATGCTATGATGTCAGATGACATCAAAGTTTGCATGTAGCATCGCCACTAGTCTGTGATCTAGATACATCAGTGATACGTCCAAAATGTATCTACTTTTTCAAACCTTTTGGCTATTATTTCTCCTCTAATATGCAAGATCTGAATGGAACTAATGCGGACTAACGCTGTTTTCAGCAGAATTGACTTGGTGTCCTGTTTTTGTGCAGAAATCAAAGTTCTCAGAAAAATCTGGAAAAATTTCAAAAATTCTATTTTGCCAGAAGAATCACGGAGCCAAGGAGGGGCCACAGCCCCCAGACGCCACCTGGCCACGGTGACGCCCTTTGGCTAGTTCGCGACGCCCTCTGGCCTATTTATTTCTCCCGACCTAAAACGCGAGGAAGACCGATCTTATTTTCCAGAAGAGTTCCAGAGCGCCGCCGCCTCCGCGAAACCTAATTCGGGGAGCAGAAGTTCCTGTTTCGGCACCCTGTCGGGATGGGGATTGGAGGGGAGATCACCTCCATCGTCATCACCACCGCCTCTCCATCGACCATCCATGTGTGAGTAATTCCCCGCTGTAGGCTGAGGGGGATGTTAGGGATTGGATGAGATTGTTCATGTAATAGCTGTCAGATTGTTAGGGCATGGTGCCTAGTATCTTTTATGTGTGTTAGTTATCGTTGTTGAACTTGGTGTGCTTAATGCTTGACACTTAGGGCCCGAGTGCCATGTTTTTAGATCTGAACATGTTATGTTTTCATGAGTAAGATTATTGTTTTGGATCATATCTACAAGTTGTATACACCTGTTATTGTCCGGAACCCGAGGCCCCATAGTGACAACATTTGGGATAACCAGAGGGGATGGCTGTGACTTGAGAGTTACATGTATTCACGGAGTGTTAATGTTTTACTCCGGTGCTCTATTAAAAGGAGTAACTTAATTACCATAAGGCTTCTATAGTGTCCCTGCTAAAATGGGATGGTTGGACAAAATATGTCGTGCAAGATTTTTATTGCAAGCACGTACGACTAAATACGGAATACATGCCTACGTTTAATTAGTACATGGATGCTTATTTATTGTTTACCTGCAAATTGCCCTATGTTATTGCTATTTCATGAATTATCTTATCCGTGCAACGACCGCTTATATATCCCTTAGCCTACGGTGTTTTAATCTGTTGTTTATTACAATTGCCATTATTGTTGTTTTCGCGTCACTATTGTTGTTACTTTATTACTGCTGCCATTATATTACTGTTGCTACTGATAAATTGTGCCAAGCAAGATTACTTTCAGGTGTGGCTGAACTGACAATTCAGCTGCTAAGGCTTATAAATATTTTTTGGTTCCCCTTGTGTCGAATCATTAAATTTGGGTTTTACTTCCCTCGAAAACTGTTGCGATCCCCTATACTTGTGGGTCATCGAAACTATTTTCTGGCGCCGTTGCCGGGGAGCATAGCTCTATTTATAAGCTCATCGGGAGGTTATATTGTCCGCTGCAATTTATTCACTATGAGAAAAATCCGTGATCCCAAGGTTACTATATTGCCTTCCACTACAAGGAAAGGTACAACTCTCAACACTTCTGTTGCTCTTGATTCACCGTCTGTTATAAGTCAGCTTGTTACACCACCACATCCACGCACTACGCATGTTACTTCTACTGAGTCTAATACTGTTTCTGATGAATATGATGATGCTTCTACTATGCTTGATGAAAATAGTTCACTTGGCCCGTTTCTTGATTATCATATTGATAAATCTAAAGAAATCGAAAATGCTGAAATTTCTGATGAACACCTTGTTACACATGCTGATTCACCCGAGGCAAGAAACTATGGTAGTGATTATCCTGAGGGAGCTTATGTTGAAATTAATGAGGGATTCATTGGAGAATACATGGGTAGTGATACTTCTGATCCCGATGCACTAAAAAGGCTGCTTGAAAAACATGCCATTAATTATAAAAATGCTCCTGGTCCTGAATTTGCTACTTCACCTATAAGCATTAAAGATGAAGATTATGATTTCTCTGTTGATCTTTCACTTATTCCAACTATTGAAAATGAACCTTTTTACGAAAAATAAAGTGATAATGCTATAGAACACATGAGCAAACTTTCTACTTTGAGTATGTTATTTTCCGATGACAAGAAAAGACACGGTTACTATATAACAAAATTGTTTCCTTTTTCATTAAAAGGGGAAGCTAAAATCTGGTTTAACAATTTAGCTAGTGGATCTATAAAAAGCTTTAGTGAATTGGTAAAAGTTTTTTTTGAAAAATATTATCCTGCTCATGTGCAACATGCTGCTCTACAGAGAATTTATAATTTTAAACAATTTGAGAAAGAGTGTCTCCGCGAAGCTTGGGGGAGGTATTGTGCGTTGCTCAGGGCTCGTCCTGGGCACATGATACCCAAGAATGAGCTTATGGATATATTTTATAATGGACTCGATGAATCTAGGACGTACCTGGATAGTTGTGCTGGTTGTGTTTTCCTGAAGAACTGATACCAATTGAAAGGACAAGGATGTCGCCTAGAGGGGGGTGAATAGGCGATTTAAAACTTTTCCGGTTTAGGCTTGATAATTGCGGAATAAAACTAGGTGTTTAAATTAACAAGCCAACAACCTAAATATACTAGGCTCACCTATGTGCACCAACAACTTATGCTAAGCAAGACAAGCAACAAAGTGATAGCAAGATATAATACTTCAAGCACGAAGGCTATCACAAAGTAAAGTGCATAAGTAAAGAGCTCGGGTATAGAAATAACCGAGGCACGCGGAGACGAGGTTGTATTCCCGAGTTCCTCCTTTTTAGGGGAGTACGTCTCGTTGGAGGGGTGTGAGTTTCAAACTCAAGACGCCACAAATGGCCTCACCCTATTCTCCGATGAACCTTGCCCAAAAGCTCGGTTCACCTTCCACTATTGATTTCCTTTTGGGCGGAAATCGAGTCCCTTACAACAATCTTGAGGCACAACCCACAAAAGGATTGGGAGCTCCCAAGTGGCCACAAAAGGCCTCACCCGCCACAAAAGGCGTCTTGGGTCCAAAGACCCAAGAGTAACAAGCTCACGATCTTTCACTTCCACGAATCCTCGTGGAGAGCACAAACCGATGCACAAAAGCAATGACAAGAACACAAGAAGTGCTCAAGTCCTTCACTCTCAAATCCCACCAAAAGCAACTAATGCTTATGGGGGAGAAGAGAGGAAGAACAAACAAGAGAACCACAGAAGAACTCCAAGATCTAGATCCACTAGGTTCCCTCACTTAGAGGAGAGATGGATTGGTGGAAATATAGATCTAGATCTCCTCTCTCAAATTCCTCAAAGATATGCAAGAATCATGGGAGGAATTGGGAGAGGGGCAAGCTTTCCAAGGTCAACAATGGAGGTGAGAGAGGGGGAAATTTCGTGCTTGAAAGATCTGACCCTTTGGGGAAGAAGGGGGGCCTTTTTATAGGTCCCCAGAAAAAGAGCCGTTGCAGGAAACTTACACCGGAGACTCCGGTCCAGGAGGGCCGGAGACTCCAGCCTGGGCGGAGACTCCGGACCCCGATGGGGCGGAGACTCCGGGGTCACTCCGGACCAACTCCGGACCGAAGGCAGAGAGTGTCGTCATGTGGAGCTCTTCGCTCCAAAACCTGATGGGCCGGAGACTCCGGCCCCTGAGCACCCCTGAGGCCGGAGACTCCGGTTGAGGCACACCGGAAACTCCGGCCCCGGCACACCGGACACTCCGGCCAGGAAAAACAGCAGCAAATCAGCAAAACTGTAAACCCAATAACTTTCTCGTTTAAACTCCAAATTAGGTGAAACCAATTTTGTTGGAAAGGTAACGACAAGAGCTTTCCTACAAATTAAGAACCATAAATAGAGTTAAGTTGACACACATGGGAAGGTGTGGAACTTTCCTCACGGATAAACCGATAATATTTCCAACACAAAAACACAACAAGTTTTCAAACCAAAATCCGTTTTCGAAGAACTTGGGCTTGTCATGAAGATCACGACAAGCACCAAAATCCAACTAGGAGAAAAACCAAATAAGAACCAAGAAAGATGATGATGTCAAGTACGCAAAGGTTTGAGCTCTCCACAAACATGCGATCAAGTTACTCACATGAGAGCCCCTCTTGATAGTACGACATCTATCCTATAACCCGGTCTCCCACTAAAAACATGAGACCGGTAAAATAGAAACCCTATTAAGATCATACCTTTGCCTTGCGCATTCCACTTGAGCTAGATGATGACGATCTTGATCTCTTCAAGTGGACCACCTTTCTTGATTGCGCTTTGCTTGGTGAAGACTCACATATCGCTCCCCCATACACCAATATGGGAGAGCCTCTATAAGGCACATCTTCACTTGACCAATATCTCCAAAAGGGTGACAAGCTTCAAGCAAAGGATTTCTTCGAGATGCTTCTCTTGAACTTGCACTTCATTTTCTTCTCTTAATGTATATGATGACTTGAATATTGTTTTGGTCATCACTTTATCTTCTTCTTTCAATCTTGATACCAACACATGGTATTCAAGCATTGCCAATGGACAAGCCCTACAAGGATAGCTCAATGCAACCATTAGTCCATAGAGATTGTCATTAATTACCAAAACCACACATGAGGGCTCATGCACTTTCATCCATGTTCTAAACCCCGAAGACATGCAAAAAGCTAAGAAATCTCTTAAAGAGAAAGGTATTAAATCTGAAGAAGTAAATAATTTACCTCCTATTGAAGAACTATGTGAGCCTACCACTCGTCCACCTATGGTAGAGGTACACTCTCTTTAGAATTTTGGTACGGGAGATATTCCTTACCGAAAGCCTCTTGATCAATGCTTAGATGAACTTGATAATTTTGTTAAACAAATTCATTTTAATATGAAAGTTCAAAATCAATTGCTAGAAAATTCTCATGACATTAAAAACTTGCATGATGTTTTAGAAAGAACTGCTAATGATGTTAGAGGTCTTATCAAGCATTTTGTCATGGTTCAAACTCAACTTGAACAAATTACTAAAGTAAAAACAGATTTGCTTGCTGAAACTTCTAAAAAAGGTAATAAACATGCTTTTGGTATTGCAACTAGAGGGGGTGCTTCTACTCAGGATCCCTTATATCCTGAGGGGCATCCTAAAAGAATTGAACAAGACTCTCAATTGGCTGAAAACAATGTTGCTAGCTCTTCTAAAAAGAAAAAAGAAAAAGAAACATAAAAGAGCTATAGAATCTAATGAACCTAGTAATGATAAAGAACGTGAGGAAAACTCAAATAGTATATCTATTTCTGATGCTGAAACCGAAAGTGGTAATGAACCTACTAATGAGAACGATAAAGGCAATGCTTCAAATAAAGAAAAAAGTGAAGAAGAACCTGAAAAACTTCCAAAACATAAGAAGTATAATAAGGAAGAATTTATTGCTAGGAAACATCCAAAACATAAAAAGTATATTTGATGATTTCAATAAACTAAACTCTAATGCAGGGTTGGAAAATTTTGTGGCAATTGAGCAGCCACAATTTGAGAACCTCACTAGAATATTTGTTCAAAGTTTTAAATTTAACAACTCTCAATTCCAACCTTCTGTTGAATTTAATCTTTATAATGAACCTTGCAAGATGTCTCTTAAAAAGTTCAGCAGCATTTTAGGTGTCTCCCATAAGGGGACAACCATGAAATTTCAGGAACAACCACCTTATCTGTGGAGTCTTTACAAGGAATTATGTAATGAGGATGACCGCTCCGTGCAGCGAGGTAAGATTCGGAGCATCCAGTTTCCAGCTATTAGATATTTTACCTATTACCTTGCTAGAGGAGTTCTTGCTAGAGATAATACTAGCAACAATACTAATCTTCACCTTGCTATCCTTAATGCTGCAATTAATAAAGATAGGAAATTTAGTCTTGGTGCTTTGATTGTTCACCATCTTGCTACTGACCATGTCAGGGGACCCATCTATGGAGGGATCATTGCCTCACGCATCCTTGTTGCATCTGGTCGGCATCCTGACCCTTCAGACACTTAGCTTCCTGTCGAGAGACTTGATTTAGATTTTATGAAACTACATCATTTTATTACTTATGAGTCTCGGCCTGATAAAATGCTCTATAAGGTGATGTTTGCTAACGACATTGTGCGGGAGGTCCCACTGCTAGAAACTTATTTGTTTAACTATGTCAATAGGAAGGCATGGTCGTTCTCTGTGTACGAGTTGGACGTATATCTTGGGGCTTCGAGCTTCCACGCAGGAGCTACCAGGGAGCAGCAGCAGCACGACACGAAGCACAGAGGAGTATACCTCGTACCATTACGGCGGAAGTTCCTCGTATCAGCACCAGGACGAGGGGACGTCTTCCTCGTAGTTCCAACAGACTGATGATGCGTCGGGGTGGAACCCCTGGGGCGGCTACCATTGAGTCCCTACTTAGGCCAAAAGCCTAAGCTTGGGGAGTACGTATTCTCACCGACACTTCCTCATTTTCATATTCTTGTCAGTTTGTTCATTGATGCTTTGTATATCCATGTTTATCCTTCTGTTCCTAGAGCACGATATTGCGAAAGCCGTGAACATGAAACTTATACAATCCTTGTTTGAACAATTGTCGGGACTCAAGATAAACTTTCATAATAGTGAGATTTTTTGTTTTGGCAAAGCGAAGGATGCTCAAGATGAGTACCGTCATATTTTCGGATGTGAGGCGGGTACACTACCTTTTAGATATCTTGGCATCCCGATCCATTACAGGAAGTTGCTAAATAAAGAGTGGAAGCCTGTTGAGGATTGTTTTGAGTCCAAGTTGGGTTCTTGGATAGGGAAGATGTTGTCATACGGAGATCGTCTTGTCTTAATCAACTCGGTGCTTACTAGCCTACCAATGTTTCTTTTGTCTTTCTTTCTTATACCTAAGGGGGTTAGGAAAAGATTAGACTTTTATAGATCTCGATTTTTTTTTGCAATGTGACAGTCAGAAGAAGAAGTATAGGCTGACTAAGTGGAATATAGTGTGTAGACCAAAAGATCAGGGAGGTATTGGTATTGAGGTTTTGGGTGTTAAAAACAAATGTCTCTTGAGTAAATGGTTGTTCAAATTGATGAATGAGGACGGGGTATGGCAGGAGATTCTTGTAAATAAGTATCTTGGAAATAATACGTTATCCCAGGTACAAGCAAAACCTACTGATTCTCCATTTTGGAAGGGCATGATGGAGGTCAAACAAGAATTATTTTCGCGAGGTACTTTTGTTGTAAGAAATGGGCACAACACAAACTTTTGGGAAGATACGTGGCTAGGGAATAACGCTCTGGCAATTGAATATCCCTCATTATATAGTATAGCGGAAAATAAGAAAGCTACTGTAGGTGATGTGTTGGGTTCGGTACCTATAAATCTTCATTTTCGACGAAATGTTTTGGGTGCTAGGCGAACGGCATGGCTGCAACTAGTTGAGTGATTGATGCGGGTACATCTCACTGAGGAACAAGATACATTTAAATCGAACTTGACCTCGAATGGTCTATTCTCTGTTAAATCTATGTATGCTGATTTGATAAATAGCCACACTAGATTCTTGCGGAAATACTTGTGGAGGCTAAAAATTCCGTTAAAGATAAAAAAAATCTTATGGTTCATGCAGCGAAAAGAATTATTAACAAAAGACAATCTGAAAAAAAAGAAGAAGGTGGAATGGATGTACTAAATGTGTTTTTTGTCATTTGGATGAATCGATACACCATTTATTCATTTCTTGTTCGTTTGCTCAGAATATTTGGCGGCTATTGCATTTTAACTTTAATATCTACCCCCAACTAGCATTGCTAATTTGTTTGGGAACTGGTTGAATGGGGTAGATAAGACAACAAAAGGACATATCCGAATAGATGATGCGGCTTTCCTATGGGCAATATGGAATTGTCGAAATGACTTTATCTTTAATAAAACAAACTCTGTTCATTACCTGCAGGTGGTCAACAAGGCGGTCTACTGGATCAATACGTGGTCCCTACTACTCCCTGTCGACCAACGTGGACTTATGGCTTCCGGATGTACCCGCATGCTGGCGGTCGTACGGGATATCTTGTCCCAGGTTGGGTGGCTTCACACTAGAAGAATCGATGTTTAGCGTTCTGTTCTTCGAGTGGTTAATCTTTGTATCCACTTCGAGTGATCCTTGAGTTGTAAACTTTAAACGATGACGATTTGATAACTCTCAATAAAGCGTGGTGGCTGTGTGCATCATTCTGATGCAGAGGCTGGGGACCCGCACCCTTATTCCTAATAAAAAAATATCCATGTTTATCCTTCTTGATTTGTTTTCTTCCTTGCTTTCGTTTTGTTTTGAAAATAAAAAACCCAAAAATATTTCCTTTATTTCTTTTACTTTTTATTTAATGTTTTTGGCTTGTTTTATTTTTCTTTATTTTATTCTTTTCGGTTTTAGTAGTTTCTTCTTTTTGCTCTTTTCTTGCTATTCATAAAACCCAAAAGATTTCCCTTGGTTATTTGTTTCCTTCTTCTTCCTGTTTTTAATTTTCAACCCAAAAACAATTTTCTCTTCTTCTTTTATTTTGTATAGTTGTTGCAGGGTTCGGCTCACATCCACAACATCGCTTAGGCCTAATCTTTATTTTCATATCGTTCGGCCGTGCAAGTGAAAAAGCAATAATGAGGACATATGGTGAAGTGGACGTGGTAAAAGGGGCTGGTATGAACTCCATTTGTTTTCTCTTTTGTACATATATTTATCCGTATGATCATGCTTTGGCTTGTCTTGATAGATGGTTGTACTAGTAATGTTTACTTGGTAGTTCATATTTTCTTATGATTAGTTCCAACCATCTAGGGGTGGATAATTGTGGCACCTCGATCCAGATGATCGAGTTACCCCATATACCAGTCCCAGAAACACTGGATATATGACAACTTGATAAACAAAGACATAACCAAATATATATGGCTCCGACTTCGGATGGGTACATGATTACAACACGGGGTGAGGCTCCAGTGATCGCGCAACGGGCGCACACAACAGTATGTACATTATTTTTCTAACATCGAGCCTCTATCAGAGATCGCAGTGGGTACGTAGGTAGTAGAGTGGCGACGACAGGCCTTATTCCACGGGGTTCTGCCTGGGATACTGATTCCTAGTTCTCGTACAGTGGGTACTCGGCGATGGGTGCAGCGGGTCTGGCCACATGAAAAGCCAGGTGAGTACATTGAATGTACTCGCAAGACATTAGCCTAAAATCAAACAAGGTCTACCTATATGGCATGGCATAAGTTCGGAAAGTAGCATGGCATAAGTTCGGGTATAAAAGTGCGAGTCCAAGCTTAACGGTTGGACATAACTTACCTACTTACCTTAGTAGGGATGTTTCGTATTTCTAAAGAGAGATCACATTTCTCACTCAACAACATGTAACCACAACTAGGCTCCCAAGCCTCTAGCCAACTCTGGCTTTATTCTAGGCTCTCAAGCCTCTAGCCAATTCTGGCTAGGCTCTCAAGTCTCCACATGATCGTTGGGTTTCATATTAATTAATTCTCCATATTCGACAGGACTGACTCATAGCGTGACTTTACCCAAACATCATCCCATAACCTAGGGACAAGACTAGATTCTAGATTTACACTCTCGAGAGGTTGCAACTTTTATCCACACGCTAAGTCTAGGCTTGTACCGCCGGTACCGAAGTACTAGAACGATCATGGCGAGCAGAACAAACCCACACTTCCACAACCGCTTACTCTACCTAGACACTCCCTGTGTAGCCACCGACACGCCCTAGGGACCAAGTCTTATGACGAAGTGAATCCGGCATGCCCCCAACAGATGAGCGATGCCTAGCTCTGGAACCTTCGCAAGACTAGCCCCGACCACAAAGGTAACCGACTAGACTTGCCAAAAGGGTGGCGTCAAAGGAGGCTTGATAGAATACTCGGCCATGGTCCGCCCATATGAACGACGCATGGTTGTGTTGGTTGTGTTTGGTGAGTGGCACTATGTGACACAATCTAGTCGAGGGAGGTGGTTATCTTTTTAGTCAAGTTTTAATTCCTGTCACCAACATGATCCCAGCAACACATAACATTCACATAATAATCCAAGCAGTAAATAAATCATATTGATCGGGCGACTATGGCGCCACCACGTATCAATGTCCAAACTTAGCAAAAGAAAATAGCGTCAATCGGACGACTGTGGCAGAGCTACCTCCGACCAGCGCAATCTCGTTTGACTATAAAAGAAGTAGCGTCAACCGGACGACTGTGGCGGAGCTACCTCCGACCAGCGCCATCTCGTTTGACTACAAAAGAAAGTAATGTCAACCGGACGACTATGGCGGAGCTACCTCCGACCAGCGCCATCTCGTTTGACCACAAAAGAAAGTAATGCCAACCGAACGACTATGGCGGAGATACCTCCGGCCAACGCCATCTCATTTGACTACAAAAGATAGCACAGTTGCATCGTTCCTCCATTCCTTCGACTGTGGCGGTTCCTCTAGCCCGTCGTCTCGAGAGTGGGGAGTGATGCGCAGTATAATGAATATAACCAATTTATAAGGTAATGCGACAATTTACAATGCAACATGGCATGCGAGATGCAACAGCAACCAACTTAAGCACTCAAGAAAAATTCTAAAGTTCGACCAAGCTTGAGATCGGGTTAACGGCTTGCCTTCAGCAGTGGGGTATGGTTCGGGATTGACTTCAACTTCGTTGGGGAAGTTCAAATAACAAAGGAATAAAACATGCATCAAAAACCCCTCTAAGCCATTGAATAAAAGACCAAGCAAATAAATTCCAAATAGGTTCATTTTGGTGCCAATGGAAAGATCTTTTAAAAACAAAGCTGTCAAAAAAAGATTCATATTTTTCTGATTATTTTTGAGGGAGATATGGCCCTCCAAAGTTGGGTTTAAAATCTGCCAAATTTTAAACAGAAAAATAAAACAGAAAACATTTCGGGAAATTATTAAAAATCTGACCAACGGGACCCACCAGTCAGTGGCCCACTGTTTTAAACCGTTTTTCGCGTGAAATTAGAGAGCGCACTGTGCCGTCTCCGGCGAGCTCACCGGCGACGTTTTCCCGCGGCTCGGGCAAGGGGAGGTGGAGGAGAGGAGGCAGCGTGGCCCGGGGAGGTGTGGCGCAGCCCGTACGTGCACTCACGGATGACGGCGAGGTCGCGCAGGGGCGGAGCTTCCTCTTCCGCGGCGACGGCGATCTGTCGAGGATGGATTCGACGGCTCCGGCCACCAATCACCCAGGCGAGGACGGCGTAGGGTCCATGGTGGTCTGAGAGGGTGGCCTGGGCGAGGAATCGGTGGGGGAGGTGCTGGTGGTGAGGAAATCGTGCGGAACCCGAGCGGCCAGGGAGAGCTCGATTCTGGCGAGGTGGTGCTCTACTGGCCTCGATACTACGGTGAGGGACGATAGGGAGGGTGAGAGAGGTGGTGCGGGGTCTGGAGACTGCTGGGGAGGGCTACTTATAGCCTCCCGAGGGGTGGCCGCCATTACTGGCACGGGTGAGGTGGTGGGCGCTGTGTTGCGCACTGTTTTGCGCGGCGCGTCGCGGAGCTGGTGGCGGCAGCGGGTGGCGGAGTGTCTCACGAGCACACAGGGGAGGGTGGATAGGCACGGGGGCGCGGTGGAGTGGCTGACGAGCGGGGCCCCGGTGGCACTGTGTTGAGCGGCGCGTCGGCTTGCGTCTCCGACGCTTGTGAGGTGGCCGCGCTGGCGAATCCTGGCGTCGGTGGTCGAGGGAGTGGAGGGGAGCTAGCTGGGCACGGTTTGGGGAGAGAGGGAGCAGAACGGCGACGACCACAAGGTGGCGGCGCCGCCTGGCACGGCCATGCCGGCGGTGACCACTGTGCTGAGCATGCCAAAAGCGGCATGAGCATGTTTCTCTCAGCTCAGAGCTCCAAATCGAGTGAGGTTTTCCGTTGTGCGCCAAATTTGAAAACCTGCAACTTTGCTGAATAAAGTTTTTCCAAATTCGAAACTTGGTCTATGTAAAATTTTGGAAAAACCACACTGGTCAAAAAGGAAACAGTGGTTTTGAAGAAGCAAAATATTTTTGGTTTGGCCAGCCTTTTGTCCTGAGGTGTATACACCCTTTGTGCTTGTATCTAGGTCTTTGCCTCCCATTAGAAAAATTATTTAACTAGTTTTTGAAATCATTGGAGTTGGAGGGCAGAAATTGGATAGAAATAATATGAGGTAAATCCTCAAGTGAAGACCCAATATTTTTGCATAAATAGGCTATATATTGCCTAGGGATCATTCCCTAATTTTTGTAGAATTTTTGAAATGACATTTAATATACTTCCTTTGTAAAGCTAGAATAAAATGGATTTTGGTTTATAAATAAATGGAAATATTGAGAAAATGATTTTGGGTAAAAGGGGCAAGCAACAAGTGTACCAAGTGGGAGAAACGCAAAACACAAGATCCCAGGCTTGGACAAGATTTTGTAAAAGATTGCAAATTGAAAAGGTAGTTAAACCCAGAAAATTAAATCCAAGGTCAATAGCAAATATTTTTAAAAGGAATTTTTGAAAGGCCAAATTTTAGGATGTTACAGACCTTCCCCCCTTAAGTTGAATCTCGTCCTCGAGATTTCGGATGCTCGTTGAATAGGTACGGATACTCAGTCCTTAACAAATCCTCTCGTTCCCATGTAGCTTCATCTTCAGTGTGTTTATCCCATTGTACCTTGTAGAACTTTGTGACCTTGTTGCGGGTGCGGCGTTCTGACTCATCCAAAATTCTGACGGGGTGTTCCTCGTAAGTCAGTTCGCTGCTCAACTCCAAATCCCTAAAGTCAGCCTGTTTGGTTGGGGGTGAGATGCATTTCCTCAGCTGGGATATGTGGAAAACGTCGTGCACTCCTGTCAGCTCTTCCGGTAGTTCTAGCTGGTAAGCTACCGTCCCTTTTCTTCCCAAGATCTCGGGGCCAGCTTCCTTTCATGTGGAATCTCTTCATGCCCTTGAGGGGTGTTACCCGAAGGTAGACATAGTCGTTCACTTCGAAGTGTATCTGACGGTGCCGACGGTCGTAATAACTCTTCTGGCGGGACTGAGCTGCCTTGAGCCGGTCACGAATCAGATGTACTTGCTTTTCGGCTTCCAACAAAACATTGGGCCCAAAGATCTTGCTATCTCTGGCTTCAGACCAGTTGAGTGGGGTCCGACATTTTCTCCCATACAGTGCTTCAAATGGTGACATCTTCAGGCTGCCTTGGTAGCTGTTGTTGTATGAAAATTCCGCATAGGGTAAACTATCTTCCCAACCTGCTCCATAGGCGAGCACACACGAGCGGAGCATGTCTTCTAATATTTGGTTGACCGCTCTGTTTGGCCGTCCGTCTGTGGGTGATATGCGTACTGAACGATAGTTTTGTCCCCATGGCCTGATGCAGGCTCGTCCAAAATTTGGAGGTAAATTGTGTACCTCTATCTGACACAATGGTCTTCGGAACTCCATGGAGTTTGACAATCCTGTTCACATAGAGTTGCGCTAGCTGGTCCGAACGGTACGTTGTCTTGACGGGAATAAAGTGAGACACCTTCGTTAGACGGTCGACAATGACCCAGATGGAGTCATTTCCTCGGCTGGACTTGGGAAGTTCGACGATGAAATCCATACATATGTTGTCCCATTTCCACTCGGGCACTTTAAGGGTTGGAGAAATCCCGTGGGTTTTTGGTGCTCGGCTTTCACTAGGTTGCACACGTTGCAGCATGCAACATAGTAGGCGATCTCCTTCTTCATACCGGCCCACCAGAATATTTGCTTCAAATCTTGGTACTTCCCGGGTGGATAGAATAGGCAGACTCGTGGGCTTCCCTAAGGATTTGTTTTTTAGCGCGGCCTTGTCGGGTACACAAAGGCGGTTACCGTAGCGGAGCACTCCTTGACTGTCCAAGGAAAATGCCTTGGCCTTACCCAGTGGTATTTTGATCTTGATCCCTTTTATGCCGGGGTCGTTGGCCTGCTCGGTTTTTATCTCTTCTTCCAGGTTTGGTTTCACCTCCAAGGTGCTTAAATAGGCCTTGCTTCCCACACACAAGTTTAGCTTTGCGAACTTTCTCTAAACTTGGCTGCATCTTTGGGGGCTTCCTGCTTAGGGCATCTGCTACCACGTTGGCCTTCCCTGGATGGTAATGAATTCCAAGGTCGTAGTCCTTGATTACCTCCAGCCACCTTCTTTGCCTCAGGTTGAGGTCAGGCTGGGTGAAGATGTACTTCAAGCTTTTGTGATCGTGTAGATTCGCATCTTCGACCAATAAGGTGATGTCGCCAAGTCTTCAGGGCGAGTATGACAGCGGCCAATTCCAAGTCATGTGTGGGGTAATTCAGCTCATGGGTCTTGAGTTGCTTTGATACGTATGCAATGACCTTCCCTTCTTGCATGAGTACGGCCCTAGTCCATTTCTACATGCGTCACAGTATACGGTGAAATCCTTGCCATCATCGGGCAGTACTAGTATTGGGGCTGTGGTTAACCGGGTCTTCAACTCGTTGAAGCTTTCTTCACATTCGTCTGTCCAGGTGTACTTGCGATTTTTCTTTAACAAGTCCGGCATGGGCTTGGCTATCTTGGAAAAGTTCTCAATGAATTTCGGTAGTAACCAGCCAATCCTAGGAAGCTTCTGATTTCTGACACATGGTGGGTGTTTTCCAGTTCAGCACATCAGAGATCTTGTTGGGGTTTACGGCCACACCGGCTCCTGACAATACATGTCCTAGGAACTCCACTTATTTTAACCAAAACTGGCATTTGCTGTACTTGGCATAAAGTTGTTGTTCACGTAGTCTTCCGAGAACCAACCTGAGGTGTTCGGCGTGCTCTTCCTCATTTTTGGAGTAGATGAGGATGTCGTCGATGAATACCACGACAAACTTGTCGAGATATTCCATGAATACCTTGTTCATCATGCCCATGAAGTAGGCGGAGCATTGGTTAGGCCAAATGACATAACAGTACATTCATACAGTCCATATCTGGTGGTAAAAGCGGTCTTGGGAATATCACTTTCTCGAATCTTCAGCTGATAGTATCCAGTGCGGAGATCAATCTTGGAGAATACACGGGCACCACGGAGTTGGTCAAACAGATCATTGATTCGTGGTAGTGGGTACTTATTCTTGATGGTGACATCATTGAGAGCACGATAGTCAATGCATAGCCGGAGCGTACCATCACTCTCTTTGCAAATAGAACTGGTGATCCCCAAGGCAAATACTCGGGCGAATGAACTTCTTCTTGATTAGATCATCGAGCTGCTTCTTCAATTCCACTAGCTCGGGGCTTGTCATACGGTAATGTTTCTTGAATATTGGGTTTGTTCCGGTACAACTTCAATGGCAAATTCAATATCACGGTCAGGGGGCATTCCGGGTAGCTCATATGGGAACACGTCTGGGTATTCACTGACCACATACACTTGTCCTATCTCCGGTGCTTGGACAAGAAACATCTTTGCATTTATCTGGTGGGGTTTATTTGGCAAGTAGGTGGTACGTATGCCTTCCGGGTTGGTGAGAGTAACTGCTCTAGTTGCACAGTCAATCTGGGCTGCATGCTGGACCAACCAATCCATACCAAGGATGGCGTCGAGGCCGGGCACATTGAGAGTGTTGAGCTGAGCTGGGAATTTCACTTGGTTGATGCTGATTGTCAGGTCTTGACAAACGGTGTTTGTTTTCATCTCTGAGGCGGGGGTTTGTATCACCAAAAGATGGCCCAAAGGGGAAACGGGAAAACGGTGTTTGGCAACAAAATCCTTCGAGATGAAAGAGTGGGAAGCTCCAGAATCGAATAAAATCAGCGCGGGTTTAGTGTTGATAGTACACGTACCAAGCACTACATCCGAAGCTTCATAGGCTTCCTCTGCGGACATGTGGTGGACACGGGCAACTTGAGGTGCTTGATTGCACCAGCAGGGTGGTTGTTGTTGGAGTTGTTGTTGTTGTTGCCGTGGCTGTTGTGAAGGGGGCAATCCTTGATGTAGTGTCCTGTCTTGCCACACTTGAAGCAGGAGTTCTCCCTCTTGCAGTCATCCACTAGGGGCGCTTGTGGTAGAATCCTTCACGGGGATATCCATCCTTCCTGGGTTGATTCCAAGTGTTTTGAGGTGTTGAGGTCCGGTTGTTGGGCTGCCATGTACATGGCTTCGAAGTAGCTCCTTCATGCTGGTTCTTACGTGGCTCGAACTTCCGCTTGTGAGAGTCATAAATTGTGCGGTGCTCCTTTTCTGAGATTATGCCGTGTTGATCATGGACTGGAAATCTGGAAACTGTAGAACACTGAGTTAGTTTTTATGGTCTGATGCATCCCATGAAGGAACCTGTCTTTCTTCTTTTCCTCTATGTTGGTGTCCTCGGGTGCGTAGCGAGCAAGGTTGTTGAACTTGGTCAGGTATTCATTGATGGATTTGCTGCCTTGAGTGAGTGCCAGAAATTCCTGCTGCTTCATCTTTATAAGGCTTGAGGGAATGTAGGCCTTGCGGTAGGCTTCCTGAAATTCTGTCCAAGTGACAGTGGGTCCATCGCCCCTTGCGTCCTTTTGATTGTCCCACCAAACGATGGTAGGGCCCTCAAGGTAGTAGGTGGCGAAAGGCACCTTGTCCTGCTCGTCTATGCGAGCGAGCTCTAGTTTCTTTCCCATAGTACGGAGCCAATCATTAGCCTCAAGCGGGTCGTCAGCAAACGAGAACTTTGGTGGTTGAGTACGCTGAAAGTCTTGCAGCTTTGAGTGGCCTGTGTGTGGGGCACCTTGGGCTTGCATGTACGTGCCAAACTCTCATGATCTGAGTCAAGTGCTGGGTATGACGCTCATCCATCATCATCATGAACTGACTTGGACTTGGTTCCTGAGTTGGTGGAGGAGGAGGTGACTGTGGGGGCACGGGATCCTCGCCCGCTTGTCGTGCGGAACGACGAACCGGGGTTCCTTGGCTGCCACTTGCACCGCTATTGGGCCTCATCCTGGATGGTTGAATGTGGTGACGCGTACCATGAGCATCCATATGGGGAAAAAGTGCAACATCCAGAAAAACCAAATGGAAACAAGGTTTGCAATGACAACAAAGCACGGTGATATACAATGGCTGGTTGGGTTACAAGATTCTAGTTACTTGCTACACTACACGAGATGCAAGATAAAAGATACAAGCTACTCGATACAAGATACAGGATACAACTCTACCACTACATTATTCGAGCACGCGATACGGCGAAGGTATAATACACTAGGCGATGCAGTCTCCGAGCGTCTAGAACTCCATCTCGAGGGGTGTCGCTGGTGGGATGATGTCGATGTCCTCCCTCGCGGGGCTGTAGTCGGGCGAAGTGCGGTCGCCTCGGGAGTCTCCAGAGCGAGGTGGTGTGTCAGCACGGACGCGACGACGCTGAGTTCGTGCCCCGATGTACGAACTGGGGTGGAACGTGGGAAGTAGCGAGCGGTGCTGCGGCGAGTGCGGGAAGGTGGCGACGGAACATGGGGTGCAGAAAAGCGGGCGATTCCCCTCCTGGTCTGCTCGAGGGAGCTACGGGTAAAGGTGGGGAGCCGAGGTGGGCGGCGAGAAGCACCAGCTCCAGATGCCCGTGTCATCTCGGCCAAGGCCACGTTGGCGCGAAGCGAGGCAAACTGGAGGAGGGTGATGTGGAGATACTGGTGGAGGAGGGTGGTGTATTGAAGGAGGGCGGTGAGGGCTGAGCTGGGGTTACCGGGGTTGGGAAAAAGAATGTCCCCATTGTCTAAATCCAACCTCGGGAAGTAGACGTAACGGGTGCACTGCCTCATGACTGGATCGTATGTGCGAAGGAAGATGATAGCGTCTCCTGCAGCCTCCTGTATGGCTCGGGTCGCCTGGGTAGAGACACCGGAAGTGAGGGCGTGGAAGATTCCATCGGCCAACGGCTCTGGGCGCAAGTGGACGGTGGCGGTGAACTCAGAGGTGGACCTATCGAGACGGTTGTAGTACACGCAGTAGGTCGGGGGAGGTGTGCCTGGGTAGAGGTGGTCCCAAATCTCATGGAGAAACTGCGGAAAGCCGGGAATGTGGCGGCGGTGGTCTCGGCGAACAACTCTGCCATCTGTACCAGGGACAGAAGCCAAAAAGGTGAGCGCTAAAGTTTAAAAGCACAAACAAATAGAGAAACAGTGAAGAAGCAGGCAACATAGGAAACTCTACCCTAAGTCGTCCATGGAACTAGGGTATCCTACAGGCAGTTAGTCTCTGATACCAAGCTCTGTGGCACCCCGATCCAGATGATCGAGTTACCCCATATACCAGTCCTAGAAACACTGGATATATGACAACTTGATAAACAAAGACATAACCAAATATATATATGGCTCTGAGTTCGGATGGGTACATGATTACAACACGGGGTGAGGCTCCAGCGATCGCGCAACGGGCGCACACAACAGTATGTACATTATTTTTCTAACATCGAGCCCTATCAGAGAACGCATCGGGTATGTAGGTAGTAGCGTGGCGACGGCGGGCCTTATTCCACGGGGTTCTGCCTGGGATACTGATTCCTAGTTCTCGTACAGCGGGTACTCGACGACGGGTGCAGCAGGGTCTGGCCACATGAAAAGCCAGTGAGTACATTGAATGTACTCGCAAGACATTAGCCTAAAATCAAACAAGGTCTACCTATATGGCATGGCATAAGTTCGGAAAGTAGCATGGCATAAGTTCGGGTATAAAAGTGCGAGTCCAAGCTTAACGGTTGGACATAACTTACCTACTTACCTTAGTAGGGACGTTTCGTATTTCTAAAGTGAGATCACATTTCTCACTCAACAACATGTAACCACAACTAGGCTCCCAAGCCTCTAGCCAACTCTGGCTTTATTCTAGGCTCTCAAGCCTCTAGCCAACTCTGGCTAGGCTCTCAAGTCTCCACATGATCGTTGGGTTTCATATTAATTAATTCTCCATATTCGACAGGACTGACTCATAGCGTGACTTTACCCAAACATCGTCCCATAACCTAGGGACAAGGCTAGATTCTAGATTTACACTCTCAAGAGGTTGCAACTTTTATCCACACACCGAAGTCTAGGCTTGTACCGCCGGTACCGAAGTACTAGAACCGATCATGGCGAGCAGTACAAACCCACACTTCCACAACCGCTTACTCTACCTAGACACTCCCTGTGTAGCCACCGACACGCCCTAGGGACCAAGTCTTATGACGAAGTGAATCCGGCACGCCCCCAACAGATGAGCGACGTCTAGCTCCGGAACCTTCGCAAGACTAGCCCCGACCATAAAGGTAACCGACTAGACTTGCCAAAAGGGTGGTGTCAAAGGAGGCTTGACAGAATACTCGGCCATGGTCCGCCCATATGAACGACGCATGGTTGTGCTGGTTGTGTTTGGTAAGTGGCACTATGTGACACAATCTAGTCGAGGGAGGTGGTTATCTTTTTAGTCAAGTTTTAATTCCTGTCACCAACATGATCCCAGCAACACATGACATTCACATAATAATCCAAGCAGTAAATAAATCGTATTGACCGGGCGACTATGGCGCCACCACGTATCAATGTCCAAACTTAGCAAAAGAAAATAGCGTCAATCGGACGACTGTGGCAGAGCTACCTCCGACCAGCGCCATCTCGTTTGACTATAAAAGAAGTAGCGTTAACCGGACGACTGTGGCGGAGCTACCTCCGACCAGCGCCATCTTGTTTGACTACAAAAGAAAGTAATGCCAACCGGACGACTATGACGGAGCTACGTCTGACTAGCGCCATCTCGTTTGACCACAAAAGAAAGTAATGCCAACCGGACGACTATGGCGGAGATACCTCCGGCCAGCGCCATCTCGTTTGACTACAAAAGTTAGCACAGTTGCATCGTTCCTCCATTCCTTCGACTGTGGCGGTTCCTCCAGCCCATCGTCTCGAGAGTGGGGAGTGATGCACAGTATAATGAATATAACCAATTTATAAGGTAATGCGACAATTTACAATGCAACATGGCATGCGAGATGCAACAGCAACCAACTTAAGCAATCAAGAAAATTTCTAAAGTTCGACCAAGCTTGAGATCAGGTTAACGGCTTGCCTTCAGCAGTGGGGTATGGTTCGGGATCGACTTCAACTTCGTTGGGGAAGTTCAAATCTAACAAAGGAATAAAACATGCATCAAAAACCCCTTCTAAGCCATTGAATAAAAGACCAAGCAAATAAATTCCAAATAGGTTCATTTTGGTGCTAATGGAAAGATCTTTTAAAAAGAAAGCTGTCAAAAAAAGATTCATATTTTTCTGATTATTTTTGAGGGAGATATGGCCCTCCAAAGTTGGGTTTAAAATCTGCCAAATTTTAAACAGAAAAATAAAACAGAAAATGTTTCGGGAAATTACTAAAAATCTGACCAGCGGGACCCACCAGTCAGCGGCCCACTGTTTTAAACCGTTTTTTCCGCGCGAAATTAGCGAGCTCACCGGCGACGTTTTCCCGCGGCTAGGGTGACGGGGAGGTGGAGGAGAGGAGGCAGCGCAGCCCGGGGAGGTGTGGCGCAGCCCGTCCATGCACTCACGGATGACGGCGAGGTCGCGCAGGGGCGGAGCTTCCTCTTCCGCGGCGACGGCGATCCGTCGAGGATGGATTCGACGGCTCCGGCTGTGAGATCCTGGCTCAGGGCTTAATAGGATTGATAGGATACTCATATCAACAAGTTGCAACTTCTTTTCCGGAAGCTCATCTGGAAGGAACTCCGAGGTTAAGTGTGCTTGGCTCGGAGCACTCCAAGGATGGGTGACCGACCGGGAACTCGTTCCCAGGTGCACACGAGTGAGGACAAAGTGCGCAGAAAAGACCAGTGTTGATCTGTGGGGCTAGTCTAGAGATCCTACAGAGCTGCCAGGGGTGACAGGCCCGGTCCGGGTGTTGGCCGGGGTGTTACATTTGGTATCAGAGCCGACCCTCGCGGTAACTCGGGCGTGTGCGGGTCAGTGGCGCGGACATGTGGGACATGTGCCGGCACTGGGCGCACAGACGGGTGCCAAGAGGGGAAGTTCCTGGACTGGGGGCTGACCGACGAGGGCATCGGTCTTCTAAGGGGGGAAGGACGTGAGATCCTGGCTCAGGGCTTAATAGGATTGATAGGATACTCATATCAAAAGTTGCAACTTCTTTTCTGGAAGCTCATCTGGAAGGAACTCCGAGGTTAAGTGTGCTTGGCTCGGAGCACTCCAAAGATGGGTGACCGACCGTGAACTCGTTCCCGGGTGCGCACGAGTGAGGACAAAGTGCGCAGAAAAGACCAGTGTTGATCTGTGGGGCCAGTCTAGAGATCCTACAGAGCTACCATGGGTGACAGGCCCGGTCCGGGTGTTGGCCGGGGTGTTACACCGGCCACCAATCACCCAGGCGAGGACGGCGTAGGGTCCATGGTGGTCTGAGAGGGTGGTCTGGGCGAGGAATCGGTGGGGGAGGTGCTGGTGGTGAGGAAATCGTGCGGAACCTGAGCGGCCAGGGAGAGCTCAATTCCAGCGAGGTGGTGCTCTACTGGCCTCGATACTACGGTGGGGGACGATAGGGAGGGTGAGAGAGGTGGTGCGGGGTCTGGAGGCTGCTGGGGAGGGCTACTTATAGCCTCCCGAGGGGTGGCCGCCATTGCTGGCACGAGTGAGGTGGCGCGCGCTGTGCTGCACACTGTTTTGCGCGGCGAGTCGCGGAGCTGGTGGCGGCAGTGGGTGGCAGAGTGTCTCACGAGCACACAGGGGAGGGGGAATAGGCACGGGGGCGCGGTGGAGTGGCTGACGAGCTGGGCCCCGGTGGCACTGTGTTGAGCGGCGCGTTGGCTTGCGTCTCCGGCGCTTGTGGAGGTGGCCGCGCTGGCGAATCCCGGCGTCGGTGGTCGAGGGAGTGGAGGGGAGCTAGCTGGGCACGGTTTGGGGAGAGAGGGAGCAGAACGGCGACGACCACAAGGTGGCGGCGCCGCCTGGCACGACCATGCCGGCGGTGACCACTGTGTTGAGCACGCCAGAAGCGGCATGAGCATGTTTCTCTCAGCTCAGAGCTCCAAATCGAGTGAGGTTTTCACCGTTGTGCGCCAAATTTGAAAACCTGCAACTTTGCTGAATAAAGTTTTTCCAAATTCGAAACTTGGTCTATGTAGAATTTTGGAAAAACCACACTTGTCAAAAAGGAAACAGTGGTTTTGAAGAAGCAAAATATTTTTGGTTTGGCCAGCCTTTTGTCCAGAGGTGTATACACCCTTTGTGCTTGTATCTAGGTCTTTGCCTCCCATTAGAAAAATTATTTAACTAGTTTTTGAAATCATTTGAGTTGGAGGGCAGAAATTGGATAGAAATAATATGAGGTAAATCCTCAAGTGAAGACCCAATATTTTTGCATAAATAGGCTATATATTGCCTAGGGATCATTCCCTAATTTTTGTAGAATTTTTGAAATGACATTTAATATACTTCCTTTGTAAAGCTAGAATAAATGGATTTTGGTTTATAGATAAATGGAAATATTGAGAAAATGATTTTGGGTAAAAGGGGCAAGCCACAAGTGTACCAAGTGGGAGAGAACCCAAAACACAAGATCCCAGGCTTGGACAAGATTTTGTAAAAGATTGAAATTTGAAAAGGTAGTTAAACCCAGAAAATTAAATCCAAGGTCAATAGCAAATATTTTTAAAAGGAATTTTTGAAAGGCCAAATTATAGGATGTTACAGTAATTTGTCATGTGAACATTAACATGCATTGCCTTATTAAGAAGTACTGTGTGACAACGTACAAAGAGAAAGAAGAAACCTAGCCGCCGCCGCTGCCACCACTTCCGCCTCCACCATAGATCGTTTCCCCCTCCTCCGTCCGGCCTCGCCGGTGACGCGAGGGGTGGGGAACCCGATCTATGGTTGGAGTTCTTAATAAAAGTAGTGTTTTCAGTAGATTGGATTAGGGTTTTGGTGCCGTCTTCTTCATCAATGCAGTTTTCATCATCTACTACAATAAGCAATCTTCGGTCCTTCCTTCGACGACGAGATCTTCTTCCCGGCGTCAATGGTGGTGTTGTAAGATTAAATTTCTCTAGGTTTGGTCCTTCAGATCTTGCTTCGCCGGATCGATTTTTATCTTTTCTTGTGGTTGCCGCGAGGATTGTCCTTGCAATATTTGTCCCGGCTGCTACGTCCTCGGCAATGGTGATTCGTACTCTCGGCTCCCAGTGACGTCGACCAAGCTGTCCGGTTGTTATTCCCTGGAATATCGGTGTTGGTACTCTTGCCGATGTTGGTTGATTAACTTAATGGCTGCGTGCGTGCACGTAACCTTGGCATTGCGGCTCAAAATTATGGGAGAACCCTCGTTGGTATTCGCAGGTCTGTGGATTGGTCTCTTTGTCGTTCTACGGCTGCCTTCAGAAAAATACAAGATTGTGTCATGGAAGAAGAAAGAGTTTGAAGATTTGCTCCTTTCTTTTGGACTTTATTTTGTAATCGTTGTAGTCAGCTCATGTATCTCTACCATGTACTATTTGATGCAATAATATATGGTATTAGTTGTCAAAAAAAACATGCATTGCCTTATTCATAATTCGGTATGGTAGTGTGGTATCCTCCTCTGAATAATTCATTTTGGATCGACTTGGCACATGCTTACACATGTTATGACTAAAAATAAAAGTCTTCATGCCTCGATAAACTTTTTGCCTCAGAGTATTTATATCACTTTTATGCCTTGTTTAATGTTGTTTTGTCGCAAAGCATGATTATGACAGTTATTGCTCTCTTAGTTGTCGCTTCCCAGTCTATTGCTAGCCTCCACTTGTACTGAGCGAGAATTCTGCTCGTGCATCCAAAATCATTAAACCAAGTATTCCACAAGAGTCCACCATAAATTCCTATATGTGGTATTTGTAAACCATTCCAAGTAAATTTACATGTGCTACCTTTAAAACCTTCAACTATTTCTTATTTTGTGCCACTGTTTTTAGCTCATGAGGAAGTAGTAGTAAGGGGTTCTTAACTTCCATGCTAAATAAAGTTTACCTTGACTTGCATGCTTCATCTGCTAGTCACTAATATTGCAAAGAGCTGGTTAGACCATTGTAATAAATAAAAATAATAAAATAGACACTCCTCCATGGACAAGAGATTGTTTGCAAGCACCCGTGAATTCGGTTAGGCATGGTTTGTGTGAGAAAATGTTGGGAGGAGTGTTAACATATATATGTAGTAATTTCGGAACCGCTCTCGAAACTTGTTTGGCATGGAAGTTAACAATTTTGCTATTACCATTCACTGACAAGAACAACCACCTCCCAAAAAAAATTCTTCTGTTTTAAAAATAAAAAGCTCTAGTACATGTTAATCTCTGCTTCCCTCTGCGAAGGGCCAGTCTTTTACTTTATGTTGAGTCACCATCCCTTCTTTGAGCCATTCTTCAAGAGCATAGTTGTCATTCTTAGTGTAATGTGCTTTGTCCCAAAATACTATTAACTGAGGTATGGCTGTGATGTTTCTATCTTTGATATCTTTGTTTTAGTCTCCACTTGAACTTCAGAGGTGCTCTGCATTTATGTTTTGCAGTATCAGAAAGGGCTAGCGAGATAACATCATACCATATTGAAAGGATCATATGGCCACCTAGAGGGGGGGTGAATAGGTGCTACTCCAAATTTTAATTCTTTTTCGATTAAGGCTTGACACAAAGGTAAATTCTCTAGATATGCAACTGATAACCCCCAAGAGCAAGGGATCACTGTAGCACCTCTCAATGCGGAAGTAAGGTATCGATCCGCAGGAGCAAGAAGGAAAAGTTATCTATTCCCTACAACTAAAGTGTCACAAGTTTTAGTTGATTATGCACTAAACAAGTTTAGAGAACAAGATGGTTGGTTTGATGGATGTAAAAGTGTCCCAATCTTCTTCTTTGCAAGAGGACAAGACAAAGGTAGTAGCAAGTGAAAGCTCTCAAAGAGAGAAAGCCCAATCCTCTATGTAGCAAGAGGACAAGCTCAAGTGTGTGTTTCTTATAGGAGCAATGGACATGGTTCATGGGTTCACTTAATCCTCTCTCTCTCATCTACGGTGATCATCATGTTATAGATAAAGTACACACAATTGTCATGTTTTAATGGTAGCTTTTTATGACGGCTATATGTCCTAAAACACATAGTTGAAAGAAATACTCATTTGTGTTGCTAGGTCACCCCTCGTAAGGCTAGCGTGGTTTCTCTCACTCCCACATCATACTCTTTCTTTTTACCCCCAGATAAAGGATGTTGGGCGGTACTGTGTCACTCAATACCTATGCCGTGTCACATCGGCCATCCCGTACCCACATACATCATACTTCAAAGTATGACAAATCACAAAAGCTCCAACACAACGGTAAATGCATAACAAATCATCTCACACCACAATATTCACCACAAAGGTATTACATAGATGACCGTAATCATGTTCAGCAGCTCATACGGTACTAATTAGTGAAGCTCAAGAGAGAGGAGAGATACAAAAGTTACCACCACAAACCCTAGTCCAGGGGGTGGACTACTCCCCCTTCATCATGGTGATGATGGTGTAGAAGTTCTTGCTGTAGATGTTGATGATGAACACGCCGAAGGGGGTGGAGCCCTCCGGAGGTGATTCCGGCGGCGTTTCCCCCTCCGATCTTCTCCGGCGGCAGCCTTCTGTCTCTCTGTTTCGTGGTTTTGTGTTTCTCCGCCGCCTCCTTCCGAGAAACATCATGGGACCTTTTTTATAGGCGTTTTTAGGTCAAGACGAAGTCGGTGGACGAAAGATCGACGGCCACGGAGCTCCGAGGTGGAAACGAGCTGGGCCCACGCGGCCATGTACTTTAGGCCACGTGGGACCCTCCCATTTGCAGCCTGTTGGGCTTCTGGTCTTCAATTTAAGCCCATTGCGTTCGTCTCGAAAATTCTGAACCGTGCTCTTTGACCTTGCCCTCTTTGGAGTCCCGAAGCTCCCGGAAAGTCTGAAACACTAAAAAAGACGTTTTCTGGAAAAACAGGGTTAATTCCAAATAAATGGGAAAACTATGAAGTATTCCCAAAATCATTATAAAACATTGGTATAACCCTTATATGATGCAAATATGATTGGAATATAAGCAATTAAAGTGCAAAGTTCATGTATGCATTTTACATGCATAAGCAACTATGGTGAATTTACATATATGACAAGTTAACACTAAGCAAGGCAAGATACAAGTAAGAACTAGAGAGAAAGGAGTAACCGAACGGGAAGCACGCGGAGACAAAGATGTATTCCCGAGTTCCTCCTTTTTAGGGGAGTACGTCTCGTTGGAGGGGTGTGAGTTTCAATACTCAATGCCACAAATGGCCTCACCCTATTCTCCGATGAACCTCGCCCAAAAGCTCGGTTCACCTTCCACTATCGGAATCCTTCAAGGCGGAATCCAGAGCCCTTACAACAAACTTGGGGCACAACCCACAACTGGATTGGGAGCTCCCAAGCACCACAAATCTGCCACACAAAAGTAGCAAGTGAGTACAACAAGATGCCTAGGTTTTCCTAGTGGAAACCCTAGGCTCAAATCTCTCAAGTGAATGAGGGGGAAATGAAGAACGCTTTGGTGAAGTTGTAGATCTTGGCCTTCTCCTTCAATCCTCCAAAGATCGAAGAGTTCAGGTGGAGGGATTGGGAGATCTATGAGTTTTGAGCTTGCAACAATGGAGGTCAAAGGTATTATGGTCGAGCTACCCAAGGTTGAAGAAGGTGGGGGTATTTATACCGCTGCAGGAAATAGAGTCGTTGACAAAACAGGGGACCGGATATTCCGGGTCAAGTCATGACCAGATATTCCAGTGCTTCTGCAAATCTCCGGTTTGAAATATCCGACGACCAACAGAAGCTGCGCATTCTGGTCCTTAGCAGAATTTTCACGTCTTTTCTTCTGGACCAGATATTCTGGTGGCTCTAAAATATCCGATTGCAAATCTCCGGTGACCATCAGAAGCTGCAAAACTGGGTTGCTAAAAAGTCCTTAGCCATTTTTCTCGAGCAACCCTGGGGACTGGATATTCCGGGTCAGACTAGGACCGGAATATCCGATTCCTTTCTGAGAGCAAATTGAACTAGCTCTTTTCTTCTTTCTTTTTGGTTTCGATGCAATGATGTTTTAATCACCTAAAAGCTGCATCACTTAACATCATATCAAATGGTCACTAGTGTTGTTCCCAAACACACAAAACACAAGGGATTAAGAAATGTTCTTTCACATATTCTATTATGAACATCGCAATCTTGTTAATGGTTATATTTCATATTATTGATTCTTAGTATGTTGGAATCTTTTCATGAGTCTATATGGTTATTAAGTTGCATTACTATTATAACTTTTATCATTCACTTGATAAAGTTTTGATCATAAGCATAAGTATGTATACATCATGTGAAAAAATCTGTTGGTAAAAGTTTTGTTTTATCACGTTCAGTTTATCACTGAATTGTTTGAGGACAAGCAATAAGCTAAGCTTAGGGGAGTTTGATAGGTCCAAAACGTATCTACTTTTCCATACACTTTTGCTGTTGTTTCTCCTCTAATTTGCAAGATTTGAATGGAACTAATGCGGACTAACGTTGTTTTCAGCAGAATTGCCTTGGTGTCCTATTTTTGTGCAGAAATCAAAGTTCCCAGAAAAATATGGAAAAATTTCAAAAATTCTATTTTGCCAGAAGAGTCACGGAGCCAGAAGGGGAGCTGCAGGAGGGGCCCACGGCCCCAGACGCCACCTGGACGCGGTCCAGGCTGGACCACGCCTGAGGCGCACCTGGCTATGCCCTAGAGGTAATAATAAAAATGTTATTATCATATTTCCATGTTCATGATATATGTTTATTTTCCATGCTATAATTGTATTAACCGGAAACATAATACATGTGTGGTTGCATAAACAACACCACATCCCAAGTAAGCCTCTACTAGACTAGCTCGTTAATTAATGATGGTTATGGTTTCCTAACCATGAACATGAGTTGTTAATTAATTAACGAGATCATGTCATTAGAAGAATGACGTGATGGACAGGCCCAACTAAGCATAACAATATTGATTATTTGATTAAGTTTATATTGTCATGCCTTTTATTGTCAAGTATCTTGTTTCTTAGACCATGAGATCATGTTATTCCTGAGTACCAGAAGAATACTTTGGGGACATCAACATCGCTTCGTGACAGGGTGATCATAAAGGTGTCTTACGGGTATCTCAGAAAGTGCTTGTTGAATTACATGAATCGAGACTGGGATTTGTCCCTCCGTGTTTCGGAGAGGTATACTCTGGGCCTACTCGGTAGTGCACATTCGGTAACGTTTGCAAGCACGTGACTAATGAGTTAGTCACAGAGAATGTTGCATTACAAAACGAGTAAAGAGTACTTGCCGGTATACCTGGGCATGCGTCGGGCCGGGCCGGGCTTCGGGCCGGGCCGAGAAAAGCCCGTCACCAAAAACCCAGGCCCGGGCCCGGCCCGGCCCGGCGAAAAAGCCCGAAAGCCCGGCGGGCTGCCGGGCCGCGGGCCGGGCTTCCTACTGATTTGCCAAAAAACCAAGGCCCGGCCCGGCCCGACCGTCGGGCCTAAAATTGCTGCCCAAGCCCGGGAATTTCGGGCCGGGCTTCGGGCCGGGCCTCGGGCCGGGCTGCCCATGCCCAGATATACTTGCCGGTAATGAGATTGAACTAGGTATAGTGATACCGACGATCAAATCTCAGGTAAGTAAAATATCGCGTGACAAAGGAAATTGTATACGGATTATAGTAGTCCACGACATAGTGGTTCAACCGATAAAGATCTTCGTTGAATGTGTGGGAGTCATTATGGATATCCTGGTCCCTCTAATGGTTATTGATCAGAGAGGTGTCTCGATCATGTCTGCACGTTCTCGAACCTGTAGGGTCACACACTTAACGTTCGGTAACGCTAGAGTAGCTCTGGGATAATTTTTATTAATGGTGTCCGAATATTGTTCGGAGTCTCGGATGAGATCCTAGACATCACGAGGAGCTCCGTTAGAGTCCGGAGGTAAAGATTTATATATGGCAAGTTGATTTCAGGGTTCCGAAAAAGTTCAGGTTTTTTTCGGTAGAGTGTCGGAATGTTCTAGAAGGTTCTGGAGGGTCCCACCTGTCCCGGACGACCAAGGGTGGCCCACTGGTCCATGTGACCAGCCCTCCTTGGTCCATGTGGCCAATCAATAGGCAGCCCTTAAATGGGGGGTTACCACTCTTTAAAGAGGGGGTTACTACCTTTTAAAGGAGAGGGGTTACCACTCTTTAAAGGGGTTACTACCTTGGGAATTAAGTGGCTGCAGCTCCCTTGCCTATATAAGAGAGGAGAGAGGCGCACCAAGAGAAAAAGGCTTGGCCGCACCACTTGCTTGCTGCTCCTCTACCTCCCGCGCACCACTTGGCGAAGCCCTGCTAATGCATGTAAAATGCATACGTGAACTTTACATTTTATTACATGTTATTCCATGTTATTTGCATCATATAAGGGTTATATTCATGATTTATATTAAGTTTTGGGGATAATTAACAACTTCCCTTGCATCAACCATCATCAACCACTGTACCTGTTCTATAAAGGCACCTCCCCGAATCACCCTCGAGGAAGTCAACCTTGCATTCTTGAGTGGTACCTTTAGTACCCAGTTTTTAATCATTCCGTTCAAGTTATTCTATGATCTTATCGTCCTTTCCCAAGTTGTCCGTAACCGTGGACACGGCTTTTCGAAAAGATTTAACCCTGCAGGGGTGCACTATGTTTACCTTCGGTACCGCCCGGCTCATTGCCTACACGTAGCTCTCTTCCGGGGAAAGCCGGCTGAGTGGGAACGGTTACAACCTTTACCATGTTAAAGACTAACCCAGGATCATCAGTGAGGACAGGACAGGTTCAGTGCCTCCAACACCCTGCCCCGTGGCCACTCATTTTCCTAAACACCACCATCCTCATCTCAGTCTTGGCCACCATCTCAACGCACGCGCAAATGGAAGCCCGAACTAGAGGACCCTGGCTAGTCCCGCTCAAGTTAGTTGGTCGACGAGGGCTCCATATACCCCACCGAATGGAAGCGCGCTCATTCTTGGTTCAAGAGGTAAAGAACTCGCACCTAGGCGGCGAGAGTGAGACAAAACACCACCATACCAAAGTGGCCTCTCATCCCCACCTTTAAGCATCTTATTCCTTGTTACCACAATTTCTCCACCATCATCCATTCATCTCATCACCTGTTTCCATCATGAACCATCCATCGGACGGCTAAGCATTTAACTAAGCATGGCTAAGCAACAACATAGCATAGTTAAGTATCTCAGGCCACAAAACAACCCTAGGGATAATAGGAGGGAAACAGGTAAAGGCATCGGAAACTTAATGCAACTATAGGATACTCTAATCCAATCAATTGACATTTGGAACCGCATGCAATATTATAGTGGAGAAAATATTTGCGGAAAATAGGATAAGACATGCTCAGAGGGGGGGATTACGCTTGCCTTGCTCAACGTGCTGGTAGTACGGATCTTTGGGGTATTGAGGTATAACCCCGGCTGCTTGATCTATCGAAGCATAACATGGAAGAACAATCAATCACCACACAAGCTTTTAACAAATGCTATGCGCAAACACATGATGACATGACAATTTAAATCCCCGGGATGAGGATGATTCAATCTATTCAACTTAAACGGAGTTCGGATGCTTAGAGGGGGCACATCTCGAATATCCCGTGGAGTTAGGTCATGAATCATCTTTACTTGTTGATTGGAATAGATGAACCTATTGTTAACTTGCATATAATGACATGATCATGTTAAGATGCAGTGTTTGGGTGATTAAACATTCTCGTAACAAGTACTAAGAGTGCGCTGAAGGTTGGTGTTGAAACAGATTAAAATTGGAGTATCCGGAATGAAATCCGGAAAATTCCGGGTCTGGTACCGGGAGCAATCCGGTTTCAGGTCCGGATAATTCCGGGTTTGACACCGGAAGAAAAAGATCCGGAATTATTTCCGGGTGAATTCCGGGTTCATACCGGGCGAAACTGGGGGAGTCCAGTAGCTATTTCCTTAATCTGGAATAGAATCCGGAAAATTCCGGGAATTGTACCGGGTTTTTTCCAGTTTGACGGAGAGCTACGGCGATTCGACGAACTAGCGAGAGAGGGAGGGAACGGGGCACTGGGGATGTTCGTGTGCTCACCCTGAGCACGTAGGAGACGACGGTGAGGTCGGGGATGGCCGGAATCGACGGAGAACTTGCGCGGCGTGCGGCGGAGGAGACGGCGCGTCGAACTCGATTCCCGTAGTTGTACCGCGTCCTGGCCCGATTCCTTCGGCGTGGACGGAGAAGAAGACGCGACGAAGCTCCTGGCGGTCTTCGATTTGCTCGGAGCAGCTCCAATCAACGGCGACAGGCGGCGGCCATGGTGGCTAGGTCGCGAGCGCGTGGGGAGAAGAAACGGGGAGGAACGGGAGCAGGTGAGCGAGGGAGAGGAGCAGGGCGACGTGTGGCTGGTCTCCTCGCAGGCGAGGCAGAGAAGGGGGCCCTGGCGCGGGCGTGCGCGCGGCACGGCGGCATGGCGCCAGTGGAGAGGAGAGAGACGACGTTTTTTGCAGATAACCCCCTGGAAGTTTCCTTCCATCACGGATAGGTCCTTTTTAGTTTTAATTATAAAACCTATAGCACTTTGGAGATTTAATTGAGGCACTTATATATTTTAGAAAAATATGTCAAAATTTGGGGAGGCTCCCCTTAACATTTAGAAGCTCCACAATTTTTGGTGTCTCAAAATAAAATGTTTTGAACCACTTTTGTTTAGAAGGGTTGGATATGGCATTTTTGCTAAAACCAACATGATAGTACTTTGTAAATTTAAAAGCAAGTGAAAAATATTATTTTTGAACTCTTGGAACTTCCTTGACAAATATAAGACGTCAAAGTATTTTGTTTTGCAAGTTTGAGTGCCTTCATTGTTTTGAAGTTTGTTAGAGCAAATTTGGCATTTGGGTTTTCTTTCAATGTTGCCAACCCAATTTGCATGTTGTTTAGCAATTTAATATGGATGCCATGATGCAAGTAAACACAAAAGCGAAACTTTTACATAGGTTTTTAGGTTCTCAACTTTGGGCTGTTACAATTATGTACCCCGTTCTTATTTACTTGTCATGATCAAGCATGTTTATGAGAGCATGTGAGGGGGAACGTGTGCATTAGTTGGAGTAACGGGGGGTGGCTAGTGCAGTGAACGTGAGAGAAAGTTCTGCGATCCACTTGGGTTTTCTACCTTACTTTGTTGCCTCACTAGGGATAAACAAAAATACCATGCTACCGGAGAGTGGATGTGACCTTGGCCACTATCTCCATGACTAGATCTAGCATGTTCTTATTTTAACTTCATGTCATTGAACTTATTGCTATACTCTAATTTATCTTAATTACTAAGGTGTTATGATTTAGTTCGCATCTTGGTGGAGCATAAGAGAGAGAACAACTTATACTTGAGATCTCTATGTTAGGACGTGATGCCCATATTATTAATAACTTGTCAAACCATGTCTTGCCATCTTACATGTTAATTTTAGTGTTCCATTGTCTACCACGTTATCAAGAGAGAGTGCATTTGTGAACCATGAACCCCGGTCCATTTTTAATCATAAGAAACACCTTTCCAACACTTTTATCACCACTTTTGTTTGCTGCCATTATTAAATCCGAAAATACAAAAACACTTTTACATCTTGCATTCATCATAAAAAACCCAAAAATATCATTTATCATTACTACCATCATCCTTGCATATTTATTTTACCATCATTGCATATTTACTACTGTTTGCATATTTATTTTATTATCATTCCCACAACTTGTGCTTGACAACCACTTGGTGAGGTTGAGGGCACAAAACAATTTATTTTGTTGCAGGTTCTCAAGAGAAGGATAAGGAGATAACATCTGAAATACTGGTTCCCCGATAGTTCGATATTAAACCCTCGAGTCACCCCTCGTGGGGAAAACTGTCTTCCACTACTACATACACTCTGCACTTGGAGTCTCAACCTAACCCATTTACTTTTCACGCAGGTAACCACACGAAGGGCCGTCAAGACCGTTTTCTGGCGCCGTTGTGGGGTAACTACGTGAAGGGCCATCAAGACGTTTTCTGGCGCCGTTGCCGGGGAGCAAAGAAGCAACACCGCATCAAGTTCCCTCGTCAACTCAGCGCTCAGCAACAAGTTTTCTGGCGCCGTTGCCGGGGAACCATAGCTGAAAGGTTTATCCAAGGATCACTCACATCAAGTCAACTTCATCACCAACTTGTGTAACAACCTAAGCTTGGGGAAGTTGCACCTACGTGAGCATCATCTTATCCATCTTTACCTACAATCATTTTATTTTGTTTTGTTCTTGTCTTGCATATCATCTTTATATTTCGGTTTGCATTTTATATTCAGTTTTGCATTTTGTGTTGCATTTGTTATTTCGAGTTGCATTAGTGTCATTTTACTTTCAGTTTTGCAAAAAAAAATTAAAACACATAAAAACTTGCTCAATGGAGAAAAGAACTTTTTGGCCATTTAGTGTTAAGAATTTTCCTCAAGATAGGAATTTCCCTGTTAAAGAATTTGAGATAGATCCTAATGTCACTAAATTGATTTTTGAAAATCGTTTTTCTGGGAAACCGAAAGAAGATGCTCTTCAACATCTTAGTAAATTTAATGAAAGATGCAAAGAATTAAACCTGATTCATGCCAATGCTAATGTGATCAAAGTAAAGCTTTTTCCTTATTCCTTGGCTGGAAAAGCTCTAGATTGGATATTAAAATGGCCACCTGGGAATTTTAGCAATTGGTTTAATTTGAAAGCTGCTTTCATTGAGAGGTTTTGTTTTTCAGCCATGGTTTATAATATGAGAGAAATAGTTATCACCTTTAAACAAAATAAGGAAGAAACCTTGGTTAAAACTTGGGAAAGGTTTAGAGGTATAGCTTATGGAATGGAACATGGTATTAGAGATTGGATGCTCATGCACATATTTTATAAAGGATTGTCTGAAACTTCTAAACTCTTTTTAGACAATGAATGTAAGGGTTCTTTCATAAATACTACTATTGCTGATGCTTACATTCTACTTGATGGCTTGATATTGGAAGTAAAAATTAAAGAAAGTTTAGAAAAAGCTCAAGTACCTGAAGATGTGTTTGATGACCGTTATGAATTATTTAATCTATATAATAGAGATAAAAAAGTTGAGGAAGTTAAAATGCTTAGTGAAGTTAAGGAACCATTTGTTGATTTAGAGAAGTGTAGCTTGCATGAATTAATTTCTATCTTACAAAAATTTGCAAGTGATCCTTCTTAATGTTAACCAGGCTGGTTTTGGTTCCTATATTGCTAATCATGTCTTAAAAGAAAAGATTGCTAGGTACAATCAAGAAGCTATGATACCACCTAAGCTTGGGGATATATGGATCCCAAAGTCCTAGTAACCATTGGAAAAGAGACACACCATGCTATACTTGATCTAGGATCTAGTGTCTCTATATTATCTAAAGAACTATATGAAGTCCTTGAACTTAAAAATATTGAGAAATGCTCTATTGAACTTGCACTTGCTGATGATTCCATTAGACATGCTCTAGGAAAAGTAAGTGATGTTATGGTAGAGTTACACATGACTTTTGTGCCTGTTGATTTTCTAATCATGGACATGGGGAATAAAACCTCTAGTCCTATTATTTTGGGAAGACCTTTTCTTCGTACTACAGGTGCCATTATTGATTCAAAGGAAGGGAATGTGAAGTTTCAGTTTCCACACAAGAAGAGCATGGAACACTTCCCAAGGAAGAGGGACACACCAAGGTTCAAGCTCCCTCATGAGCTACGTCCCCTTTGATTATCAAGTAAGTAAGCCTAGCTATATGGCTATAAAGAAAGCGCTTTACGGGAGGCAACCCGGTTGTTTTGTTTGAGATTTTCTTTGAGTCCTCTTGCTGTAACAAGAGAGTAGTTTGTTAGTTTTGTTTCTGGGATTTTTAATAAAGAACCAAGTTTTACCTATTTTGGGTTTGAAAAGTTGCTATTCATTTTCGGAGAGTTTTCTGCCTGCACGAAGTCTGTGCACGGTTTGATTTTTCATTTTTTATCTGTAACTCCGATTGAGCTGTAATTTGAACTGTAGCTTCAACTTTTCATCCTCTGTATACGTGATGTTTTTCAGATTTTTCTGACGAGTTTAAGTAGGGTAGAAAAATGCGTTTTGCTGCTGCTGTTTTTCTGGACAGATTCTGTCTTGATATTGTTTGATGCATTCTTTGAGCTTTTTGCTTGAATCTTTTTGATTCAATTGAGTTTATGAGTAGGCATACAACATTATATACTCTCTGGACATTCATATGAATTTTTGCCTAAGGATTTTATGCAGCAAGGAACCTATTTGTTTATCACTACTAATATCACCCCACAGAAAAGAAATGGGAGAAACGGTGTTTTGAAGTTTTTTCACAGGGATTAGAGGAGCTGCACCAAGAGCTATCCAAGGATGGTGAAGACCATAAGCTTGGGATGTCAAGACAACCCCACTAGACCAACACACTCTCGGTTTGCACACGTCTAACTTCTGTTTTTCGATCAAAGCACTTTATCGTATAAACTTGGAGCGTCTGTTTTCTTTTGCTTTTGTTATTTCGGTTTGTTAATAAGACCACCACTATCATTTATATATGAGAGAGCTACTGGAAGTTTGGGTTGAATTATGTTGGATGCTATTAAATATATTGGGATAGGGATGTTTGAGTTGATTTTAAAAGATACATATAGTTGCATAATTCATGTGCTTTGAATGAATTAATTTGCAAGTGTGTTGTCAAGAGCTATCTTTACCATGTTTAGATGTTGAATTTTAACTTTACTTGGTTTAACATGGATTGATTAGTTCTATGGACACTTATGCATGCATTTAGATGGTCAACTTTCTCCCTATTGCTAGCCCAAAAATTACAACAAGTAAAAAGCTTGTTTCCCAACACCTTCAACCAAAGTTTTTCCAGTGAGTCCACCATATCTACCTATTAGCTTTATGCTATTCCAAGTATGTTTATCATGTTATATTGTGTTATCTACATTTCTGAATTTAAATGCTTATGTTATTGATTGTCATGGGAAAAATTGGTTAAAAGCTCTCACGAACTTGATGCACAATTTACTTTTATTGCATTTAATAAGCATGAACCATTGTGATTAAAATTATGAAGTTGTGGGCTTGACAATTGTTTTGGTTGGGAGTTAGCCCATATGTGCTGTCACATGGCAAGCTTTCAACATTGCACTTATTTATATTTAGTTGATGTCATGTACTTTTGTTTATGGATGCCTATCATGGGTGAAATGAATGTGGATACTTAGTAAGTTCAAAGAGTTTGTATAAATGGTTAGAGAAATGCCTGGGCCGCTAATCTAAGCCATGCATCATTCATGGTGGAAATTTACAGCATAACCATAATGTTCATTCAGTGATGCACCTCATAATAAAAAGCTATACCCATAGTAAATAAAAGAGTGCTGAGATTGTTCATTGTCTGTTTGTCTTGTTGTTTTGACATGGGCTTGTTCATGTCAAGGGGCAAGAGGTACCCCAGTGCAGTTCTTGATGATACTATTATTACTTGCAATGACCTTTATTTGAATTTACTTTGTGGACCAAAGTGAGTAACACATGGTGTAGGTACTTGTATTCAAGGGACATGAGACATTCAACCAATACATTGTCAAGCACACCACTCATATTTGCTTTCACTTTAAACATTAATCATTCAAGATGCTATGATAGGGGTAATGAGAGCTCCACACCAATGACTACCACATTGCAAGCATTAACTTAAGTAGAAGTGTTTGGAAGTTAGATGAAACTTATTCATGCTTTACCTCTACTTATTTATCTATCCAAAGTGTCCACCTTTTATATTCAGTTTTCATAAGAAGTACTCTATGACCACCATAGGATGTTTTTACTTTTCATTATGCATACATTTGGTCCATAGTACTTTCTTCTATGTTACACTTTGTGAATTTATCATTGAACATCTTTACATTGAGTATTTGATATCACTTCATAATTTATCTTGCATATTGTTATTCCTTTGAAGAATGAATCATTTGACTCTATGTAGCAATAGTAATCACCTTTGATATCCATTGATAGTATTAAAATGCAAAGTCCATGTTAGTTTTATCACCTTCATACTCGGGACGAGCATGGGTTAAGCTTGGGGATGTTGATGCATGTAAAATGCATACATGAACTTTACATTTTATTACATGTTATTCCATGTTATTTGCATCATATAAGGGTTATATTCATGATTTATATTAAGTTTTGGGGATAATTAACAACTTCCCCATTTTTCTGGAATTAACCCTGCGCTGTCAGAAAACCCCATTTTCTATATTTTGATGTTTCAGGGACCCAAACGACGTCCAAATGACCTAAGATTTTACGGGGATCACTTTTTTGGAAGGAACAAAACGTAGGCGCAAAGGAATCGAAGAAACGGAGACCAGAAGGCCGAAAGGGGTGGGCCCACGCGGCCAGATTCCCTGACCGCGTGGGACCCACCAAACTGGCTCTCGGGCCTCCGCTGCCGTCGATCTTTCTTCCCGAAGCTTCGTCTTGACCTAAAAACGACTATATATAGACCCCCCAGGGCTTTCGCGAAAGAGAGCGCCACCGAAACATAGAAACCACGAAACAGAGACCTGGAGCTGAAGATTGGAGGGGGAAAACTCCGGCGGGGCGCTGCCGGTGTGGTCTCCTTCCCCTCCAACAACATCTCCACCGACACCATGATGAAGAGGGAGTAGTCCATCCCTGGACTATGGGTTTGTGGAAGTAACTTATGTATCTCTCCTCTCTATGAGCTTCACTAATTAGTACCGTATAAGCTGCTGAACATGATTACGGTCATCTATGTAATTCCTTTGTGGTGGATCTTTATTATGAGTTAATACATGTTTGAGACTGCAATGGTTTTGTTTCAGTTATGAAAGTAGATGCATATTATTGTGGCGCCCCGACCCGACTGCTATACAGTGATGCTGTGTGTCACCGGTTAAGCGATACAAACGGAGGTTACGGGTGTACCAATCCCCGGCCAAAACCTTTGGCAGGCGTTGCTCGGAATGGATCATCGGCAACGCAACACCCTGATTGATGCCTTAACACAGGCACAACTATCAATGCATAATAGAAAGATCAAGACTTGTGGAACAACTGACACTTCACAGACTCTACGACACAAATCATTATAGTTCAACTCTTATAATAGAGAAAGATAGCAAATTACAACCAGAGGTCACAGACCCAACATTACAACATGCGGAAGCGAATTAAGTTGTTCTAAACAACAAGATCCAAAATATGGCCTAAGAGGCCTACAAATAAACATCCAGCGCCAGCTGTTCCGGGATGTCCCAAGCTGCCACCTGGGAACCCCAGACTACTCGTCGACGTCCACAAAGAACCCACCTTCGAGGTCGGTGAAGTCCTCCTCTGAAACAAAACAAACGACGTTGAGTTCGACGAACTCGCAAGGTTATACATAGAGCTTTAGCTCGATGAGGCTTTCAAAGTTTTATGGCTGTTTTGCATAAAGCTGATTTTATTTATGAAAACATAACTCAATGGCATCGACTATTCAGAGTATTTTCAAAAGAGGTAAGAAGTAACTTTTTTCTTTGATCACCTTTCTCAACATCAACCATCATCAACCACTGTACCTGTTCTACAAAGGCACCTCCCCGAATCACCCTCGAGGAAGTCAACCTTGCATTCTTGAGTGGTACCTTTAGTACCCAGTTTTTAATCATTCCGTTCAAGTTATTCTATGATCTTATCGTCCTTTCCCAAGTTGTCCGTAACCGTGGACACGGCTTTTCGAAAAGATTTAACCCATGCAGGGGTGCACTGTGTTTACCTTCGGTACCGCCCGGCTCATTGCCTACACGTAACTCTCTTCCGGGGAAAGCCGGCTGAGTGGGAACGGTTACAACCTTTACCTTGTTAAAGACTAACCCAGGATCATCAGTGAGGACAGGACAGGTTCAGTGCCTCCAACACCCTGCCCCGTGGCCACTCATTTTCCTAAACACCACCATCCTCATCTCAGTCTTGGCCACCATCTCAACGCACGCGCAAATGGAAGCCCGAACTAGAGGACCCTGGCTAGTCCCGCTCAAGTTAGTTGGTCGACGAGGGCTCCATATACCCCACCGAATGGAAGCGCGCTCATTCTTGGTTCAAGAGGTAAAGAACTCGCACCTAGGCGGCGAGAGTGAGACAAAACACCACCATACCAAAGTGGCCTCTCATCCCCACCTTTAAGCATCTTATTCCCTGTTACCACAATTTCTCCACCATCATCCATTCATCTCATCACCTGTTTCCATCATGAACCATCCATCGGACGGCTAAGCATTTAACTAAGCATGGCTAAGCAACAACATAGCATAGTTAAGTATCTCAGGCCACAAAACAACCCTAGGGATAATAGGAGGGAAACAGGTAAAGGCATCGAAAACTTAATGCAACTATAGGATACTCTAATCCAATCAATTGACATTTGGAACCGCATGCAATATTATAGTAGAGAAAATATTTGCGGAAAATAGGATAAGACATGCTCAGAGGGGGGATTACACTTGCCTTGCTCAACGTGCTGGTAGTATGGATCTTCGGGGTATTGAGGTATAACCCCGGCTGCTTGATCTATCGAAGCATAACATGGAAGAACAATCAATCACCACACAAGCTTTTAACAAATGCTATGCGCAAACACATGATGACATGACAATTTAAATCACCGGGATGAGGATGATTCAATCTATTCAACTTAACGGAGTTCGGATGCTTAGAGGGGGCACATCTCGAATATCCCGTGGAGTTAGGTCATGAATCATCTTTACTTGTTGATTGGAATAGATGAACCTATTGTTAACTTGCATATAATGACATGATCATGTTAAGATGCAGTGTTTGGGTGATTAAACATTCTCGTAACAAGTACTAAGAGTGCGCTGAAGGTTGGTGTTGAAACAGATTAAAATTGGAGTATCCGGAATGAAATCCAGAAAATTCCGGGTCTGGTACCGGGAGCAATCCGGTTTCAGGTCCGGATAATTCCGGGTTTGACACCGGAAGAAAAAGATCCAGAATTATTTCCGGGTGAATTCCGGGTTCATACCGGGCGAAACTGGGTGAGTCCAGTAGCTATTTCCTTAATCCGGAATAGAATCCGGAAAATTCCGGGAATTGTACCGGGTTTTTTCCAGTTCGACGGAGAGCTACGGCGATTCGACGAACTAGCGAGAGAGGGAGGGAACGGGGCACTGGGGATGTTTGTGTGCTCACCCTGAGCACGTAGGAGACGACGGTGAGGTCGGGGATGGCCGGAATCGACGGAGAACTTGCGCGGCGTGCGGCGGAGGAGACGGCGGGTCGAACTCGATTCCCGTAGTTGTACCACGTCCTTGCCCGATTCCTTCGGCGTGGACGGAGAAGAGGACGCGACGAAGCTCCTGGCGGTCTTCGATTTGCTCGGAGCAGCTCCAATCAACGGCGACAAGCGGCGGCCATGGCGGCTAGGTCACGAGCGCGTGGGGAGAAGAAACGGGGAGGAACGGGAGCAGGTGAGCGAGGGAGAGGAGCAGGGCGACGTGGGGCTGGTCTCCTCGCAGGCGAGGCAGAGAAGGGGGCCCTGGCGCGGGCGTGCGCGCGGCAGCGCGGCACGGCGGCATGGCGCCAGTGGAGAGGAGAGAGACGACATTTTTGCAGATAACCCCCTGGAAGTTTCCTTCGATCACGGATAGGTCCTTTTAGTTTTAATTATAAAACCTATAGCACTTTGGAGATTTAATTGAGCCACTTATATATTTTAGAAAAATATGTCAAAATTTGGGGAGGCTCCCCTTAACATTTAGAAGCTCCACAAATTTTGGTGTCTCAAAATAAAATGTTTTGAACCACTTTTGTTTAGAAGGGTTGGATATGGCATTTTTGCTAAAACCAACATGATAGTACTTTGTAAATTTTAAAGCAAGTGAAAAATATTATTTTTGAACTCTTGGAACTTCCTTGACGAATATAAGACGTCAAAGTATTTTGTTTTGCAAGTTTGAGTGCCTTCATTGTTTTGAAGTTTGTTAGAGCAAATTTGGCATTTGGGTTTTCTTTCAATGTTGCCAACCAATTTGCATGTTGTTTAGCAATTTAATATGGATGCCATGATGCAATTAAACACAAAAGCGAAAATTTTACATAGGTTTTTAGGTTCTCAACTTTGGGCTGTTACAATTCTACCCCCCTTACAGGAATCTCGTCCCGAGATTCTAAGGTTGCGGAAAGAAGTCGGGATACTCCTCACGAAGACTAGACTCTCTTTCCCAAGTTGCTTCTTCCTCGGAATGGTGAGACCATTGAACTTTGAGGAACTTGGTAGTCTTGTTACGGGTCTTCCTTTCGGCTTCATCCAGGACACGGATAGGATGCTCGCGATAAGTGAGATCTTCCTGGAGATCCAGCTCCTCATGATTGACTCCATGGATAGGATCTTTGAAACACCGGCGAAGTTGGGAGACATGAAACACATCATGTACATTTGGGAAGATGACCGGTAACTCCAATTGATAAGAAAGATCTCCTCGCTTGGCCAGAACGGTGAAAGGGCCAACATAGCGAGGGGCCAATTTCCCTTTGATACCGAAGCGGCGAACGCCACGAAGGGGAGAGACGCGGAGATAAGCTTTATCACCAATTTCATAGTGAATTTCCTGATGGTGCTTATCATAGTAGCTCTTCTGCCTAGACTGAGCAATCTTCAGATTCTCTCTATGATTCTAACCTTCTCCTCAGCTTCATTGATCACATCCGGACCAAAGAGTGCTCTCTCCGGTCTCGGACCAATTTAGAGGAGTGCGGCATTTTCTTCCATAGAGAACCTCGAATGGAGCCATGCCCAGACTAGCTTGATAGCTATTGTTGTAGGAGAACTCCGCGAAAGGGAGATACTTTTCCCAACCCTTGCCAAAAGAGATTACACATGCCCTGAAGCATGTCTTCCAAACTTGGTTCACTCTTTCGGTCTGACCATCAGTTTGAGGATGGTAGGCGGTACTGAAGTTGAGACGGGACCCCATAGCAGTTTGGAAACTCTGCCAAAACTTGGATACAAAGATACTTCCACGGTCCGATATGATCCTCAGAGGGACCCCATGCAATGGAACAATACGAGCCATATATAAGTCAGCAAGTTGACTTGCCCGTATATCATCACGGACTGGTAGGAAGTGAGCAACCTTGGAAAGACGATCAATGATTACCCATATTGCATTGTTGCCCTTTTGAGATCGGGAAACCCGGTGATGAAGTCCATACCAATTTCATCCCATTTCCACTCGGGACTGCAATAGGGCGAAGAGTGCCGGCAGGCCTTTGATGTTCAGCCTTTACCCGTCGACAGGTGTCGCATTCAGCAACATACTTGGCAATTTCTCGTTTCATCCGAGTCCACCAGAATTGTGGTCGAAGGTCTTGGTACATTTTGGTACTACCGGGATGAATAGAGAGAGGAGATTCATGAGCTTCTTGTAGGATGAGCTCCCTCAAATTCCGGTTCTTTGGCACTACCAAGCGGTCACCAAAATAAACAACTCCGGATTCATCTTCGAGAAACATTTGGCCTTCCCTAGCAATGTTCTTTTGATATTCAGGATACCCTCATCCAGCTTCTGAGCATCCTTAATCTGGTCTACAAGAGTAGATTTGATCTCCAGATTTGCAAGGTAGCCAGAGGGAACAATTTCCAGGTTCAAACGAGAACTCTTCATGAAGAGCAGGTTGAGCCTTCAATCATCAGATTGTTGCAATAGGACTTCCGACTTAGCGCGTCAGCCACGACGTTTGCTTTGCCGGGTTGATAGTTCAGACTCACATCATAGTCCTTGATTAACTCCAACCAACGCCTTTGCCTGAGATTTAAATCCGGCTGGGTGAAGAGGTACTTCAGACTCTTGTGATCCGAGAAATCTCGCAACGGTTACCAAACAGGTATGGTCTCCATTGCTTCAAAGCATAGACCACAGCGGCAAGTTCTAGATCATGAGTTGGGTAGTTGTGCTCATGCGGCTTAAGTTGGCGAGAAGCATATGCCACCACATGGCCATCTTGCATTAGCACACAGCCCAAGCCTTGCAGAGAGGCGTCACAGAAGACGACGAAATCCTTGCTTGTGTCCGGCAGGACAAGCACAGGAGCGGACGTGAGTTTGGCTTTCAGTGTTTTGAAGCTCTCTTCAGCTTCGGCCGTCCATACGAACTTTTTATCCTTCTTGAGAAGGTCAGTCAGGCCTTGGCTATCTTGGAGAAACCTTCGATGAATCGGCGGTAGTAACCGCCAATCCGAGAAAGCTACGATGTCCTTGACTGACATTGGAGTTTTCCAATCCAAATGGACTGAATCTTGTCGGGAATGACAGCCACACCATTAGCGGATATCACATGACCAAGGAAGACAAGATTATCCAACCAAACTCACACTTGGAGAACTTGGCATAGAGGCGGTGTTCTCGAAGTCGTGTCAGAACCAACGAAGATGTTCGGCATGCTCTTCATCGGTTTTGGAATAAACGAGGATGTCATCAATGTAAATGACGACAAACTTGTCAGATAATCCATGAAGATGGAGTTCATGAGCCTCATGAAAGTAGCTGGAGCATTGTGAGACCAAAGGACATGACGGTATACTCATATGAGCCATAGCGAGTAACAAATGCCGTCTTTGGATATCCTCCTTTCTGATTTATCTGATGGTAGCCTGACCTCAGATCCATCTTGGAGAATACCGTTGCACCAGCTAACTGATCCAACAGATCATTGATGCGAGGAATAGGATACTTGTTCTTGATTGTCACCGCATTCAACGGTCTATAGTCAGAGACTAGACGAGGCACGGTAGAATCCCTCTTCTTGACAAAGAGTACCGGACAACCCCAAGGTGAACTGCTAGGCTGATGAAATCCTTTAACAGCTGATCAATTTGCTCTTTCAACAGAGCCAACTCTTCCACCGGCATACGGTAGGGCTTCTTGGAAATCGGAGCGTACCGGGAAGTAGATCTATGACAAACTCCACACTTCGGTCAGGAGGCATGCCAGGCAATTCTTCCGGGAACACATCCGGGAAGTCACACACCACGTGTATGTCCTGGATTTCAGGAGGGGATTCGCCTTCCATAAAGCAAAGGAGGATCTCGGTGAGTTGGGTATGATGAGATGGAGGTCTTGATGTGCAGACCAATACTTCACACTGTCACCGGAAGAATTGGTCACGGTGATGGTCTTGGCAGCACAGTCGAGATTAGCCCGGTATTTGGCTAGCCAGTTCATGCCCAGTATGACATCAATGCCACTTGACCTCAGAGCTACCAAAGCGAAAGGAAAAGAGTAGTAACCGATAGTAATCTGGACTCAGGAGTAACCCCATCGGTTTGCCATTTGGAGCCAGGAGTGGAGATCACCAAGGGACGCTCATTTTCTCGAACGGTATTTTGTGGTCTTTTGCAAAAGCTATGGATATGAATGAATGCGATGCTCCAGAATCAAACAAAACTGTAGCAAGATTGTTGTTGATTCGTAGCTCACCCATAAGGACGCCGGGGTCCTCTTCAGCTTCTTCAGCAGAGACGTGGTTCAGGCGACCACGCACAATAGGTCCAGCCTTGCCAGCTGGAGTGGCAGGGGCTCGTGCAGGAGTTCCCGTGATAGGTGCCTTCTGGGGGCACTCCCTGGAGTAGTGGCCAGCCTGGCCACAGGTGTAGCAGTGAGTCCAGGTGGAGCAGGTAGCATAGGACGGTACCCACTCCCGCCTACCCCAAGTGTCGAAGTAGTGGGGCGCGGAGGTGGTGGCCTGTATCCCGCGGCCTCGGCATGAATGGAGCACGCGGCACAGCGCTGTAGGGAACAAACACCCTGCGCTTCTTGCTCTCAGAACCCGAGGAACTCTGGTGGTCCCCGTGTGCGGGCCTCTTGGAAGCCTCAAGTTCCTTTCTTCCTGCTCAAGAGTAAGAGCCTGGTTGAACAGCTCCTGGTAGGTCTGGAACCTGAAGGGCAAAACTCATAGCGGAGCTGCGGCGAAGACCCTTGCGGAACAGCTCTTGCTTGTCAGCATCAGTGGTCACGTCCCTTGGGGCGTAACGAGAGAGATGGTTGAATTCACGACCATAAGTGCGGAGGTCCATCCGTCCCTGTTGCAAATCCAGGAACTCCCTCCTCTTCAAATCCATGATCGGCTGGGGAATGTACTCCGCACGGAAGGCAGTGCGGAAATCAGCCCAAGTGAAGACATGGTTGGCTGGAAACAAGCCACATGGCTTTCCCACCAACAGCCAGCTGCACCAACCAAGAGGTAGGTGGCAAAGTTGACTTGCTCGCCACTGGGACATGCAGCGCGGAGAACTTGCGCTCCAAGCACGAAGCCAATCATCAGCTTCCAGTGGCTCCTTAGCATCAGCAAAGGTGGGTGGCTGCGAGCGCAGGAACTCAGTGAGAGTGTTGCAGCCATTCCTCTGTGCATTCTGCTGCACCAACTGCTCAACAGCGCTCATTGCGCCCACGGTTCTCCTCAATGGCCATCAAGACCTGAGCCATCGAGGGTGGTGGCGGCAGATCATCCTCATCATTGTGGTTACCGCGACCTCCGCGGCCTCCTCGAGCCATTCTGGAGATTTGACAATGACACAGTTAGTATCTTTCTCCGAATGGTCGAACAATAGCATTAGCGTCTACTCAAGTACACAGACTAGGGACGATAATACATTGTGTAACAATAACAAGGAATCAACAAGATAGAACTTGGGTCAAAGATCAGCATCATGTGCTACTAGCGAGAGATGCAATGGTTAAGAACCATATGATTCAACACACTCTAGTTGGCACAATCCGGGACCTTATGTTCAAGTCCTTGGGTTAAAACCCAAAGAAGGATCAAATGATTAGACTCGGTAGGAATAACAGTTCAAACATCTGAGTTGATTTGGATTGCAACGCAGCGGGAGCAACTGGACACATAACACTAAAGGTCGAACCCACCCCGTGATCTAAATTTTGAAGTAACAGACGAGAAGTAAAACTTTAACTCAAATCGAGGTAAGATTGCTCCGAGATTAGAGGGTAACCAGATAAGGAGTAAAAAGAATCCTAAGATGGTTTTCACAACTCATTTTTAGGTTAAAAATATTTTCACAAACACTAGACTCAACGTCGACCAGTAGAAGGGTTTCCTACAGGCAGTACTGCTCTGATACCAACTTGTGGCGCCCCGACCCGACTGCTATACAGTGATGCTGTGTGTCACCGGTTAAGCGATACAACCGGAGGTTACGGGTTTACCAATCCCCGGCCAAAACCTTTGGCAGGCGTTGCTCGGAATGGATCATCGGCAACGCAACACCCCGATTGATGCCTTAACACAGGCACAACTATCAATGCATAATAGAGAGATCAAGACTTGTGGAACAACTGGCACATCACAGACTCTACGACACAAATCATTATAGTTCAACTCTTATAATAGAGAAAGATAGCAAATTACAACCAGAGGTCACAGACCCAACATTACAACATGCGGAAGCGAATTAGGTTGTTCTAAACAACAAGATCCAAATATGGCCTAAGAGGCCTACAGATAAACATCCAGCGCCAGCTGTTCCGGGATGTCCCAAGCTGCCACCTGGGAACCCCAGACTACTCGTCGACGTCCACAAAGAACCCACCTTCGAGGTCGGTGAAGTCCTCCTCTGAAACAAAACAAACGACGTTGAGTTCGACGAACTCGCAAGATTATAATAGAGCTTTAGCTCGATGAGGCTTTCAAAGTTTTATGGCTGTTTTGCATAAAGCTGATTTTATTTATGAAAACATAACTCAATGGCATCGACTATCAGAGTATTTTCAAAAGAGGTAAGAAGTAACTCTTTTCTTTGATCACCTTTCTCAACATCAACCATCATCAACCACTGTACCTGTTCTACAAAGGCACCTCCCCGAATCACCCTCGAGGAAGTCAACCTTGCATTCTTGAGTGGTACCTTTAGTACCCAGTTTTTAATCATTCCGTTCAAGTTATTCTATGATCTTATCGTCCTTTCCCAAGTTGTCCGTAACCGTGGACACGGCTTTTCGAAAAGATTTAACCCTGCAGGGGTGCACTGTGTTTACCTTCGGTACCGCCCGGCTCATTGCCTACACGTAGCTCTCTTCCGGGGAAAGCCGGCTGAGTGGGAACGGTTACAACCTTTACCTTGTTAGACTAACCCAGGATCATCAGTGAGGACGGACAGGTTCAGTGCCTCCAACACCCTGCCCCGTGGCCACTCATTTTCCTAACACCACCATCCTCATCTCAGTCTTGGCCACCATCTCAACGCACGCGCAAATGGAAGCCGAACTAGAGGACCCTGGCTAGTCCCGCTCAAGTTAGTCGGTCGACGAGGGCTCCATATACCCCACCGAATGGAAGCGCGCTCATTCTTGGTTCAAGAGGTAAAGAACTCGCACCTAGGCGGCGAGAGTGAGACAAAACACCACCATACCAAAGTGGCCTCTCATCCCCACCTTTAAGCATTTATTACCTGTTACCACAATTTCTCCACCATCATCCATTCATCTCATCACCTGTTTCCAACATGAACCATCCATCGGACGGCTAAGCATTTAACTAAGCATGGCTAAGCAACAACATAGCATAGTTAAGTATCTCAGGCCACAAACAACCTATGGATAATAGGAGGGAAACAGGTAAAGGCATCGGAAACTTAATGCAACTATAGGATACTCTAATCCAATCAATTGACATTTGGAACCGCATGCAATATTATAGTGGAGAAAATATTTGCGGAAAATAGGATAAGACATGCTCAGAGGGGGGATTACGCTTGCCTTGCTCAACGTGCTGGTAGTACGGATCTTGGGGTATTGAGGTATAACCCCGGCTGCTTGATCTATCGAAGCATAACATGGAAGAACAATCAATCACCACACAAGCTTTAACAAATGCAATGCGCAAACACATGATGACATGACAATTTAAATCCCCGGGATGAGGATGATTCAATCTATTCAACTTAAACGGAGTTCGGATGCTTAGAGGGGGCACATCTCGAATATCCCGTGGAGTTAGGTCATGAATCATCTTTACTTGTTGATTGGAATAGATGAACCTATTGTTAACTTGCATATAATGACATGATCATGTTAAGATGCAGTGTTTGGGTGATTAAACATTCTCGTAACAAGTACTAAGAGTGCGCTGAAGGTTGGTGTTGAAACAGATTAAAATTGGAGTATCCGGAATGAAATCCGGAAAATTCCGGGTCTGGTACCGGGAGCAATCCGGTTTCAGGTCCGGATAATTCCGGGTTTGACACCGGAAGAAAAAGATCCGGAATTATTTCCGGGTGAATTCCGGGTTCATACCGGGCGAAACTGGGGGAGTCCAGTAGCTATTTCCTTAATCTGGAATAGAATCCGGAAAATTCCGGGAATTGTACCGGGTTTTTTCCAGTTTGACGGAGAGCTACGGCGATTCGACGAACTAGCGAGAGAGGGAGGGAACGGGGCACTGGGGATGTTCGTGTGCTCACCCTGAGCACGTAGGAGACGACGGTGAGGTCGGGGATGGCCGGAATCGACGGAGAACTTGCGCGGCGTGCGGCGGAGGAGACGGCGCGTCGAACTCGATTCCCGTAGTTGTACCGCGTCCTGGCCCGATTCCTTCGGCGTGGACGGAGAAGAAGACGCGACGAAGCTCCTGGCGGTCTTCGATTTGCTCGGAGCAGCTCCAATCAACGGCGACAGGCGGCGGCCATGGTGGCTAGGTCGCGAGCGCGTGGGGAGAAGAAACGGGGAGGAACGGGAGCAGGTGAGCGAGGGAGAGGAGCAGGGCGACGTGTGGCTGGTCTCCTCGCAGGCGAGGCAGAGAAGGGGGCCCTGGCGCGGGCGTGCGCGCGGCACGGCGGCATGGCGCCAGTGGAGAGGAGAGAGACGACGTTTTTTGCAGATAACCCCCTGGAAGTTTCCTTCCATCACGGATAGGTCCTTTTTAGTTTTAATTATAAAACCTATAGCACTTTGGAGATTTAATTGAGGCACTTATATATTTTAGAAAAATATGTCAAAATTTGGGGAGGCTCCCCTTAACATTTAGAAGCTCCACAATTTTTGGTGTCTCAAAATAAAATGTTTTGAACCACTTTTGTTTAGAAGGGTTGGATATGGCATTTTTGCTAAAACCAACATGATAGTACTTTGTAAATTTAAAAGCAAGTGAAAAATATTATTTTTGAACTCTTGGAACTTCCTTGACAAATATAAGACGTCAAAGTATTTTGTTTTGCAAGTTTGAGTGCCTTCATTGTTTTGAAGTTTGTTAGAGCAAATTTGGCATTTGGGTTTTCTTTCAATGTTGCCAACCCAATTTGCATGTTGTTTAGCAATTTAATATGGATGCCATGATGCAAGTAAACACAAAAGCGAAACTTTTACATAGGTTTTTAGGTTCTCAACTTTGGGCTGTTACAATTATGTACCCCGTTCTTATTTACTTGTCATGATCAAGCATGTTTATGAGAGCATGTGAGGGGGAACGTGTGCATTAGTTGGAGTAACGGGGGGTGGCTAGTGCAGTGAACGTGAGAGAAAGTTCTGCGATCCACTTGGGTTTTCTACCTTACTTTGTTGCCTCACTAGGGATAAACAAAAATACCATGCTACCGGAGAGTGGATGTGACCTTGGCCACTATCTCCATGACTAGATCTAGCATGTTCTTATTTTAACTTCATGTCATTGAACTTATTGCTATACTCTAATTTATCTTAATTACTAAGGTGTTATGATTTAGTTCGCATCTTGGTGGAGCATAAGAGAGAGAACAACTTATACTTGAGATCTCTATGTTAGGACGTGATGCCCATATTATTAATAACTTGTCAAACCATGTCTTGCCATCTTACATGTTAATTTTAGTGTTCCATTGTCTACCACGTTATCAAGAGAGAGTGCATTTGTGAACCATGAACCCCGGTCCATTTTTAATCATAAGAAACACCTTTCCAACACTTTTATCACCACTTTTGTTTGCTGCCATTATTAAATCCGAAAATACAAAAACACTTTTACATCTTGCATTCATCATAAAAAACCCAAAAATATCATTTATCATTACTACCATCATCCTTGCATATTTATTTTACCATCATTGCATATTTACTACTGTTTGCATATTTATTTTATTATCATTCCCACAACTTGTGCTTGACAACCACTTGGTGAGGTTGAGGGCACAAAACAATTTATTTTGTTGCAGGTTCTCAAGAGAAGGATAAGGAGATAACATCTGAAATACTGGTTCCCCGATAGTTCGATATTAAACCCTCGAGTCACCCCTCGTGGGGAAAACTGTCTTCCACTACTACATACACTCTGCACTTGGAGTCTCAACCTAACCCATTTACTTTTCACGCAGGTAACCACACGAAGGGCCGTCAAGACCGTTTTCTGGCGCCGTTGTGGGGTAACTACGTGAAGGGCCATCAAGACGTTTTCTGGCGCCGTTGCCGGGGAGCAAAGAAGCAACACCGCATCAAGTTCCCTCGTCAACTCAGCGCTCAGCACCTGCCCGCGGGAACTCTCCACCATATCCACCACCACGCCGTCGTGCTGCTGGAATCGATCCCACCTACTTCTCCCTCTAGCTTGCTAGATCAAGAAGAGGGAGACGTCATCGAGTTGTACGTGTGCAAGCCTCCGGAGGTGCTGCTCGTTTGCGGTGCTGATCGGATCGAACATCGTCAACAACTTCACCGAGCTGCGTTGAATTAAACGTTCAACGCGCGTGTTCTTCAAGGGTATGATGAACTACTCTCCCCGTTACTAGCATCTTCTACACTGGATCTTGAGTGTTGCTTCCGCATGTGAGAGATTTTTTTGTTTTCTCTCGCGCAAACTCCTACACTGGGCACCTGGCCACCTCGTGGCTTGTTCGGCGACGCCCTTTGGCCTATTTATTTCTCCCGACCTAAAACACGAGGGAGACCGATCATATTTTGCAGAAGAGTTCCAGAGCGCCGCCACCTCCGCGAAATCTAATTCGGGGAGCAGAAGTTCCTGTATCGGCACCCTGCCGGGACGGGGATTGGAGGGAGATCACCCCATCGTCATCACCACCGCCTCTCCATCGACCATCCATGTGTGAGTAATTCCCCGCTATAGGCTAAGGGGGATGTTAGGGATTGGATGAGATTATGCATGTAATAGCTGTCAAATTGTTAGGGCATAAGGTGCCTAGTATCTTATATGTGTGTTAGTTATCGTTGTTGCAACTTGGTGTGCTTAATGCTTGACACTTAGGGGCTGAGTGCCATGTTTTCAGATCTGAACATGTTATGTTTTCATGAGTATAATTATTGTTTTGGATTATATCTACAAGTTGTATGCACCTGTTATTGTCCGGAACCCGAGGCCCCATAGTGACAACATTTGGGATAACCAGAGGGGATGGCTGTGACTTGAGGGTTACATGTATTCACGGAGTGTTAATGCTTTACTCCGGTGCTCTATTAAAAGGAGTAACTTGATTACAAGGCTTCTATAGTGGCCCTGCTAAAATGGGATGGTTGGACAAAATATGTCGTGCAAGATTTTTATTGCAAGCACGTACGACTAAATACGGAATACATGCCTACGTTTAATTAGTACCTGGATGCTTATTTATTGTTTACTTGCAGATTACCCTATGTTATTGCTATTTCATGAATTATCTTATCCATGCAACGCCGGCTTATACATCCCTTAGCCTACGGTGTTTTAATCCTGCTGTTTATTACAATTACCATTATTGTTGTTTTCGCGTCACTATTGCTGTTACTTTATTACTGCTGCCATTATATTGCTGCCATTATATTACTGTTGCTACTGATAAATTGTGCCAAGCAAGATTACTTTTAGGTGTGGCTGAACTGACAATTCAGCTGCTAAGGCTTACAAATATTCTTTGCCTCCCCTTGTGTCGAATCAATAAATTTGAGTTTTACTTCGCTCGAAGACTGTTGCGATCCCCTATACTTGTCGGTCATCAATCAGCTCGTGCATGATCTCGTGTGGGACACAGGTCCTCTGACATGCCCATCCCTGCCTTACCCTGACTTTGGGTAGCTGACATGTGGGCCGCCGCATGGTGGGCCTTACCTGCCAGTGACAGAAAGGTAGATTGCCCCACGTCAGGGGATCCCCGTCCTCTCGTGTGCTGTAGTTGCCCACGTGTGTGTTCTGAATGTATTTTTTTATAGTGTTGCGAGTGTCCGTCCCCTTTTACCTATTTTGCATTTGGGTTGGGAGGAATTGCAATGAGTCGTTATGTTTGGTGTGAAAGACAACCCCATTCATTGTAGTACTTGATGTGCAATTTATTTAGTTATTTGCCAGAATGGAAATCTAGTTTTTCCTCAGAACGGTTCCTATACGGGTGACCCATGACAGACGTCCATCCCGCGTAAGCCCCATCTTGGTTCTAGTCTCATTGGGCTGGAGACGAGCGGGTAGCGACGAACAAGGTCAGGGACGGTGGTGGAGGAGGAGCTTTTAGGAGGCCGATGCAACGAGGTTGTGCAAGAGCGTCACCGACAGTGGGTGGCGGTAGGGTCGTCCGACAGTGGTTGGGATGGAGATGGTTCAGTGGGCGGGCAAATTTCCTTCGTCCTCCCTTCCGACGGCCTCCTGTTTCCACCGTGGGCACCTGGTCGGAATTCGTCGTGGTCACCTAGTTAGAATTGACCGTGCCCATGGGTATCCCTAAGATACTCCTTCCGTTTTATTTACTTTGCGTTCTGGGTTTAGTCAAAGTTAAAATTTGTCAAGTTTGACCAAGAATATAGTAAAAAATATCAACATCCATAATATCAAATTCATATAAAATGAAAATATATTTTATGATGATTATAATACTTTTATGTTGTAGATATTGATATTTTTTTAAATATTTGGTCAAATTTGACAAAGTTTGATTTTGACTAAACCTAGAACGGGTTCTCCTACTCCATCCGTTTTTATTGAGTAGCATTACCCGTTTTTCTATACCATTATTAAAAGAACAAACTTGTTGGGATACATTAAATCTGAGCCGTTCAATATATGATCGAACAACCCAGATCGTCCCAATGTTTGACAACTCAACAATGTCCGTTTTGGACCGTTTTGCCCTCCCACCAAATCACATAATACGACCAAATTGCCACCGTACCCTTTCATTTCTTTTTGTTCTCCTCTCCACTTGATCAACCCAACCGGCCAGCGACAAATGTTCAGCGATTGACTTCTTGGCCTGATGCCGTATTCGATACGATTCGTATAGCTACAGGATTCCTATACCTACAGGGAGAATAGGAAAAGCTGTCGTCAGACTGGACGCCGTCACCTGATCGATGTGCCCGTCTCCCCGTGTCGCCGCGCGTCTAGCGCTGCCACCGGGCAGCACCGCGGCACGCGCTCGCCGTCAGCCGTAGAGCTCGTCCCGCTCGGCCGCTTCACCGGCAACACCAGCCTCCTCCTGCCTGGGCAACAGTGCTCAGCTTCCATGTGGCGGCGTTGTGTTAGAACCTCGAAGGGGCCGCACGCCGTGGATTTTTGCTCTGAACGAGGTCATCGTTGAAACGACACCTCCTCCATTAACATAGACCTCCGCGACGACGGCGGCGACAACAGGGAACGCTTGGCGGCCGACCAGTGGACGGAGGGGAATCCGGTGTGGATGTACGTGTTGCAGCTCCTTGCCAAAGACGAGCTTGGTGCGGCGCTAATCGAGCACGGCGAGGATGAAGCTGGAATGCATGATACTTGGACCTATCGTACGACGCGCTCGCGGTTGAGCCAGGTTCTTTTGCCAAACTGTTTCGGCATGCAGTTAGTCAAACAGGGCTTTCGGTGGTGGATTCCTGATATTAATCTGGCTTTTTCTTCGTTCTCTGATGCCATTACCTGACGGCACTACTGTGGATTTTCTGATGTCTGAAGATTGCAGTATATGGGACGACGAAGTGGTTCGTTCCGTTTTTGTTTCCTACAGATTCCTATCAGTCGTCGGGCTGGGGCAGATTTTGTTTTCTGGCCCTTTACGAAATTTGGCGATTACACAGTCAGGTCAGCTTACAACCTAGCTCGTTATGAGAAGTTTCAGATAGAAAGGAGCAAACCTGGCAATGGTGTTAATTCTGCTGTCCAAGATGACAGCTTTGCTGTGGAAACGCCTGTGGGCAGCCAAAGCGCCAGGCAAAATGAAAATACATTTGTGGCGCTTTGCCCACAATTGTTTCCCTACCTCGGCGACATATCCCTGCCTCGGCGGCATGTGTTTTCTGTAACCAAGAGGACACAACTGCTTATTCCTTCTTATTCTATCAGTATGCCAACGAGGTGTGGTGGGAAATTAAATAGTGCTATGGTCTGCACCTCCATCGGAAATTCTATGCTAATCCCAAGTCATGTATTTTTGATTTTCTGGCAAGATCGACAGACAAAGAGCGAATGGTGTTTTGGGCACATCTGGCTAGCTCGTAGTGGTACTAGGAACGGTGAGACTGTTAGAAATCCACACACTGTTGCCGAGAGAACAAAACTTGTTTAAAATAAAAATTGTAAGAATTTATGTTTTTAAAAAGGGAGACGTGCGTTGCACGTGCATGCACGTTCACTAGCCGTATAAAAAAAATCTGAATTTGCGGTAAAGGGTGGAGCCGTGGAGAGCAGGCGCTTTTGTGAAAAATAGACGCACAATAAGCTAGCTGGGTAGGATTTTAATCGTGGGGCTGAAAATAACGGGATGGATGCACGATACTGCCCGGATTTATCAGATATGTTTGCAATCTCCATTGGATACACATGACTGTTATGAACACTTTTTTTTCAATTATGTACAAAATAGTATTAGGAAAAGTTGACAATCAGCCCTTAGATGAAAACATTGTGCATAATTGATTAGATTTTAGCTTAAGAATTACTTGTATACATCAATATTTATTAAAACTATACTGGTTTTTGCGTATGTATTAGTCGACACGTGCATTGCATCCGCAATATTTTCTATTTGTAAATCGCGCACTTCAATTGTGAAAACGTGAGTTGCACGTACATGCCAACTAGTCATTTAAAAAAGACTCGTGTAAAAACTTCAGAGAAAACAAGTTAAAAAAAACTTCAGGAAAAACTTCGGACAAATATACAGTTCTCGTGTCCAAAAATGGAAAAACTTGGGGGAAATTAGAAAAGCCCCTCCCGTCCTTCTTTCCGCTTCCCCTTCTCTCCCTGGTTCTCGAGCGACGGCGGCGCAGTAATTCTGTCTCAACAAAACCATCGGAACCGCTCCCCGGAGCACGCCCGCAGGCATTGTCCCGCTGAAGCTCGGCACCTACAGGTAGTTCTTCTCTCATGCTCGCCCCCTCCCCGTCCCCTCTACTGAACTGGCGCTTGTGTGGAGTGTGGTCACGAACCCTAAATCTCTTATATTGTTCTCAGAGTTCTGTTCTAGCATCTTCATCGATTTGGACAATATCTAAAATTATTTCAGAAAAATTGGGGGCTCAGCTAAACCCCACGCCCCATGTTAAGTTCCCTCACTCGCAGGGGCAATGGCGTTTCCGATCGATTAGTTGTTTTAGTTGGTAGATTTCGACCAATGCTGGGTCTTGGTCTCGGTGCTCGGTTATTATGTGTACGTATTACTTATGCCGAGCTATGTTAATCTACCTGCTGGTTTCTCCGTCCTTGCTTAATATGAGAGATTCATATAGGATGCATGATTTTATCCAGTCAATTTAAAAGGTTTGATGGGGTTCTAATTCACCTGCAAGAACAGGGATTCCAACATCAATTCAGGAGGAAAAAATCTGACCTGTGAAATGGACCTTTTGGTTCAATGAACCATGCTTTTGCAGTAACCTGAGAGGAAGGGACCAAGAGTTGATCGGAGATGAATGCCCCAGACCGCTACGAGCGCTTTGTCGTGCCTGAGGGCACAAAGAAGTGAGTCTACACTACCGTTCACTTGCCCTAGACTTATCCATAAGATATTTCAGTTGTTCTTTATGTTTTATTTTTTCAAAAGAAGAAGTGGTAGGAACTCATGTTTTATGGAATAATTCAATATATTTACATTATGTTACTTTCTGTTAGTGCAATCTTTTGGCATGAAGCTATCCGTGGAACTCTGACGCTGCAACTGGTTCTAATTTGTTTGCTTTTTAAATCCTTTTTTTGCTTATGTGATTTGGTTAAGGCTTGTGGCAGTCTCTGGCTCTCTGCTTGCTGCTCTATTATATGTAGGTTATGGTTGTAGTGCTGAGTATTATTAGTGCAGGGTGTCATTTGAGAAGGATACAAAGATGAATGCTGCATCATTCACTATTGAACGTGAGGACCACACCGTTGGCAACATCCTCCGCATGTAAGTATAGCGAAGTTATGTACCTTTTCCCCCCTTGGTTAGGTTCATTTCATCCCTTTTGAATGTATATCTGGGATTCTGCAGGCAGCTGCACAGGGACCCGAATGTGCTGTTTGCTGGTTATAAGCTCCCTCACCCCCTTCAGTACAAGATCATTGTTAGGGTAGGATGCAAGTTATGTTCCTTCGATTTCTATCTGTGGGCTAGGGTTTACTAAACTACTGTCATGGTTTGTTCTGCACTTCTGTGGGTAGATCCATACCGCAAGCCAGTCCTCCCCACAGCAGGCGTATACCCAGGCAGTCAATGATCTAGACAAAGAGCTTGAGAGTCTAAAGCAAGCTTTTGAGGTACGTATCTACTGATATTTTCCAATTGTTCTAGTGTTAGTGTTCCCATATCCTATGCTGTGAAATTGCCCATTAGACATTAGTCCATTTGCCATTTAATAAGGGAAACAAAGATTACATTCTTAAGTTACTCATACTTTACAAAAGCCCCTTCTTTCTCTTGCTATTAATTTGAATTTTCACAACCAGTTCTTCTGTAGCTTTGTTATAGATTTTTACACCAAACTTTATCGAAGTTAAGCCATATGATGTTTCATGCTGTTATACTGAGATAATGGTGGTTCCTATTGCCATCTAATGCTTAATCTGACATTTGTTGTCGGCGAGTATATGCGGTGTATTTCTGTGCTTTCTCTGATCCAATACAAGTAGATTAAAAGACAATATTGCTGAATACTTGGTGTATTCTAATTTCGTAGTTATAAATACCATTAAAAGCTGGCACTAGTCATTCTTGATGCATTGAGTATTATTTGTAGCTTTTCCACATGGAACAACCATTTGGCAATAGGTACATATGTTTATGCCAGATAATGTCCCTTTATGTCAAGCTACTTATACAATTGATAGTGCTGCTTTCATATGCACCACTTACACTGCCACTGAGCATATAAACAATCGGTCTAAATGTTGCACCTCATAGAATATGAATCTAAGAATTTGGTTCTTGAAATTCACTGAACAGTGTGGTTGCACGTCTATCTTGCTCCAAGCCACACAATGTCAGTTCAGTTATTTGCTTTTTAATAATACAACTAGCAGTTATGTACTTCTTGATGAACTAAAGATGGTACACCAGTTGACATTTTCGTGCTATAGCTTACTGCTATCATGCTATGTTGATGTAAATGGTTGCCCCCCCCCCCCAACACACACACACGCACACAGAGACCAACCCTCCACTGACACAAAATCTGCTAGTTTGTTGCAGTGTTTTGTTTTTCTAATGTGAAAGCTACACACTTTAATGTGGCGTTCGAAAAAAAAAAGTATGTCTCTTCAAGACTTTGTGCCACTATGGGATGTAACATGTTGAAGTTATTTTTGTTTTCGGACCCTCTTAAATTATTGCCGATTAATCCAGACCACTGCTTGTCTCGCAATGTTTTCATTTGAACATGTATCATTGCTAAAGTGGCTGTTTGATGGGGAACAATTATATGAGTACAGACAGACACATGTCACATGTGCCAGGGCCCAGGGCGTCTACATTAAGGCTTCAGATTACTAAACCAAAGCGGAATATGTAGAAGGGAAAGTTGCTTCATAAACTCATCACTTGAGTTCGAATGCTGGAAAATGTTTGTCTATGTGCTTAAAAAACTTGGTCATTTATGTTTTGTTTCTAAAAAACATGTCACTTTGATTTTTTTTTAATGTAGACGCTAAATGGATGGCAACAAAGCCTTGTGTATGGATTTTGTTAATAGTGACTTGATATTAGACTGTTTGATAAGTATATACTATAATGTATTGCTTTAGGTAACATTAGGATAGTAGAATGTCATGTAAGTTGCTCTGTTTTTATGATTCTTCTGTAAAGTTTGCGTCGTCATTCTATTAGCTATGTCGGCAGTGGCCTTTGGATTTGTCCAGTGGCAATCAATAAATTAGTCTTCATCACAACAGCAAAAACATAATAATGGATCCATGTAGTCTCAGGACTCACTTATCTACTGCTTCATCAACATTATAAATAGGTTATATGTGAGTGAACTGCCAGCACATATCTTTTTATAATAGAACTCTGATGCCTAATGCAATTGCATATGGAGAGTTGACTGCTCTACCCCAGATTTGTCGGAAACATTTTTCCTTGGATCGGTGCAAAGAATAGATCATTATGGAGCCATTAGATTGTATGGCTTTTCATATTCGTTGGGTTAATAGATCTTGCCCGGTATGATGCTTTCCTGGCATCTCTAATAGCATTCTTTCCGAAAGTGACATCATTCTTTTCGAAAGTGACATGTTAGATATTTCTTACCGTTTGTGTTTAAAGTAGTTATATGCACTGAGTATTCGAGTTTTATGCTATTCAGGATGAGAAGAACCGCTTTGAGGAAAGGATGAAGCAGAGCTACTAGGCAAGTGGGTGTCGGGTGTCTAACGCAGAAACTTCTCTTGGTATATCTGATGTCTGTACTGCAGGAAGAAATTAGTTAAGAATTGTGCGCATGATGGTAGTCCCTTGTATGAACTTTGTAGATTATTTGTATGTGCTAAGCTTGCACCAGGATTACAAAACAACCCAGTTAATCCCGTTGCTGGCCTCTCTTGTTTTTGCTCTAGCATTATGCTATCATTGAACTAGAGGCGACGATGCCACACACTAGAGAGAATACAACCGCGATATCAGGGACCATGGTTGCCATCCACCACTCTACCGGGCCACTCACACAGAACTAGCTGGCCAAAGGAGATAGTTGCGGTGTGTGCCATGTCTCCACCTACACCACAGCCCTAGAGCAGACAAGAGAGCACCATGTCTCCACCGACATCATCAGTAGGCGAATGCAACTCTCCGTGTGAGCCCTAAGAGCATCTCCACCGGGGCCTCCAAGTGACCCCCAAATGCCCATTGGGGGTCCGGACGGTCAAAAACGTCACCAGCGGCACCTCCCAATGTCTCGCCCCGAGCAAAATCGTGTCCAGCACCCCCGAGAGGGCCTCCAAATTGGAGGCCCTCTCGGGGGTGCCGGACATGGGGGCGGACATGCGCCTGACAGGGGTGGCCCGCCCGTCATAGGGACGCCGCGTTCAGGCGTCATTTATCACGCCGTGCAGGAGGCCGCTCTGGCCGCGTTAATGGTGCGGTCGTCGGCGGTTTCCAACGCGACTGGACGCCGGTGCACCTGCACACACGCATGCCATTAAACGGCGGCCAGTCGACGCGACGGCTCCCCAGGCCACGCGGCCGGCGTTGCGGATTCCCCACGCGTCGCATTTACGTCGGCCGCACCGCCCATCGCCATGATAAAAGCCGGCGCCCTCACTCCCCTCGCCCATCAATCTCTCCTACCCTAGCAATGGCGTACGGCGGGCGCGTGAACGTCGGTGAGGACGCGTGGGAGCTGCACCGGTACGGACTCCTCACCCCTCCGGACTGCCGCCTGCCCAAGCACTGGGCCATCTTGGCCGGCGGGCTAGCCGTGCCACCGCTGCCCGACACGACCGAGCACATGAGGCGATTCATCGCTCGCCGACGGAGCTGGATGACGCTGGCGGAGCGGCGCCTCCCCGAGAACGACGACGGCCAGGCCAACTGGGACCGTTGGATGGAGCGCTTCGAGCGCGAGCGGGAGGCGGTCATCGCCACCAACGACGGTCCCAGATCGCGCGAGACGCGATACAACACCGGCGGCCGCAAAGACTGGTGGGGGGCAACCGGCCACACGGTCGCCTCCGCGATCGAAGCCGCGCGCCGACATGTTGCCACGGGCAGCGCCATCCCCTTCCGCCTCCTTCCTCCGGTGCCGCGCTTCCCTCCACCGCGCCCCGTGCCACGCCAGGTGGTGAAGGAGGAGCGCCGCTCACCGCCGCGTCGTGGAGGCGGCATCACCATCCGCGAACCCCGTCAGCGTTCGCCACCACGCCTGCGCGGGCGCCTCTTCCTCCGTCGCAACAGGGCGGAGGCAATGCCGGTGGAGACAATCCCGTACGGCTACGACGTGCCGTCCGAGTTGCGGAACGAGCACGACGGCGACAGCCCGGGCTTGCTGGCGGCGCTCTCCGAGTCGGTGGTCGAAATCGAGCACGACTCGCCGGGGCTCATGGCGACCCTGGCGATGACAGCCTCCTCCTCCGGCGGCCCCTCCACCAGCCTTCACGACGGCGCCTCCTCCAGTCGCGCGCCAGGCCACGACGGCGCCTCCTCCAGCCGTGCTGCCTCCTCCGCGGCGGTGGTGAAGATCGAGGACGACAGCGACGACGACGAATCGTGGTGGGACAGGGAGTAGGCTAGGCGGCGGTTAGGGTTTTCAAATTTCATCCAAAATCTTTGTAATATATAAGAAATATGAATGAAATTTGAATCGTTTCAGTTTTCTTTTGGAGTCAATTTGAACGCCCGCAAGATGTTCGATTATATGTCGCGTTTTGGGGGGCAGACGTTTGGGGTGCACCGCTGTGGACGCGGTCGAAAACATAGGCGGACACATGTCCGGCACCCCCAATTGGGCCTCGGGTGCCGGACACAAATTTAGAGGCCCGGGTGAAGATGCTCTAAACCAGACAGGAGAGCGCGTCACTATCGGGCGTGGGACAGTTGCGGAAGGGAGCAGCCTCGCGGCGATGCCACACACTATGGAGAGAGAACTCAAATTAATGGGACCTCTCGCACCTCCCTGCTGGTTGGTGCGGAGATGTTCTAGGGTGCCGGCCCGTCCTGTACAGCAGTAGTTTAGTTAGTAGTCGTAGGTTGTTTGCCTTCATGGCGTTGTTCGCCTTTATGGCGTCCTTCCTCCCCCGCAGCTGGACTCCGGCGGTTCGCAGCGGCGCCGGAGCCTGCTTTTCTTCCTTTTGCAGGTCGATTCAGTGGTTGATTGCTTGCTGGAAGGAAGAAGATCAAGGCTGCTTCAATAAAACTGTCTGCCGTATCACCTGCTTCGCGAATCGGAAGTGGATCTGTATTCCTCCGGCCGGCCGTGGCGGTGAGGGGAGGAAATGGTGCTTCTGCTTGGCGGGGTAGTCCTTGCTGCATACTGGAGCTCCTCCAGATGTGGCTTGCTCCTCTTCTTCGACTTCCGGTGCTATTCACGCTCCGACGATGCTGTGCTGCAGACAAGATGGAGGAGGAGCTTTTCCTCTGCTGTTCGTTAGGGTTTGCTTGCGGGCCTGCAGGCTGGCCTCCGCCGGCGGCTGCGGCCTGACCACCAGGACGATTCGGGGCGTTGCCCCCGCCGATGGAGACAGCAACGACATCAAACCCCGCCGCTCGCGATGGGTTGGTACTGCGGCGACTTCAACGAGGTATTTCCTCTACAGTTTCGTCTTTGGCGACACAGCTACGGCTCTGGACGTCCTCGTCTTCCCCTCCGGTGGCGCGACGGCGGCAAATCGAGCGGTGGCGGATTTGCCTGAACAGAGAAGACCCCAGGGGCCTGGTTGTAATTTTCTTTATTTTGAGGTCTTTTCTGTAAAATTGGGAACAGCAGTGCTGCTTCTGGATGCATCTTGTATGTTCGAATTATCTGGTTAATATATCCAGCAGGTAGCTTTCAAAAAAAAAGAACTCAAATTAATGCACAAATTCGTCCACGACTCTGAAGCTCATTCCATCCATTATTGACGGTGACTGACAGCTCAGTCGCACGGGAGAAAACAATGCAGTACATGGATCACATGCCGTAGCATCCAGAGATTCCAGACATGGAGTAAGTAGGAGCTGGAAGTACAGACCGGCGTACTGTCTGGCCACGTCACTTGTAGAGCTGGAAGTGGCCGACGAGCTCGTCGACGTACCGGTCCTGCAGCGCCCTGTCCCCGACCAGCTCCTGCAGCGCCTTGGCATTGCGCGCGAGCACCTTCCCCTCCTCCTCCACCATCACCCGCCGCACCGCCGCCGCCACCCCGTCTCTGTCGAACGACCCGTCGTCGTAGTCCCTGTCCACCTCCACGCCCACGCCCTTCGCCGCCATGGCCTGCGCGACGAGGCCCTGGTCCGCAACGAAGGGGAGCATCACCAGCGGGAGCCCGAACCGGAAGCTCTCCACGGTGGAGCCCCACCCGCAGTGGGTCAGGAACGCGCCCACGGCGCCGTGCGCCAGCACGCGCACCTGCGGCACCCACCCCATGCACACCACCCCGCGCGCAGCCACACGCGACTCGAACCCTTCAGGGAGCAGCACGCCGGCGTGGTCGCTCGGCCGCCGGAGCGCCCAGAGGAAGCGCGCGCCCGAGAGCTCCAGCCCGAGCGCGAGCTCGCCTAGGAGCTCCGCCGTCACCGGCGCCTCGCTCCCGAGAGCGACGTAGATGACGGACCTCCCCGGCTGCTCGTCGAGCCACGCCAAGGACTGGTCACCGGCATGGGCGTTCGGCGCGAGAACGGCGTCGTCGTCGTCGGCAGGCAGGAGGAGACCGGCGGGGACGACTGGCTTCGCGAAGAGGTCCGTGAGGAGCGGGAAGAGCCGCGGCTCGACCTCGGGGCAGCTGCGCAGGAGGATGAGGCGGCAGCAGGGACGCTGCACCTGCCAGAAACGGTCGACGTCGGAGACGCCCGAGGCGTTGGGCAGAAACATGCCGGCGGTCCACTTGGCCTCGTGGCGGCGGTATGCGAGGGTTGAGGGGAAGTGGATCCACGGCGGTGGGACCATGTAGTCCTCGACCGTCGCACGGGGATGCGCCTGGTTCTCGTGCGGCGGGCCGACGAAGGCTGGCAAGGCCGCCGGGAAGATGAGAAAGATGGCGCATGGGACCTGCAGGAAGGTTACCCAAAATTGGTACTGTACTGTAGTAGGAAGAAAGATGGAGAGGCAGGCGAGCACGGTTGGCGGTGGCTCACCTCGTTCTCCTCGGCGATCGGCCAGATCCAGTTGTGCGCGAAGTCGAGCACGATCCAGTCAGGCTTCCTCGAGAACCCGGTGCTGCCTGCGGCGGCGCATGCATCCGCGACAAGGCCGGCGAAGGGTGCGGCGAGGCCGTCGAACGCTATCTTGAGGAGCCCGACCTTCTCCGGCGGTAGGTCCGCCGTGGACTCGGATCCCTCCGGCAGGCCGTCCACGGCCGGCAGGTCCAGCGAGACGACGTGGACGTTTGAAGACAGCTCCGGCTGGACAGCGCGCAGCCTGGAGGCGTTCCTCGGCGTGGAGACAAAAGTGATGGCGTGGCCGCGCCTGGCCAGGCGATTGGCGAGCTCCAGAAAAGGGATCATGTGACCGAAGGCCAGCCATGGGAACACCACGATGTGGAGAAGAGGAGGTGCTTCTTTGCTGTCCGCCATAGCTGCTGCTCCTTCGTAGTACAGTACCGATCTCTATTGTGATTTCTGAATTCTGATCAACAAGTTGACTGAAGATAAGACGCGGATTTTTGGCGGTGTCTGCATTTTATAGTGTTTTTCTGATACGACGGAGATACGAAGAGTCGAGGACGTCAGCGGAATGCGTGTAATTTGTTATGATCACGTTTATGAAAGTAATCCGTATATTTTGTTTTCAAAAGTCACACAATGTAAAGTTGGACCGAGTTTTTTTTTTAGAAAAAAAAGACATCATATGGAAATATGTTTCACGATGTATCTAATGGTCTTGTTGATATTATAATAGTTAATGGTTTTCTCACAAAATTTGTCAAACTTTACAATGTACTTTTGAAAAAAATATAGGCCTCATTTTCTAGTACGGAGGGAGTACATTTGTGACCTCCTTCTCAACTACTCCCTTCGTTCCAAATTAGTTGTCTTTCATTTGTACAAAAGTCAAATGAAAGACAACTAATTTAGAACGGAGGGAGTATTTTCTCTTCCCTCCGAACTATGGCGCCAGTGTTCGTGTACTCGACGATGTACTCGACGAACCATATTGTTCTGTGAGAGTGCTTTGTCTCACATCTACTGCCCGCCTCGTGTTGTCGTGTCGGTATTTAATAGCCCGTAGTAGCAGTGGACATGGGCTTCGTTCATGGAGCACCCTACGCTTTTCTCTCGTTCCAACTCCTTTCAACACGCAAACGAAGTAGTTTATCGTGCATTTTTACCGTCGTGCAGTCATAACACGGTCTGCCTAACAAACACACATGGAGCTACACGGGCGTGCAATGCGACCATGTCATAAAATGATCTGTCTAAAAGTCGTGGTCTTAGGGGGGGTGCAAAGAGGGTTTAATAATTCCATGGAGCCCTAGCGGACGCTGGAGGGGTAATGGAGCGTACAGGGGTGCACCACGTGAGATTGCGGTAGAGAAAAAAAAAATACACGGTCTGGCACCGGATCCTCGCCCTCGTCTATGACAACGGCACATGATCCTTCCCCATGTCTTCGGCGCCGGCACAGGATTCTTTCCATGCTGCAAGCTTGTGCTAAAAAATATGGTCTATGGAAGTATCTTATGCTCTGCTTACTGCAGGAATCTGTGCAAAGCTAAATTGGATGGCAGCCATTGCTGCCCTGCTGCAAAGATTCTCTAAACAATAGTAATACAGCTGCTATAAAATGTCCAAAAATATAGAGGTTTCTGCAAAATTACGTGTCCACGTCAGCACTCCTGCAACCGAAAACGGACTGACATGTGGGGTTTGTGACCTGCGTGCACCAAAAGTCCAGTTGTGTGACCAAAAAATCATGTTCTCGAGTTGTGTGACTTAAGTGCACATAGCGGACGAGTTGTGTGACCACCAGTGCCATTTACTCAAGAGATTCAGGACCCGATTCGATCGGCACAGTCCATTCTAGCTTTGTCGATGAATTATTAAAAAGGGCAAAATCTATTAGAAGCAACCGTATCATCAGGCATGGATGGACGAAACCTCCAGAGGAATTTGCAAAGCTGAATGGTGATGCGGCATTTGATGTTGACATAGGTACCGGTGGTACTGGGCTGTTATTCGTGACCATCTTGGTATGTTTATCTCGGGTAGTCGCTGCACTCGTCATCACGTGGAAAATGCAGCTATGGCGGAAGCACATACATTACACAATAGAGGCTTCACTTAGCCGAGCTAGCAGGGTGCAACCGGATCCTTGTTGAATCTGATTGTAGGGATGTTGTGGAGACTATTCAACATGGCGGAAACTCCGTAGGCCCAGCTGCTGCTATATATATGAAGAATGCTCGTTTCTCTGTAATAATTTTAGTCGTGTTAACTTTTCTCATTGTCCTAGAGAGGTTAGTAGGGCCGCACGTACTTTAGCTAAGTTTTATGAGGTCGTCCATGAGGTGTGGCATGACGATGGCCCTCTTTATGTGTGTTCTTAATCGCGGACGATGTAACTATTGTGCTCAATTAATATAATCTGCCGCGATGGCTTTCATTTTTTAGATGGGTTCCGGTTTATACCTACGAATGATGTCAAAATAGATCTTAAAGTAGTCATTTTGCAACACCAAAAAACAAAGAGTAAATTCTACATTTTAGCTCCTACTAGTCGTATATTTATGACACGAATTGCCATACTTTGTGAAAAAACCTTCGGATTATCCGACTTAATGAGTGGTCCATCCAAACAGGTGGGACGGCAAATTAGGAAGACGCGGTGGTATATAGCTCAAAGACGTACGCCTCGTGTGTGTTTTTCTTCGGTTTCGTGCACCTAAAGGCGAACTATGGCACTATTACCTCCTCCATCCCTAAATATAAGACGTCCTAGCAGTAATTGACCTGTCAATACATCTTATATTTAGGGACGAGGAAGTACTTTTGTTACAACAATAAAATAATAGTTAGGGCATCCATAAAGACTTCCGTTGGGTGACTCTTTAAGTCTTAACTATGTCAAGTATAATAGTTGATGTGGATGAGAGATTAGAATATAACTTCTTTTTTTAGATCTTAGAATAAACCATTAGGCTATGAGTTGACAGCGGATCTTTATTGCTTTTCTGCTAACGCATTTGATGCTAACTTTTCAGGTAAATAAACTATTTCATCATCGACTGTACATGGCGTGGAGGGATAGAACTATAAGGGTAACGACCGACTCCATATTTGTAGATGCCTTAGAATATAGTGAGATCGACCAACATCATGCAAGAATATTTTCTTTTTTGGTTATTCAGGTGCAGATATGCACCCCGTGATATCTTTAGACAAGTACTTAGTCTTGTGTTGCAATTGAAAATGTACATTTGCTTATACAATTCAAAGAATAAATCTGTACTTGAGGAACTGCATGTCAATATTATTCCATGTAGTATTCCCAGGAGTAATAATATATAAGAAAATAGTGTGGTTCCAGATCAATCAAAAACTGTTTTACTGCGTTGAACAAGAATGGTGCTGCAACAACAGTGGTATTCAGCGAAAAAGCAAAATATACATAGTCATCTTTACCTAATAATCTCTACTATATTAAAGCGCAGCCGGTGGTGATGATGATTGCGGTACGTCGTCCCGCACTCCCGCCCTAGCAAAAAGAAAAAATTCTTCCGCAACTAACACACGAAAAATCCATTACCCAGACACGATCTCCTCGACTCGTCCGATGCCCCCACGACTCGGCCCTCCCACCCACGCACAGACTCTCAATTTCAGTTTCTCCATTGCATCCCCTTCCCTTTCCGTCTTCTCCCATCCAACCTCCCATCCAACCTCAACAGCCACGCACAATCCACTGAAGAAATCTTTGATCCGATTAAGCCTCGGCCGTTGTATCCGCGATTGTATCCGCAGACACGGCCGCCGCACGCCCAAAGCCGCCGGTGTCGGTGTCGGCCGGCGCAATCCGCCCAACGGGCCACAGGGTCATGCCCAACATGCCAACATCACAAGAATCGCCATGCAGCGGCGCTGCGGCGTAGGACGCTGGTGGCGAGGGTCGCGGCTGAGGGGCTCTGCCTGGTGGCGCTCGCCACCGACACCCGCAAGGGCTGGGCCCTCGACTCCTACGGCAACTACATCCAGCTATGGTAAGCGATACGAGAAACAAAGAAATTTCCCTCCGAAAATTCCATTCACAAAATCTCCTCACGTTCAGTTAGGGTTCCTAGATTGGTGACTTCCTTTACGCTATTATGGTCTGCTGCAACGCATGTATTCGGAGGCGGTGAACGAGATCAGGTTCTTGTACTTGGTGTTCCAGTTCTTTGCACCTGATGCAAGCGACGAGGAAGAAACATCTGATTACCAGTCCCAAGGGTGATTATTTAGACTTCACCATGTGCCAGGTTTGCATTTCAGAGCCTTTTGTTCCTTTTTTAGGTATTTGTAGTATTGTGCAACCTGCAGGGCGGGTGGTGTTACAAGGGAATAAGGGAAGGTACGAATTCATCAAGGTGTAGCAAAGTACAGTATACCTTCCTAAGCCCCTGAAGATTTCTTTCTTCTGATTATTAATTTAATCATTGTTTTTCCGCGGTCGCTATCTGCCTGCTCATGCTCAGATCGTCCCTATATGTTCCAAACACGTACGCTGTTATCGTAAAATTTGAGAAATCCGAATTAAGCCATAGTCGGCGCTCCTGCTCCCGATTAAGAAGCTGCTAAATGGATGCTGGTGAAATTGCGCGAGAAGGAAGAGTTGTCGACAGCGATGACGAGTTGAGGGCGGAGAGGTGCGGTTGAGACTTGACGGTGGCTCCGATGTCAGTCGCGTTCTCTGGTTCATAAAGACAGCACTGGCGTTGTCCGCATCGCCGGGAGATTCTAGAGGAGTTGCTCTCGGATACGGTCTACAATTTGTCTTTTGGTACTCTCCCCTTATTTATTTTAATGCTTCTGGTTATTTTGTGTCATGTTTTTTGTTTGCTTCAGCATTCACTTTCGATTGGATGCATAAGATGCCTCGAATGGAATTGCTGCTTTTGTCCTAAAATCCATTGTGTTTGTATTACTAATTCCTATCTCTCCAAATTATATGTAGAAGAAACTGATTCCTATCTCTTCAATTTGAATATAGAACAAAATGATTCCTATCTCTGCAATTTGAATATAGAGCAAAATGGTATAACTCTGTTCTACAATTCATAATTCTAAGCAGGAGATATCTATTTCACTTTCTGTATTCAGCTCACTTAAATATATATCAGGTGAAGTTTTCATGGTACATGTCACTGCTGGTGTGCTAAGGGTTTGTCAAATTGTGACAGGTCGGTGGGGTAAATTTACTAAGAAAGTTGTTGGGAATAAATGCAACAGGATAAATAACTGCATATACGAGCTCGGTATTCAGCCAAGATCAGGAGATTTGAAAGTGCCGATTTAGATGATTCAGAGTTTGTAAGAAATAGTGCACGTCGGAGCAGACTATCACCCATAGTAGCCGGAAACGGGGTCGACGCCGCGTTCCGCGACCCAGGGTCGATCGACCCAGATCGAGGGTCGGGAACGATGCGGGGTCGACGTGGGTCGTGGCCGGGTCACGCCCCGTTCGATGCCTACTGACCCTATTGAGTGCCCAAGATTAAAGGCATAAACATACCAGGCATCCCGTATTCCTGTCACTCGCCATCTACGTCCCGCGGCTGACCGGAACGACGCTGCCGCCACACGGCTGGCTGCCCTGCCCCTGCTCGGACCGCCGGAGGCATCGCTCGACTGGATTATTTGAACATGTGAAGTGGATTTGGGGGTTGATTTGTGTTTGTGGGGAAATAACAGAGAAGAGAGTCACGAGATTGGTTTGTCAACTGTTCTTCGTGAGGAAGAAGCAGTCAACGTGGTTGTTGCCTCTTGGCTGGCATATGGACCCCATATAATTTTCATCAATGTTAACGTAGTGGGCTGACCCCTGGGCTAGGAAGTAGTAGTATTTATTTTTTTGCTGAGGTGGTAGCGAAATTTGTGGCGGGATTTCCCTCCATCCAATACAGGAAACCAACATTCTAATTAATATTTAGGAAACTATAGTGAGATCTTTCTCTCCAGGGTACGTATCGTACCGGCTGGTCGACCCCAATTTGTTTGGATCCCGACCCACGTCCCGAATCAGGGTTCCGAAGATGTATACCCCTCATCGAACCTCGTTCCCCAGGGTAGCGACCCACGACCCCGTTCCTCGACCCGGGACGACCCGAATTTCTGGCAACTATGCTATCACCTCCAGCATCGGGGCCTAGATCCCTCAGACGCCACCCAAGACTTTTGTGTATACTGCCTCCATGTAAAAAGATCTTTTTGTTATACATGTATGTGTTCATCCTAGATTTTTTGGTGCTTTCAGATGTACTTTTGATTTATGAGTGATGCAACTGTAGCATTAACATATCAGAAAAATTATACTTGCGGAGATAATTTCTTCTATGGTTCTAGCATGCATATATTTCTGATTGTATTTGTTTTGGGGGAGCTGATCAGACCACAAATTTGTATAAATCTTTGCTAATAACTCATTGTATACAAGCGTACAATTCGTGAATTGGTCCTAGGAGAAAATCATGTGTAAGGATTTTAACTTCCAGATTGAAGTTACACAGTCCTATAAGAATGTAAGTGCATAGTGAGCATCTGATAGATAAAACTCTGAGTTTGTACAATCCGACGTGGTTGCAACTCATAAGCCACATTTGATGTATAGTCATTGAATTATAGTTTTGCTTTGTAATGTCTATGTCTACTTTTTTTCGTGGCAACGCACGGGCATTCAACTAGTAATGGAGTTAAGGTTTCGGTCGTTCGGTACGTCGTCGTCGGCCGTCATCAAAATTGCCCTTCAAGTTGAAATAAATTACTGACCGTGCCACCGATAAGTGGCAAATAACGGTTCGTTATTCCAGCGCCTCGGCCAGCCGCGAGAGCGGAGACCCCGAGTCGTCTTCAGCCCAACGACGCAACGAGGAAGGACGCCTCCTCCTGTGATATTCCACTCGCCCACCAGTGGCTCGTCACTCGTCAGCCTATAGTATATCAGCTCCACGGGAAGTTGGGAACTCGAGCAAGCGGCCAAAGTACGTGCGATTTATTTCAGAATTATTAGGTAAAGATTAAAGAGCACGAGGCCAGCAATGGCCAGACCTGCTCCTGTCAATCACGCACTCGACGAACGAGCGCGAGAGGGGACGCGCGGATGGTCGCGTTGGACGCGCGAGGACGCGCACGACCATATGCTGGTGGCGCCGCTCACTATTGGTCGCCGGAGACGAGCCGGCGACGACGCTTGGCGGCGGACGGTGACGGTCTACAAGGCGAGCACGAATTACAGCGAGAGAGACTGGAGGAATAGGTCTAGGAAGACCATAAGCTCACCATGAGCGCGGACAGAAGGTCGTTGAAGCGAGGAGAGGTCGGTCGGCGGCGAATCGAGCGCAGCGACAGGCAGCCGACCACGGGGAAGACGACCCCGCACGGGCGATTTCGGCGCTCCCAAAACATGCTGCTTGGGGAGAATGGAGAGGAGGACTAGGCCGTCCTTGCTGTGCTCTTCGATTCGTCCGGGACGGTGCTTAGCGGCGGCGCTGCGCGTCAGTGACAGCGACAGTTCGGCCGAGCGTGTGGAGAAAGGAGCAGGGAGAGGGCGAGCAAGTGGCCGAGAGGACGAGGGAGAGCACGTCATGGCGCTCTTATCCGCTCTCCTCCGCAATTTCCTCGGAATTAATAGAAGACACCTTTTCTTTTATTTCTCTTTTGTATTAATTTGACAAAACAATTTTGAAAACGGAGACAAAGTGTTGAAAATTTCATTTAGGATAAGTTTAGAAATACAAAAAATAGAGTTCATGAAAATAATTTTGATGGACAAAAAAGTGTGATGACATGATGCATAGATTTTTGTGCTCGGCTGTAATTTTTTTAGAATTATAAATTTGAGTTTGAAAATATCAGATAATCAGTATGGTGACTAACTTCGTTGATTTTGTAAAAAACAAATGTAGGAATTACAATGAGAACTTTCTTATTGTGCCTTCACGAGACATGTTTTTTCTTTTCCGTTGCAACGCACGGGCAGTGTCCTAGTATACTATAATTAATCGAATCCCCTTGCTTTCAGTAGATTGAAAGCCAAGACAACAAAAAGGTCAACCAAAAAACTCTTGCTTTTATCTTTTCAGCCATTTGCAACAATTTCATGGATCCTGTCACTGACCTCTGGATCATCTGATCTGACCGCTAGCTTCATGGCTACTTCTTTTGGCCCACTAATTCCGAATGAAAGTCTCACTAGAACTTTCACATTCCCAATAAACACACCTGAGAGCAGGCAAGTGTGCGATCTCGAATTGTTTTGGACAGCCTCGGTACCCTACAAACCAAAAGACAAAACATCGTCAAGAGTACGACTAGCAGTTCAAACGAAAACCGAAAAACAAATCGCAGTGCTTACTCCTGCAGTTTCTATCATTATCTATTAACAGAAAATAACGAACTATACAAGTAAAATATCACAAACTGGTAGACCAATACCAGGGTACTTTATTTCATGGAAGCAATTTTAAAGAGAACATACCTCACAAGGCTGCATGCCGAGGATGCTTATAACAGCACTCACAGCCTCGGCCAAGCTCTCCCTAACACCAAGCCCATACTCATCGACCCGCTCAGTTTCTGGGTCCATACTTTCCCAAGCATTTCGGAAGTTTGAAACCCCCACCTTCAACATGTAATCAGCAGAAATAATTTCAAAATCTTCTAGTTGATACTCGTCCTCAACGCCATCATCTTCAGCTTCACCAGTGGACGAATCAACCTGAAATATAGCACAAGTGGAGTAAAGCACATTAGCTTCAATGTGGCCCATTAAATTGAAATTTTGTTATGATGCATGATTAACACATTAAGAACATCCCAGAGGCAGACATGGGTCATGTTTAATACATGTACAAAGCACACCCAAGTACCAAACTGGCACAAGTCAAAAGAAAAAGTACCAGACTGACAATTTTATCTTACCCTCCAAAAACATGTATGATTTATAAACAGAAATGCTGACAGAACTCGAGCATTCAGAGTTTAGAAGATTATGTAGGTTACAATTTACCCTACAGGTAGGTTTGCATGTTCGATTTGATCAAGAACACCTAATCGTCACACGAAATATCAAAGGAACAAATATTTAATTATGATAATATACAACAGAGCGGCAGCATTACAAACAAATACCTCTTTAACAATGAATTTCAATGTATTTGAGAACTTCCCGGTGGCCAGGACACCTTCTGGCTTTTCGAATGCAACAAAAGTCTGCCCGGGAGAGTCATAAGGTAAGGATCTTAAAGGTTTCGATGCAACTTCTGAAAATTCATCTGCCTCAGAAGCATCGACAAAAACCATGACCTGAAGTACCAAGAGTTAGGAAGGCACTAACACACAAAAAATGCATATTGGCATACTGATTTATAGGAAGCTACATACGAAAGAAGTTGCTTACCTCTTCAAGCAGCTGTTCAGGTATTGTGTTTGTACAGTTGTATTGGAGCACAACATGCCCATCATAAATGTGCTTCACGACATTGACTGAATATTCAGTCTCGGCTTCAGTCAATTCAAAAGGTGCTGATGACTGGAAGAAAGAATAAAAAGAAAAATATCAAATGTGTGCTCGAAACCTCAGTGCGTATGCTTGTCTTCATGGAAAGGAAAAAACCGTACGGACCTTAAAGAGTTTTCCAAAACTAGCAAACTCAGGGATGGATGAAAGAAGCTTCTCATAGGATGCATCAATGGTAGGAACAGGGCCATTGACAGCAGATGCTGGACCTGTTGATTTCTTGCCTGCAGTCTTTTTCTCGGCAAGGGGTTGTGATTTTGTTTCCTTTGGTACAGATGAAATATCAAAAGGTACCTCTGATGGTTCCTGTCAGCATATTACAGGAAAATAAGGCTCCAATCAATGATGTTAAAATCATAATAATGCTAAGATACATACATAATTCCGCAGGCTGGCCTCCAAGTTAACTAGTGGAACATCAAGTGAACCAAAGAGAAAGTCAGTCACATCCTTCTCCGTCTCACCAACAGTAGCTTCCCCATCAAGCAACTTGATGTAAAGTGTCGCTCTGTCACGCACCTAGAAGGGAGAAAAAGAGTAGCAGATGTCAGAGAAGAACAGGCTTATACATAGCAGGACAAGGACCACTAAATATACTGAGCAGGACATAATTTATCTTCTTGGGTGAAATTTCTCACAGACCTCATCATCACCATCAAACAGGCAACGCCTCAGAAGGACAAATATGCGAGGCTGCAATGAAGAATGTTGAGTTTAATACAACTTACAAGCTAAACAGAGAAAAGCCAAACATCGTAAAGAAGTATAGCAAAGTATATATCTGTCAAAAGTACCTTGAGTGCGTCAACCAAAGCACCAAACTTTGCCAATGTACTTACTGCACTAGCTCGAACAGTAGCATTTTCAAGTATCACCCTATTGTATATATAACGGATGTATTTACTAGGATCTGATGTCTTTGGGCCTTCATTTCCCAAAAAGTGAAGTATCTGTTGTAAGATTTAAAAAAACAAGCAATTCCATTAGAAATTAGGAATTTATAATGCCATTTTGGGGTATGTTGGCAAACTGCTTCTACATACCCTTGAAAAAGGAATTTACTTTACAGTTTATCCAACTTAAAATTAGTGCCTATTTTACTGTGTGTAATCATTTCCTACTTTAATGGCTATATCATGACAGCAGATTACAAAATAAATTTGGAACGGCACAGGTTAGCAACCACAAACTGAGCCTTAAAAACATTTGAAAAGCACTTTTCGTTGCCCAAATGATTATTATGTAGAAAACTAAGCAAAATGTCTGCAGCTAGTTATAGTTTCCAAGTTAGTTGGCTTGCATTTTTACAGTTTCAGCTAGTTATAGTTTCCAAGTTACCTCTGTTCCAAAATATAGGACGTTTTGGTAGGCTAAAATGGCCTACCAAAACGTCTTATATTGTAACAGAGGTAGTAGATAACAGAAGGTACATAAACAACTGCAAAATTAGGACATGTTAAAGTTAAAATATCATTGCAGTTAGTTTCCACATCACGTATGAAGAAAGGATGAATTGGCAATCACCTGAGTGGACAGATATGTGAACTCACAGTCTTCTATGAATTCACACAAGTGAAACAACCCACTTTCCTTAGCATCAGGAATATCTCTAATGAGTATGATAATTGAATCAACTATAGCTTTCTTGTAGTCAAAACCACCCTCTTCACGTAGGATATTGCTCAAAAAGTTCATCCTGCCAACATGTACGGAAGTTAAAGATGACAAATTTAGTACTAATTCTTCATCAGCAATATTAGGAACATATTCTACATACAGTGAGCGATATTTCAGTGGGAACTTCAAGCATAATGATCTTATTGCTTCTACGACAACAATCTTGAATTCATCGGCTATGTCTGACATAAAGTTGGTCATCTGTTTCATTAAACGATCAACGCTTGATTCATTGCCCGTCTTGAGCAGTGTGGTAATAGCTAGTGTTGCAATACTCCTGTTCTGATCAGAGATTAAACTCTCCATATCTATGTTACAATTTGTAACGGCCAAAGGATGAGTTGATGCAACCTGCAGAATATCAAATTAACACCGGATCATTAATCGGAATCAACAAAGAAATTGAGCTTTCCCATATTAAACTTTGTCTGAACTCCAATGTCATCAATATTGGCAAGGTAAGAAAGTATGGTACTAAATACAAAGGCTTTATAACTTGTCAAAAGCAAGCTGCTCTAGCCTGCCCTTTCCCTACACGGGCATTAAGAATAATGGGATTTTTTTTTCATACAGTAGACCAATGTGATTGGTAGGGAATTAAGTGCTCAGTGAAATAGCAATTGGCGTGACCTGTATAACCAATAGACCGAAGATATAGAATACCAACAAGGCAACAAATATATGTTGTACTTCCTAACGATATTAAGAATACTGGAAGAAATCAAACATATGTGCAATGCTATGATCAAGAACTTATCAGCGGTTGTCCACAGTAGTACTTCAGCAATCTACCATTTCATGCTTAGGGTTGTTCATTTAGCAAGGGCATGCTAATTTGAAGACAATCGGAATGAGTATTTAATATGGAACGCATCAACACAATACTTCCTCGGTCCCTTTTTAATTTACATTCTACAAATTTTAGATATGTAAACAACCAATCCAAACTACATTAAAATTAATGATATCCAATAGGGAGATTAAGACTGCTTCGTTTTCTGTGTTGTTGATTACCGAGGAGAAAATAAATGTTCAGAACCCAGGATGTAGATAAAAAGTTAAAACGGGACAAATTTCTAGCCCAGAATGTAGATTAAAAGGGGACGGAGGGAGTACAGCCTTGTTGTCATTGTAGTGTCAGGGATGGAAAAAGGAAATGAATGTAGACATTCCAAAACCATAAGATTTGATTGGTAAACTGTGATACAATCAAAGTCCTACACAGAACTACATGAGCGCAATATTCAGAATAGAGTTAAACTGGACAATATGTCAAACTAGATTTGTGAACAAACTAACCTTGTTAAGTGTGCGAACAGCAGCAAATCTAAGCACAGGTTTAGATGAACTTAAGAACAATTGCAGGACAGTGATAGCAGGTGTGAGCTCACGGCTGGTGACACCATTTAAATCAGTTATTGCTCGTGCAGCCTCAAGTATGACCATTTCAGCTTTATTGCGGAGACAGGACTCCAAGAAATCAAAGAAAGGGCGATCTCCACCTTGCGTATTCATGCCGGACTCTCTAATAACCTGTTGATACCACTCATATTTCAGAGATAAATCCATTCACAATTCTGCAGAATGCAAGAATCAGAAATAGGTACCTGGCTAGTGTACCGAATAAGTAGGCACTGGGCCAGAGGTGAGCGAACTGAACCCCTAGTCAGACTAGTGACAAGCTTGCTGACAGCCAACCGGTCATTTTGTCTAATCTGCACGAATGAAAGATAGTAAGTTTAGAAAACCCAGTGAACAGAAATCAAACAAAATGCCATTCGATAGGAGAACCGGCAGCGATATAGCATGTTTTTCAAGAGTGTACTTAGTTATAGCCTGTCTTCGAGGGGGTACTTGCATAGCATGTTTCCAAGAGTGTACTTGTATAACATGTTTACAAGAGAGTACGTAGAAATAGTATAGCTTGTTTCAAACGGGTGAATTCAGTATCTTTATGTAGCTTAATTCATTTGAGATGTATGTCACTATACCACTTAAAAGGAGCAAAAAATGTGGAACTCACTTGGTGAAGAAGAGCAAGGGCATGAAATTGAACAAGAGCGGATCTCGACTGCACAGCCTCTTGAACCTCATTGCTCCATCTTTTCACAACTTCCGGACTAGTCTGTTCAGAATTAAATAATATGAAGGAAACATTAATAAGACCAGTAACCAGGAATCACATAAATGCACGAAATAAAATGCAGCACGCACCTGAAGCAGGTAGATACCACTAACAAGAGCCGCACTGGAAACAACAGGGTTCTTATCAACGATAGCTTGCTTCAAATACCTCTCGATTTGCGTGAGAAGAGTCGAATCAATGATGCGGCAAAGAACTCTTATAGCATTCGCACGATACATATCCGTCTTGCTATTCATGTCCTTCATCAGAGAACTTGTCACTATAATAACCTACACCCAGCGAAAAGCAAATGAAGTCAATCACGGAGCCCATACAAGACACAAATAACTGCAAATTTGGAACCACCATTCACCAACCTCATCCGCTGACGGCGAGAGTTCCTTGATCATGAGGTACACCATCCTTCTAAGCCCCGCATCCTTGGACTGAAACAACTTGGTCGTAGCAAAGAAGACCTCTGTCGCCTCAACCTACAAATTATCCACATTGAGGTACCTATGCAAGAGCACATGTCCTGATACTATCACAGAATTACTACTTCCCCATGATCCTGAGGAAATAACAGTGCAACAACATGTGGTTCTCTGTACTCTTAGGTCACCACTTTACAGCATGTTTCAATTATGTTATTTTGGGTGTCAAACTTGAACATGTTGACCATTCGAAAAAAAACTTGAACATGCTAGAAACAGTTACTCTAAAAAAGTACAGATGTTAAAACTTCAATTTTTCATGATCGCACATGCACGGTTTCATAATGGGACATGCTGATTCAATGAAATACTCTTGGCAACTCTATGATCACTGCTGGTGCGCAATGTCAACATCCATACCCCACGATTTAAATCCATAAGTGCAGCTAAATCACGGTATAAGATAGATGAGATATACTAGGTCGGTGTACCTTGGTAAATGTGTCACCCTGGTTGAGCAGGTATAGAAGCTTGGTGATCACCTGTAGCAATTCACAGGATGCATCAGTAATCATGCGAGTAAGTGAAATTGGTAGGGAGATCGCGTTGAGACGTGAGATCCAGCGATATCGAATTAGGCAAGCACCTGGCAGCATCGCCGGGCGTCGAGCTGAGGGTCGTGGAAGACGCGGGCCTCCTGCAGGACAGCGCCCTTCTCGATGCCGAGGAATGGCGAGTAGTACTCTGCAGCAAAGCAAACAGGCGTTCAGTCCCAGCACATTACACTGGAAGCGGCGATCGGGGCAGATCTAGGGTTCGGCGGCAGCAGATCTGGGCACGCGCGCACAGAGGGATAACCAGAAGCACGCGCGCGAGCGAAGGAGATAGAGAGGAGATACGTCCGTCCGTCAGTTCACGCGTTTGCGTACCTTCCTCGTCGAGGTCGTCGTCCTTCTTCACGATGAGCGGCTGCGCCATGGCCGCTGCTGCGGTGGAGCGACGCGCACGCGGAGTGGGCGATGCAGTGAGAAGGGCGGCGGCGCGAGGTCTCCCGCGAGTCGTGATCTCGCGTGGGATTGGGAGGTGGGGAGCGAATGTGAGGGAGGTGCTTACAGAAGTGGGGAAGCGGGAGGCAATGGAGGACGATGGATCTGAATCTGGAAGACCTCGAGCGGGGAGAGTAGGGTGCACTGCAAGGGCAAAATCTACGATAAACCCACCCAGTTCACGCGCCTTCTATCATACGCCCCCTTGTGTCACTGACATGTGGGCCACATGTCAGTGACACAAGGGGGGCGTATGATAGAAGGCGCGCGAACTGGGGGTTATCATCAATTGCCCCACTGCAAGCGTGCGTGTTTACTTTTTTTTTCCCATGTTCCTTGGTTCAAAAGATTTTGTTCGAAAATTCATATTGAAATGAGTGTTTTGCTAAATCTGAGAATTAAGCTTTTTTTAGGGATCTGAGAATTAAGTTGGTGCTCAGTCAAGTCAGATTTGTATAGCACTGACGAGTGGGGTTGCAACTAGACATTTGGATTTTCGTCGTGATTCGTGTTAGGCATGAGATGGGTTGCAACTAACAGTTGATGACATCACCGGACTAAAAACTAAGCTAATGCTCATTTGACCGAGGATTACTCAATATGAAATAGCTAGGAATTTATTTTTAGTCTAAACGTGTATATGTGGGTGGAGTGATAACTCGGTTATTTGATTTGTGGATCCAAAAGGATATCCTTGCTGATGTTGATCTACATATTGCGGCTATAACGCTATAGGTTGATGTGGTGGTGAAGTGTTATAGTGGGACAAATGGTTGTGGGCTCAACGTGAGCTAAATAAGTGTCTGACATACCCTGAAATGTTAAGACCACATCTATTTTTACTTGTTTTTACGGAGTTAATTTTTTTGCTTGCTAAACCGATAACAAATGATCATTGTCATATTTTTTTGAGTAGTTCTCTAAATTTCAGAGGGAATAGGAGAAACATTTGTCATGATTTCCATGTGATTATGCAATAAGATCATTGTCATGTTTTATTCTTAAGTTGTATATACACGAATGAATCACCGTGTACTCTCAAGATTGATGGGCAGGACACCATGTTGAGGAAGACCTATCGGAAGCGCGATACACAAAACACTCTAGCGGGTACTTTCCAAATCCGAAACCCCACTCGTTCGGGAGGGATCCCTCAAGGCACGCGGTAGCTATGGGCTGCCCTAAGTCGGGCTTGACCGCCTCTAGAGTCTTTTGAATTCGCTGCCCTTCCACGTGAAGAACTGTGAAGAACGAGAAGTAGCATAACAATGAGAAGGCTAAAAAGTAAATGAACATGAAAAAAATAGTACATGTGTTTGTTCGATTGGTGTTGTTTTAATCAGACGTCGCCTTTCAAGTATGTATGAGGCAGTTGGACTTTTGTATAAGAAAAGAGCTTGCAACCATGTCCGAAACTCTAGTTTGGGTCCAATTCGAATGGTTAGGTCTGAACGAATTCATAATTTTTTGCCTAAAAATTAGATGCACTGTCCGACCCCTTTTGAGATTATAACTAACTCGGATCAAGATAGAACCAAAAGAAAAGTTGTGTGTCTCAAAAATGCGAAGAACAATTATGTTGAGCACATTTTCATCCGAGATAATCTTGAGGATCATTCGGTCTAAAAGATGCGAAGAACATTCATGTTGAGCACATTTTCATCCGAGATAGTTTTGAGAATCACTCGGTCATGTTTCTAAATCATTGTCGAACCTAGATAGTAGGGATGAATCTGGAACGGAAACTTTTTGAATTTTCCAAAAAAGGAACAAAATGAAAATACTGAAACGTAAACATAATATTTTATGCAAAAACAAAAATGTATAACATATCCCGGCGGAACGTCCACGAAAAGAAATTTCCATTTCCGGTAATACGGGACTTTCCCTTTTTGCTATGTCGTGCTAGCCGAATCTAGTATGCCAAGAATTATAGAACGTTTAGTCCCAACCCAAGGATTTGAATAAAAAAGAAAAGGATCTGAATCAACCATGTTTAGATCATATGTAATCACATCTCATCTCCTTTCGAGTCTTTCGTTGCAAAAACTGATAACTTATGCACACTATATTACATAACCATGATATCTCCTTATACTTGATCTCATCTTATAAATGTGACAAGTTTGTCGGTTTGATTAAGTTCTCCTACGTGATTCGAGTGTCTCTTGGTTCCGACAAACATCTGCTTTTTGTTCTGTGTTTGCATAGTATTTGGTTTGTAGATAAAATATTAGCACACAGTAATGAGATCAATTATTTTTCACTCCTCAAACTGGTATAGCTACTGTTGTTTTGAAAATAAATCAAAATGAAAGTACTTGTTCATGAGCATCTCTTAAGCATTTCATACGCATCATTTGCATTTCATGATTTGAATGCATATTTTTCTGGACAAGTCCTTATCGGACTTTATTGGTTTTTCAGAAGCGGGAGTTCCTCAAGCAAACCTATTGAACTCCATTACCTATCCATCACCAGTCAAGTCCAGTTCATGTCCGCTTGATTATTTTTATCAAAGTACTTGCCAATCTACTATTGTGATATCACCTGCATCAAAGAAAAGTATATGTTATAATTAATATGAGATGGATCTTGTTGATCGACTAATGGAGCAGTCGGTGAACTATTATGGTGGGTAGTTCGAACCCTTGTTTGGAGGCTGTCAAGCCATTGGAAGGCGGGTTCGACTACAGTGGATATCACCAGTAGGTTTATCAACAATTGCCTTCTTGCGCTCAAGCGCCGTAGTGACCGCGTTGACCACATATTGAAAGGGCATCTCCTTTGCCTATGGTTTTGGTGCTTGTTGACAACACAATTAGTTGGTCTAATGTGTCTTTATTCACTGCAGAAATTCTTAGTTAAATGATCACGGTTGAATTCTACATGCAACAGGCTCTGCGGGAAGGTTTTTCCCAGGCAGCGGTAGTACCGCTGGCTCCAGCGGTAGTACCGCTGCACAGTTCCTATGTGCTGCGCTACGCACAAGGGCGCTGCTACCGCTAGCGGTACCGCCAGAGGTACCGCCGTTTTTTGGCGTCTGTTGGTACCAACGGTACCCCAGCGGTACCCAGCGGTGGTACCGGCCCTCCTGGCGGTAGTACCGCTACGTGCTTTCGTAGCGCATCGGAGCTGTGGCGAAGGACTTCTACCGCCCGCGGTACCGCTCGGGGTACCGCTGCTTTTGTGCTTCTGTTGGTACTAGCGGTACCTCCAGCGGTACCGGGCGGTAGTACCGCCAGGTCCAGCGGTGGTACCGCCAGGACCAGCGGTAGTACCGCTAGAAGGTCAACGGCTCAACGCGAAGCAGGCGCAGCGCTCTACACGTAGCGGTAGTACCGCCGCCCCTGGCGGTAGTACCGCTGCGGGAATCTGGCTGTCCAACGGCCAGTTTTGGAGAGAGGCTATTTAAAGGGGTCTTCTTCTCCATTGAAGACCAAGCTTCACATACTCTCTCACCTCCATTAATGCAAGCTTCCTCCTCCTAGATCTCCCTACCCAACCACTCAATCAAGCTCAAAGTTGGGGAATCGAAGGAGGAGACCAAGATCTACATCTTCACCAAGCCGATTTACTTTTCCCCCTCATTCACTTGAGGGACCCTTTGCTAGGATTTCCATTGGGAAAACCTAGCTTCTTATTGTACTCACTTGTTGTCTTTGTGACAGATTTGTAGCTGTTCGGGAGCCCCCAATCCTCTTGTGGGTTGTGCCCCGGATCGTTGTTGTAAGGGCTCCGGATTCCGCCTTGAAGGATTCCGATAGTGGAAGGTGAACCAAACCTTTGTGGTGCGGTTCATCGGAGAAGAAGGTGCGTCCGCCTTTGTGGCGGTTGAGTTTTGACCTTCGTGGTAGCTCACACCTCTCCAACGAGACGTACTCCCCTAAAAAGGAGGAACTCGGGATTACATCCGTGTCTCCGCGTGCTTTCACTTCGGTTACTTCTATCCTTGTTTAGTCTTTACTTAGTGTATCTTGTTTAGTTGCTAGCTTGTCATATAGGTAAATTCACCATAGTTGCATATCTAGAGAATTTACCTTTTGTGTCAAGCCTAATTTGAAAAAGTACTAAAATTGAAGTAGCACCTATTCACCCCCCCCCCTCTAGGTGTCATACGATCCTTTCAATTGGTATCAGAGCCTCGGCTCTCTTGTTGGGCTTAACCGCCTAAGAGAAGTATGACACGAAGTGATGGTGATCCCTGGATGACCAAGCCACTACGGCATCCATGGCCGATCTCAAATTGATGGAGACATCTTTGATATCGTCCATGGATACCAAATTTGCCGAGATGCGTGAGTTGATCACACAACTCGCAAGTGGCAAGGTTCCTAAGGAGACCACCCCACTAGATGACTCCGCTACCTCCCATGACGGTGATACCGAGGAGGGAAAAGGGAAAAGAAAGGGGTTGAAGATAAAGAAACCGACCCTAAGAAATCTTCCACATCTACCACCACTCCCGAAGGTGGGAAGCCGGAGTACCATGGGGTTCCCTTTGTGTACTCTCCCGACCCACCTATCCATCATACTCGCATAAACCCTTTGGGTCCACCTCCTAAACTTAATGCATTGGCTTTTGCTACTTGGCAACACTTAATGAAATCTCATATCAACAGTTCCTCTATCGAGCTTTGGAGGATCATTCAAGAGGGATACAAGGCCGTGAATCCTAACAACTTGACAAGAAGAGAGGTGGCCGAGAAACAACTCAATGCTTCCGCTCTCCACATGATTGAACTTGCCGTTGGAGAAAGTGGTCTTCATCACATTCAAAACGTCTCCACCGCCAAAGAAGCTTGGAGTGCCTTGAGGTGGCATTCTTGGAAATGAAAGCATGAAGAGGAATAGATTTGATGCTTTGAACAATGAAGTCGAAGGCTTCTACATGCTTGATAGTGAAACTCATGAAGAGATGTATGCAAGACTCAAGATTCTTGCCAAGCCTTTTCAATGTTGGGGCAACCTATGTGGATGATGCTTGGATCAAGAGGAAGTATGTGAATGCTCTCATGCCCTTCGAGCCCGTTGACTTGAAGGCCCTTCAAGGAAAATTCAACTACCTTGAGATGACATCCAATGAAGTTATGCAAGAGATGCAAGCCTCCAAGGTTGCCACCAAGAATGCTCTAGACAACCGTGCTAGGGCCATGGGAATGAAGCAAGGTCCCTCTCTTGCTTTGAAGGCCAAGGTTGTGTGCCTTGATGAACATGATGAAGTTGAAGCATGCCCGAACAACCTTCCTCCCGATGAACTTGAACAAGCCCTCCATGGTCACATAGCTCTTGCAACAAGGACTTTTGGCGTGACCCGGCCAAGGCAAAGGCTCAAGTTGATCATGCAAACAATCCAAGCGGGAAGAAGGAGTTTGCTAATAGGATAAAGACTTGCTACAATTGTCATAACAAGCATCACTTCATCAAGATTGTCCTATGAGAATAGAGAGCAAAACGGTGGAAGGCTTGTCCTCAAGGGCAATCAAACATGATACAAAAGAAGCCTTTTGTCAAGAGGAAGCCATTCTTCAAGAAAGCACCAAGAATTGTGTTGTTGACTCAAGAAGAGTATCCTTCCGAGGATTCCGAAGAAGAAGAAGAACCCACTCGTGAGGTGGCCGCTTTGGCCATTGTATCAACTCCACCTCCTTCTCTCTTCGAATCCCCCAATGAGAACCTCTCCATCAACACCGCTCGTTGCCTCATGGCTCCGTCACCGAGGTATCATCTTCTACTCCCAAGACTATGCATGAAATAGATGATAAAACTAGTCTTGTGATTAAGAAAGAACTTGTTGCTTCCGATACTATTGTGGCTAACTTGCAAGGTGAAACTAAGGCATATGTTGAGTCTCTCTTGAGACAACTTGATGCGGCCGAAGAAATCCTTGATGACAAGGGAAAAATTGAGAGAGAGGATTCTCTCACCATAGCATCCTTGAATGCTTCCATAGAATCCTTGAATGCTTCTCTTGAAGAAGAGAGTGAATATAGAACCTCTCTTGAGGAAAGAATTGAGTCTCTTGATGATAAAAATGATGAAATAATTGCTAAAATCATTAAGGATAGAGATCATGTCTTTGCTAAATATAAAGTGATTAAAAAGGAGAAAGCCGAGTTTGTGGTTGCTAATGCTAGACTCCTTGAGGATGTGGAGAAACTTAACAAGGCTCACAAGGCCTTGGAAAGTACCCACTCTCTTCTAGTCAAGTCTCATGAGCAACTTCAAACTCAACTTTCCAAATCTAACTCACCTAGCACCTCTACTCCCTCTTGTGATCATGCAAATGTTATTGAGGAAAATGCTAGGTTGAAGGTTGAGCTTGCCAAGGCCACTAGTGCCAAGACCTCTATTCCTAAAGGTAAAGAAAAGGTTGTTGCTCAAATTTTTGAGCAAAAGCCACACAAAGGGAAGGAGGGCCTTGGTTATGTGGCCAAGGCAAAGAAGAAGAAGAGCAACACCAATGCCAAGCCCGCACAAGCCAAGACTCCATTGCGGTGGTAATGCCACTAGGGGCAAGACCACTCGTAGTGACTTTGCGGGGCATAACAATCCCAACTACATTCTTTATGTTGATTATTATGGGGATGTTTATGCAAAATATGTTGGTCCTTATGATGGTTACATTGCTTACTCTATTTGGGTTCCTAAGACCCTTGTTGCTAACAAAAGAGGACCCATTGAGAAATGGGTACCTAAAACCAAGCAATGATTTCTTGTAGGACTATGCTTCCGGTGGGTCTAAATGGGTGGTTGATAGTGGATGCACTAGTCATATGACCGGAAGCAAGAGATCATGACGGAGTTGGGACCAAATATAAATCAAGCATCCGTCTCCTATGGTGATAAATCAAAAGCGGAGGTAACGGGTCTCGGCAAGGTGGTAGTTGCAAAGGATATCACCCTTGTAAATGTCATGCTTGTCGAGTCCCTCGGTTACAATCTTATGTCCGTTCGTGCACTTAATAAGATGAATTTTGATGTCCATTTTACTATTGATATGGTGGTACTCTTGAGGAGCAAGACTCTAAAGGTCATGTTCGTTGGGTATGTTGAAAATGAGTTGTTCGTGGTGGACTTTTCGGGGTCTACCAACACTCAAGCAATATGCCTATTCGGAAAGGCCGACGTGGGATGGTTGTGGCATCGCCGCTTGTCCCATGTCAACATGAGAACTTTGCAAAGTCTTCACAAGGGTGGCCACATTCTTGGACTAAAAGACAATGTTTCTTTTTCTAGAGATCGTCTTTGTAGGGCTTGTGTTGAAGGAAAGATGCATGATTCTCCCCATCCAAGCAAGACCATCATTTCATCAAAGAGGATATTGGAACTTCTTCATGTTGATCTCTTTGGTGCCGTGCCTCAACCTAGTCTTGGTGGGAAGAAATATTGTTTGGTGATTGTTGATGACTATTCAAGATTTACTTGGGTTTATTTCTTCAAGACGAAGGATGAGACCCAACAAGCCGTCATCGACTTTTCCAATGAAGTTCAACGCCAACACAATGTCCCTATATTGGTCATTAGGAGTGATAATGGCTCCGAGTTCAAGAACTACACCTTAAATGAGTTTCTTAGTGAAGAGGGGATTCGTCATCAATATTCCGCTGCATATACCCCTCAACAAAATGGTGTAGCCGAAAGGAAGAACCGGACTCTCATGGATATGGCAAGGTCTATGTTGGCGGAGTTTAAGTCTCCGCTATTCTTATGGGCCGAGGCTATCTCCACGGCGTGTCATTCATCTAACCGGCTATTCTTTCGCGTTGGCAAGAAGTTTACATCTTATGAGATGCTCACCGGCAACAAGCCCAATGTCTCCTACTACCGAGTATTTGGTTGTAAGTGTTTCTATAAGAACAAAAGTGTTCGTTTGTCTAAATTTGAATCTAAAGCTTTAGAGGGTGTTTTTGTTGGGTACGGTGCCGAATCTCACACCTATAGAGTCTATGACAAAACCGTTGGGAAAGTCATAGAATCTTGTGATGTGAGGTTCGATGAGAATGACGGCTCCCAAGTGGCGCAATTTCATGTTTGTGATGTAGATAATGAAGAGCCTCAAGATGCTATAAGAAGAATGGGCATTGGTTTCCATCGTCCCGTTGAGATTCATTACGAGTCTCCTCAAGCAAGTCCAAGCTCCATTCAAGTGGAGGCCTCTTCATCACAAGTTGAAACGGCGCCTATCATGGAAGCAAATGATGCACCACCCCAAGAACAAGTTCAAGACCCTCCTCATGTTGACCAAGTTGCTATGCAAGAACCAAGTTCTCCTATTGTTGATGCTAGCCAAGGTCATGACCAAGATCAACCCTCTCCTTCATTGTTGAAGATGTGCTTCAAGATGATCAAGGTCAACATTCCGGTCAAGACGGGGACTCAAATGATCAAGATGATCAAGAGATACCTCCAAGATGCAATAGAGATATCGAAGCCCGTCGTAAAGCAAGAGTTGAAAAGACTTTAAATAAAGAGTCACCATCTAGAAACATCCTTGGTGACCACAAGAAGGGTGTTACCACAAGAAGGCAATTGGCAAACTTTAGTGAACATCAAGCTCATATTTCCATGGTGGAACCAAAGAAAGTGTTTGAAGCTCTTGAAGATCCGGATTGGTTAGAAGCTATGCATGATGAACTCAATAACTTCAAGCGCAACAAAGTGTGGAATCTAGTTGAGAAGCCAAAAGATTGCCGCAATGTTATAGGCACAAAGTGGATATTCAAGAACAAGCAAGATGAGCATGGAATGGTTGTGAGGAACAAGGCAAGATTGGTTGCACAAGGGTACTCTCAAGTTGAAGGCATTGATTTTGGAGAGACTTATGCACCCGTGGCTCGCCTTGAGTCCATCCGTATCCTTCTTGCATATGCATCACATCATAACTTTAAATTGCAACAAATGGATGTGAAAAGTGCTTTCTTAATGGTCCTTTAAAGGAGTTGGTATATGTTAAGCAACCACCGGGTTTCGAGGACCCTAAATTCCCTAACCATGTCTACAAGCTTGATAAGGCGCTCTATGGTCTCAAACAAGCACCTCGTGCTTGGTATGAGCACCTAAGAGAGCTATTGCTAGACCGTGGATTTGAATTGGGGCAAATCGATCCCACTCTCTTTACCAAGAGGGTCAAAGGGGAGCTTTTCATATGCCAACTTTATGTTGATGATATTATATTTGGCTCATCTAACAAAGCTTTCAATGATGAATTTTCAAAGCTTATGACCGATAGGTTCGAGATGTCTATGATGGGCGAATTGAAGTTCTTTCTCGGTTTTGAGATCAAGCAATTGAATGAAGGGACTTTCATCTCTCAAACCAAATATACCCAAGACATGCTCAAGAGGTTCAATATGCACAATGCTAAGGGCAAGCGGTTTCCCATGGACACCAAATGCCATCTTGAACTTAACCCGACGGTATCGATGTTGATCAAAAACTTTATCGCTCTATGATTGGTTCTTTGCTTTATCTTTGTGCATCTAGACCCGATATTGTGTTGAGTGTAGGGGTGTGTGCAAGGTATCAAGCCGCTCCTAAAGAAAGCCACATGGTGGCGGTCAATAGAATCCTTCGATATTTGGTTGATACCCCAAGGTTTGGTTTGTGGTACCCAAAGGGCACTAATTTCTCTCTTGCCGGGTACACGGATTCGGATTGGGCCGGTTGCAAGGATGATAGGAAATCAACTTCCGGGGCATGCCAATTTCTTGGTAGGTCCTTGGTGAGTTGGTCTTCTAAGAAGCAAAATTGTATATCTCTATCCTCCGCCGAAGCCGAGTATGTGGCGGCCGCTAGTGCATGCACTCAATTGTTATGGATGAGGCAAACTTTAAAGGAATACGGTGTCAATTGTGACAAAGTGCCTCTTTTATGTGACAATGAAAGTGCTATCAAGATTGGCCACAATCCGGTGCAACACTCAAGAACGAAGCATATTGAGATTCGTCATCATTTTATTCGGGATCATATTGCTCGTGGTGATATTGAGCTTGGCTATATTCCAACCAAAGATCAACTTGCCGACATTTCACGAAGCCACTTGATGAAGCAAGATTCACCTTCTTGAGGCATGAGCTAAATATCGTGGATTCTAGGAGCTTGACTTGACCATCTTGCATACACACCTATATTTTGACTATCTATTTGGTTTAGGTGTAGGCATGGACATAGGGGGAGTGCGGTCCTAATCCATTGGACTATCCCTCCCCCCATTATGCCAATATTAAGAACTCATTTGCCTCTCTATATTCGTTCATGAATTTTGAGCTTAAAATGACGAGTTGTGGCCGTGAACCCAAGATATATCTTCGCGGTGTCACACCACACACTCATACATGGTGGCCTAGGCCACCGCCCTCCTCCCTATGAGGAGTTGATCTTATTTGGTTTTATTTTGGGTTCCTAGTCTTTGAGTTTTAGGAAGAGTGCTCAAGTTTGGCCCTTCGTATTTGATTCTTGCAAATTTGGGCATACTCTTCTTCCCCAGTTACTTGCTCTATCCTAAGCCACAACTCGTATCCCATAAGCCATGTCTTCTAAAATGCACTTTGTTCGTGTTCCTAGCTTGTGGATGGTCGAAACCGGCGGTAAAAACGGTTTCGGGGCTCTTTTTGAGCCCTAACTGTTTTTGCCCCAGGCGCCGGTACTACCGGGCCCTCTGGCGGTACTACCGCTGTGCGTGTTTTTGCAAAACACTGCGCAGCGCGGTACCGCCCGAGCGCCCGCTCAGTATCGGGGGCCGGTACTACCGCTGGATCGAGCGGTAGTACCGCCACGGGGTTCTGAGCGGATAAGGCACGGGAGAGCAGTTTTTTGAGAGTTCCTCATTTGCTCTCTCTCTCCCCGTTCCTTCTCCTCTCAGATCCCACCGCCGCCGGCCATCTCCTCCGCCGGGAAGCGGCCCTCCGGCCACGGGAGCTCGTGCTCCTCCACCCCGGACGGCTCCTGCTCTTCTCCCTCTCCTCGATCCTCTGCCATGAGTTCCGGTACGCCCTTTCCCTCTCTCTCATCTAGTTGATGGATGAAGATGAAATTCGTGGCTATCTTTTGTGAATTCGTGGTAGATTGAGTTGGTAGAAGTGTAGCACATGTGGATCTTGAACCTTGTGTAGAATTTTACTGGAAATTTTTGGCTAGATTTAAAGTTCTTCATCTAGATTTTGAGGAGTAACCCTAGGTAATTTTAGGGCTTCCTCTTGAAGCCATCCTATTACCTTGTTGTTACATCTTGTCACCTAGATGTAGCACTCCAATTCTAGCATAATTTCCTCTAAATCTTGTACCATGAGTTCCTTTCCCACATTTCATGAACTTTGTGCATTCTTACCTATATGCTTGCCCCTCCTTATGCTCTTCACAGGTAGTCAGCCTCGTGCTGCTCGTACCAAGGCTGCTGGGAACAAGAAACAGCGCACAGACACAAGTGAAGACGAAGTTAGAGATGAGATTGATGGGGTTCCTGTCACCCGTCGGAAGTTTCCTCCTCAAGTGAAGCCCAAAGCTGCAGCTCGCCCCAAGTCTGCAAGTGACATGCCTGATCAAGATTTCATTGCCAAGAGGGTGCAAGACTGCTATGTCATTGAGAGGATGGAGCAAATTCCATCCGTTCGGGGTAACAATCCCTATTTCCACAACAAGTTTCAAGAACAGATCTACAATGAGATTCTCCTGAAGAAGCCCAAGGACAACTATGTGGAGCAGCATCATATCAACATGGCACACATGAAAGCCCATCCTGAATATTTTGGAGAAGCTCTTGCTATATGTGAGGAGTTTGGACTTCTGCCTATGATGGAGTTGGAGCAGGATTTTGATGAGAAGCTGGTTGCCCAATTCCTTGCCACTGTCCACATGGGAAATGAAACTAAGCGTCGCATTGTATGGATGACTAAGGACCAAAAGTTTGAAGTGCTTTGGGAAGAGGTTGCTGCCATGTTTGAGTATGAGGAGTTTGGTCCCTTTGAGCCCGATGATTTTGAAGAAACCATTTCCGTGTTCACTTTCCGGGGGTCGAAGCCAAGGATGTATCGCAGCTCCTCCCTCTTTATGATCCCGACAGTGCTGTCAAGTGGAAGGTTGGTAAATCCAAGGGCCTCTTTCCCACATGGGACATCATGCACCGGATTTATCGTGAAACCATCAACCCCAAGGTTGGCAACATCGATGAAATTCATGCCTATCTTAAGAATCTCTTGCTTCTCACCAAGGACATGCAAGGCAAGGGGAAGCAATTGGATGTTATGGACTATATCTGGAATGAGTTGTGGCACGTCATTAGCAAGAGGAAGAACATTGCTTTTGCTCCTCTCATCATGCGCATCATCGTTGGAAGTGGCTTGAGAACAACTCCATTGAAGACCTTGGCGATACGAAAATGGATTCCCCACAAAAGCAAGAAGCTCCTCATCAAGTCTCACCCTAAGAAGACAAGCAAGGAAGTGGTTGACGAGGCTGGTCCCTCTAAAGTTGGACCCATGAAATGGATGGCTCTTCAAATGAAGAAGATCTTCAAAGTGTCCAAGAAAGTGGAGAGGTTCCAATATGATACATATGAAGAGAAGATGAAGGCCGTCAGGCTGAGGTTGCTCTCCGTCGTGCTCAAGGAGAAGATGTGCAGTCCGGTTCGGAGAAGAATATCAAGACTTGGGATGAATGGCAAGCTCACGACAGCGAAGGGAATGTCATCACTTGGTCTGACTATGAGGAAGACGACGCCACCTCCAGCCGCCTCCAGCTGGTTTCGAGTAGCCGTGGGGACGTAGCATCGGTCTCTTCCCTTTTTGGTGTCTCGATGCCAAAGGGGGAGAGATATCTAGTAGGACTTTGCGGGGGTTTGCGAGGGATGTGTCACAAGCTCGTTTTTCTCTCGTGGTTTGTCTATTGCTTGTGAACACTCTTTATTTTCAGTTCTTGGAACCCTCTATCCATATGGTGTAAGACATGTGAACTCTCTTTATTATGTCTCTTTGTTCATGTCGTTAATTTGTGCAAGCCTTTCTTTATATATATCTTTATGCTTGCATGGTTTGTAAAATCTAGGGGGAGTGTTGATCCTAGATTATGTGCACTTGTGTATTCAAAGACATTTCGAGTATTGCACATGTCTAGGGGGAGCTCCGTCTAAATTTTACTAGCCTATTGCGTTGTAACTACTTGTGTTGTCATCAAACACCAAAAAGGGGGAGATTGAAAGGGCATCTCCTTTGCCTATGGTTTTGGTGTTTGTTAACAACACAATTAGTTAGTCTAATGTGTCTTTATTCACTGCAGAAATTCTTAGTTAAATGATCACGGTTGAATTCTACACGCAACAGGCTGCGGGAAGGTTTTTCCCAGGCAGCGGTAGTACCGCTGGCTCCAGCGGTAGTACCGCTGCACAGTTCCTGTGCTGCGCTACACACAAGGGCGCTGCTACCGCTAGCGGTACCGCCTGAGGTACCGCCGTTTTTCGGCGTCTGTTGGTACCAGCGGTACCCCAGCGGTACCCAGCGGTAGTACCGGCCCTCCTGGCGGTAGTACCGCCACGTGCTTTCGCAGCGCATCGGAGCTGTGGCGAAGGACCACTACCGCCCGCGGTACCGCTCGGGGTACCGCTGCTTTTGTGCTTCTGTTGGTACCAGCGGTACCTCCAGCGGTACCGGGCGGTGGTACCGCCAGGTCCAGCGGTGGTACCGCCAGTACCGGCGGTAGTACCGCTAGAAGGTCAACGGCTCGACGCGAAGCAGGCGAAGCGCTCTACACGTAGCGGTAGTACCGCCGCCCTGGCGGTAGTACCGCTGCGGGAATCTGGCTGTCCAACGGCCAGTTTTGGAGAGAGGCTATATAAAGGGGTCTTCTTCTCCATTGAAGACCAAGCTTCACATACTCTCTCACCTCCATTAATGCAAGCTTCCTCCTCCTAGATCTCCCTACCCAACCACTCAATCAAGCTCAAAGTTGGGGAATCGAAGGAGGAGACCAAGATCTACATCTTCACCAAGCCGATTTACTTTTCCCCCTCATTCACTTGAGGGACCCTTGGCTAGGATTTCCATTAGGAAAACCTAGCTTCTTGTTGTACTCACGTGTTGTCTTTGTGACAGATTTGTAGCTGTTCGGGAGCCCCCGATCCTCTTGTGGGTTGTGCCCCGGATCGTTGTTGTAAGGGCTCCGGATTCCGCCTTGAAGGATTCCGATAGTGGAAGGTGAACCAAACCTTTGTGGTGCGGTTCATCGGAGAAGAAGGTGCGTCCGCCTTTGTGGCGGTTGAGTTCTGACCTTCGTGGTAGCTCACACCTCTCCAACGAGACGTACTCCCCTAAAAAGGAGGAACTCGGGATTACATCCGTGTCTCCGCGTGCTTTCACTTCGGTTACTTCTATCCTTGTTTACCGTCTTTACTTAGTGTACCTTGCTTAGTTGCTAGCTTGTCATATAGGTAAATTCACCATAGTTGCATATCTAGAGAATTTACCTTTTGTGTCAAGCCAAAATTAAAAAAGTACTAAAATTGAAGTAGCACCTATTCACCCCCTCTAGGTGTCATACGATCCTTTCACATATCCTTATGGGCGGGGCTTAGCCAAAGTACCTTTGTCCTATGCCATGCGACCCCTGGGAAGGCAAGGCCTCAGTAGTTCGATCTGTAGTATCAATTACTGGGAAGGTAGTCCGGGCTCGTGCCAGGTACAATAATGCTAGATCCGGAGTATCAGCATTGAGACCGGTAGTCTTGGCCTGTCGTGCGGGACTACGACGTGGCATATGATAGAAAGACGGTGAAAAGGCTTTGTGATCTAATGGTCTGGTAGTGAGTGCGACGACATGAACGCCATGACTGTTGGTCGTGTGTGGGTAAAGTAACGCACCTCTGCAGAGTGTATCAAAATTGTGGCATTGTCACTCCCTGTTCCGGGAAGGAGCTGCGAACGTGGCGAGAAAGGAATCCACAGGGGATTCTAACAGCTCGTGAGGCAAGAAGATCATAGATTTCATAAATAAAACTTGACACTTTCTCAGAAATGTTTTCCAAAATCATTGAATCTTTTGGACCATGGGTCCTAGTAGATGATAGTGCATTCAAACACTTTATACTATTCTTTACTTGTTGAGTACCTCCGTGTACTCATCCCCGTAAAATCCCTCCCATGCTTAGGTTGTGAGCCGGCTACAGAGGAGGACATGGTCTACATATAAGTCGAAGGAGAGGTCGTTGAAGAGCAGACTCTGGCGAAGGATGAAGACGGCGTGGACTACTACTTTGAGTACCGTCAGGACGATATCGACAAGTAGGAATCAGTAGAGATGCAAGATGAGAGTGTAGTATATGACTTTGCTCTATTAAACATAAACAATTTTAAATTCCCCGTACTTTTGGGAATTCGGTTTGTAACCTTTTATGTTGGCGCTTCAGTTTGTATGAGTTTGTATTATGAGTTTGTAATAATGGACCGCTGCAATGCTATTGTTGTGCTACTCTGTACGATATATTGTTGATGAGAAGGCACTACATCCTCAATATGTCGAAGACCAACATAATACTCGACCGGGTAGTATGTGGGTCGCAATCGGCTGTTAAGCCTGATCATGGCACTCAACGCAGTGGGCATGGTGGCCTGTCGAGTGAATTGTGGCAGTTGCCGAGTGAATCTTGGCAACTTGCCAAGTGGAGTTGGAAGTGTGTATCACCCCAGGAGAATAAAATTTTGTTCACTAATAGACTTCGCGTGCGCCTTGTTCCTCGGTGCCTTATGTATGTTTCATGTCTGCTTTTCCGAGGTAAGTCATAACTGGGGGTTTTCATTCTTATCCCCTCGTTCTCTCCCCTTGCTACAGTACCTGAGCTTCTCTCTCTCGTTTCGGGTCGATCCGACGCCTCTCTTGCCGGCGCTGCCGGCCGGGGATGGCTTAGGAGAGACGCCGGTGTAGTTAGTTTGTATAGTAGGTGTAGGTTTCGTCCCCTAGTGGCGTTTTGGAGCTGTCTGCTGGTTCCCGACGGCCGGATCTGGCATATCTCCAGCAATAAGGCCGATTTCCGAAGCCTGTTTGCTCTGGCGTCTGGGCGCGACGCGGAGCAGCTGCAGTGGATCGATTCCGACGAGCTTCCAAGGTGGAGGATGGCGTTGGAGGACTCTGCTGCAAGCTTCTTGCATAAGCGTCTTCATCCCCTATTTGGCGACTCCCAGGTTCTTCTTTTCTACTTGGCCGGCCATGGAGGCGAGGGAGTGGAGGAGTGGAGACTGGTGGTTCGTTGTGGTGGCGACGGGAGGCGGGGCTTGGGCGGATCTGGTGCTTCATGTGGTCGTCTACCGAATCCCTTGCTCCAAGCGGTTCCCAGTGCGGAGGTTGGAGCTGACTGATTCTGGACGTGCAGGTGCCCATGGAGGGTGCTGTGTGCGATTGGATCTAGTCAGATTTGGTCTAAAAAAGATGCTGCGGTGGATCTCCTTTCCCTTTTAAGGTTTTCTGCGTCCCTGCTCCTTCTGGCCGGCCGTGGCGGCGAGGGGATGGAGCTGGCTGATGCGGCAACCTGGGAGGCTGGAGGAGGTTCCGGTTTGATGAAGGTGCAACCTGGTGAACACTACTTGGCAGCCTCTGTTTGCTGTCATGATTTTCGGTCAGTTCGCACCAGTTCATCCTATGAGCTTCATTGTTGTATGTCTGGTTGCTGCGTACTGCATCCTAAGCATGCTGATGTGCATGGTGATTATGCGTTCTTGCTGTTCGGGACATGCCGGAGACGGGTGAGAGCGTCTCTGCTGCGGTTTCTCAGATTTAACGGACAAGAACCTCCTGATTTGAGCTCGGTGATGGCCATTTTAGATCTTCAGCTCAATCTCCTTCCTCATATGCGTCTGCCAACGCGATTGCTGGTTGAGCCGCTGGCTCTACGGTTGGCTAGATTGCGAGAGGCCCTTGAAGAATACGATTGCAGGTTTGCTGAGTCCGAGTTCTCGACGGACCCCCTGACAGGCTCCAGTTGTATTCTTCGGCATAAACATGTCTGTTCAGTACTTCTACGTGCCCGGCTAGGCAAGTTTGTTCCACAGGATGGAAGTTGTAATCACTGTGTTGTAACCTGTTAAATTTAATGACAAAAAAAAATGTCTGCTTTTCCATATACCAAGTATCTTTCCGAGAGTGCCTTACATGTGCCATCTGTCACAGAAGATCTAGTTGTTCGCAATGAACAGGGCCCACACTTGCCCCCTTATTTTCTGTCAAAATTGCGTGCAAAATAGGATCTTGGTCTAACGATGATGTTAACACTCCATCGACCATTTTTATGCCTATCCTTCGGGCAATAAGTATATGTCCGTATCTTCAAACTTATTGCACAATTGAAACTCTTCATTAACCTTGAGCACTTTCAATTTCTGCACGTATTCTTTGTAATTGTATCATAAAATACCCCTTCTGGTGAAGAAGGACTGCTCCCTACCGCCTCTCCTTCTTATCCTCTCGCGACCTCAGAGGCGATAAGAAGGCGTCCCCGTTTCTCCACCTCGCCGCCGGCCAGGCCGGTGGTTCCCTCCCTCTCCGCCTGCCGCTGCGGCGGCGGGAGAATGGGGGAACCCCGGTCCTGCGGTTCCGGCTGTTTCTCTGTAGATTAGGTGTGCGTGCCCTGCGGACGGCGTCGAAGACGGTGGCGGCGGCGTCGGCGTGCTGGGCCGGGTCCTCCCCTCCTTTCCCCGTTCCGGCCATGGCGCCGGGGAGGTCGTGGAGGTGCGTCAGGTGGCTTCCCTCTCCTTTCCTTCTCCGTCCGACCGTGGTGGTAAGGGGAGAAGGGGTGGGGGGCGGCGATCTGTTTTGTTTGGTGGTGGTGGTGCTGGTGGACCTCTGCGTCGTCTTCGCTCCGGCCGGCCGTGGTGGCAAGGGGAGCAGTGGCCGGAGGCGGTTGGGAGCTGTTGGTGGCTGGCCTGGACAGCGCTTCGTCGGCTGGAAGTGCGGCGGTGCTGGGGAGGAGCTGCGGCCGTGCACGTTCAACGAGTCTAGGTGCCGTCGCGGCGCGGCGGACGACTCTTGCGGCCATCTACGACATGTGGCGGCGCTTCTTCTCGGCGGATTGAGGTACGGCGACGACGGCGTTCTCTAGGTTCTTGGGAGCCGGCTTGAGGATCCGATTGTTTTTCCTTCTTGTTGATCAAGGTGCTTAGTGCATTTTGGACCTGCGTGTAATCTGTACTGAGTATTTTGAATATATGTGTCGGATCCTTCCTCAAAAAAAAAAAAAAACCCCTTCTGGTATTCAGAAATGGAAAAAAAATCTTTTGTTTGCCTTGGTAAGAGACACTTTTGCCAAAAATGGATCAGTTACAATTAAAAAAATTATGGTACATCGCATGTAATTTTATTTAAACGCCATGTAATTGCCTCCTACATCTCACACTCCTTTTCTTTGCAAAACCATTGTAAAAACTATGCGTTTTTCCTAAACGCGATTGCATATTCGCACACCCTTTTTCCAAACGTGTCGGGTGATTTTATTGCTTACGGTGTTGGCCAAGGGCTCAAGTGTCAGAATTAATTTGACACACCATTAAACCTATTGATCCACAATGCGACAACTAATGGAAGATATACCGCTTCATCTCATTCTTTTTCGTTCCACAGATTATGGGAAAATGGCACTTGCTTAAATGATCTACGTCTTACATTACAGCAAAATGATTCAGTCTTGATGAGCGATGACACGCCCCTAACTTACACTCTTCATAAAACCTGATGAAAAAAACATGATACGGTGATAGCTCATGCCATATACTGGCCATGCAAGATGCAACACTCGCAGGCTGTGAAAACAATTGCTAAGGAATTTTTTTCCTAGGTCGAACCATTATCCATCTATGCTGCCACGACAGATGCAGAACACAGAAGGAAAATAAAATCAGAGAAACATGAAGGAGAGAATGTACTATTGCTTATTATACATTGACCTGACTACAAAAATACTAGCCTGCAAACTAAGAGCTGCCATGGGATCTGAACGATGACATCGAGTGAGCTGAAACTGAGGCAGTTGGACTGTTAATCTCCCTGTCCCCATTGGCAGCTCTACCCTTTCCACTGATCATGCCGACAACCTCTTGAGCGACATCCATGAACCAATCATCGCCAGGGAGGACACTGCACAAAACCAAGTATGCCGATTATAATTTAGAAGTCTACATCAATGCAAGTTCAGAGTACTTCTGTTAAGTTCTGGAATGCACACCAATTTGAACTAAATAACAAGAAAATTCCAAAAGGTGCCCCTCATCCAAACATGCCCTAATGGGTAAGAACGATCCTGAAGCGAACTGTATGACTGCGATCAAAATAACAGGCAAGTCACCGTAATGAATTACGACCAAAGGTACTTTTTTTGTATTATAGCAATCGGAGGACCCAGGTAGCATCTCTATTGCGATTCAAGTACATAGCTTAGATTATACTCCTTTGGTAGGCCATTTTAGCCGACCAAAAACGTCTTATATTTTGGAACAGAGGTAATACATATTATGTTCGTGTTGACAATCAGGAAATATGAAATAAACCAAATAGCTATATTTTCAAAATAAAACCCTCCAAATTAATACCATACCAACCTTTGAAAGACCTAGACCACTGAAAGTTCACATGTATAGAAATTACTTAATGAGAGTAGATGTTTAGCTCCATGGAGCTGCTACTCCACCCTATGCACCCGTAGGATGAAATAGGTAGACATAACATGATTTAAGTTTCTCGTCAATTAGTATTTGAATAACACAATCACGTGCAAGAATAATGAGCCTAAATAAGAGCAGTAGATAATTAACCTTTTCTGCTGAAGTTAGCAAATACAGAATGAGTTACTCGGTTTTGAACCAATAGAAGTATAAAAAGGAGTCAAGCAAAATACCTATCAGGATTCATTCCAGTGGCAGAAAAGGCACCCATTGCTCTATCGATAATATCCAATATGACTTGATGTACATGTCTAGACAAAAATCGACCTTGTCCGAAGATGATGACAAATTGCATATCCAAGTAGAACTGCAGATGAGGGGGGTGGTGGGGGTGATGAGCAACAATTACACCTCAAAAGAAGAAACGGGGTAAGGAATTTACCTGTTGAAGACCAAGGGGGCCCAAAGGCTTTGGTCCCTGTTCGATCTCTTCCCAGAAGGCCTGATCCTCCGAGAGCCAAAGTACAACTGTCTCAGTGAGCCGCATCATCAGCAAAGTAGAGAATCTTTCTCTACCAACAAACATATCTGCAGCAATGCCTGCCATCCTGTTTAGCATTGCATACAGTTCCTGCAATGAACAGCACATAAGATACTACCATAGACCATAGTGTTTAGGACAAGCTTACCCCATGCAAAGAAAGACTACATTGAATATAAAGGACCATCATCATGAACGATAGCATATTGACACAATTTATAACGATGCGAATGAAATATCACAACCAAGGGTGCATAATTTTTCAAAATTGTATGTTTGTTTCGTCCACTCTAGTCCCTTACAGTCTCCGGATCATACCATGGACCGGTTAATGTTAGTTATAACTGTCCTCCAGGTATATGATCACCAATTCATAATAGAATGACTACAATAATATACTCCTATAAGGAACTAAATGACCAATTGCACAAACAATGAGATAGAAAATCATTTCAATGTAGAACTTCACTGAATGAGGCATCGTTTCAACCATGAATTTAGTAACATATACAGAAGTTTCTAATTGCTAAAGGATTAGTAAGACAAAGGTAAGGCTCAAGGATCAATAAACGACTAAATAGATGTAGCTTGTAAATACCTGGAAAATTGGAGATGGGACCCACTCTGGCTCTTCAACAGTATTATCCATGCTAATATACATTTCTGCGCTGAGATGGGTATCACCTTCCTCTGTAAATATTAGCTCGAGAGCATGCTGCCTGCAGAAACTATCTCTTAGTCTGTCCACCATGCGTTGTAGTTTCCTTTTCCATTCCCTTAGCTCAGGCACGCGGTTTTGTTTATCGGGCCCTCTTTTACGCAAATCATCCGTGGACTGGTTTATCGATGATAGCTTCATAGCTGCTCTAGGTAGCAAATCCTCGGCAAGCAAAGATGCATTGGCTAATAAAGCCAACTGTTGTTCTTCAGTGTCTGCCATTCTAACAATCTTATTGCCTAAACCCTCTACATTAGCTTCGTTATCCATTGACCCAGGTAATGCACTTATGAGCAAATTGACATATAAGTTGAAATTTTTTGCAATCCCATCCATTGTCGAACCCCCTAATTGCAAGCTAAGGAGTGGTGCAACATCCTCAAAGTAATCCTGAAAGTTCCAAAGACATATTGCATGAAGTCATACACTATGGTTGAAAGGACAAAGATACAAAATAATTACCCTTTCAAAGAAACCAAGTGCAATGGGAGCAGTTTATATTACTCCGTAGAAGTGTTCTTAATTCTTATACGGACATGTGATGATGATGACGATGATGATGTAGATGGATATTTACTCACCAACATACAACTGAAGCCAGGTATTAAACAATTCTAAGCTCTGGCAGGGCACATTAGTATTACTGTAGTTGATGATTTTATGCTTCCAATTGTATAGGAGATTGTTAGATTTGACTTTTGCTGAGGAGCTCTATGATTTTTTCAGTCACCTGAATGTCTGCAATCCTACTGTATTAATATAATGTGATGTAGTTTGTCTCAAACACATAGGGAAAACAAAGGACAAATGATTAAATATTCCCGCATCCGTAACTTCCAACGCTACATTCCTAATTTTTCATTGTCACGAAACACCTAATTTAGTATTAACGTTCTATGGAACTGCAATAGTTCCCTCAAAGCAAACAAAATATAATGAATTCACTAGGGCCTCATGTTACATTTATTATTAGCTATTTCATGGGCTAGCCGAGCAGTGCTTTCAAGCCTATGACTAGTCAGATACCAATCATCTAGCTGGTCCAGGCCAACCGTCTAGGCTCAACAACTGCCTTTAGGGTGTGATGCGTCGACGGCAACACCCAGAACCAGCAGTCCTTCAGAGACCTCCTGCAGCACCTCTTCATCTGCTGCAAAGACGCGCAGCGCTCCTTCAGAGACCTCCTGCAGCACCTCTTCATTTGCTGCCAAGACACGCCGCTGCTGCTGCCACAACTCCAAGACATGCCACCACCTTAGATTTCCACCTCCCCAACGTACCGACACCTCTCCTGGTCAATACTCGGTACTCCCTCCTCATCCTGCCCCCCTCTCATCCCCTCCACTCACATGGTCTCTCCTGCTCTGTTCCTCTCTATCTCACCCCCAGCTCTGCTCTGTTTGTACAACTGCCAGGCTACTCGTGACCTAGTCGGTTGGGTGTAGACTCGACTCGACTAGGTTGAAAACCTTGTAGTCGAGATAAGCATCTACCGAGAACCAACCAAATCCAAGTTGAGAACTACATCTTTGTGTGAACAGAAGTTCAGTCAAGATAAATGTTACCTTAGGTTGTACCTATTTGTTGTCTACTAAAGAACAATACTATTACTATGTCATATTCGCCAAGGACAAAGCTTGCAAGAAGGATAGGTCGCAACCATTTCGATGAAAACAACAAGTAGGAAAGATTCATTCATGTTACTCAATCAAAATGGATCGATCATTACCTGAACCATCGAATTGAAACGATGTGCGCTGGTAGAGAGCTTTGGCTGTGCCAAATTAGCAACAGAAGATCTAGCCAATGGGCGATTACTGTTTGTGGGATAAGTGAGTGTCCAGTTATCGGCTGCAGCTAGGGCAGCAGTACTCTCTTCAATTCTCCTCAAGTTAGCATCTAATGCTTGCTCAAGACTGGGCTTGAATTGCTTCAAGATCACAGCAGAAACAGACAGACCACGAGCTTCCAGCAAGGAACAATGACCAAGTGATATCTGAACACATTCTGCAGCTGCTCTTAAGCCTCCAGCAGCTGCACAAGAAGACAACACATGCCTCTTTACCAGAAGTGCAAAGGATAAGACCTGCTTGGTAGCCCATGTAACCAGCTCAGAAGCGTAACATGACTCGTCACCAAATACTTCTACAGAGTCACTGAGCGCCTGAGCTACAACTGAAAAAACTTGTTGAGCAAGTGCTGCAGTGTATGCTCCACCGTATGATGTGCTTGACGGATGTATAGTTTGCAAGTTGCATTGAAGCCTTTGATTATGTGCACTGAGTAACAGACTGTGAGCTCGAGGGCCATCACCAAGCCTTTTAAGAGCAGAAGCAGCAGCACGAAGTTCAATGCCACGAGTAGATGGCTGACAAGCAGCTTCAGCAAGCTGGTCTGCCAGCTTTTGACGATTATCAGAGACAGCAGCTCTCAAAGCCGAAATTTCAGCTGCAGATAGAGTTTGTGTACGTCTTGCGTCTGCAGCAACTCGCTCCGCTTCATCTAGTGCATCTAGAGCTTCATCCACTCTTCTCTCAGCTAGCAAAACGTCAAGCAAGTCAGGGAAATCTGCAGACCATTTCTGTACTTCTGAAGGCTCCTGATCTTCAACGTTGGATATGTCCTCTTCTGTAGAACCTTCAGTGCCCGAAGTAAGGGAATCTATTTGAACTCCTTCAGATAGACCATGGATTAAAGCTGCCTGTGTATTGAGTAAATTTCTAATTGATAAGAGCTCTCCTTCTAGGTCTGATATCTCCTTCGATGTTCTGATGACCAGGAGATCAGTTTTCATATATTAGTGGGGACACCGAAATAGTATTGTACGAGGAAGGACAGAAATAAATAGAAGAAATTATTTAACAGCAAAGCCATAAATGGAAAAATTATGATATGACATGCAACAAATTAGATGCTCCGCACATAAGAAATGATTACCCGTAATTCCCAATTTCTAATAATAGAGAGGGTAATGCTTGAAAAAGGCACATTTACTGGAACTCTTGACGATCAGAGCATTGTCTTTTCTAACGAGGACAGAAACAAAACCAAATACATGACAGCTAGTACTCTACAGCCTTTATGTCTAAAACACAAAGGATGGAGATGTAAAAAAACAAGAATTAACTGAATATATTGTGTACGATTGTGTGATTGTATGCTCGTGCTTACCAAGAAATTTTTCAACCATCCACTCACTACCCAGCTAACAAGCTGGAAATTGGAAGTGGGATCTGTATGAAAATATGTAAGAAGAGAATATTTGAGGAACTTTCGTACCCAACTGCCTCTTCCATATCGTAGCCACCCCCAACAAGTTTAATGAAATTTCTCAGAACAAATAATATAAAGACAGTAACCTAAAATAGGCGAATGCTTCCTCGTAAGCAATTTTTATTAGTGTAAGTGATTTGATATAAACATAGGAGTCGTGTAGTATAGATTATTGAAGGACCAATAGGTTTTAAGTGGTTTTTCCTGTGGTACAAATGCACCACATAACAGAGTGGATGGAAACATTGGCATCAGTAATTAGAAGATACGCTCTTGTGATGTGTCATCCTGTTTAGTTGTTCTTGTAGGCCTTATCCAAAATTTAAGAAGAGTAGAAAATAATGTTGCAACAATAAATACACTATAACACTCCTGTTATGTGTTATCACCTAGGGTGGCTTCATTTCTAGCACACAGGTGACAATGGATAAAAGCACTGAATGTAACTGGACTCTTGGAGCAGCTGCCATACCTGATGAATGCAGCATAATTTGCATAAACACTTCTTCGCATTTCTTCAGCTGAAGCCTTCTTTAGATCTTGCAGATAGGAACACAAATGTCTTATTTCCTGTAATGAAGTTGATTCCATCAGCTATTTCTGTTGTGCACTTTAACACGGTACTCATATGCAGCTCTAGTACAGTTTCAGCTTAGTATAGTCAAAACTAAGGAATGATAAGGCAAAATTATCTTGAAATGCTTGTGCAAACTTGGAAGCAAAATGCAGCCGGTAAATGTGAATAGTTTAGGTAGTTAGTATTTTAACACAGGTGAGAGTGCAATTTTTATGTGAAAACCAAAAAAATGCACTAGCAACCTACGCCATAGTGCACTACGAGAAATTTAGATACTACAGCCTACCTCCATTAGATTGCATTAACCAGCATGCTGGTTGTTCAAAATTGAACTCCAAGCATTTCCAAATCCTTTTACTTGAGCGTGCGTACCATATTGAAATACTATTTTCCAGATGTTTAGAGCATGCCCTTTTTCAGTTTCGACGTGTAATACAGCCAAAACACGATCTCCTTTTACAACTGATGAATTAAGTTTCACCTCCAGCTAAAATAAAGTATTCACACCTATCGCCTGAGATAATTCCAACTCATTGAGTCATACATTGAAACCACAACCTTGTCACAGACTCGCATCCCGAAGTTAGAATTATCCATCTACCCAGATCATCTAATCCAAAATCTCTACAGACATATAGCATAATTCAATAACGCAAAAGGCATAATAAAGGAGAGCTTGATATGGGCAAACAATAGGCCGCCATAACGCATTTGACCTAAATGCGAGCACCACCACATCGCATTTCTCGCCCCTCCATAGGAACCACGATCACAGGTTCCGCCCGCAAACACAACGTCACACCATTCGCGATCCAGACTCGACAAACACAAATGTAGATGGATCGAGCGCGCTCCCAGCCCCAGCCCCATGCGGATCAGAGAGAGAGAGAGCTGGCTCACCTTCTCGTTCATGGTCTGGCACTTGGACTGCACGTAGGCGTCGGGATCGAAGTTGTCGGTCTTGAAGATCTTGAGCTTGTCGGCGAGCTGCACCCCGCCGTCGCCGCCGCCCCCGCCGGCTCCACCGCCGCCAACCCCCATCGCGGCCCCGCCCACCGGGAACACCCCGGAATGGCCGGCCGGCCGCGACCGCGACGACTTGGCCGACGCCATCCGAGATCCAGGAGCCTCCTACCGCATGGCAATGGCGGATTCGGGTTGGCGGGGCGGGCAATGGGGCGCCTCTTCCGAGATCGCCGCCGGCCTGGCTGGTGTTAGTTGCTCCTCAATCGAACGAACGAACCAACGAACGAAATGATTTGAGGGCGGCTCTGGTTTGGTTTGCTTTGGCTCGGAGATTTGTTTTTCTATTTTTTGCTCTAATAATTTGGGTTAGGAACTTGGGATTAGGCGTGCACCTAATGCTAAAGCTGTAATAGAAGCTTCCACCTAGACTTGTTATGTTTTTTTCTGACATGTCTAGGCTTGTTATGTGGTGATGATGACCTGGAAACTTTAAACACAGTCCTCTGCATATAATCAAATGCTCCTCTAAGGGCTTGTTTGGCTGTCCGGGATAAATATCCCCGGGAAAATAATCCCGGTCGGGAATCTGAAGAACCAAGCGTGAAACACCGGGATTTTTTTCCCGACCTCCGGACTAGGGAAAATTCTCCCCGGGAAAAGGCCGGGATCCCCCGGGATTGCAGTTACCAAACAAGCCCTAATTGTGTCGAGCGTCAAGTCCGAAGACTATTTTCTAATGGTCTACTCTTGTATTTGTGCGACGAACAGGACTATGGAAATGGTCTACTCTTGTATCTGAGTCACATGGTTAGGTGACAATTTCAATCCAACGTCCAGCTTATCAAGTTAATATTTTCTAATCTATTGCTCGTGGTTATCTGCGGTAAGTTTCCTGGTTAGGATAGATTGGCCCAACGAGATACGACATTTACCTCTTTCATAACGATGAAAGACGTCTGGTGATCGCTTCTTCCTCTCTCTCGCTGGTTCACATCTGAACATTCTGTTTTGTTGTCTTAACGCAGGTTTTGCTTAAAGTTACTGGGAAAGTTGACCTTTCAATAGACATATGTACCCTTTGATTACCTTAACAAAGTACATTAAGGCCCTCTTTGCTTAGAAAAAATAGTGAAGAAAAAACATACAAATAGGATTTTTTTCCTATAATGACACTATTCACCCATTTCATTCACAAGAAAGGAGCATTGAAAATGGAGGAAATTTTCCTTTGGTATAGATGTCAAAGGAAAAACAAATGAATTATGCAATACACTCAAATCTCCTTTTTTTACATTCATATGCACAAAGAACAATCAATTTATCAAACGGTATAAGTTGCATAATAATTACCCAATCGTACCTTTGCATTTTTTTACCTTTGTTTGGCTATACATTTTAGGTTTTATGTGTTTTCCTATTCCTGCGAATCAAACACAAACTTTCACATAAGTCTCTATGTTTTCTCAGTCATATGGTTACACATGCAATCATATCACATTCCTTCATTCCGGAGATCCTATGAATCAAATAGGCCCTTTGGAAAAAAAACTAGGGGGCCAAATGACGACATTTACTTTTAGCGTCAATGGTAATATATTAATATCAATAAGATATCAGATACGTCAATTTTATATAACAAAATTTGTATAACTCGATTTCATGAGCAATTTCTAGACATGTGGTATGCACATATCAAAACTATTAAAACGAAAACGTCAACATAATTCAAGATCTAAGGGCACAGTGAAAGGGCATGGCGCCCCATGTGTGGTTTTGGTAATTAATGACAATCCCTATGGACTAATGGTTGCATTGAGTTATACTTGTAGTGTTTGTCCATAGACCATGCTTGAACTCCATATGTTGGATTCAAGGTTGATGCCATGAATATATTGATATAATGAAGTATTTGGCATCAAGATCAAGAAGAAGAGTATGTGATGACCAAGTTATTATTCAAGGAGTTATCCGATGATTGGTCATATGTGAGTTGAGCATATTGCAAGTATGTCTTGAAGAAAAGGATTAGTGATCATTCATGATTATCTTCAAGACATCATCTATTGAAAAGAGAAGAAAAGATACAAGGTTGATCAAGATTTTGATCAACTCACAAAGCTAAAAGATGTACCAAGTGGGATCATGTATCTCTTGGTATGGTAAGCAATTGTCCATATAGCTTTGTGAACTAACCCATGATATGTGTGTTGCATTTCTATGTGTGGTTAGGTATCTTTCTATGGGCTTGCATCAAATGAAGATTTCATATAGCCCATGAACGATGACGTCAAGTGGTGATCGTCATCAATGTTGAGAAGCGCAAGTTCAAGAGAAGTATCTCGAAGATATCATGTGCTTGATGCTTGCCACCCTCTTGGAGATAATGGTCAAGTGAAGATGTGCCTATGGGTGTCTCTCCCATAGTGGAGCATGGGGGAGCAATATTTGAGTCTTCACCAAGCGAAGCGCAATCAAGAAAGGTGGTCCACTTGAGAAGATCAAGATCGCCATCGTCTAGTCAAGTGGAACGCGCAAGGCAAAGGTATGATCTTGATAGGGCTTCTATTTTACCGGTCTCATGTTGTTAGTCGGGAGACCGGGTTATTGGATAGACACCGTACTATCAAGAGGGGCTCTCGATTGAGATTTAGCGTATCAGTTGGAGGGAGCTCAAACCTTTGCATACTTGCCTTCATCATCTTTCTTGGTTCTTATTTGGCTTTTCTCTGTGTGGGGTGTTAGAGCTTGTCTTGATCTTCATGACAAGCTTAAGTTCACCGAAAACGGATTTCGCATGAAAAACTTGTTGCGTTTTCGGATTTGGAGATTCTGCCGGTTCATTTTTTATAGAGAGGTTTCACCTTTCTACATTTGGTTTTATCCTCCCATATTGGACTATGATGTTTCTCTGCATAATCTTGAAGGGCTCTTCGTTGCGATTCCAACGAGCCCAAGATCATCGAAATCGGAGTCCGGATGAAAAAGTTATTGCAGTTTTCGTTTTGTTGTTTCTGTCAGTTTTCGGTCAATCGGATAATCCGATTAACTTTCGGAATATCCGATTTGAAATATCCGATTCACACCAGTAGGTTTCGCGCCCTGGTCAATTTCAGACCCGGATTTTCCGGTCCAAAAAAGACCCGGATTATCCGATTTTAGCGGATTTTCCGGTCCGAAAATGTCCCGGATTATCCGATTTTTTCTGCCTTTAACGGCTCTATTTCGTGGGGACCTATAAAAGGCCCCTTCTTCCCCAATGAGTCCAGTTTTGCTTGAGCACGAAATTGCCCTCCATTGTTGACCTTCTTGAGCTTTGCTAACTCTCTATCCCTCCATGATTCTTGCCTCCATTTAGTGGGAAAAGAGAGAGGAGATCTAGATCCATTGTTCCACCAATCAATCTCTCCTCTAAGTGAGGGGAACCTTGTTGGATCTAGATCTTGGAGGAATTTGGTGTTCCTCTTTGTTCTTCCTCTCTTCTCCCCCCAATAGCATTAGTTGCTTTGGTGGGATTTGAGAGTGAAGGATTTTGAGCACTTCTTGTGTTCTTGCCCATTGCATCGGTTGCATCGGTTTGAGTTCTCCACGGTGATACGTGGAAATCGAAGTTGAGAAGCTTGTTACTCTTGGGTACTTGGGGTGCCCTAGAGCTTGTCCTCTTGGGTACTTGGAGTGCCCTAGACGGTCCTTGTTGATCTCGGAGTTTTGGTGGCTCGCGAGATAGTTGGGAGCCTCCAATTAAGTTGTGGAGTCGCGCCCCAACCTTGTGTTTCTTGTGGCTTTGGGAGCCGCGGGAATTCGGTGAGAGCCTCCAATTAAGTTGTGGAGTGTGCCTCATCCTTGTACGGGTTTGGTGACCACCCTCGAGTGTCCCATAGTGGTTCGTGGCACTCTACATTGGTAGAGGCACGAAGGAGATTACGGTGTGCCATTTGACGGCTATTCGGGGATCACTTTGTGACTCCGCACCGCTCCAACGGAGACGTAGCTTCCATTGGGAAGTGAACTTCGGGATAAATCATCGTCTCCAAGTGCCTCGGTATTTCTATACCCGAGCTTCTTACTTATGCAATTTACTTTGTGATAGCCATCGAGCTTGAAGTAATACATCTTGCTATCACATAGTTGTATATCTTGTTTAGCATAAGTTGTTGGTGCACATAGGTAAACCTAGCCTTGTTTAGGTTTTGTGCTTGATAAATTAAACGCTAGTTTTATTCCGCATTTATTCAAGCCTAAACCATAAAGAATTTTAAATCGCCTATTCACCCCCCCCCCTCTAGGCGACATCCGTGTCCTTTCACACAGTAACCAACAACGATGTCAACCACTATCGTAGTACCACACATGCGTAAATTATCTAAAAAAAGTTTCGCGAAGGTAAAGACATACATGTGTGTGACCGTCATTGGATCCAGTCAAACACCAGATCATCAGTTTTCATCCACAAAGTAGGACTGGTCAAATTCCATACAATGTCGAAACACCACCATTGCCATGCATGACCAACCATGGTCAGGCCAAGGGTTTTATCCGAGAGTTCTAGTCTAGATACTATTAAAGTAGCACATGACACACAAAAAAGGCAATCCCCATTCTAGGTGTTTCGTCCCCTCCACCGGCGCTGCAGCCGGTCCGCGTCACCATGAAATGACAGGACTTAGAAGGGTGGCGGACCCCGGCATCTCACCGGCGGGAGGGATATCTTTTTTTCTAATTTAGTTATTTTATGTGTCTTCGTCAACGTGGTGTGGTGGTGGCAACATCATGGTGTTAGAATAAGGTCATCCCCCGCCGTATCCCCGCTCCGACGGTGTGCCTAGTGACGATGAAGTGCGCGTGGAATTTTGTGTCCCGTAGATCGCATGAGATGGTCTACTCTTGTGTCCGAGTCACATCGTTAGGTGCCAATTTCAATCTAATGGACAACTTATCAAGTTAATATTTTCTAATCTACCAGATGTGGCTATCATCGGTAAGTTTCCTTGTCCGGATAAATTGCCCCAACGAGAGTACGCAATTACCTTTTTCATGCTACTATAATCGATGCTATTCTCAGTTTTGCCATTTAACTAATTAAAATCTCCATCTTGCCACTCCTCCATTATAACACTCCTGAGTTTTGCCACTTCATCTCTCCACCATTAGTTTTGTTCTCAGTTTCGCCACTTGGTCAATCAAGATCTCAATATTGCCAACTGCTCTATTACAAAACTTATCGATTTTGCCACTTCGTCTCTCCACCATTATTAGTTTTTCCTCAGTTTTGTCCTTTCTGGTTATCAATCCATTTATCTTTATTTATTTTATCTCAGTGATGATTGGAGCTACATATCATTTTTCGTGTGTGAACTACTGCTCTTGCGGAAGTGATTACATGGAGCTATTTGTCACAACATATCTTTGCATAGCAGTTCGGAAGAACAAAGAATGACTAGATTCTAAAAAAAGGAGTTGACCATAATTTTTCATGGCCAAAGGGTACCAGATATTGCTAATTATAATCGTGTTGATTGTTTCCAAATTCGGATGATGTCTGAGTACTCTCAACAACTTGTATTCATTATATTATTTATCATATGTTTTGATGGAAGTTGTTTCTTATGTAGCTTAGTATGTTCTAGTATAATAAGCTTTTCAGTCTTACTAGCTAGGAGCCCATACCTGCTATGAAACCACAACAACTAGTTGAAATATAATAAATAAAAAGGGATTGAGAATAGCAGAACTAATGTTGGAGAGACGGAGTGGTAAAACCGAGGAGTGCTATAACATAGCAATGACGAGATTGAGATTTCGATCGGTCAAATGGAAACCTGAGATTAGAACGATAAAAACTTTTCATAACGATGAAGGACGTACGGTGATCGCTTCTTCCTCTCCCTCGCTGAGTTCACATCCAAACATTTTGTTTCCTTGTCTTAACATAGGTTTTGCTTAAAGTTTCTAGAGTTGCTCGTTTCCAAAATAAAAACAAAGGTTGTCCATAGAAACTTGACCTTTCAGTAGACATATGCCTCCTTTGATTATGTTAAGAAAGTACATTAAAGTCGTTGTTAATTCGAAGGAATGGTTGAGTAAAAAGCATATGAATATATTGTTCTATCATGCCACTATTCGTCCCCTTTTTAATGCAAAGTAACATAGCATAGGAAAAATGGAGAAAAACTTCCTTTGTTATTTTAAAAGAAAAACACAGTAATTCTAAAATTCACTCAAACCTGTTTTTTACATTCATATGGAGAAAGAAGAAGTCAAATTCTATAAATTGCATAATAATGACCCAATCTTAACTTTGCATTTGTTAATAATGATCTCGCTCTACATTTTAGGTTTCATATGTTTTCATATTCATGCGAATCAAACACACGCTTTCACACAAGTTCTGTCATCTCAATCATATGTTTTAACATAGAATCATGTCTGATTCCTATGTTTTTCTTATTCCTTCGTTTTGGAGATCCCGGTAATCAAAGAGGCCCTAAATTGGAAAAAAGAACCTATGAACCAAATCACTGTGCAATTGCTTTTATCGTAAAAGGTAATATATTAACATCAATACGATATCAAGTACGCCGACAATTTTAGACGTGACGTATGCACATAGCAGAGTTATTAAAAAAGAAAAAAAGGATTCAAGATCTAAGGCCGCACAGTAACCAACAACATTACCAACCGGTGTCGGAGTAACAGACGTGCCTGAAACTCTCTAAAAGCAATGCCTTTACGGAGGTTAAGATACACATATGTGTCACCAACGTCGGATCCAGTAAAAAATTATATCATGAGTTGTCACGCACATATTAGGGCTGAGTAAATTTCATGCAATGCCGAAACACACCATTGGCAGGTATGACCAATGATGGCGAGACCAAGAGCTTTCATGATGGAGCTATAGTCTAGGTACTAAAGTAGCACGAGAGAGAAGAAAAAATGTGATCCCTAGGAGCTATAGTGTAGGTACTAAAGTAGCACGAGAGAGAAGAAAAAATGTGATCCCTAGGCTCGGTTTTCCGTCCCCCCACTAGCGCTGCCGCTAGTCCGCCCCGTCTCGATGGACTTTCAGGTCTTGAAAGGGCGGCGAACCCGTCATCTCACCAGCGGGAGGGGTCCCATTTCTTTTTTTAGTTAATTTATGTGTCTTCTTCGGTGGTCCTTCCCGCCCTATCCCCGCTTCAGTGGTACGCCCAGTGACGGCATAGGGCACGTGGAGTTATGTGTTCGGCAGATTTCTTGAGATCTGGCCGGTTCTCGTGTTCGTTGGTGCGGTTACAGGTTTGGCTCTTCTCGTGTTCGTTGGTGTTTGTAATTTAATTATTTTAGCTGATTTTTGTAGTGAGATTGGTAATTATATTAATAGACTGGTTGGACTTTTTTTTTTAAACGTGATCATTTGAAGTACATGATGTTGGCCTTTTCCTTCACATGGAATGAAGTGGGAGCCCAACTGCGACCCGAAAGTCCAGCTCACATGATCTGAGCCCATCCTTGAGAAAGCCCAAGAGCAAGATTTTCAACAAATGGAAAAAATGGTATAATGGTCAATGGCACACACCGCTAGAGTTGAACGAGTGGCGGAGCCACGTTGGGAGTTTTTAACAGATCCTTTGTATACAAGAATAAATCATGAAGAAAAATTCAAAAAATATTAAAAACACATGTATTTGACATCGCAGATTTTAATTTACAACACAGGCTTTAGATCCTGGCTCAGCCACTGATTGAGACAACACTCGAGCGCCCGAATCTTGGGTACCCGTAGGCATGGCGATCGAGCAGACATGTTAGTCCTCCTTCTCCGACTGAATGGAGACTTGGAGTGCGACCGTTGAGCTTCGGTCCCGACTGTTGTATGCTCTGGAAAGAGAGGCAAAGAAAACCACCATCCCCATACTCCTGTCAGTTACAGCAAACGTACTTGAGACGCTGCTCTGGTTCTACTGCCTTGCTTGCACGGCATTGCAGCCTTTAAAGCAAGCTTTGGATTGGAACCTTAACGGTTTTCTTCTGTCCCGGCAGGTGACTGCTGATGCAAGTTCGTGTTCATACGGCACCTGTGTACGACACTGACGACTACTGATCATCATCGTAGCATGTTGCGGATCGATCCTGGTACCTCCTGGAGGTACTCATGATCAGTCATCAGCAAGCTCAATTCAAGTAATACATACATGGGCTCCTAGCTTCTCCCTTTTGACAAAGAAGAAATTTATTATTCCATCAAGTATATCCCATACAAATGAGCAGGCATATACTCCATGGCTCTCTGAGCCGAAATCCCAGTCGTCAACATGCACCAGAGTCCAGAAACTCTTTTCGTTGCTTCAGTTTTACACACGGGACGACTAAGTAAGAGACAGCACATACATACGCGTGCTTCATGCTCGCACTCAGCTAATGATGATCACCACTATCTCCGTTTCATTTAGCGCAGAGGAAGCAGGAAAGGCAGGGCGAGTGGGACGGCGGCGAAGAAGAAGAAGAGCGCCACTGCGCGTGCGGCGCCACCACCGACTCCGCCCACTCCCAACCACCTCATCCTCGTCGCCGCGTTCTTCTGTGTGCCCGTGCTCGGCGCACTCGACCCACCACCACCTGGACACCACACGTCAATCAGTGTAAGCAGCTCCGAATCTCAAAGAGGACCAAAGCAAACTATCATCACGACCACTAGTTGTAATAATCTTTATAAAACTGTTGTATCTTAGTTCTTCTCCTTACTTAGTTATGCAGCGTAATGATAACATTGATACGTCTTTTCATTTTTTTTATGGAAGCATGCTAGTAAACTGTTAGTATAGCCTCTAGGCTCTAGCCAACGGCACACGACAATCCTAGCTACCACAGCACTGTTGTGCTGGTTCTAGCACATTGATCGATCGATTTCTCACGTCGACTCGGGCTCCCACAGACGAGAACGACGCTGCTGTCCAGTAGCATTGCAACAGTTTCGTTTAGCTTTCATCAAATTAATTACAGGTTTTGTCGGGGGGCTGCCCCCGGGTAGGGCAAAGATGATGTGTTATGAACAGTTAAGGTCTAACCGGATCAAGGAAAGAAGAGCCGGCTAAGTTATCCGGGTCGGATCTCAAGGCGATTCGGTCAGTCCTACTTCAAGCCAGTGAAAGAAAAGACCAAAGGGGATCCGGTGAGGTTTAACCGGATCCAGGAAAGAAGAGCCGGCTAAGTTATCCGGGTCGGTCAGGAAGGACCCGGGTAGGGCAACTCGGATGATGCACAGGGGCCAAGTAATGTCAGTAAAAGTCACGGGCACTGTAAGGTTACTGACCGGGGCTCAGAAGACAGCAAGGTGCTGCCACAGGTTTTCCGGGTCACAAGCCCCTAGGCGCTGACTCGGCCTATTCGGGAAAGGGGCAGTGGCTAGGCTACTGTGGTCTACACTGCCTTAAGCTCAAAGAGGAAAGATAAGCCTGTGGAGAACAGAGGGTGAGCTGGGCTGAGTGACAGTGGCCAGTGTTTGTCCTGTTCTCCTTGTCCATGCCATTGTCCTCTGCGGCCAGGGGCAAAAGGGTAATTCGGTTACTGTATATATGCAACACCACCTTCTCCTGTGAGAGGGATCGACATTGTGAGCATCATTTCCCCCCAAGCTTCATCTTCTACCTGGAGCTCTCTCCATTGTTCATCATACAGCTCAAGGAGCGCTTGTACTTGTAAACACTTGAGATATAAGAGAGTAGGCTAGAGCTGCAGTAGGGGTGTTACCTCCACAAGAGGGCCCCGAAGCAGGGTACATCGTGGTGTTCTTCGCTGTTCTTGGTTTGCTTTGTTCTTGTTGTTTCCTGCGAGGTTCTTGTTTGATCTTCATGCGTGCTTCATAAGCGCGCAAACCCTCCCCGGTTCCCCCAACGCCCAAGCGAGCCCACACTTAAGCCATACCCATGGCATCTGCCGTGACACCACCACGACAGTTGGCGCCCACCGTGGGGCAAGCATTGGCGTTGGCTGGGGTTTCCATCCGGACGGGCTCCGTCACTGGTGCCGGCGAGCGGGTCCTCTCCGGGCTCGTGTGCAAGCTCGGCGAGTTCAACTTCATCAGCGACAACGCGGGGTGCTTCTCCAACAAGCCTTCCCCGCGATGGCTTCCTCATGACGCTGGGCAGCTTCGTCACCTACGTCGCCACCGAGCCAGTTCGCGAGTACCCGGCGCAGGTGCTCGTGGCTGCGGATCCTCCTCTTTCCGCGCAGCTCGCGGAGGGCGTAGCGCTCGCCCTGGGAGCAGCGTGGAGGTCATGGTGGCTGCCGCAAACGCTGCTGCAGGCAAAGGAGGTGCCAGCACGAGCGTGCCAGAGGAGCTGGCCACGCCAGTCGATCCGGCTGACAAGCCGACCGGACAGCTAAGTTCCCTAAGGAGAAACCCGATCCGGTTGGTCCCCTTGGCATGTCAAGCAGGGATGCTTCCTTAGAGGGTATCTTGGAAAAGCTAGCTCGGCCAGTGGCTCCTGGAGCAAATGTTGATCTTACTGTAGCTCAGCTAGAGGCAGAGCGCCTGAGGTTGCAAAAAGAGGCTCGGTTAGTGATAGAGTCTAGGCAAGAGTTTGATAGAGACCTGAGAGAATACAATGCTGCCAATGGTATCACAGATGGCTTTACTCCTGTAGTGCACCGCTCGCGCAAGAAAGCCGAGTTGCGTAACAGAGGCAAGGACCTCAACGACGAGTTGGCTAGAGCTGCAGGTTCGAGCTCAAGTAAAGCCACTAGTCATAGGTCCGGAACAGGCAAGCCGGTTTATAGCTCCCCGGCTAAGAATCTTAGGGCTGCAGCAGCAGCACGAGCCGAATTAAGTAACCTGACCGGGGATGCTTGGCGCAAGCAGGCGGAGAGAGTGAATGAGCTAGTGGATGTGTGCAACAGGCAGAATGAGGCCTACAGGAAAGCTAATCCGGATGCTGGTGGTTCCCGGGTAGTTGTCTCGGTTAGGGCTGCTAGCCAGAAGTCTAAGGGGCAAGCGTCCTCTCCGCATGTTGGATTGACCGAGCCAAAGTGTGAACTCGGGTAAGAGCAAGCAGCTGCAAACTTATGATGCGGTATATGCGAGCAAGCAGCTTGCAGCCCAAGGAAAAGGCGGACAAGCAGAAACAGTGGTGGTCAAGGCAATCCGGGTACTGGAAGGGGAAATTCGGCTGGCCGAGGTCAACCACCTCGCCACCCCGGACAGCATGATGGCACAGGTGCAGCAGCAAGTGGTGGCCAGGTGGGCTACCGCTATGACGATGGCAATTCGGCTATGGCGCGAGCCGGATACCAGACGTATGACAATGCACTGGCGTCGAGACTGGGGCCTCGGATGTTGGATCCGGATGATCAGCGTCTCAAATTGGACAGAATCTACCAGTCCGAGAAGCTGGAAGAGCAAGGCCCACCGGGTCCACCATGCTTTGGACCTCGGATAATGAATGAGCCAAGTGTGCCGTTGTTCAGCTCGGCCGCAACACGAAGCCGTATAATGGCAGCACCAAGCCACAGGATTGGCTGACGGACTATGTATCATCAGTGCACATTGCGGGGGGCAATCGCCGATGGGCGGTCCGGTATCTCCCGCATATGTTAGAAGGTCCAGCCCGATCTGGCTGAATAACTTGCCACCGGGTAGTATCAATTGTTGGATGGATTTGGAACAGGCGTTTAACAGCAACTTCTCCAGCACCTACAAGAGGCCAAACCGACCTCAGCTCCTGGCTGCGTGCAAGCAGGAAGAGAGGGAGACAGACCGAGAGTATTTGACTCGGTGGAGCAACATGCGCAATTCTTGCGAAGGTGTAGTGGAGGAGCAGGCCATTTCATGGTTTGCACAGGGATGCAGGCATGGTACACCACTTTGGCAGAAACTCCAAAGAGATATGCCGAAAACCCTGGCAGATATGATCCGGATAGCAGACACGTATGCGCTGGGTGATCCAACACAGCCCGCATTGGATGCAGTGGGAGCAAACAGGAGGCAACCGTTAATAACCGAGTTGGACCATTAAGGCCCAGTGACCGACATGAATTCGGTTACAAGAGAAGAGATCCGGATTACAGATGGTTCGATCAAGTTGCTGCGGTAAACATGGATCAACCCGGTGGAGGAGATGCGCAGAGGCAGAAAACTGATGGTCCGCTTGGAGGCCGAATCAAGGTGCTTGGCCGAAGAAAGTGTGGGAGGGACCAAGTCCACCTCTGACTTTTGAGTCCAGATTAGATGGGCCTTGCTGTTATCACACCACTGATCCGCGCAAACCGGCTAATCATTCGACCCGGAACTGTAGTTGGCATCACCGCATTCAGGCGGAAGGTCAAAGAGGACCACCTCAAGAGGTGCTCCTAGACCGAATTTCAGGCCAAACATGCCGCTAACCGGAGCCAATGCGACCCCGGTCAACGCTGGAACTCCAAGGCCAGCAGCAACGAAGCCGGTTAACCTGGTGAACATGGGAGGCAGTGACAATGGTGATGGCCCAAGTAGGCAAGGTGGATACCCTGGGAATGATTACAAGGAAGCACATCAGAGTTATGTGGTTTTCGTGACCGAGCCAACTGACAAGAAAAGTCAGTTGAGACGAGCAAAGGAGGTGAATGCCGTGATGCCAGCAGTTCCAAAGTACTTGAACTGGTCTGAGCAGGAGATCACTTGGAGCAGGGCGGATAACCCAAGGATCATGCCAAGCCCAGGGAACTATGCACTGGTGGTGGATCCAACTTTGGTTGGACCCAAGCTGAACGTGAAATTTAGCCGAGTCTTGGTCGACAATGGCAGTGCCATAAACATCATGTATCGGGACACAATGGTCAAGTTGGGTATTTCGCCGAATCAGTTGCAACAGAGCAGCTGTACTTTCCATGGCATAGTACCCGGGGTATCTTGTTCCCCCATGGGTAAGATCTGGGTAGATGTGTTGTTCGGTACCAGGGACAATCACAGACTTGAGAGTCTCGAGTTCGAGGTGGTGGATTTGGAAAGCCCATACCATGCTCTGCTTGGCAGGCCAGCATTAGCCAAGTTCATGATATCTACTCATGTGGCCTACCTCAAGATGAAAATGCCTGGCCCGAATGGTGTTATCACCGTTGCGGGAGACTACAAGAAGGCCATACAGTGTGCTACAGTTGGTTCTAACTTAGCTGAATCACTGGTGATACAAGCTGAAAAGAGCAAGATGCACGAGGTGGTGGCAATGGCGAAGTCAGCTCAGCTCGGCGTGCTGGCCATGACTAATCCGGATGCGGGTGCAACATTTGAGGTGCCCAAGGAGACGAAAAGATCCCCATTGACCCGGAGAACCCGGAGCGCATGGCCATCATTGGTGCCGGGCTGGGTGAGAAATAGGAAAGCGCGCTCTGTCACTTCCTCCGTGAGAATCGGGATATCTTTGCATGGTCAGCTAAGGACCTGCCTGGTGTTCCGAGGGAGTTGGCAGAGCATTCTTTGTTTGTCAGGCCGGATGTGAAACCGGTTAGGCAACCGACTCGGCGGCTTTCAGATGATCGAAGAAAGGTGGTGCTCGATGAGCTGGCTAAGCTGCTGGCAGCCGGATTCATTATGGAGGTGTTGCATCCGGACTGGATATCTAATCCAGTTCTAGTAGAGAAGAAGAAGGACGAACCAGCTGTGGTCAAGGTGTGGCGCATGTGCATCGATTTCACCAACCTAAACAAGGCGTGTCCAAGGATCCATTTCCTTTACCTCGGATTGATCAAGTGATCGATTCTACTGCTGGGTGTGAGTTGTTGTCTTTTATTGATGCGTACTCTGGTTTTCACCAGATACCACTGAACCCTAAAGATCAAATAAAGACTGCTTTTATTACCCCGTATGGGGCGTATTGCTATCGTGTCATGTGTTTCGGTTTGAGAAATGCTGGTGCAACTTATCAGAGATGTATGCAAAAGTGCTTGCATTCTCAAATGGGTAAAAATGTGCAGGTGTATGTGGATGACATTGTCATCAAAACAAAAGAAAAACGTACTCTCCTCGAGGATCTCGAGGAAACATTTGTGAACTTGAGAAAATATCGGTTAAAATTGAATCCGGACAAGTGCACCTTTGGTGTCCCAGCTGGAAAGTTGCTTGGTTTCCTTGTATCGAGCCGAGGTATTGAGGTGAATCCGGCTAAGATCCGAGCCATAGAAAGAATGAAATTGCCTAAATGTCTAAAAGATGTACAAAAATTCACCGGGTGTTTAGCCTCGTTGAGTCGGTTTGTGAGTCGGTAGGAAAAAGCCTTGCCCTTGTATCAGTTAATGAAAAAGAGCACCGGGTTCACATGGACCCCGCAAGCAGATTCGGCTTTCAACGAATTAAAAAGATGTTGTCCACTGCTCCAGTTTTGGCATCACCTTTGCCGAATGAGCCAATGCTACTTTACATTGCGGCCACTAACCGGGTCGTAAGTGTGGTATGGTGGTAGAGCGAGAAGAGGATGGTAAATCTGTGCAGAGGCCGGTGTACTATTTGAGTGAGGTGATCTCAACTTCGAAGCAAAATTATCCTCACTACCAAAAGATGACATATGGTGTGTACCTGGCGGTCAAGAAGTTGAAACACTACTTTCAAGAGCATCCGATTACAGTGGTATGTGAAGCTCCAATTGCGGAGATCATTGGGTGCAAAGATGCAACTGGCCGAGTTGCCAAATGGGCGATAGAAGTGTCTCCTTACACACCGCATTATGAGAGAAGAGATGCTATCAAGTCTCAGGCTTTGCCGGATTTCCTTTGTGACTGGGCTGAGATGCAATATGACCACCTAAACCGGATTACAATTACTGGAGGTTGCACTTTGACGGTTCCAAATGCAAAATCGGGCTAGGTGCTGGGGTGGTGCTCACATCACCAAAACAGGATCAATTGCGATATGTATTGCAGATTCATTTCTCAGCGTCAAACAATGTAGCCGAGTATGAGGCACTGATCCATGGGCTTAATGTGGCTCGGGACATCGGCGTTCGCCGATTGAATGTTTCGGTGATTCGGATTTGGTCGTGCAGCAATCTTCTGGAAATTGGGATGCTCTTGATGCCAATATGGCACTGTATCGGTTTCATGTTCAGAAAATTTCGGGATTTTTTGAAGGCTGTGAGTACAAGCATATACCTCGGCTGGAAAACCAAGCTGCAGATGTTCTGTCAAAACTCGGGTCGTCTAGGGAGGCAATCCCACCCGGAATATCCTTGAATCATCTAAGGGTCCCTTCAATCAAACCTTCGCCTGATTCCGAGTCGATTTTTATTCCCAAGCAAGAATCCGAAGCTATTCCTATGAATGTTGATGTTGAGTATATCGAGGAAGACCCGGGGACTGCATGCCCGGACTCGGGGACTGCTCACACAGATTCGGAAAATGCTAACCGAGTCTTGGGAAAGAGGAGCAGAGATGAAGATGAGATAACCGGATTGTGGGGAATGGACAGAAGCTGATAGAAGAAATAATGGCGGCCAAACCTGTGGAAGAAAATGAGCACTTGTTCCCTTTGCATCCAGTACCAGAGTGGGCTGAAGAGATCATGAAGTTCATCGAGGAAGGAAGCTTGCCAAGCGATGAGACCAAGGCTAGGCGTGTCCAGAGGAGATCCAAGGCTTATACCATCATCAACAAGGAGTTATACAAAAGAAGTGTAACCGAGGTGTTGCAGCGCTGCGTGGAGCCAGCAGAGGGCAAGGAGATGCTCCTAGAGATACACCAAGGTGAATGTGGACATCATTGCAGTACAAGAGCCCTGGTGGCTAAAGTGTTCCGGCATGGATTTTATTGGCCCACTGCTCATGCAGATGCGGAGGACATAGTCCGCAGGTGCGAAGGATGCCAGAGATTTGCTAAGCAAACACACTTACCCGCATCGGCACTGAAGAGATTTGCTAAGCATGGATTTTATTGGCCCACTGCTCATGCCGAATCGCTTTGAACCTTGTTCTAAGCTTCAAGTAATGTATGTTGTGTTGTTGATCTCGTGACTCGACTGACAAACACCAAAATGGTAGTCAAGAGCAGAGATGAGGAATATGGGAAACATGAAAATGGACACGGGGACTCGGTCCAAAACCGATTCGGCACATGTCGTTTACTAACCCCTGTTATTTCTTTTTTCGTTTATGTTGAATGATTCTAAACCACAACTCGTGCGTTTCAAGTATTGTATGCTATGATTCCTATCTTGTGACTCGACTGTCAAAACACCCAAAGAGGTAGACAAGAGCAAAGATTTGGCAAAAGTAGTAAACAAGAAAACAAACTCGGGGACTCGGTTTAAGATGATCCAACATAAACCTTGTCCGGATCGCGTTAAGCATGATAAGCATAGTCTCGAAAGAACTTAAAATAGTCTATTACATCTGCTCCCGGCATACCGGGGATTTAATGTTTTTGTTAAGTACTTCAGGGTGCAGCGGACTCGGTCGCGGCGGACTCGGTCATAGGAGTTTCGGTTGCAGGAACTCCTGTGGTAGGAGCTTCGGTTAGCGGAGCTTCGGGGGCACGGGCTTCAGCTACGGGTGCTTCGGTTGAAGTGGACGCGGTTACGGGAGGTTCTGTTGCTGGAGCAGACTCAGAAGATGGTGGCACTTCGGAAGTAATCTTGACTGGAGAGCTTGAAGGATGGGCGGATTCGGGAATATCCGGATCAGGTGAAGCCTGTTTAGTGATCACAGTCAAGTTAGTGGCTGGAATCACAGGAGACTCGGTTGGAGTTTGTTCGGTGAGCTTGGCCGAGTCGGAGGCTGGTACCTTGCTGGATTCTTCTTCTTCATCAGACCCGCCCTCAGAATCGGCGTATTCTTCAGCGGAGGCATCATCCGATTCCTCTTCTTCAGTGTCTTCTCCATCCGAGTAGACTGGAGCCTCCAGATCAAGATGCTTGGTGCGTGCAAATTCGGCCATAAAGTTGGCGGCTTCTTCACGGATCTTGATCCGGTTGGGATCTGAAGCCCATGAAGAACCCTCGCGAAAGGAGCGCACTTTGGCAAGATCAATCAGCTCATACCAAGACATGATGAATAACAAAGCTGCATCAGCACCAGCGCGGGCGGACGAAGACCTCCACTTCTGTAGCCGGGTCATGGCTTGGTCCAGGTCTCTGATCAGCTCCTCCACAGGCACAACTTGCCGCGCTTCAGGAAATAAGATCCGGTGAGCCTTGAGACTTGCATTGAGCAGACCAATATGGGAATCCTTCAAAGGAGCAATCCGAGCCTTGAGTGCTGTGATATGATCTTCGATGTCCCATGTCTCTGGTAGTGGAGCCTCGGTTAATTTAGCTCTCTCAGCTCGGGCGTCTCTCACAGCCCTGGCGGCTTGAAGCCGGATGCTGGTAAACTCTCCTACAAACAAATAAGCTAATACTGAGTTCAGCAAGAAGGAACACAAGCATATGTATCGGTTAAGGGCAGAAAGAAAAAAGGGATTCGGTGAACTTACGATCCATGTCATCATTAAGGCTAGCAAGTGCAGCAAGCCATTTCGCACTGGCCGCTTTGTGAGCACTCAGTTCTTCTTTAGCCGCTTTGACTTCGGCTTCAGATTCGGCTATGGTCGTTTGAATTTGCTGGTCCAGTTTGGCCCGCTTCTCAAGTCCGGCTTTGAAAGTATCCCGCTCCTTCTGGATAGTATCTTTTTCGCGCTTCAGCGTATCCCGCTCTCCTTTAACCTTGTTCTTCACTTTTTCAACTCGGTCAAGCTCTCGCTGGAGCCGAGTCACTTCTGATTTTTCCTCGGATAAGGCGCGTTTGTGCTCTTCTTCTTTCTTGTCCATTTCAAGACAGAGCCCATCGAAGGAAGTTTGGAGCTTCTGGTGCTGATGGGCGAGCTGCTTAAAGAGCTTGCCGCGAGCGGTCATGGTTTCCTGAAAGAAAACAGGCAAACGGCGTCAGAAGAATCTCGGGGACTGGCCCGAGATTAACCGAATCAGTTGAAAAGGAGACTCGGGGACTGGAAGTCCCACGGTGTCCTCGGTTAAGGCAACATTCATCATAATTTTTTTTTAGAGATTCAAGCCGAATGACTTTCTTACTCGGAGGAGTATCAGTCGTTCGACCCGAATCTCGGGGACTGGGTATAGTACTGTTTGATTATGTTGAAATAAAAGCAAGGTTCGGATAAATTTACCTCGAACACCCGGTTAGCTTCAGTGACCGAGGTCTGTACAGAGTGTAAGGATTGGAACATCCGACTAGGCCCAGCCGGGTGTGGCGCTGAAGTAGAGAAGCCTGTGGCAAAGTCAGCATCATTCCAAGCTTCAATGAATTGCTTGGCGGACTCGAGCTTATCGCTGCTCGGAGGGCGCGGATTCGACGCGGACTGGCCGAATCGAATCGCTGATGGGGCGGCAGAAACCTTCTTGCTAGCAACCACCTGCTTATCCGAGGTAGTCGGAGTTGTGCCAGAGGCACCCTGAGTCGGCTTGGGTTGCGGTGACGCACCAGAAGTCTGCTTCGGATGTGGCTCCTTGTGCTGCTTCTCGGAAACTTGCTGTTGCTGTTGCTGCTTCTGCTTCTTCTTCTTCTGCTGCTCTTGGTTCAGTGCAGTTTGAGCTGCAGGAGCAGGGCGGGAATCAGGCTTAGGCGAGGACGTAGCCGATGTCTTGGCCTTTTCCTTCTCCAGCTCCTTGAGAGGGCGTGGCCAACTTGAATCTCGGATTGGAGCCGAGGTTTCCTCACACTCCAAGTCGATAACCGGCTCTGAAATGGGAGTCGGCTGGGGAATATTGGTAGTGGTGACACGCGTTGGTGAGGTGGCAGTTCGGTCAGGAAATTGGGTTTCCATGGCCGTATCCAGTGGAGGGATAGGAGAAGAGATGGATGAATGAGTCTGCGCGGTGATGAGGACATCACTGCATAAAGTAAAGCAAACGGTTAACTCGGATAGATATGACTCGGTTAATAGAGGAAGAAAGCAAATAAAGTTCGCTCAATGTTACCCCTTGGTGGTGGGCATCGGTTTGACGCGATTTGGCTTGTCGCCGGACTTCTTCCTTCTTTTTGTCTGTGGGGCATCTGTTTCGGGCGCCTCAGCGCGTTTCCGAGAGGCCTCTCCAGTATCTTGTTTGGCTGGAACACAAGGAGGTGGTTTCCATGAAATCGGAATAGCGTCGATGGGTTCTAAGATGCAGCAATCTTCATCTTCCTCGTCGGAAAGGTGGTGAATGTCTGATTGCTTACCCTTGCGGACTGGCTTGGCACGGGGAATTGGCAAGTAGTCATCCGAATCCGGATCCTCTTCGCCCTCGCGCGGCGGGCTGAGATCCGGTGTCCATGCCTTGGTGGAAAGATCTCCGTCTTCAATAAGTTGACGGTCAAACAGCTACAAAAAAGACAATGCGAATCCGGATCAGGCCAGGATTATTCGGATGAAGTAAGAGTGGATTCGGAAAGTGGTGAGCTAACCTGTGGAGGAAGTTTTTCCCGGTAGAATGGCTTTACACCCCACCGCCATTTATCCGACATCTCATTGGCAGCAATGGCGTTTACCCGTCTGAAGACGGAAGCTTTGTCAAGCTCGTGTTTGCTGATCCGGGTAGGATCTAGTGCGCCACGCGTGTGGCATATCTTGTGGTCACGCCTTTGAAGAGGGCTGACTCGGCGAGAGATGAAGGTCCGGAGGAGGTCGTCAGAGACCATACCCTTCTTCAAAAAATCCTCCAGAGTGGTATGCACTGTCTGAAGTTCAGCAATTGTTTCAGCCGGATTGTAACCGAAGTTCAGTTCGGCTGTGGGCGGCTCCATCCTGAACTCGGGCAGATTGAGGGCATCATGGCCCTCAGCACTCTTCACATAAAGGAAGGTCCTTTGCCACTTCTTGACCGTGTCTAGGCCAGTGACACGGGGAAAGGTGGATCCCTGCCTTGGCGTGATGCTAACCGAACCGCAAGCAGTCAGTTGTTTCGGCTTGGTACCTGGAATGGTATGCTTGCGGAGGTGGAAGTATTTGGCCCATATATCCACACTCGGCCAGAGGCCGAGATAGCCTTCGCAGAAGGAAGTGAAAGCTGATAAAGAGACGAAGGCGTTCGCCGGGAGATGGTGAAGTTGTAGTCCGAAAAAGTCCAGAAAGGCCCGAAAGAAGTCACTAGCAGGCAATCCGAACCCGCGCTCGAAATGCGCTATGAATACCACGCGCTCACCGGGTTCGGGGGCCGGCGCGAGTTCTTTTCCGGGTCTGCGGCATATAACTTGCGGCGTTATACGCCGGGTGGCTCGTAGCCATTCCAAATCATTCCGGTAACATCAGATCCTTCCCATCTGCCAGGGGGAAGTTTGGCCATAACCGAATCAGTCCTGCAGCAAAAAGACGGATAACCGGGTCAGGAAATTCGGAATCCATGGAACCAAAGGAGAATCGGATAACATTAAAGCCGAATCGGATCTAAGGTGACTCGGCTAATCCTATCCCGGGTAGGGTTAACCGGGTCCGGTGGAGAAGGTGATGCGGTTGGAGATCGCAAACATCTTTCCGCGAGTTTCTAGGGTTGGGAAGATCTACAGCGGTAGTAAAAAAGAAAGAAAATCACAGGCAAAAACATGGTTGAACTGCTCCTACGGAGACAAGTCTATCTAGGCTAGTCTGATACAAAACTTGGACAGAAAGTTTGCAGAGTATGCTACGGCAGGGACATGGGCTTAGATACGCATCAATCTAGCAAGAACAGGCGTGTGTATTTCAAAAAGTATGAACTCGTCACGGTGGCTATGGCGAGAGGAGGAAGAACTTACAGTGCTAGTTCCTCGAAGGAGAGATTCGACGGAGAAACGGCGGAGATGGGCGCGAGGCGCGGCTCCGGTGATCTTGCTCTGGTACGCTGTGCGTCCCTGGCGCGGCAACCTTGAATGGCGAGGTCGCGGCGGCGTCGATGGAGCGGGTCAGTGGGAGTCGAGAGGAAGAAGACGGGGAAAAACCACCGCGCCCTCTTTATAGCCTCCAGCGGTAACTGCCCCCCACTACCGCGCGGTTACCGGAGCACGGTTAGATCCCTTGCGTCGCGGAACTCTGTGGCAGCTGCTGTGGCCGTGTATTTCAAGCACACGTGGTCACGCCGCAGAATTGGAAGCGGTGGAACGGATCCTATGTGCCGGTCAACGGAGAAAACGAGGAGACGTGGTCTTCTGGTCAAATACACTCAAGTACCCGGTGGATCCGGATAACGAGCTGACAACCCGGGTTATACGGCTTTGCACAGGCTTTTCCTGCCAAATGTCCCGGAAAATTCGGTGACAACTAGAAGTGATCCGGTTAATGATGTTGGTTTTGAATCTGGAACGGCCCTTCAGCCGAGGCTGTAGGACCATACCAGCTTCGGGGACTACTGTCGGGGGGCTGCCCCCGGGTAGGGCAAAGATGATGTGTTATGAACAGTTAAGGTCTAACCGGATCAAGGAAAGAAGAGCCGGCTAAGTTATCCGGGTCGGATCTCAAGGCGATTCGGTCAGTCCTACTTCAAGCCAGTGAAAGAAAAGACCAAAGGGGATCCGGTGAGGTTTAACCGGATCCAGGAAAGAAGAGCCGGCTAAGTTATCCGGGTCGGTCAGGAAGGACCCGGGTAGGGCAACTCGGATGATGCACAGGGGCCAAGTAATGTCAGTAAAAGTCACGGGCACTGTAAGGTTACTGACCGGGGCTCAGAAGACAGCAAGGTGCTGCCACAGGTTTTCCGGGTCACAAGCCCCTAGGCGCTGACTCGGCCTATTCGGGAAAGGGGCAGTGGCTAGGCTACTGTGGTCTACGCTGCCTTAAGCTCAAAGAGGAAAGATAAGCCTGTGGAGAACAGAGGGTGAGCTGGGCTGAGTGACAGTGGCCAGTGTTTGTCCTGTTCTCCTTGTCCATGCCATTGTCCTCTGCGGCCAGGGGCAAAAGGGTAATTCGGTTACTGTATATATGCAACACCACCTTCTCCTGTGAGAGGGATCGACGATTGTGAGCATCATTTCCCCCCAAGCTTCATCTTCTACTTGGAGCTCTCTCCATTGTTCATCATACAGCTCGAGGAGCGCTTTGTACTTGTAAACACTTGAGATATAAGAGAGTAGGCTAGAGCTGCAGTAGGGGTGTTACCTCCACAAGAGGGCCCCGAAGCAGGGTACATCGTGGTGTTCTTGGCTGTTCTTGGTTTGCTTTGTTCTTGTTGTTTCCTGCGAGGTTCTTGTTTGATCTTCATGCGTGCTTCATAAGCGCGCAAACCCTCCCCGGTTCCCCCAACGCCCAAGCGAGCCCACACTTAAGCCATACCCATGGCATCTGCCGTGACACCACCACGACAGGTTTGGCGCACTACACCACGACACTACATCCCCAACCGTCAAATTGGTAGGGAAAACGGCTTTCACCGACAGAAAGTCGGTCGGGGATCGGTATTGCCGACCGACCTTGTCGGTCACCGTAAGTCCAGTCGGGAAAGGCCTTTCCCGACCGACTTTACTTTGCCGACCGACTGTTTGACGGCTATGGAAAATCTTTCCCGACCGACATAATCTTTCCCGACCGACAATTGTTTCCCGACCGACATTTTATGCCGACCGACTCTCAGACAGCATTTGCTTTGCCAACCGACTTTCTAACAGCAATGCCATGACCTTTCCCGACCAACTGTCCGACGGCGTATTAATTGCCGACCAACTATCAGCCACATACTGGCATATTCACATATTTAAGATACTTTTTATAGCCAAAATCAGTCAAATTCACATATTTCACACTACAAAGCATACATGGATATCCGCCAAAATATCAAGACAACCAAACAATAATGAACTGATTTTCATGTGTTCTCAACCGATTAACATATTATCAGGTTTACAAAATGATTACCACATGATCAGGTTTACAAAGTGGTAGCTAAAAGGCACCCTACATTACACAAAACATCTTGTTGATACAAAACAGCCAGCTACTTGGTGGAATACATATTGCCACGAGTTTTGCATTATAATTCATTCTCTGAAGGGGCGCCTGCACAAACAGGTACAAACCGATGAGAATTTTGTTGCTTGACAATGCTAATTCATCACAATTAGGTCGCTGTTATGATAAGAGAAATCCCATGGGCAAAAAAATAAAAGCACAGCCTTTAGAAGTCCCCCTAGTGACACTATTCTGTCAAATGGGAGAAGATTTTAAGAAATGAATAAAAAAGATATGAATTCAAGGTCTTGTATTACAACTGATCCAACCATCTAATATATAATTAAACAGAAGACAAAGAACGACACTCGTCACCCTAAAGTTTAGGAATATCAACAGAACATATTAACCATCATGCTTGCTGCGATCCACATGCAACTGTCAATCATATCTAATTTTGATGGATTTCCATTGGTTACAACAGTATTGATCATGTTTGAATAAGTTTCACTAATTAGCAAGCGTTGTAGGGTATGCATCCATGGCCTCATATTGCCACTCGCCAAAAATGATACAGCGTACCAACTAATTTCATCTTCCACACAGCAACTCACACAGAGCTACACGGACTGATATTATCCTTCAATGATATTTTCAAGAAATGAAAATACACCATGAGATTCAATTACATCTGAAAGATAACAAAGTTTTACAAAAAGAAAAGCTCTGAGCAATAATTCTTCAAGTGGCGCGTGGAATCATTCAGTTAACATACTCCAGAAAAATAAGGCACCATAGTAACTCAGACCATAATGTTAAGTTTCATAGTAACAGCTACAGGGTGAAGAGGATATGAAGGTCTACGGCTCAACTTATCTAGTCAAAACAGCACATATTTCATGGAACAACGAACCAACTAATTTAAAACATTCTGATTCTCGGTAAAATGCTACATGTTCATTATGTACAAACGAATCATCTGAACCTTTGTAAACTGGTTGGATTCTTGTACGCAGACCATCAGCATTGATCAAATCCACACAGTAAAATGGAGGAGGCGGGGCTAAAGACCGGGGCACTTACGTGTGCTTGAGGTTGACGGCGTCATGACTCATGCAGACGATTGGGCACGGATGAAGCTGGTGGCATAGTATGCGACTGATGTAACAAAAATAATGCATGATAAGATGGCTTAGTTAATGAACTATCTTGTGGCAAGGCTACAGATTACAAAAAGCTTGCAATTGATTTGAATGTAACTATGACACAGTCCAAGAGAGCCTACCTAAAGTGCTATTTGTCTAATTAATTAGTTCATGTAGGATTCAGCCTCTGCACAAAGATATATAAAAATAAGCACGAGAAGCCTCTGCACTAAGTAGTAACATATATGCACGAGAAGCTACCGATCTGGCTTTCAGGTGAAGTATGAGCATGTAGTCTGCAACCCTACCATGCTTAGGAAGGCATTGTAAATTTTGAATATGATGCACAGGAAAACAAGAGTACTCGATCAGGTGCAACAAGTGTGTGTACTGTCTAACCTCTTCGACATGTAATCATGCTTAACACCTACTTCAAATGCCTCTAGCTGACCATCTCAGTAACTTTACCCTGAAATTAGACCGTGCTATTTGGCTACCTTCAAATCAAAAAATTCAGAGCAGTTAATATTCTATCCAAAATCATACATACTTCAAAGTTCAAACAAATTTACTAATAACAGATAGTAATATGAAGTCCAGATTACACAAGAATGTTTCAACTGTTCAGCCTAAAATGAATCTTATCAGAGCTCAGTTGCAATCCCATTTTTTGCTGCTAATTAAGTTGCCGGTTTAGACAAAATATACAAAACTTCCTGGATCTTGAACTAAATAAACAAATCAAAGTAATCTTTCAACATTAGGTACAATGGGTAGACTGTAACATAAGTAGATATCACTCCTTGAAGGTAGATAAATATGTTCTAAAGGATATGCTAATCTTTATTGTAGTTTTGTGTAGATTACAATAGAATTTCAGCAAACATAACTATCTGACCGTGTGTGTTTTTGGATTGCAGAAGCAAACGCGTCCTAACCACATGCTAATTTGGAAAAGTATGCAAGTATGCAAGGTTGAACAAAGCTATGCTGCCCGGTTCAACAATCACTTCAAAAGCCATAGCAGCCTATAGCCTGGGTAAACGCACGAGAAAATTCGTGCCAAAAAAACAATAGACGGGAAGTAGCCATAGGCACAAGGCGGAGGGGGCAATTTCATACCTCAGAGCAATCACACCAGCCAATCGTGGGGGTTGTGGTGGAGAACTGGAGATGCGGTAGGACGAGCGGAGACAGGGGGAGCCTCACCGTACTACGCGCCGCCGGCCAAAGAGATCACCTGGGCAGCAGAGAGCGAGGGAGCGCGAGCATTCAGGCAACAAGGCAGTGCCGGGGCGACGGTGGAGAGGTGCCGCAGCCTCGCCGGACGCTACGTGCCTCCGCGGGGCAGAGAGACCAGCTGGGCTGCAGAGAGCGACCATGAGCACGGGGGCAAGTAGGCGGTGTGGGAGCGGTGGTGGAGAGGCAGATCGGGACGAGATGGATCTGGCAGCGGCAGCCTCGCCGGAAGCACGACCGCCGGCCGGAGAGAGGGCGGCGGATCGAGCGAGATCGAGCAACGCGGCGGATCTGAGAGTTTCCCTTTCTCTTTCCTTATTTTGAGGCACACGCTGAGAGGATAAGCGCGGCGGATCTAACAAGTAGCGCGCCTGCTAGCGAAAAAAATTGGGATCCGCGGGCCGGACGAAAATTTTGGCGCTGAGATTTTCGCATGCGTGCGCACGAGGCCGGCCTAGTTAGCCACCTCTAGTCGGTCGGCATCGTTCCCCGACCAACACTCCGAAACTAATACAGAAAATGCCGACCGACAGTTTGACACTGCATATTCTTACATTCCCGACCGATAACAGGTCGACATAGATCGGCAATGCCGACCAACAATCCGATAGAAATTTTGCCGACCAACAGTTTGACACGTATAGTGACTTTTCCCAACAGACGTCGGTAGGGAATGTAGTGTTGTGGTGTAGTGGCGATGCTAACCTGCATCAGTCGCAAATATGGTGCATAGTTCGGAGTATATATGATTTTGTTGTTTGGTTGGATCCAATACTGTACACATCCGCTAGCTGCCTTACAAATAAGTAATATTGCTGGAGACAGTTGAGAGGAGGAACAAAACTCACCGGGGCTGCTCTGGGCCGCCTGTTGCTTGGCAAACTGCTCGAAGACCTGTGCGTCCTTGGAGTTGGGCGGCAGGTTCAGTAGCCCTGTAAAAGTTGAATCCATATCATGAGAAAACTTGCTTAATCATAATCAAACAAGGTTTGCTTACTTAATCTCTCTCTCTAAGCGCTGTAGTTCGAAGGAAACCATCAGCTAACTTAATCATGGCATGCAAGGACAAGCTAGCTAATTAGCGTCAGCGACTGCAACATTCTTTTATCTTCTGTCCACTGCCCTAAACAGTGGCCAGAATTAACGAGTGAAGTGACGTGCTGGATAACCTGTCGTTAATGGATGACAGGTAGCGTCACGGACCGCATAGGGAATCGCTGAAAGCTCGCTAATTTGGACGCTCCCGTCGGTGGGCGAGATATTTCCCTCCTCTTCTCTTCTCTCTTCTCGCGCTAAACCCTTGCTTTTGAGGCGTTTGCTACCACTACCAGCATGTCGCGATCGAGCACCTACAAATTCAGGGCATTTGATTGATTGAAGCTAGTGGAGTTCACCAGCTGGTTCAGTTTTAACGTCACCACTTCCTCGAAAAAAATCAATCAAATGCCCATCAATCTCTGGTGTCTCACAGTTGTTCTCTTGGCATGATCGTATATTTCATATCATCGGCAGCTAGTGGACTCATGAATTTTACATAATTTAAGGAGGTGTGGAGATCACAAGCTTAATCAAGCTTTGAGTTTGAGTGGGACGTACTTGGGCAGTCGGAGATGTTGGATGGAGCGCTGCAGGCGGCGGGGAGGCCGAGCGCCCTGGTGACGTTGAGCTTGAGGCCCAGGTCGGGGTCGTCGCGGTCCTTGACGAGCACGCACAGGCACTTGCGGCTGGTCTGCAGCACCGTCTTGAGCGCCGCGCAGCAGTCCGGCGTCGGCGCCTGACCCTGCCCCTGCACGAACGTCAGGCACGTCGCCAGCGACACAAGCTTGTCGGAGCACTCCGCCCGGTCCGCCGCCAAGTCGCCTCCCACCCCAACGGCGGCCATGGCCACCACGGCCGCGACAAGGAAATAAGCTCCCCAAGTACCCATGTGGTGGAAGATTAGCTTCAGTTACGTGGGTCGACGACGGTGTTGGCTACGGCTTGCGGAAGGTTAAATAGGGGGCGCGTGCGAGCTAGGGTCCGGGGCGTGCGCGACAGTGGGAAGTGGTTGGTTCGGCTGGGGTGGGGGCGGATCGACGTGGTTTTTGCACAAGTTCCATGGAACGAGACATGCCGCAGTGGCATATAGCGACCGGTTTTTTTTTTCTGGTAACCACGTGTCTTTCGTTCTTACAAGTACAAACCCACGAGTAGCTGCCAGCTATAAGATTTTTGGACGATATAAACGCACCATACCAGGGGCGGACCCAAGTAGTGGCTTGTGGGGTCCTTGGCCCCCACTCAAAAATTAAAACTTCAATAAATTTTGTTCATTTTTTAAAGAAAAATATTCAAATTGTATGAAGTTATACAAGAAATGCCCCCAGTCACCTTGTGTGCCCCCTCTCAAAATCTTGTTTGGGTCCGCCCCTGCACCATACCATCGGTTAGTGAACTTTTCTGAGATGAGTAATTTGATCATTGAACTCGCGAGATGAGCTGATCACGTAGCTCCCAATAGATGACGTATACTGGTTAGAATGAAAATATGTAGGATAAGTGTCACTTATCGTGGCGCGTTGACTGTCCGGTGGATCAAAGACATGACAGTAATCTTGCAAACCCTCTACTCTAGCAGCAAAAGCGGCGGTTCGTGTCCCAACTCCCAACCCTGACAACGTGGCAGCGCCGGATGAGTTCATCGCCGATGACACTTGTGGCGGCCCCAACAGCGGAGGAGGCCCAACCATCGTGTGGGGAGGAGTCAATACTGTCGTTGGCACAACAGATCCTTTGAATGAAGCTCCCAATTGCCTTATATTGTTATGCCTAGCAATATGATTTGGGGATTTAAGTAGGGTTGCGCGAGGGGCTAATCTAAGTCATATTTTGTGTGATTAAGTCATGTAACTCTAGATGTTGTATGAATTTGTGAGTGCGCCATTGTTGCGTACCAGTTCTTTCGCTTATTTCCAGATCAAAGTGAGGGTTTTCATGCTGATTATAATGTTTTTATCAATGTTGGGGATATCGCTTATCGGGAACTTATCGGCCGACCCTCAGCATATCGGCGAATTTATCGGCCGACTTATCTTATCGGTCAGACACTGAGAAGTGATAAATCGGCCGATTTATCGAAATATCGGAAGATATCTTGAACACTGGTTTTTATTCATTATTCCACTTCCGCTACATAGAGGAGGAGCGAGAGCCAGGCTAGGAATTTGAGAGAAGATGGGGAACAAATAGAGATGTAAACGGTTAGGATAATTTCCGCGTTGAATCCGCTGACAAATCCATTTTAAAGAATCCATATCCGGTTTTAAGAAATCCGACGGATAAGGATATACGATTCCGAATTAACACCCGGATACGGTATAGGATATGTATGTAAAATAGCATCCGAATATGGATTATCCAAAAATTAGTTAGGACAATCCGATGATTTTAACTGAATAATCCAAAAAAAATTTACCGAAAAGACTACCTAATATATCATAGTTGTGAGTCTTCAAGTTGTTCGTTAATTATCAACTCACTTACATATATAGTCATTGCACCGACTATAGATTACAATTTTTTTAGATCATCAAGCTATTTAATCATGTGTGGAGGGTAACTAAGCACTTGTGTTTATGTTATTGTATCCATATGTACTTATGTTGTTCATGATCATGTTATATTTATTCACTCAATCGTGTTATCATTATTTATTCTATGAGTGTTTTGTTGATTTCTTTTTATTAATTATTTTGGTTGCATGGTTTGACGATCTACTTATGCGCGTACCGATCCGTTTAATGTTGTTTCCGTCCGAATCCGCTCCATTTCCGTGGTCCGATATATCCGCTTTCTATCCACAACCGATCATTATCCGTTCCGAACACCGATGAAAAAAAATATGGTAAGGGAAAAATCCGATTCGAATCCGTTTACATCCTTAGGAAGGAACAATGTTTCTCCTCCGCTGGCGGGTCTCCACGTCCGCAATGAGAATAACCGTAAAAACTGGTAAGGCGGGCCCAAGTCGAGCTAAATATTTGAGTTCAAACAAGTTCAGAAGAATTCAAATGCTAGATTTGTATTCGGTGGAGTTTTGACTCCGAAAAATGTCCTGGTGATTATTTGTCCTGTGATTTTTAATTCCTACGCTTAACTTCAACCCTAATCATCCCCCAAACTCGAGACTCTGTCGTTGCGGGAAGGGGTGATTTTCGCCAAACTTCGAGGCTTCCAGCAAGTGACATTGGAGATGGACTGCCTGGAGGTCTGGGAGTTTTTCACGGTTGGTGATTGCTCCTATAGTGGTAGAGATTAGAGAGCTAGCTGCTTCATTTAATTTTTTTTGTAATTCAACATGTTTATCGAGATGCCAATCTGCCGACCCATTTGTGTGCGAATCATTCTTGCTCACTATAAAGGACTGACAATTGGCTTGACTCTGCTCCGAGCTTCTTGGTCACTAGCCTGCTGGCTGATGATCCGAGAATGCTGTTCGTTGAATAAAGCTCTTGTAAATTCCCGCAAAAAAAAAAAACTCGCGGATCTATCATCAGATAGCTAAATTTCCAGAAGCCTCGACTCCACGCCGTCACTCTGGTCGCTTTCCTCTCCGCCCTTCTCGTCTCCGGTCTCGTCGACGGCGACCAGCAGTCTCCTACTCACGGCCGGTGCTCTCGGTATAATTACGCCCCTCCTCTCCTCGTCCTGTTAGATGATCCGATCTGAATCCATCGTCGATTTCGTGGCCTCTTGCTCACCGCATTTTAGTAGTACAGGCACATCGATGTCGTCGTCTAAGCTGCGCGCCGCCGCCTCCAGCTCAGGCGTCCTGCCCGCGGACGCTCTGTACGAGATCCTTCTGCGCGTCCCCGCCAAGGACCTCTGCCGCTCCCGCGCCGTCTGCCGGGCGTGGCGCGCCCTCACCTCCGACCGCTCTTCGCCGCGGCGCACAAGTCCTGCCGGACGGCCCCGCTCCTCGCGCTCCCCTACCACAATAACAACAAGGAAACCGGTATTGATATCGTGGATTTGTCCGGCAATGTCCTTAGGCGGATCCCAATCATTGAGAGTGACATTGATTCGCCGAACCAGTGTATCAGTCCCCTTTTTTCATGCCTTGACAATGTCATCCGCGCGATGCCATTGCCTACTCATCTCGACCGCATCTGCTTCACTAGAGAGTTCCATTCCTTGGGCCTGTGGGTACTTAACCCGGCCACTGGAGCTACTATCGCCTTGCCGGAGTGCCGCTCAGAGGAATTGGCACGCGAGCTACCTATACCATCCGACATCAAAGTGGAGTCTCAGGCTTTTGGGCAAGTCTCCTCCACAGGAGAGTACAAGGTGCTCCGCGTTAGTAGACTTTGCAGGTTTGGTAGGCAGGTATGCGAGGCCATCACCCTTGATGGCATTAACCATGGGAGGTGGAGAAGAAAGCAGAGCCCACCGTCACTTATTTGTAGCAGCCGCGAGATGAAATCCGCGGTCGTCGATGGGGTGGTGTATTTCTTGATTGATTTTGTCACTTGTTTCTTCCATTCGGGGGTGATGACTGTTGAACCAGGCAGCATAGCTTCGTTTAACCTTGAGAAAGAGGAGTGGATGGGGACTATCCGAGGTCCGGCACCGGTGGTCAAGTTTATCCAAGACAGCAAGGAGTTGAGTTACATGCAACTTCATATGCAGTTATCGTTGGCAGAAATGGATGGCTGCCTAGTAACAGTTCACAATGCTCATTACGGATCTATGGACTTATGGTTCCTCACAGATATTGAGACTGATATCTGGGTTAAGAAATACAACATGCCTTTGCAGGTTCCTGAGGTTTTTATGCATCCTTTTCTGGTGTTAGATGATGGAAGGATCTTGTTGAGACATGGACCACGTTTTCTGAAATGTTATGATCCAAGAACTGGGACCTATGCTGGTGCGTTGGAAGTACAAGATTCCAGATCTATTGCCATTTACACAGGAAACCTGCTGAGTTTGTAGATTAGCTCCTAGTGATGAGGTGAGTATTGTGTTATACTTTCTGTTCTTTACCTTGTTATCTATATGAAAAAACATAGTGAGTCCATGTACTGGTGCATGCATCAATGAAGAATCACTTTTGTGCTTCAAATAAATCACTTATTGTCAACCATTTTCTGTGAAAATTTTGCATTCTTGTAGTTACATGATCCTACTGTCTTATAATCCATGGTAAGGAGTTTGGTAAGTGACATATTGTGTATTTTTGTGGTCTTATGTGTTACTCCAGTTGATTATAAACAAAGATTTGAAAGGCAGCTTTTCAGACATTCAGAGAATAAAACTCTGGGCTTGCAACATCCAAGTAGGTAGTATAAAGTGGTTTACTTAAAAAATATGGGTTTAGTAATTCCTTCCGTTGAAATAAATAGTGACAATAAATTTTGCCACTGAGCAACACAAATGGAATGCTAAATCAGATTTACGCTTTCTGTGTAGGGTAGACATTTTCGAATTAATTGCTTGGGCTACATATGATAGCAACCATTGGCACTCCTCCCATCATTTCTTATGCACTTCATTAGATTTATTTTTGGAAGGGATTATCCGTGATTTCTGTTACGAAGTAAATGTCTACAAAACTAGAATAAGATATCAGACTCACTCCTGATGAGTCAGTATGCTGTTCTCTGGCAGGGCATTGTGTACTGGTCAAGGCGAATGCATAGTCGAGAATGATTCATTTACCAAGGAAATCGACAAGTTCTTTTTCAGCTTCCATCTACAATGCAATGTAGGACAGTGAGCAGTTGTATGCTGACAGGAGAAGCTCGAATTTAAATCTGAAACTGGAGCTTAGTGCTTGAGGGATGGTCTGAAGATTGCATAAAACTGTATTTTAACGGTTGGGGAGTTTGTTAATGTAAGCTATGATTGCAGCTATCTGGATTCCTATTTGAAGTTAGGTTCCTATTTTCTTTTGAAGAATCCCTTGGAACATTCCTCCTGAAGTAAACATAGATGATAAGGGCATAAAGCTTGTTTGTTTTGATATCCTGTTAACTTTTGCCGGGGACTTCAAGAGAATTTGTTTGACTCAGTCTTCGATACCATTGGTGACAGCTGATAAGATCCCAATCCAATTTCATGCATTTAGGGACATCTATTCGTGTTGGATATTTTCTTAAGTATGTTGTTTCCGGGTGACAAAACTACAAATATCACTATGGAAGTATGGTCCGGAGCCAGCATCTGATCAAAACCAAGTTTTGACGTTTCTATTTCTTTTCTACGACAAAAGACCCTCTCAGGTGTCAACTTTCATGACATGATTGGCATGTTGAGATAGCCATAAGGACCATTACAGAGTATAGAGGATAAATAGTTGGTGCATCTCAGAATGAAGAGCTTGTATGACTGTTCAGTTGTCTCATAGTACAACTGATTATTATAGAAAAAGGGTTGTTTGATACATAATGGAAGTCGGATATATTTTGATTTTTAGAAATATCTTTACTATTAAATGGGAGTTGGTGATGGTGTAACCGGCAGAATTTTTCTGCCTCCCGATTCTGCCCTCCTGATTCTGCCTTTCGCTAAAACAATCAACGCATCGATTACTTGCCAAAAAACTACCAGGATGACTGCTCCTAGACTGCTCCGTGCAATCCATTCCAAAATCTTTACTTTCCCGAGATCACCGCCTGGTCCGCCGCCGCCTTCACGGCCTCCCACCTCCGCCTCCTCTCTTCCTTGCCCCTCTCCAAGTCCCACCTCCTCGCCCTCTCCCGCCCGGTCTCCTTCCAGCGCCAGGTCCGCCGCCTCCCCGATCCCCTACACCTCCTCCTCCCCCTCCGCTCCCGTCGACCCGGCGCAGCTTCCCCCCGCGCTCCGCGACATCATCGTGCTGTTCCAGTCTGTGCCCGACGAGCGCACGCGCTACAAGCAGCTCCTCGCCTACGACGACCGGCTGCCGGCCATGGACCCGGCGCTCAAGACCGACCCCAACCGCGTCCGCGGGTGCGTCTCCCAGCTCTGGGTCCACGCCGCGCAGGAGGCGGGCTGCGTCAGGTTCCAGGCCGACTCCGACGCGCAGCTCACCAAGGGCCTCGCCGTGCTGCTCGTGCTCGGCCTCTCCGGCGTGCTCGGCCTCTACGGCGTGCTCGCCAGGGACGTGGCCATGGATCTAGAGGACAGCGCGGCTCCGAAGTTCAGAGGTAAGCTGATGTCTTCTTGTTCTTCCCACGAGCCATGACCAGAGTCGTGGGGAATTGTTCTGAGTGATTTTTTAGTAAAGATGTCTTCATGTTGGCGGTAGTTGGCTACGATGCATTTTGGGTTATACCTGGTTATTGATTGATCTGAGACATGTTCAAGGATCGAGGTGTGTTTATAAACACACTACCTGAGATTATGTGATGCGATCATCAGTATAGACAGAGTAATTATGCGATCATAGATAGGAAAATATATGAGTAGATTGTAATATTATCTGTACTTCGAGACAGAGAACAATTTGTTGCGCATTCGTTAGGCATGGCGTTGAATATGTATCTTCTGGCCGCTTATAGCCGGTTTTAGTTGATTTTGCTTTGAAGTAGAAGTGGATTCTTCATATGCAGAGGGGTGTGTATTGTGGGAATTTTAGTTAGGCGATTTGAGGAAACAAATTTCTGACCTACTGCCAAAGGTTCTGTTCTTTTATTTACCAGCGCATTCGTTAGGCATGGTTCGCTCATTTTCTGATGATACTTTGGATTATCTTGTAAGGCATTTTTTTTTCAGGAATTGACGATCTTGCACATGAGTATATAGCTTTGATTTCTGATGAAAATCCTGCTTCTATGATCAACAGCCAAATGCAGTTACGCATAACTACTATTCTGCTCGTATTCTGGAAGAACCAAACTCGTATCTTCAGCACCGCATAAAGAGAGGATGACCAACAAGTGTACTGCATCAGTAATGATCAGGGACACCACAAGTTTCAGGTAACAATGTGATTGTCGTGTACACGTGTGTGCAATCTAAAGCGTGTATCTCTGTCCGCAGTTATGAATGCAGCCAAGATGTTTGCAAATGCATATCCATGGGTCAGGTTTTACTACGCCATAAAAAAGTCATCCTCTTTTTTGAACTTGGAAAATTTCAAGTGAGAAGTTTAGGCTTCTGTGTTCCTATTCTTTTCCTGTAGGAGTAGACAAATATTACTACATATGTTTTCATTTGTTCAGGTGACTACTACATGCATTATATAATGATTTTAGTAGCTTTAAGAGATATACGTAATGGATGATAATTTCCGTTATATCAAATTAAATTCGACTTGATTTGTTACAAGTTTGATGCGTGTTAAACTGTTACAGAACATTGAACATATCCTGTACTTGAGGTTTTTCTAGAAACTGTTACAGAACATTGAATGTTGATGCTTCATTCCGACCTGATTCCTTCACGGGTGCAACATGAGCTGTCATAAGCTATGCTGGCAGTAGTTGTGGCATACTGTCTGTGGCAGATGCTTCTTCCGCTGAAGCGAGAGCATTGAAAGATGGCCTCATTCTGGCTGGGCAGGTAGGATGCATGAAGATCATAGTCAATAGTGACTGCTTGGAGGTAATTTAAACAATGCAAGATGGCGGAAATTCGATTGGTCCTGCTACGGCAATTTCTGAGGAGTATGCCTTTTGAGCTATAGGTTTTGCTTAAATTGTTTTTTTTTTGCCTCTCATAGGGAGAGCAACAGAGTAGCTCATACTTAAGCTGATAAAGCGGAGGGTCCCAGTGTGTTCGGCCGGAGGAACCACCCGATTTTATTTTTGAGCTGCTTGCAGATGATGTAACCATATTTTATCATCGGAAACAACTGGCTTTTTCCTTCTCTGTCACTTTATTTTGTACCATGTGTTAGTTTGCATTATACCCTATGTTCAGTGAAAATTCTGGTCTTGATGTTCCTTGCCTCATGAAGTACTAGATATTTATGCCTTTGGTTTAATCATGTTCATTTTGTGCAGACTATTGTTAGTGTATTATTTTTTAAGGCCTCTACAACCGTGGTAAAAATCAAAATCTTCCATATTATTAGTAGGGTGGAGAAAGAAACATATTGTTCTTCTCGTGATTTGGAAGTGGAAACTGGAATGATATTTGAAGGAGCAGGAAGACGAAAAAAGTCTACATAGGAGGGAAGGAAAGGGGAGTGGAGTAAGATGACTTGTGTTTTCCGTATTCTGTAACAGTAACACTGCAATCAAAATGTTTCTAGAGACGAAGTCAATCGTGATTTTTGCAATAACATGGCATATTAGGATCACTTAAATTGTCTTTAGGCAAATAAATTTAACAACCCGTAGCAACGCACGGGCATTCAACTAGTGTGCAGCTAGTAAGAGAGTGAGAGACCACGATGCATGTAAGAGACCAAGAAAAAACACCAGCTACAAAAATGGAGAATTTCCTTCCGTACTATTTTATTTTGAGTGGATTTTTTTGAGGGGAACTAGCTCTATTTTATTGCTCAATCACAAAGGGTACAATGATTACATCAGGAGTATCAAGGAGCCAGGTATTACGGCCCATTTCTATCGATAAAGAGCTACGAGCAAGGCAGTGTGCATGGACATTTAGACTTTCTACGTTCATGGACGAACTGAACAGAAGTGAACTCCTGTTCCCGGTGCTTAATTTCCCTGATGATGGATCCATAGCTTGCCAACGTACCAGAATTAATCGCCTTGACCACTTCTAGGCAATCTGATGCCACAACGATATTTTGAAGATTGAGGTCAGAGGCAAGAGCTAGTGCTTCCCTGCAAGCAACCGCCTCAAGGGTGGAAGGATCCACAATACTCGGGACTGCAAGGGCTGATGCTCCAGAATAAATTCCGCCATCCGTTCTGCAAATTGCAGCTACTGCTCCTCTCTCTTCATGCTTAGCAACGGACGCGTCCACATTGATCTTCATGAATCCATGTGGTGGAGGGATCAGGGATCCAACTTGGGATGTGTGCAGGAGCTACAGAAGGAGCACCAACAACACACGGTCAGTTTCAAATTAGGATTTCGGTAGAGCAACGTGCTCTCCGTTGATCTCTTTATATAGCATGACAGAGGTACAATACAATTACATGTACAATACAGTACAAGCACCGTATACCGATTCTAATACTTCCCCTCAATCTAAACTAGTACATACAAGGTTTAGATTGGTCCTGAATCGGTCTAACATCTGTCGTGTGGCTGGTTTGGTAAATATATCAGCCAACTGATCATCAGAAGAGATAAACCTCACCTCCAAAGCACCATCGGCAACTTGCTCGCGCACAAAATGGAAATCGATCTCAATGTGCTTGGTACGAGCGTGAAACACCGGATTTGCTGTTAGGTAAGTCGCCCCTAGATTATCACACCACAAAATGGGTACACGCTGCCGAGTAACTCCAAGCTCTTGGAGCAATGTATCAATCCACATAGCTTCTGCAGCGTCATTTGCCAAAGCCTTGTACTCTGCCTCTGTACTAGACCGCGAGACGGTAGGCTGCTTCTTCGAGCTCCACGACACAAGGTTAGATCCAACAAAGATCGCAAAACCTCCAGTGGAACGACGGTCATCTACACATCCTGCCCAGTCAGCATCAGTGAAGATGCTAATACCCACAGAAGGAGACTTGTGGATAGTCAAGCCAGTGTTCAGAGTTCCTCTAACATAGCGCAAGATGCGCTTAACCGCTTCCCAGTGCACCTCAGTAGGCTGGGCGAGAAACTGACACACTTTGTTGACGGCAAAGGAAATATCCGGGCGTGTGAGAGTCAAATACTGTAAACCACCAACAATGCTGCGGTACCGGAAAGAGTCTTCAGTACCTAATGGTGGACCGGTATTCCTAGCAAGGCGCTCCGAAGGATATAACGGAGTTGAAGTAGGCTTGCAGTTCTCCATGCTAACACGATGAAGAAGATCAAGTGCATACTTGCGTTGAGTCAATGTTATGCCCCCGGAAGTGTAAGCCGCTTCAAGTCCAAGGAAATATTCCAACACCCCAAGATCCTTAATGGGAAAAGTGTCGGCTAGAGAGTGTACCAAGCGCTCCACATCAACAGGACTCGAGCCAGCAATGACAATATCATCGACATAGACCAACATGTAGATCTGAACATCACCATGGGAGAAGATGAACAACGAGGTGTCAGCCTTGGAAGAAGTAAACCCCAGCTCAAGAAGACGAGCACTCAAGCGAGCATACCAAGCCCGGGGAGACTGCTTAAGACCATATATAGCACGCTGTAATTTGCAGACATGAGAAGGATACCGTTCATCTTCAAAACCGGGTGGCTGCTGCATATAGACATCCTCGGACAGGAAACCGTGAAGAAATGCATTGCTGACATCAATCTGACGCAATGTCCATCCGCGAGAAACTGCCAGAGAAAGAACCACGGGAACCGTCGCTGGCTTGACCACCGGACTGAAGGTGTCACCATAGTCAATACCTTGTTGCTGCGTAAAACCACGAGCAACGAGACGTGCCTTGTGCTTGTCAATCGAGCCATCGGGCCGATGCTTGGTCTTGAACACCCATTTGCTTCCAACAACATTAGCTCCAGGTGGACGGGGAACAAGAATCCAGGTGTTTGTCTGACACAAGGCAGAGTACTCATCGACCATTGCAGCACGCCAGGCTGGTTCACGAAGAGCATCACGGTGTGAGGTTGGTGCAGCAAAGAAAGCACGGCGACGCGGATCATAGGGCACGGTGCCATCCTTGAACTCTCTCTCGCGTCGCGTACCATCCCGGTGCCGCGTGACCATAACACGGGCAGGTGCATCAGGGGGCTGAGGACACGGAGTAGCAGGTGACGACGGCGCGCCGGACGACGCAGGCGACTCAGCGATCGAGGGCGTCACGGCTGGAGACGAACCAGTAGATGGCGACGCGGATCGCTGCTCATGGGCCGAAGGCGACGGCCCAGCCGGGGTTGCATGCAACGACCCAGCTGGTGGCGCATGCAGCATGGCCGCATGGGGAGGCGAGCCGGGGACGTGCACCTCATGCACATCAGCCGGGTTTGCATGCAATGACCAAGCTGGTGGCGCATGCTGCATGGCCGCATGCACGTTGATCTCGGGCGCGCTCGGCGGAGCAGCTGGTGCAGCAGGTACCTGCAACACGAAATCATCTCCATTGGGAGGATTAGTAGCAAGGTACGACAGGTCATATTTTCGCACATCTTCACTCGTAGCCGGTTCGGACGAAGGAAAAGTGATCGCTTCGTAAAGAGTGGGAATATCAAGTGAAACACCAGGAGATGCAAACGAAAAGATGGACTCGTCGAAGACAACGTCACGGGAGATGTATATGCGCCCGGTAGATCTATCTAAACACTTATAACCCTTATGCATTGGGCTGTAGCCTAGAAACACACACATTTTTGAACGAAAATCAAGTTTGTGTGCATTGTACTTGCGTAGACTAGGCCAACACGCGCACCCGAAAGTACGGAGAAAATCATAGTTGGGCTGGGTTTTAAACAAGCGATGGATGGGTGTATCTTTTCCTAAAACAGGCGTGGGCATGCGATTAATGAGGTAGCACGCCGTTAGAAAAGCTTCATCCCAAAACCGTAACGGAATCGAGGAGTGAGCAAGAAGGGCCAAGCCTGTCTCGACAAGATGACGGTGCTTGCGTTCAGCAACACCGTTTTGTTGGGATGTGTGAGGACAAGACACCCGATGAGAAATCCCAGTGCGCTGAAAATACTGATGCAGCCTATGGTATTCACCCCCCCCAATCTGACTGAACAGACTTAATCTTGACATCAAGAAGGCGTTCAACATGTGCCTGGAAGGCATAAAAAACTTGCTCAACATCAGACTTGTGTTTGAGAAGATAAATCCAACAAAAATGAGAGTAGTCATCAACAAAACTAACGTAATATTTGTAACCACCGGAAGAGGCAATAGCCGGACCCCAAACGTCGGAGTGAATTAATTCAAGAGGCACAGTGGAAACACGATGAGATGCAGTATAAGAAAGTTGATGACTCTTTGCACGCTGACAAGCATCACAGACAGAGTTTGGTGATGGTAAACACGGTAAATCATGAAACTTAACAATGTTTTGCACTACATTATTCGAGGGATGACCAAAACGCTGATGCCACTGGGACGACGAGACCTTGACGCTGGAGCTAGCCTGACGAAGGGGGAGTGACGCGGATGCTCGACTATATGGAATCGGATAGAGCCCATCTTGACTCCTACCGTGAAGCAGGATTCGCCTCGTGGCCTTGTCCTTGACACAGAAAAATGACGGTGAAATTCAACAAAAACGTCATTGTCAGATACTAGGCGATACACGGAGAGGAGATTTTGACTAATGTGTGGAACATGAAGGACGTTGTTCAAGCGAATGGAACCGGCTAAATTTGAATGACCAATATGCGAAATAGACAAACCTGTACCATTAGCCACTTGAACATGATCCTTCCCGCCATAGCGCTCGTGATAGTGGAGACGCTCGAGATCATTGGTGAAGTGATCCGTTGCCCCGGTATCCATCAACCAGGGAGGCGTAGCGGTAGAGCTCGTGGAGGCAGCGTTACCGGAACGCTGATTGTTGTAGGAGTTGCCGCGGAAGTCGTGGTTGTAGCGGTTGCGGCAATCGGAGGCCACATGCCCCCAAAAGCCGCATAGCTGGCAGCGAGGACGCTGCTTCTTGCCGGAGCGCCCGCTGCCGCCGTTTTGCTGCGTGGTGTTAGGACGGTTGCCGCCGCCACCTCCACCGCCGTACCCGCCGTAGTTCTGGCGGTCATTGCCGCCGTCATATGGGCGACCTTGCTCGTGCTGGTAAGTCTCAGCAGGGCGACCCCCGCCATACTGGGTGGGAGGATACTCCGAGGGGCGTGGGCTGCCGGTGTTGGGAAACGGACCGGGCCGCGACGCAGCATTCGCCGAGGACGTCCACTCCATAGACTGAAACTGTTGTGCCTGGAGAGCCTCGAACGAGAGGATATGAGCATAAAAATCGGAGTAGGACACCGAACGATTACCGACGGTGAGAGACGCCGCGATCGCGTTGAACGCAGGACCGAGGCCGGTGATGATGTAGTCCACAAGCTCGTCATCGGAGATAGAGACCCCGGCTGCCGCCATGCAATCGGCGAGAGACTTCATCTTGTGCATGTACTGCGCTGCGGTCAGCTCCTCCTTCCTTAGCGATTGAAGTTGACGACGGATGTGGCGAACGTTGGCGCGACTTTGAGCGCCGAACATGGTGTGGACAGCGACCCAGGCCGCTGCAGCAGTCGGACAACCGATGAGTTGGCAGGCGATGTCCGGCTCCATGGAGCCGAGGAGAAGGCCAAGGACCCTCTGGTCCGTGACCCACCATGAGGTGTAGGCTGGGTTTGGGACGTCAACAGCCGCCTCCCCCGACCCTTGCTTGCTGGTCTTCGCAGGAGCGGCCATGGTGCCGTCGAGATAGCCGTAGAAGCCGGCACCGGCGAGGTTCGGGAAAGTCAGCCCCTTCCACAGCATGAAGTTGGTGGCGTCGAGACGGACGGCCGGCTGGGCGATGCCGGAGGCGGGCGCAGCAGGGGCGGAGACGAGGGCGCCCGCGGACGTGGAGAGCTGGAGCGAGGAAGACATCGCGACGGCGTGGATTGAAGTACACGCTATCGCTGGGGAGACGCTCTTCCAGATCAACGAGCGATCGCTGGGAACTAGCGATCAGACTGCAGGCAACGTCAACGAGCGATCGCTGGAACTAGCGATCAGTACTGCAGGCTACGTCAACTAGCGATCACTGGGAACTAGCGATCAGTACTGCAGGCAACGGCGCGGATGGATGGCGACTCGCGATGTCGAGTAGAACTAGCGCGGCGGCAGCGTGGAGAGGACTCACGCGGCGGCGGCGAAATAGATGAACCGAGATCGGCTCTGATACCAAGTTTCAAATTAGGGTTTCGGTAGAGCAACGTGCTCTCCGTTGATCTCTTTATATAGCATGACAGAGGTACAATACAATTACATGTACAATACGGTACAAGCACCGTATACCGATTCTAATACGGTCTGCTTGAGGTAGTTGGCTTCAAAAGATTCAGCTCATCCAGGAATCTATTGATGAAAGAAAAGGTCGACATAGGACTCTGAAAAACTTCCTCATGGATAGCCTTGCGCCTAGCCCACCAGATCGCCCATAGTGTCACAACAACTTTGGTGAAATCTTTGTGCGATAGCGACTCAACTAAGAAAAACAGCCACTCCTTTGCATTAGCGCACTGGTTCATAGATAAATGCTCAACAAATTCTTCGTCTAGCAGTACCCAAACACACCTAGAGGCATTGCAATCCAAGAGGGAATGCCGCCAGTCATCAGAAGCGGCATGGCAGAGTCCACAACCTGGCGATGTGGCCATGTTCCTGTTAAATCTAACCGAGCCTGTAGGGATTGAGTTATGAGCGAGGCACCAAAGAAACGTCCGTATCTTGCCTGAAAACTTGGTCTTCCACAAGGAAATCCATTGCTCAGTTCCAACATGGTGGAAGGCTAGTTCCAAAAGATCGGTCAAAGGTGATTGAAAAGAAGCCTTTTGTCAAGAGGAAGTCATTCTTCAAGAAAGCACCAAGAATTGTGTTGATGACTCAAGAAGAGTATCCTTCTAATGATTCCGAAGAAGAAGATGAACCCACTCGTGAGGTGGCCACTTTGGCTATAGTCTCAACTTCATCACCTTCTCTCTTTGAATCCCCCAATGAGAATCTCTCCATCAACACCGCTCATTGCCTCATGGCCAAAGTTAACGAGGTATCATCTTCTACTCCCAAGACTATGCATGAAATGGATGATAACTCTAGTCTTGTGATTAAGAAAGAACTTGTTGCTTTCGATACTTTTGTGGCTAACTTGAAAGGTGAAGCTAAGAAGCATGTTGAGCCTCTCATGAGCCAACTTGGTGCAGCCGAAGACCTCCTTGAGGTCAATGGCAAAATTGAGAAAGAGGATGCTCTTACCATAGCATCTTTGAATGCTTATCTTGATGAAGAAAGCGAATATAGGACTTCTCTTGAGAAAAGACTTGATTCCCTTGATGATAAAAATGATGAAATAATTGCTAAAATCATTAAGGATAGAGACCATGTCTTTGCTAAATATAAAGTGATTAAAAAGGAGAAAGCCGAATTTGTGGTTGCTAATGCTAGACTTCTTGAGGATATGGAGAAACTTGACACGGCTCACAAGGCCTTGGAAAGTACTCACTCTCTTCTAGTCAAGTCTCATGAGCAACTTCAAACTCAACTTTCTAAATCTAACTCACCTAGCACTTCTACTCCTTCATGTGATCATGCAAATGTTATTGAGGAAAATGCTAGGTTGAAGGTTGAGCTTGCCAAGGCCACTAGTGCCAAGACCTCAATTCCCAAAGGTAAAGAAAAGGTTGTTGCTCATGTTGTTGAGCAAAAGCAACACAAAGGGAAGGAGGGTCTTGATTATGTAGCCAATGCAAAGAAGAAGAAGAGCAACAACAAAGCCAAGCCCACACAAACCAAGACTCCCATTGCGAGTGGGAATGCCACTAGGGGCAAGACCACTCGTAGTGACTTTGCGGGAGATGCTATGCGGTGACCCAGCACACCACTGCATATCGTAGTGTACAAGTCGTTGACATAACACCCACGGAAGGACTATTCCATAAATATTACATCTCTCAGAGTAGTACAACAGAAACATTGCGGGTCCACTTTATTACACACTGCTAAAGATTACAAGCCAGAAATGCATAAAAACATCGACGTTCTCCTCCGACATGGGAGGAAGGTCTATTATTGCGATGTTGATAGGTGTCAACCTACTAGCGATAGAAAACAGCAAACTAAGAACCATCTTGGCTCAGCAGCTAAGTAGTACTAGTCTAGTCTGACTCGGCCTGGCTCCTATTAGAGCTATTCTAAGTCTCCACCTCCTCTTCTTCAATGTCGTCGGCTCCATAGGCGATGATGTAATCGATGCCCTCTATTCCTCCAGACAGACCAGGTGCTTCGAAGTATACGTCATCGGCATGGTATGCTCCATAGTTCCCGTCAATGGCCTCCTCAAAGTCTAAGCAGGGGGTACAAAGGGAACGAATGAGTAACATCGTTACTCAGCAAGTTAAGCTTAACGCTTAGATAAGTGGAATGCACTAGCTACCATCTTGACCAAAAGTCAAGATGCATATGCAAGTTTTGTAAAACATTTTTAGGAAAAGGTCTATTTTATTTCAGTCATCACTTGGGATGCCTTTCCCGCAACGTTCTGTAGTTCCCTCCTGGAATAAGGATGTGACAGTCACAATTTCTTTGCTTAACTCTGCAGAGCTGCACCACTTTACCCAACAACAGCCTTGCTCTTTGTGCTCTCCCAGCACACCATGTGTACTATAGCCAGAACTCAGGGCAACAAGTCATGTGGAGTCGCTTCCCCGCACAACGCATATCCGCCCCATATGACCCAGCCTGGTACAAAGACCAATAGCTCAACACCACTCCCGAGTTCCTATTCCAAATCACCCCGTCGGGTGGGGAAGGTATGCGCTCCCACACTGTTGGCCGCCGCAACGGACACAACCAGGTAATAGTCTACCAAGGATATGCGAATGAGGGAAGAAACCTGTGACGAGCCCATCCATAGTGAATTTGTTGGCTGATGCTTCAATACGGCGCAAGGATCACTGGGCCATGGTTATTAATCCTAGGTATATACTTTCCCGTACAATGGAACCTCCACCACAACATCAAACCGTGGTTCCATTGCCAGCCAACCATAAGTATAACAATTCACATCATTCGAAAATAGATTTTTTTTATGCAATGATAAACCATAGTATTTTGCAATTACTTTGATAAAAATAATCAATCGAGGACATGCAAGTTGGAACTTGCCTTGAGACTGGTAGGTAGTGCAGTCTAAAGCTTCCGACGAATTGGGAACCTCGTGTTCTGAAAATCAACATCATTGTCTGTATGAGACAATGTTCAAAAATCCAAATTTATGCTATTATGCATAGCATGCAATGCTTTTCCCCAGAAATTTATTAAAAGCTTTGATAATGATTTTTAAATGGTTTTTTATTCAGATTTTTATTTAGGATGAGTGACATGACAGTCATGATATAGTTCAAACTATACTTTGAACTTAGTAATTAATTTTCTCATATTATTTCTTTTGAAAATAATTTGAAATATTTCAAAGTCATTTCCACTGAAGGATCCTTTGAATTTTTGCTACAGGAAATACTTTTCAAAAATTCAAATAGATAATTTATTTGAATAGCTTGTTTCCTTCTGTTATGTATAGATATTTTATTTATATTTTTAGGAATTTATTTAAATTTATACTGAGTTTTGAAATTTGAGGAATTTCATAAATTGGTAAAATTACCAAAAGGTCCCTGGTCAACACTGGGTTGAACTAGGTCAAAGAGTAGCTCGGGTCCGGTCAACCGACCGAGCCACACCCTCTCTCTCTCCTGCACGAGCCCGAGCCCCTGCCCAACCTCTCCTGGCGACCGAGTCGCCCTCGCCGTCGCCGCCTCGCTCCGGCCAGCTCCGGCCACCTCCGCCGCTGTCGTCTGGGGCAAAACGCTCCCCTCTCTCCGCTCCTCTCTTCTACCCAGGCGATTCGAGCCTCGCTGTCTCTCGCAGCCACGCGCAACCCAACCCTAGGGTTAGGGTTTCGGTGCCAGTGCCGCTCATCGCTGACCTCGACCCTCTTCTCCGTCTTGCTCGCCATGGCAGGTGCAGAGCTTCGCCCTCTGTGCCGCCGTGGCTTGGTGGTGCTGCTCCACGACCTCCATGTGCCCCCTCCAACGGTAGCGTGAGCACTGCCTCGCCGCCGTGGAGCTACGGCCATGGACGCACGGTAAGACCTCTGTCTCCCCTTCTCCTTCTCTCACTCAAACTCTCTCTACTAGCTCTAGCTACTGCTAAGGGTGGATGATTTGTATTGTTAGGTTCTTGATGAACAGAGATGTTTTCTTGATGAACTGCTCTCGGATAAGCACTGCCTCCTCCATATACTCAGAAATGAGGTGAATGGTGTAGATATAGCATGTTTAGATCACTCCATAACCTCCGGGAATTAATTTAGGAGCATCTATTGCTCACAGATGAAAGAATAAGTAATTTGAGACTGAATCTTGTGATGTTTCTGTCCAAACTGAACTAGAACTTGCTCTAGTGATGATGTAAAATATTTTAGGCATGTGTTTTAATTGGTTTTGCTTGCTGTGATGCCTCCTTGAGAGTTACACAGTAGCTAGCTTAATTAAACTGCCTTTTTATGTTTTCCTGTGCTTCTTCCTGTGTACAGATGTGCATAGCACAGCTAATCCAGCTCTGTTGGTTCACTGGCTTGAGTGTAGCTAGGATAAATAAATAAGAACATATGCTATACTTCCTCTAAAACCCTGCCTTGTTATGCTCAAACAATTGCTAAAACAAGCAACTGCACTTCCTTGCTTCTCTCTGGCCTAGCTTGCTGCAAAGAACGAATATTTCACTGCCTTGCAAAACCTTTTTCTATTCTACAGCACCCTACCTTGTTAAACAAGGCTCTGTTAAGAACAGATGCTGAAAACACCTCTCTAGCATAATTCTGTCATTTACAGAATCAGCTTGGTCTCTCTCTAGCTCTCAAAATCAACCTGCTGTTGTCGAGCAGCTTGTGCTTCTGGACTATGATGTTAACCTGCGTCTTGTGGATTTTGCCTCCTCCTCCTTGCTGCTTCAAATTTCCTAGAGTGCATTTAACTAGCTGAAAAGGGCTTGTGGTGGATTAGGTGACTTCCATGATGTGCTTGCAGTTGTGGTTGTTCTTGGTGAAGAATAGATGAAAATATGTGTGCTAGTGGTTCGGATGGTTGTGGAAAATGTGTGTGTTGGTTGCTGCGAAATTTGTGAACCATGGCTGTGACTAGATCACTGTTTATATATAGATTTGGGATGTGTTGGGCTTGTGACACCCGGATAACTTGGCTGTGGTGAGTAACCTGCTTGCAGTGGCCCTCTCCACCTCGAGCAGCCTTGCTTGACTACTTTCTGCACTCCTTTTAACCTTGGAGATAGGTTCTTGCTGCCTTGCTGCAGTTCATCACCCCTTGTTGATATGTACCGAGTCATTGTTCTTATCCTACTCCAGATATTTGTGTTGGGAAAGCTTGGCTGTGAAGGCATTGCTAATCTAGTCGGTTTGAAATGTTTAATTTCAAGTGTATGTGCTTATTAAGCTAATCACTAGCTTAAAAATGATCTTAGGGTTCAATTGCCTAACTGATTGGCAATTGTGATACCAAACTGTGGCTTTGCTTTTATTTTGTTTCCTGGTTTAACTTGTGGAGGTTTGTGAATCTTATGTTGGTTCAATTTTTAAAAGATCATGAGATCATATGCTCAAACATCACTTGCTGCCTTTGCTTTCGGTTGCCTCAAATTTATCTAATCAGTGCTGTGACATGCCTTTGCCCCTTCTTGTTGCCTTCGGATTTAAGAGCATGATAAAAAATGATCAGTCCCTCGGTTGCCTTCGTTTTATTTGCAAACTCCATAATTTAACCTAATTAAACCATAGTTTTGGTTAGACTAAAACCAGGTTTCAATAGATTAATATGCCAGCACCAAATGGTGTTGGCAACATTTTAACATTAACCCCCAATTCCTTTTATTTGTGGTGTTTATTCTGCAGGTTAGAAGATCTTCAAGGAATACATGAAGAATTTAGTTTTAGGAATTTTTATTATTCCTATTTGTAATTTTTAATGGTTTCAATCAAGATGTATATCTAGCTTGGAGAAGACTTGTAATGTGAATTCAATAGAGCTTTGTTTTAGATTTAAGGGAAATGAATTTGTATAAGAATTGTGTTGTGAAGCAATAAGATTTGAATTATTCCTCCACTTATTTCCATTATGTTTTATTGATATAAATGTATATATGTGACAATGAGAGAAGAGATAAGGTATAGAATTAATTTAAATTTAGATTTGATAGAATTCCTTTTGAAATCCAGATATTGGTTTTAAGCAATAATGATATTGTGTTTTGAAAATATGACTTCGGGTGTATCGACACATGTAGACTATCTGTCGATGACTGACTCCCAGCCCCTCAACACTCGTCTGGCGTCGACCCTAGATCTGTTTAACACAAAAGCGCGAAAATTTTCCAGATTTCACCAAAAGATGCATGAATGCACAAATGCAATTCCTAAGTTCTACCCTCTCGAGTCCTATAACTGCGGGATATTACATCCTCTCCCCTTAAACTAAACTTCGTCCCGAAGTTTCTTCTCTGGGGTACCTGAACAACTGTGGGTAGTTCCGTCTCAATTCCTCCTCTGTTTCCCAAGTTGCTTCTCTTTCAGAATGGTTCTTCCATTGAACCGGACAGTACTTAATTGCTCGATTCCTTAACCTTTTCCAGTTCTCCCTTAATATCTTCTCGGGCTATTCCTCATATGACAAGTCCGGCTGTAAATTCAACTTTTCAAACTCAATTGGTCCTTCTGGTGGTTTCAGACATCTTTTAAGTTGAGACACATGGAACACATTGTGTACTTGAGACAATATGTCGGGCAATTCCAATTCATAAGCCACTGTGCCCTTCTGACTCAAAACTCGGAATGGTCCAATATATCTGGGGTTAACTTTCCTTTTACTCCAAATCTCTTTACCCCTTTTGTTGGACTAACTCTTAGATATACCATATCTTGTATCTCAGGTTCCCACTGTCTTCTAGAAAGATCAGCATAACTCTTCTGTCTGCTCTGAGCTATTTTTAGTCGATCCCTAATGATATCAACAATAGCTTGTTGTTCCTTGATGTACTCAGGTGCAAATTCTTTGCTTTCACCAACTTCAAACCAACAAATTGGCGACCTACATTTCCTTCCATATAAAGCTTCAAATGGTGCCATCTGTATACTACTCTGATAACTGTTGTTGTAGGAAAATTCCGCTAGTGCCAAGTGTTCATCCCATGATCCTCCAAAATCAAGAACACAGGCTCTCAACATATCTTCTAGAATCTGATTGGTTCTTTCAGTCTGTCCTCCCGTTTGGGGATGATATGCGGTACTATACTTTAGATTTGAACCTAGTTGCTTATGAAGTTGCCTCCAAAAGGCTGCAGTAAATATGGATCCACGATCTGACACTATACTTTGCGGAACTCCATGTTTACTTACTATCTCCTTTACGTACAAATCTACTAGTTGTGCTGCATTGTCTTTCTGATTAACTGCAATAAAATGAGCACTCTTTGTTAACCGGTCTACTATTACCCATATTGCATCCTTGTTTTTCCTAGTCTTGGGTAATCCTGTGATAAAATCCATACTAATTTCTTCCCACTTCCACTTGGGAATTGGTAAAGGTTGTAGTAACCCTGCTGGGTTCTGATGCTCAGCTTTTACTCGCCTACAGGTATGACATTCAGCCACATACTTTGCTATTTCCCTTTTCATATTATTCCACCAGAACACTTTCTTCAAGTCCATGTACATCTTGGTACTCCCAGGATGTATAGAATAAGGTGTCTCATGGCTTCTTTCAAAATTACATCCTTGATCTCTTGAATTGTTGGTACACAAATTCTACCATGATACCATAATGATTCATCTTCTGATTTAGAGTGAATTCATAATTTCTGCCTTCTTTAATCCTACGGATTTCCTCTGCAATAAATTCATCATCCTTTTGTCGGAAGATTATATTCTCTTTCAGTTCCATTTCTATCTCTCCAACAATATCCATAACTGTAATACTATTCAATTCTGGTCCTTCCCAGATCTCAATACCAGATCTTTCTATCTCCTTTCTCAACTCCTTGGGCATCCCTTTTTCCATCAAAGGATTACAAGTAACCTTACGGCTTAAGGCATCTTCTACCACATTAGCTTTTCTTGGAGTATAATTGATTGCTAAATCATAGTCTTTAATCAACTCTAACCATCTCCTTTGCCTCGTGTTTAATTCCTTTTGTGTGAAGAAGTATTTCAAACTCTTATGATCCGTGTATAATTCACACCTTTCTCCATAAAGAAAATGTCTCCATTGCTTCAAAGCATAAACTACCGCTGCTAACTCCAAATCATGGGTAGGGTAGTTAAGTTCATGTGGTTTTAACTGTCTTGATCCATATGCGATCACCTTACGATCTTGCATAAGCACACATCCTAATCCATTTTTGGATGCATCACAATAAACTGTGTATACTTTTCCAGTTTCTGGTACTGCTAACACAGGTGCTGTTGTTAATTTCCGTTTGAGTTCTTGAAAACTTTGCTCACACTTCTCTATCCATTCAAATGGTACATTTTTCCTGAGTAATTTAGTCATTGGCCCGGCTATTTTAGAAAATCCTTCTATAAATCTCCGATAATATCCGGCCATTCCTAAAAATCCTCGTATTTCCTTAGGGTTTTTAGGTGCTTTCCAATCCAATACTGCCTTCACTTTCTCGGGATTAACTGCAATTCCCTCTTTACTAATCACATGACCAAGAAATTCTACTTGACCCAACCAAAATTCAACTTTCTGAACTTAGCATACAACTGATGCTCCCTCAAAGTTTGCAACACAATGCTCAAATGCCTTGCATGATCTTCTTTGGTTTTGGAGTAAACCAATATATCAATAAACACTATCAAAACTTGTCCAGATATGGCATAAAAATCTTGTTCATCAGATTCATGAATATTGCTGGTGCATTGGTCAACCCAAATGGTACCACTAAATACTCATGATGTCCATATCTTGATACAAATCCGGTTTTCGGAAAAATCTTCCGGCTTAATCTTAATCTGATGATATCCAGACCTCAAATCAATCTTGGAAAATACCCCTGCTGCTCTGACTTGATCAAACAAATCTTGTATCCTAGGTAACGGGTATTTATTCTTGATAGTCACACTATTCATGTTTGGAAATCTCCACACATCCGTCGTCCTCCATCCCTTTTATCCACAAAAATCACTGGTGATCCCCATGGTGATATACTTTCTCTTATGAATCCTTTTGCTTCCAACTCATCCAACTGCTCCTTGAGTTGCACTAGTTCCTTGGGTCCCATCTTGTATGGTGGTTGTGCAATAGGTGCTGTACCAGGAATCAAATCTATGGTAAACTCAATTTCACGGTCTGGTGGCATTCCTGGTAACTCTTCAGGAAATACATCTTGGAATTCTTTTACCACGGGAATTTCCTCTAACTTCACTTCCTTCATGGCACTCAACTGTAAATATGCCCTTAACTGACTATGCTTATCACCTTGGTATACTGTTCTCATACCTCCTGGTCCTCTCAAAGACACTGTCTTCTCAGCACAGTCTATTTGAGCTCCATGATCAGATAACCAGTCCATCCCTAAGATGACTGCTATATCTTTCATGGGAATTACTAGCAAATCAGCGTCATAAACGCGATCACAGATCATAATCACTTGATCCATTTTGACTTGCGTTACTAATAATTTTCCCCCGACCGACATGACCGTTATGGGTACTGCTAACGGCTGACATCTAATCCCAAATGTATCCACAAATTGTTGCGAAATGAAAGATGTAGTAGCTCCAGTATCAAACAAAACTTTGCCAGGATGAGAAAGAATGTTGAGCGTACCGATCACCACGTTGTCGGTGTTGTTGACTTGCTCCAAACTGGTACAATTCAGCTTTCCGTATGGCTTCCCTTTTCCTTTTCCTGCTGTATTCCGCCCGAATCCTCCATACTGTGGCTTAAATCCTCCACCATCTTGATTATTTCCCCCTCCAGCTCCTCGACTCACTTGCTGGTTTTTCTTATTTGGGCAATCTGGCTTCATATGTCCAGCTTGACCACATCCATAACAGATAATTTTTGGCTTTTGGCAATCCGTGGCCATATGTCCCCTCATTCCACAGCTGTTGCAAATGATATTATTCATGGGATTAGGATTCCTCTGAATAGGCTTCCTCATATCTGTTCTAAGCTTAGGCTTAAAACGTAGATTTGGTGGTTGTCGTTGGACTTGAAACTTCCTTGGTTCCATCCTTGCTTTCTTCCTTCTTTCTTCCTGAAGTAATTTATAATCATCTTCCAGTGTTATAGCTGCATCCACCAGCTCCTGGAACTCCTTTGGTTTAGTCAACCTTAACTGCATCTTCATGAAAGGATTTAGACCCTTCATGAATCTCTTCTTCCTTTTCTCCTCGGTATCCACTTCATCCAATGCATACCTTGATAACATGTTGAACGGACTGACATAACGTCCAACAGGTAACTCATTCTGTCTCAGGTTCTCAAACTCCCTCCTTTTCAATTCCATAATACTTTTAGGAACATGTGCTTCCCTAAACCTCTTCTTAAACTCCTCCCAAGTTACAACATGATCAGCAGGTAGTGTTGCCACTATGGCTTCCCACCATGATGCTGCTGGTCCGGTAAGCAAATGAGTTGCATACCTAACCTTCTCCTCATCAGAACATCCAACTGTGTTGAGCTTTCGTTCAGTATCTGCCACCCAATCTTCTACGTCCATAGGTTCTGGAGCTCTTGCAAATGGCATGGGTCTAGCATTCTGGAAATATGATAGAGTCACTCCTTTAAGTACTTCATCCCTTCCTCGTCCTGCTTGTACTTCCAGCAAATCTTGCAGAAATTTGTTCTGCCTTTCCTGGTCCCGGCGCCTGCCTTCTTCTACCATCTACATATACTGCATGAAACTTTGCTCCGTGATTGGCCTTGGTGGTGGTGGTATTCCTCCTGCATCTGCATCTTGCTTCTCCTTAAGTTCACGTTCCTGCCTCTGCACATCACTCTCCTCGCCTACGTACGCCATTTCCCTCTAGTCCTGTTGCATTGAATCAGAACTCTCCGTTACATTATGCATATGCACTTCGAGTCCTATTCCATGCACAAGTACTAGTCAATCAATGGAAAACCAGAAAAATCCAAAGAACACAAAACTTTTCAAACATATACCATGTATTATACATGTAGGCTTACAAACATGGGTACAAAATAGTAACACACTCTAAAGTGAGTAGGTCTCACTTATGCTACCAGCGTCCTTACAATACTGCGTACAATACCCTATATTATACATATTACACAACTACTCCTGCACTCCGTCATTCTCTACTTCACTTTTCTGCATACTTCCCAGGCTTCCAGTGACAATTACGCCTGGTCCTCCTGAGAATCCCGGGTAGCTTCACTCTAGTGGTAGGCTGGTATTCAGGATCAGATGGACTTGCTTCTAGCGTCATATCTGTCATGGCGAAATAACCATCAAGATACTTGTACGCCGCTACTTCCCCATCATAAACGTTCTCATCACCATAACCTTCGCCTCCATCATCGTACCCAGTTGGTACTGCATCAAAGTTGCGTACATACCCTCGCGGTTCGTCTTCATTCTCCATCTTCGGATAATACTTAGCCTCATACGCATAATTCCAGCCTTCATCTTCCTCCTCGAAATTTATTTCTATTGGCCTACTCGACTCACCAACTCTAGGCTTCCTCCTAGGGGTACGACTAGTAACTTCTGGCTCTCCTGGATCTCCTAGAATTCTTATGGGATCACTCGGTGCTCCTTGGTATGGCTCATCTTCCCACCAGTAGGACATGGCACTTCAGGCACTGGATCCTGCCACTTATCTTCCTCCTCTACTAGAACATAGTCAGGGTATGGTGGTGAATATGTAGGGTATACTGGGGTATCAGGTTCTACTTCCTCCACATACCTAACAGGTGTAGGTGGTGGATCAGTGTATCCCCTGTTGGCTTCATAGTTCAATATATCACACCTTTCCTGAATGACTTCAGGGCTTGAATACTGTTCTACCATGGCTTCTACTTCTCCAGCTACTACTCCGAACGTCTTATGATATGCCTGGATCAACTTGATACAGCTATCCATAAACTCGGCCACGCCACGCGGATTAGTCTTCAATTTTTTTTATAATCCACTGGATCCTCAAGCCGATAATTAGCACTCGGAATAGCGTTGAATGGGGTTTCTGCCAACGCATGACCCTTGGCTGTCCTGATACTAGTGACTGCTTTGACAACCGCAATCTGGAACACTACTTCCATACTCTTTGCTTCACCGAATGGCATCTTGAGCTCCATCTTGAGTTCAGAGGGTAACTTAAGTGCCACACGATACATCGCTAAAACTGACCCGTCGTAGAAACTCATCACTTTCACTATCACCTTGGTATTGACACCAAGATAATTGATAAGTTGCTGCAGAATTTCAGCCCAATTTCCCCGAAAAACACCCTTGCCCAACTCGGCATCTCTCACACGAATGGACCTCTTGGGACTTCGTATATCCATCCTAGCTGTTATAACAAAAATATCAGAATTGAAATGAAGTAATAATTGCATGATAATGTTATTCTCAAGTGAATATCCATCATAACAAATTAAAACTCAATTCATTCTAAGGCCTCACACACCTACAGGCTTTCCCTTTAATAGGTTTCCAACCTAAGGTCTAGCAATTGCTCTGATACCATCTGCAGTGACCCAGCACACCACTGCATATTGTAGTGTACAAGTCGTTGACATAACACCCACGGAAGGACTATTCCATAAATATTACATCTCTCAGAGTAGTACAACAGAAACATTGCGGGTCCACTTTATTACACACTGCTAAAGATTACAAGCCAGAAATGCATAAAAACATCGACGTTCTCCTCCGACATGGGAGGAAGGTCTATTATTGCGACGTTGACAGGTGTCAACCTACTAGCGATAGAAAACAGCAAACTAAGAACCATCTTGGCTCAACAGCTAAGTAGTACTAGTCTAGTCTAACTCGGCCTGGCTCCTATTAGAGCTATTCAAAGTCTCCACCTCCTCTTCTTCAATGTCGTCGGCTCCGTAGGCGATGATGTAATCGACGCCCTCTATTCCTCCAGACAGATCAGGTGCTTCAAAGTATACGTCATCGGCATGGTATGCTCCATAGTTCCCGTCAATGGCCTCCTCAAAGTCTAAGCAGGGGGTACAAAGGGAACGAATGAGTAACAACGTTACTCAGCAAGTTCAGCTTAACGCTTAGATAAGTGGAATGCACTAGCTACCATCTTGACCAAAAGTCAAGATGCATATGCAAGTTTTGTAAAACTTTTTTAGGAAAAGGTCTATTTTATTTTAGAAAACTATGCCCCCAGCCTCCACGGGTCTTTAGTCATCACTTGGGATGCCTTTCCCGCAGCGTTCTGTAGTTCCCTCCAGGAACAAGGATGTGACAGTCACAATTTCTTTGTTTAACTCTGCAGAGCTGCACCACTTTACCCAACAGCAGCCTAGCTCTTTGTGCTCTCCCAGCACACCATGTGTACTATAGCCAGAACTCAGGGCAACAAGTCATGTGGAGTCCTTCCCCGCACAACGCATATCCGCCCCTTATGACCCAGCCTGGTACAAAGACCAATAGCTCGTCACCACTCCCGAGCTCCCATTCCAAATCACCCCGTCGGGTGGGGAAGGTATGCGCTCCCACGCTGTTGGCCGCCGCAACGGACACAACCAGGTAATAGTCTGCCGAGGATATGCGAACGAGGGAAGAAACCTCTGACGAGCCCATCCATAGTGAATCTGTTGGCTGATGCTTCAATACGGCGCAAGGATCACTGGGCCATGGTTATTAATCCTAGGTATATACTTTCCCGTACAATGGAACCTCCTCCACAACATCAAACCGTGGTTCCATTGCCAGCCAACCATAAGTATAGCAATTCACATCATTCGAAAATAGGTTTTTCTTTTTCATGCAATGATAAACCATAGTATTTTGCAATTACTTTGATAAAAATAATCAATCGAGGACATGCAAGTTGGAACTTGCCTTGAGACTGATAGGTAGTGCAGTCTAAAGCTTCCGACGAATTGGGAACCTCGTGTTCTAAAAATCAACATCATTGTCTGTATGAGACAATGTTCAAAAATCCAAATTTATGCTATTATGCATAGGATGCAATGCTTTTCCCCAGAAATTTATTAAAAGCTTTGATAATGATTTTTAAATGGTTTTTTATTCAGATTTTTATTTAGGATGAGTGACATGACAGTCATGATATAGTTCGAACTATACTTTGAACTTAGTAATCAATTTTCTCATATTATTTCTTTTGAAAATAATTTGAAATATTTCAAAGTCATTTCCACTAAAGGATCCTTTGAATTTTTGCTACAGGAAATACTTTTCAAAAATTCAAATAGATAATTTATTTGAATAGCTTGTTTCCTTCTGTTATGTATAGATATTTATTTGTACTTTTAGGAATTTATTTGAATTTATACTGAGTTTTGAAATTTGAGGAATTTCATAAATTGGTAAAATTGCCAAAAGGTCCCTGGTCAACACTGGGTTGAACCAGGTCAAAGAGTAGCTCGGGTCCGGTCAACCGACCGAGCCACACCCTCTCTCTCTCTCCCTTACGAGCCCGAGCCCGTGCCCAACCTCTCCTGGCGACCGAGTCGCCCTCGCCGTCGCCGCCTCGCTCCGGCCACCTCCGCCGCTGCCGTCTGGGGCAAAACGCTCCCCTCTATCCGCTCCTCTCTTCTACGCAGTAGCTGGAGCCTAGGGTTAGGGTTTCGGTGCCGGTGCCGCTCACCGCTGACCTCGACCCTCTTCTCCGTCTTGCTCGCCATGGCAGGTGCAGAGCTTCGCCCTCTGTGCCGCCGTGGCTTGGTGGTGCTGCTCCACGACCTCCATGTGCGCCCTCCAACGGTAGCGTGAGCACTGCCTCGCCGCCGTGGAGCTACGGCCATGGACGCACGGTAAGACCTCCGTCTACTCTTCTCCTTCTCTCACTCAAACTCTCTCTACTAGCTCCAGCTACTGCTAAGCGTGGATGATTTGTATTGTTAGGTTCTTGATGAACAGAGATGTTTTCTTGATGAACTGCTCTCGGATAAGCACTGCCTCCTCCATATACTCAGAAATGAGGTGAATGGTGTAGATCTAGCATGTTTAGATCACTCCATAACATCCGGGAATTAATTTAGGAGCATCTATTGCTCACAGATGAAAGAATAAGTAATTTGAGACTGAATCTTGTGATGTTTCTGTCCAAACTGAACTAGAACTTGCTCTAGTGATGATGTAAAATATTTTAGGCATGTGTTTTAATTGGTTTTGCTTGCTGTGATGCCTCCTTGAGAGTTACACAGTAGCTAGCTTAATTAAACTACCTTTTTATGTTTTCCTATGATTCTTCCTGTGTACAGATGTGCATAGCACAGCTAATCCAGCTCTGCTGGTTCACTGGCTTGAGTGTAGCTAGGATAAATAAATAAGAACATATGCTATACTACCTCTAAAACCCTGCCTTGTTATGCTCAAACAATTGCTAAAACAAGCAACTGCACTTCCTTGCTTCTCTTTGGCCTAGCTTGCTGCAAAGAACAGATATTTCACTGCCTTGCAAAACCTTTTTCTATTCTACAACACCCTACCTTGTTAAACAAGGCTCTGTTAAGAACAGATGCTGAAAACACCTCTCTAGCATAATTCTGTCATTTACAGAATCAGCTTGGTCTCTCTCTAGCTCTCAAAATCAACCTGCTGTTGTCGAGACGCTTGTGCTTCTGGATTATGATGTTAACCTGCGTCTTGTGGATTTTGCCTCCTCCTCCTCGCAGCTTCAAATTTCCTAGAGTGCATTTAACTAGCTGAAAAGGGCTTGTGGTGGATTAGGTGACTTCCATGATGTGCTTGTGGTTTTTGGTTGTTCTTGGTGAAGAACAGATGAAAATATGTGTGCTAGTGGTTCGGATGGTTGTGGAAAATGTGTGTGTTGGTTGCTGCGAAATTTGTGAACCATTGCTGTGACTAGATCACTGTTTATATATAGATTTGGGATGTGTTGGGCTTGTGACACCCGGATAACTTGGCTGTGGTGAGTAACCTGCTTGCAGTGGCCCTCTCCACCTCGAGCAGCCTTGCTTGACTACTTTCTGCACTCCTTTTAACCTTGGAGATAGGTTCTTGCTGCCTTGCTGCAGTTCATCACCCCTTGTTGATATGAACCGAGTCATTGTTCTTATCCTACTCCAGATATTTGTGTTAGGAAAGCTTGGCTGTGAAGGCATTGCTAATCTAGTCGGTTTGAAATGTTTAATTTCAAGTGTATGTGCTTATTAAGCTAATCACTAGCTTAAAAATGATCTTAGGGTCCAATTGCCTAACTGATTGGCAATTGTGATACCAAACTGTGGCTTTGCTTTATTTTGTTTCCTGGTTTAACTTGTGGAGGTTTGTGAATCTTATGTTTGTTCAATTTTTAAAAGATCATGAGATCATATGCTCAAACAGCACTTGCTGCCTTTGCTTTCGGTTGCCTCAAATTTATCTAATCAGTGTTGTGACATGCCTTTGCCCCTTCTTGTTGCCTTCGGATTTAAGAGCATGATAAAAAATGATCAGTCCCTCGGTTGCCTTTGGTTTATTTGCAAACTCCATAATTTAGCCTAATTAAACCATAGTTTTGGTTAGGCTAAAACCAGGTTTCAATAGATTAATATGCCGCACCAAATGGTGTTGGCAACATTTTAACATTAACCCCCAATTCCTTTTATTTGTGGTGTTTATTCTGCAGGTTAGAAGATCTTCAAGGAATACATGAAGAATTTAGTTTTAGGAATTTTTATTATTCCTATTTGTAATTTTTAATGGTTGTAAGATATATTTGTAAGCATTTCAATGAAGATGTATATCTAGCTTTGAGAAGATTTGTAATGTGAATTCAATAGAGCTTTGTTTTAGATTTAAGGGAAATGAATTTGTATAAGAATTGTGTTGTGAAGCAATAAGATTTGAATTATTCCTCCACTTATTTCCATTATGTTTTATTGATATAAATGTATATATGTGACAGTAAGAGAAGTGATAAGGTATAGAATTAATTTAAACTAGCGGGGTGGCCCGCGCATTTGCGCGGCTAGGCTATTATGTTACAATTTGCCGCCGTATTTTTGTTATTTTTTAAAAGCATTACCTGATACTTTTATGTAGAAATGATACTTTAGAAATAGTCAATCTTATGTAATCTGCGCATTTGAATTGTTATATTTATTGGAACATAAAAAACAATTCTGACATTTGTTAGAATGAAGAGTAATTTCTTTGTTACTCCTTTCTATAATGTAAACTTGTATGTACTGAAAACTTAATTATTTTATGGTTTCATTATACTCTTTTTATTCCTCAAGATCATTAAAATTTCATGGTTTAAACATCTTTTAGAGCTTTATGTAGATTTATTTTTGTAATTGAATTTGCGTCCAACAAAATATTGTGTTGACTCCATTATCCTTTTTTTCTACTTTCTCCCTCGTCTTTGCTTAGTTGTCATCGTCTTTACAATTCACAAATCAGAACCGAGTTTTATTCAACTCACAATTTAACGTTGGATCTTTTTACGGATTAGTTGATATTTTCCTCTAGCCTCCTTTCTTTCTATTGATATTAATTCACTTTTGGAAATACATCTATGTACTAAATTTTTTTAGCTCACTATTTTTTTTAAAAAAAAACCTTACATAATATACTTGTATTTTATCCAAACATTTTTTCTCATTTCTGTGTTAAGAAAATGCTTCTATCCCACCTGGTAAATATCTTTGTCAATAGTCGACAACTATAAGAGTATAAATCAAGGAGCAGCCATAGTAATCTCTACATCACTCTCGTGAAAGTACAGCAAGAAAAATCCACCTTTTTTTGACAATAAAAAAAAATCCCCTTCCTAGTGAGTCGACTCTGCCAATGTCCCAATATATTGCCTTTCCCGTGCATCTCCAAACCTTCCTAGTGAGGCGAGGATTCACCAAGGCAGAGCCACGGATATGGCGTTGCCCACCGGCGCGGCTGCATGCCGTCGTCGCCGACGCACTACCGGCAGGTCGACCTGCAGAGTGCGGAGGGCGTATCTGCTGCCGCACGCGCAGCTTAGCGTCGCCGCATCAGTCCCTGACTACTCTACCCAAGATCCCTACTCGGCCCTCGACTCCGGCGGCCGCGTCTCACTCGTCGATTTGTAGTGGTTTGGCGGCAGCTGCATCCAGCATCCGTGCGCGGTCTACTGCTCCAGTCTGAATCTCCACAGACCCAAAGATCCACAAAGACACCGGCGATGATTGATTGGCAGCTCCGCACCAGCAGACCAGGAAATATGAGTTTTCCATTTTCTAGTCCTAAATTTGTGTTATTTTCCCCAATTGAGAATACATGATGATTCATATTTTCTTTTCATTGATGGTAGCATTTGATTCTGTTTTGGTGATTTTTCTGTGCATGGATGGCCCGGTCCCTTTTTTCCCTGGGTCCGCCACTGTTCAGCGGTAATTTAACTTTGTATTCGTCCTGAAAGTAGTCACATAGCGCAATAGAACGTGATTAATAGAGCATGTTCATCTGATTAAGTTTGTACAAAGCTTTGGTGCATAAGGAGGCACACGTAACTAATCCCATCATCTTCTCTCCAGGGTATAGCATTTTTTTACAGTTTATATAATAGAGAATAGAAGTTTGGGACTATCCGTGAGAGATGTTATTTTCTGATTTTTGCTTCATGAGGTCTGTAGTATGAGAGAAATTAGGTGAGTACATTTCTTAATATGGGGTCCTTTGCTCCATGAAATTGTCTAGAATCATGAAAGATACATGTATGTAGCTATGTAAAAAAAATCACGCCATGTGAAGCATGTAAGCAAGCAGGATCAGACTTGCTGAATTGAAAAAAAAATATCAATCTTTTTGTCTATAAAGCATGTAAGCTTTCAATTTTGTTTCTGAATTGTTTACTCTGTGTTGTCCAGCAGTAATCCATGATTTTAAATGTTTTAAATGTCTTCTACTCCTCTGCAAATTAATATATATCTTCTTATCGACAAACATTTTTTGCGCTGTCTTCACTTGGACACTCGAACATTGTCACCGATCAGCAGCTTCAACCCTTATTTATTTGTGACCCTTGATAATGCCACATATAATTGCCCATGGCAGAATACTTGCTTATTCAAATTTTGTGTCAATGCGAAGCATACTGATAAAGGATATTGCCTTCGTTTCAGCATGAATGGTCATTTTGATTCACTGGGTGACATGATGATCCAAGGTTTGTATACTTTTTCACCACCGTGCGTTCCTGTAATTATTTGTGCCTCTACCCTACTTGGTGCCAAGTTAAGCTATTTTCATTTGTGTACCATTAATTCTTAAGCCTGCAACCTGTTGATGTTTCGTCGGAGCACAGGCAAACCTACCTTGAGTTTAGCTGTTGGCCTGGGATTCATGGCAACTTCAAGTTGTTGAGGAACTCATTAGGACACATGTTTTCCATTCTGATGTTGTTTGTTGTTGCCTTGCACACGGTATGGGGACTTCGGTATGTCACTTCTTCACCTTGTATGTAGGTCATTATCCACTCGTTTATCTCCCTGACTGTTTCATTCCGTGGAAAATAGCATAGCTCTTTCTTCTAGGAATTCCAGCTCATGGTATTTTTGCATTAAGTTTGGGTATATGTGCTTTGGAATATTCTTCTTTTGTGTTTTTTCCTTCCTGTTGCAGTAGGTCCTTTGGTATTTTAATCCAATCTTCTCCTTCATCTACTGTTGTTTTTCCGTCTCCTATTTGTAGTATCCACTCTGCAAATTCAGCGACATTTTGTTTTTGTATCGGATCACCTGACAAACACTTCGGCCACATGTTTTGTGTTAGCTGAAATATTTCAGTGCTTCCATACTTATGACCACTCAATTGAAGCATTAACTATATGCTCTCTCCCCTTTGTTATAACTGGTAAGATTTGTTCTGAAGTCACCTCCTGGTGCCACCTTCATCCCACCAAATGGATTTTCATCACTGTTTTCGTTTCTGAACCTGAGAGAGTTGGACAGTTCTTCTTTTGCATTGCATATCTTTGGACAGTACCTCCCAAATTGAATCTTACAACATCTTTGTGGTGCATAGCTGACGCAGTTGTGTTCCAGATGCCCAACTTGATGTTTCATTGATACAATAAATCCATTCATTCTCGTCGTCAAGAAATCCGAGTGTTTGGCATGCTAATTTGTATATTGGGTGAATGACTCCATCAAGTCCTAATATTCTCAAATGATGTGCATCCTTTCACTGTGTTTAGAAGCATCCTTAGATAGTATTTCTCACCACTTGCGGGATGTGCGTAGTTGTTCCTCTTTTTTTATCTTTGATTCTATCGGCTTAATATTGGTAAGTAATCCAATCCAATGGCATCTACAAATGAAATATTACGATTTCAAAATTGGAATGATTAGTCAACATATGTCTGAAAATTCAAAGATTAACAACTTATCAACATACCCGAGCATTGTTTGTCTTTTTCTTCCGTTCTTGTAGGGTATACTTGGTAGAAAACTCAATGTAGCAATCTGGAAAGTTCTAATGCTCCCTTCACCTCCTTTACCTTTGTATTGTATGCAAAAGTAATTTTAATTTCGTTGCTGATATGGCAATATTTTGTTGATTCTACAACTTTAAAGTTGCTGATAACATATACAATACTCTCATTGATCTTTGATCGACTTGTATCTGTCATATTCTTCCATATAGTAGCATATCGTATCACCCTTGAAAATTAAAAACAGAAGGAAAATAAAATCTCGGTAGTAGTTCAGATAATATAAGAAATCCATTGTTAAATATGTAAAAACAATACCTGTTCGTCCATCAAGATCACGTCGATGCTTATAAATTCTGCAGTCAGAGGGTTGATTGAATCCCACATTCTTATTACTTTGACTTTGATGTTACGTGCCTGTCCACTTGTGGTAAGGTCATTTAAGTTCTTGTACGCTATAGAGTTCTTGCCTTCAGAACAATTGTAGAAATAGTTATTTTATTCACATGTACATATGAAATTTGATACTTTAATCTGAAAAAATAAGTCTAACTAAATATTAATATTGCACGGTGGGAACTGATTGTCTATAGGAAGCAAATAGTATAATATTATGAATTTTCATCCGAGATAAGTGATCTATCTAACCAATAATTCAGCAGGTTCTTTGTAAGAAACTTACATGTTGGCAGGTGAAGATCTAAACACAGACAAACATTGCAGGGGTTAACCGAAGATTGCAGCTATTGCCTCAATTTGATGGCGTGCCTTTGATGTGCCCTCGTCCTGCTGCCGTGCCGTGCCGTCGATTTGCCGATTCAAGCAAGAGTTGCCGATGGCGTTCCTTTGATACATGAAAGCATGTTCTATGTAAGAAAACTGCATGTTGGGAGCGGATGATCAACACACACAGAAAATTGCAGGGTTACCTGAAGATTGCAGCTATTGTCTCAAGTTGATGGTGTGCCTTTGGTGTGCTGCTGCTCTGCCGTTCACGATCTCGAACAGCCTTGTTCACGATCACTGCCGATGTTCTCCGGCCGGACAAAATCGATCTTGACCTTCTACGTATCTATGTATCGTCGGGCGAATCCTGTGTTCTGCGACGCCTTCCATCGTCAGGTTGAGTGCTCCAGGCCTACGGCGTCTTCTCCAGTGCCTATCGCGAGTATATGACGGGAGATCGCCGCTCTCCATCCCGCCGGCGAGCGAATCAAGCTGGTATAGGCGACGTAGCTGGTCGAGGGCTCCTTGCGTCCTATCCGATGTTTGCTGCGGCCAGAGACGGCAGATCATCCAGCGGCGTAAATAGGGTTTGCTATGATTACGTTCCCTTTTTCTTTTGCAACACGTTTTCTCTTTATTTTTCAACGTGCCATGATGGGTCTGTTTTCTATGTGCGGGATTCGTTCTTGGTGCCTTGGTATACGTCGTTGTGCCTGCGTGATAAATCTCTACCGTTCCTACATCTTTAGTTTTAGCGTAACAAATCTTCACCGTTGATTGTTTGTTGTTTTAATAATACTAGTTGACATGTACGTGCAACGCACGTTTTCACAATTAAATGGAGTCAATTTACAAGGGTGCTCAAACCAGCGGGCTCCACAACATCGGCAACGGATTTTGAGCCCCCGGCTAGAATAAATTGTTTTTTCCGTCCTAGGTGCGACTGATTTTGAGTTCCTGGCTAGGTACGCAACGGCGATGGCAGATAAGTCCGGGTCGAGGAATGGGGTCACGGGTCAAGGGTCGCCACTGTCGGTAACAAGGTTGTACATACCTTACTTTTTGGAGTATGTGATACTTTTGGTTTTCATATTTTTTCATGAAATCCTTCGTAGAATATTTCCTTAAACATTGAAAGTTATCTAACAAATGGAATGATTTCTGAAAAACAAAAAGAAGAAGTTATAATTTAGCCGAAGAGAATGTATTTCTGAAGATGGAACTAACTTATGATGCACAAACATGATTACATGGTAAAGGACAGCAAACACAATCTTTTGAGGTTATACTGCTAGGTCATTCACTAATAGAGATGGTTTGACCATTTCAAAAAAAGAAAATCATAAGGTTTCACTAATAGAGTCGTACTATAATTTTTCTTAATGAAACTTGAGTCCGGCACAAGCTGTAACTGTACCCACAACATACTGAGAGCACATGAATATTTTCCGCACCTGACTCCAAAAGAACACAGGGTGGGCGAAAGATAGCTATAAAGTGATGAATGATCTGATCCTCTATCATCTTTTTATTAACCGACCTCACAAAAATACCAAAAGTTTGTGGCGCATAAGCCAGAAAAAACATCAAAAGTTTAAGCGTTATAGAATGTAATTATCGGACTCAAAAATTTACCTGGGTCATAATAGAGCACAAGTGAGTGAAAACCATGGTAATCTTAATTGACAAGAAACCAGTAATACTCAAACATGTCTTCATCCGACAGAAATCACCGTAGAAAGCTTGGAAGTATACGAAGGCTTTCCTACACTGGTCCTAATTTAGCAACTTGTACTGACCGAGTGGTCTGTATGTTGTCCATAACGGCTAAGTCTGTTCAAGTGTTCATAGATAAAAGTTGTCCGAGCACATAATTTATAAGAATTAAAGCACATAAACTTAGACACGCTATAGAAGAATATTTGGGAATACCTGAGAATTCAGTACAACCTCCTCCATTAAGAGTTTTGACAATTTGATAAAATCTAAAGCTCAAGGTGTCAGATCTCTGAACTCACGATAACTTCACATAAACATAAAAATTGCATATCAGTGGTGAATTGCTGACAATCGCTGGGCCAACCAAAATGTATCCACGGAGAGAGAAAAGACCCGACTGAACTCCCAACTATTGCGTCTGCCAGCGACCTGACCTGAAGGAACAAGCCCAGCACGCGAGCACTGTGTGCAGCGACGGCCGGCGACCTGACCAGAAGGAACAAGCCCTGCACACGAACCTTGGATGCAGCGGCGGCAGTGGATACATCCGGATAGGCGCGTCCTCCGGGCTCCAGGCCTCCGGCAGTGGGTGGAGGATGGTGGGCTGTACCACAGAGAGACGGAGGAGCTACCTCCGGCCGCGGTGGTCGTGTAAGGCGAGTGTGCGGGCCGCGACGGCAAGGCGAGGAAGCGGCTGCGGCGGCATGATGGCTGGGAGAATGCGCGAGGACTCTTCAGGGAGGGCCTAGGCACGGGATGGAGGGTAGACGGCGGCGCGTCGTGGTCGTCGTGCGGGGTCGTCGGGCAGGCATCAGTGCAGGGTCGTTGGGCGGGTTCGTCTCGCGTCGGGCGGCGTCGTCACAGTAGGCGTCGGGTCGACGGCGCGGCCGGCGGCTGGCAGGGGTGCCGGACAGGCAGGGATGGAGTCCGGCCGGCGGCGCATCGCGCGTGGTCGTCGGGCAGCGCCGGTCGGGCGCGTCGGGCGGGGATGAAGGGTGGCCGACGGCAGGACGGTGCGTCAGGCTGGTCATGCAGGCGCCGCATTGTCTGATCTGTTTTTTAATTTCTTTTAGGCGGTGGCAATCTCTGTAATTACCACGAAAACGAAAAGGTGTGTTGAGTTGTCAAACATTGGAGCGATCTGGAGCGTTGATCAAATATTGAACGGTTGTGATTTAATATATCCCAAACATGTTTGCTCTTTTAATAGTAGTATAGATTTAGATTTGATAGAATTCCTTTTGAAATCCAGATATTGGTTTTAAGCAATAATGATATTGTGTTTTGAAAATATGACTTCGGGTGTATCGACACCTGTAGACTATCTGTCGATGACTGACTCCCAGCCCCTCAACACTCGTCTAGCGTCGACCCTAGATCTGTTTTGTAACATCCCTAGCTTTTCAAAAAGCTGAAAAATCAGAAAAATTTAAAACTTTTGAAAACTATTATGTATTTTGCTTTGAAAAGGAAATTCATGCATACATTCATCATCATATAGCATTGGTTGCATTTGGATATTTCGAAAGTTGGAATAATAATTCCACCTGAAAACATATTTAAGAAAATATATTAGTAGAGCATTTATGCTCCAAAATTTTCTTTTGACTTTTATATATTGTTTTGTTAATGTTTGCTTGGCTTGATTATATTGGTTGAAAATATATTTATTTTTGCAAATGCTTATCTTGTGGTATTTAAGTTTTACATAGGCCACCTTTGATTGTTTTAAAACCTATTTTTAAATTTGACATTAAGTGTCATTTTGTTTATTAAAAACCTAGTTTGGAAATCAAAATGATCTCTATTTGAAAAAGTGTGTTTGGCTAAGTTTGTTTGTATGTATTAAGATTTATTCTATTACCTACCTATTCTCTATTTTCAAGTTTTATAGTTTTACTTTTGAAAGAAAATATTTAATTGGATTTTTAAGTGAGTCTTGAAATCATTTTGATTTATCAAACCCCTTTTAAACTATTTAAGTTTTATGCAAATCATTTTATTGAGTGATATGTAATCTTATTACTCATATTTTGCATTGGTTTAAAAATATAAGATCAAAGGAATTTATAAAACCCTATAGTTTTCAAATGACATTAATATGCCCAAAAAAAAAAAATTCATTTAATCACTTTTCAAAAATATATTTGACAAAATGTTTTGGGAAATGTTATTAGAGGTTTTCAAATTAAAGAGTTGGTTTTTACAAAACTACAGAAATTGGTTTGACTTAATTTGGTTTTGTATTTAAAAAGATATAAAAGTTTTAAGAAAAGAAAAGAAAAGGTTTTGAACAAAAAAAATACGAAACCTAGCTAAGTGGGCCAAGCCCATGTCTTACCTAACGCGCGTGCGACGGACAGCAGCCCAGGCCGCTACTCCTTCTCTCTCTCGCTGCCAGGCGGGCCCCGCAGGATGACGCAAGCACTGACGTCATCGTCGCCTTCTTCGTGTTGAACACGAACTCACCGAAACCCTAACCGATTTGTTTCCAAAATTCGCACGATTCTGTTGAGATTCTTCCGGGTATGTTGGCCTCATATAAACCCCACGTCCGCCGCACCAAAAGCCCCCACAAAACCTAGCTCCATCGCCGCAAGGCTGCCCGCATTGCTCCGCCGCCGTCCGCCTCGGCCGCCGGCGAAAACTTCAACCTCCGGTGAACCTCGGCAAACTCCGAGCCCTCCCACCCCTTCCTTTCCTCATATTTCGTCTTTGCGCATCGATTTGACAAGGTGCAGTACTTTATTTCATCCCAGATCGACGCGTCCGTCCTCGACCGAAGCAAGCCGCCGCCGTCCTTCACTCCAGCGAGCATCCATCGACCACCCGAAGCATCTGAGACATCATCGTCTGCACCACCGACTCCGCCTCGACCTTCTGCACCCCGTGGTATTCCCCAATCCTTCCCTATCTCTCTGTTTCTTTCTCCGGCGAAAGTCCGGCCATGGAACCACCGCGACTGGAGCTCCTCCGGCCGGCCGTGCCGCTTGCATCTGGTCAACGACGCCAGAACCGTCCGATCTGTAATCAACGCGATGGATTAGACCACCACGCGAAGGGGTATCAACCAATGAGAAGCCGCCACGTCACGAAGTCGTCCGCGAAGCCGTCCGTCCGCGTCCGTCCGCCCGCACCCGCATCTGCCCGCGAAGAGTAGCGCACCAATCGGAGACCGCCGCGTGGACGCCATCGCCAAGGACCTCCGCGTGAAGATTTGTTTTTCTTTTATTCTTTCAATCTGGCCCCTGCACGTTACAGATAGGTCCCTGCGAATTAAATTGATCATTAATTTTTATTGCCTTATCCAAAATTTATAAAAAAAATATATCTGGGTAGCTTATGATGTGTAGAAACTTTCTAGCAGGTTTAATTTAGGGTTTGGTCGAATTAATTTTGCTTAATTTTAAAAGTGACTTAATTGATGTTTTTGAACATATTTCTAAATTAAAATTTGATATTTGTTTAAATTCCTTGGCTATGATTTTACTTAATTAAGTGCTGGCCGTAGGATTATTCTAGTATTTTTGTAGAGGTATTTTTCTACGTTTGTAATTAAATAATGTTTAAAATGCTTGTTAGGTGTTAATTTAATAATTAAAATTGATTAAAATTATTCCTCACCATATTTTTGACTAGAATTTTGACTAAGTCTTTATGACCATGTTAGATGCAAAATAACTTAGATTTATTCCACCTTTTTCCACCAAAGTGTTATTTCTTCCTTAGAAAATATTTGGGTAAAATTTGATAACACTTTTCCTTAGAAAAATTCTCCACCCTTATCTAAAAAGCTAAAATCCTTTCCTTAGAAAATTTAGCACTTTAGGAAAACTTAGTTGATTGGTTATTTTGCTAAGTTATAATAGTTGACAAATTTTTATCCTTAGAATTTATTTCATACTTCTGCTAGAATACTTTTCTTTAGCAAAATCTAGCACCTCTTAATTAGTTTACTTTTCCTTAAGATTATTTTTGACTTGTTGTCTTAACCTTTATTTCCTTAGTGGAAATTTCGAATCACATGTTGTGACTTGGTCCTTAGTCATTTTTGGACCATCTTGTGTGCTTGCATTTCCTTAGAGCATTTACATAAACATGGCATGCATAATTAAGTCCTTAGTATTATTTTATAATTTCACATGACTTGCCTCCTTAGAAGTTTTGGAGGATGCATGTTAGCTCTTTTGACTCTCCTAGTCAAAAACCACTAAGTTAGAAATTAGTGGAAATCAAAGAAGGACTTAGCATGAAAACAAGACTCCAGGAGCATCTCCAAGAAGAAAGGACTTAGAAGAAATCAAGAGGAAGTTCATGAAGACCAACCAGCTACAATTTCTAAGTCTTTCTTCCCATTCTCTTTTTACTTCTTCTTCTCTTAGACTTCATAGTGACTAAGTTATATTCAAGACCAATCTAGATGCTGCCAACAATCAAGTCTTCAGAACCATCAAGTCTACAAAGTGCAATGAAGTCATCGCAAGGAAAGCTACAAGGAAGCAAGGAGAAGATTCTTGGAAGACCAACAACCTTATTTCTATCTTTGCTTTCTTTCTAAGTTTTGTCTCACTTTGGACATAGACCAAATCCTAGGTGTTGCTAATTGAAGACCACTGAGAATAGCCTTACAACTTTTGTCAAGTTGTTTGATCAAGTTTACTTTGAGCTTGACCTTGCCTTAGCCAATGGGATTAAGTTATTTTATGTCTTTCCCTTATTTTGTTTGCATGTCTTTCATACCACATTTCTCTGTGTCATCCTGCATCACATGCATATCATATTTTTCTAAGTGTTGCATTTATGTTTGTATGTTTATTTGTGATTTGTTTGACTTGTTAGAAATTCCGGAGAGAGACGAAGGTGGTTGCAACTGCTACACCTGTTCTTCTGTTTGCCAAGGCAAGTGGCACACCCCCATAAATTTCCTAAGTATTTTTCTATGCATGACCTAGTGTATTTCTTTATATGCATGTGTAGGATAGTATTGCTATGCTGAAACAACTATCTCCTTTACACTAGTTGTGTCTAGAATCCTATCGATAACTTAGTAGAATTATTGATGCTATGCAAATTTGTTTTATTCAAAGCTTAAATTCTACTAAGTTAATTTATCACCTGGGTGGATTTGGGATTGCAAGGATGACGAGAGTTGAGTGTTGTCCCGAAGGGATATTCACTTGTGGTTTGCCACCCAGGAACAAAGGGACCAAAGTTTCTCTAAGTGATGATGCTTCCAGTGCAGCCATTGGTCATATGGGCTCTGTCTTGATCGAATAAGTTGTGTGGACTCACCCCGGCTTGACAGGTGGTGGTAGAGGATTGTAGGTTGGAGCGCGTCAGGCCAGTATGGGGTGGGAAAATGCTTCCGAAGGATCTCGTCTTAACCTTCTTCTTTTCCCCTATCACTATTGGAGTGTGGGGATAGTTTGGGTTGGTTAAGTCTAATGGTGAAAGTGCACAACCTCTGCAGAGTTAAAACTAAGTACTTAGCCGTGTCCCCGGTTACGGACAATTTGAGCAGCTGATCAAGGATTCAACGGAGGCTCCCAACATCTTATTTCTCTAAGTAAAATTTTGATGGGTGAACAAGGGTAGACGAGACTATGGATTTCATGCCATATTGTCTCAAACATTTGAAGAAAATGTTTTACAAAGTGTTAGGCAAAATTGGCTTTTATGCAAAATAGCCTTGAACTCCACCAGCCAAATATGCATATAGGTTATTAGAGTTATTCCATTAAGTGTCCACATAGTGTCACTTGCCAGATCCATTTTTAATGGTATCTGACCCACTCTGTTGCAAAATTTTATATGTTGCAGATTGTTCTGACGACGAGTGAGTTATCGTTAAGGGTTTCGAGTCTGCAACCAACATGTTTTCGCCTGTGGCACATGAAGATGATGGAGACTCCATGAAGAATAAATTTCCGCTGCTTTACTCTTTAAAAGCTAGCTTCGTGCTATGCAATTTGTAAAGAATATTTTTCTAAGTACTGGATCCGCGTGTAATAATTGATACAATGTTGTGATAATTCATCTTAGACTGTGTGTGCAAATGAATCGATCCAGGGGTTTGCACTATACACAGGTACCTTGCCAATTTCTAAGTGCAGGTACGTACAGATGGTATCAGAGCACTGTGTTGCCTGTAGGTTCGAAACCCTAAGTCTGGTTGGAAATAAGAAAGCCCATAGGATAAAACTTTATTTGCTTTTTGTCTAAAAACTTTTGATATCACTCTTGTAACTTCTTAACTATTCGCGTTCTAAATGCCTTCTCTTATTTATAGATGTCCCGCCTCCTGGAATCACTCAAGAAAGGTCCAGCAATGACCATGACCTTGGAATGTGAGACTGAGTTTCCAAAAGCTTTGAAGGACCTCATGTTGAGCATGGGACTTGAAGGAGCAGCAGTCTACAAAGGATTTCCTTTCATGGGAGAAGGTCAAGAGTACTGGTGGGTGCAACTCCATCTATACAAGAACAAAGACGATAACCACAAGACCAATGGTTGCTGCATGTTCACAAACCCAATACTCCACACATCATTCTTTGATTCTGGAAGAAGTGCAGCATGGGAGGCCATCAAGTACCTTGGAGAAAGACTTCGATTTAGACTTCACAACACCCAGAAGTACCTTGATGAACTCAAGAAAATAGAGGAGGAACTCGATGCACTCAGGAAGGAGATAGACTAGACCCCCTTAAGTAATAGAATAATGAGAGCATGTTGATGTATTGACCTATCAAATTGTGGTATGGCAGTACTATCATATTGTTTTCCCCATATCCTAGGTGTACTTCGATCCAAAAACGACTATTTTGTTTTTCTCAAAAATTTGTGAGTTTATCATGTGTGGTTGTTTGTGACAAACTGCTTGTATGGGTAGGAATATTTCTTCTAGATCTGTCTATCTTTTGCTCATCTATGCTTAAACCACAGATGCCTCCCCGTCGTGCACCTGAAAACAACAACAACAACAACAACGAAGCTATGATGCAACAGATGATGGCTGCCCAGACTCAGCTTATGACCATGATGGCTCAATTCATGGCAAATCAACATGGACCTCCACCACCACCTCCTCCCCAAGTGGACAGACTTGCCAGGTTTCTTAGGCTTAGGCCAAACAAGTTCTCAACTACAACTGACCCAATTGTGGCTGATGACTGGCTGCGTTCTGTGCAAAAAGATCTGGTGACAGCTGAATGTGAAGATGCTGAGAAAATTAGGTTCACCGCACATCTGCTTGAAGGACCTGCTGCCCAGTGGTGGGAAACGTATCAGCTTACTCACCCATTGGACACCTTGACCTGGGAGGATTTCAAGGAAGGCTTTCGTCATGCTCATATCTCCACTGGCGTTATGAACCTGAAACAGGAAGAGTTCCGCAATCTGCGTCAGGGGAACAGAAGTCTTAAGGAGTACATGGATGACTTTCATGCCTTGTCTCGATATGCTCCAGAGGACATTGACACAGATGTAAAGAGGAAGGCTAAATTTCTCAAGGGACTAAGTGATGAGCTGAAAATACCTTTGACTGTTGCTTACGCTCCAACCTATCAGACACTTCTTGATCAAGCAGTTACCCTTGAAGATAGCATGAAGAAAGCTGAAAACAGGAAGAGGAAGGCTGGAATCAACAAACATCATGCTGAATCCTCATTCAAGAAACATTCTTCTCATAATTCTCATCAACATAATGGTCACCACAAGCATCATGATCACAACGGTGGACTCAAAGGAAGCAATGGAGACCACAAGGGAAATGGACATGCTGGTAACAATAACAATGGACAACACCGCCCAAATCCTGAACCCAAGAAAGATATCAGCCACATCACCTGTTACAAGTGCAGGAATAAGGGACATTACTCAAATGAATGCCCTGAGAAGAAGGCAGAAGAAGCCACCAAGTCAAATCCTTTTGACAAAGGATATGTGAACCACATCAACGTGGAAGTAGTAAATGGTACGTTCTGAAAGTTTTCCCTACCCACGAAAATACTTTTAAGGGTGGTAGCCATACCGTCCCAACCCTTTTGCTAGCCTCTTCGAATCTCGGGGACGAGATTCCTTTTAAGGGTGGTAGTCTGTAACATCCCTAGCTTTTCAAAAAGCTGAAAAATCAGAAAAATTTAAAACTTTTGAAAACTATTATGTATTTTGCTTTGAAAAGAAAATTCATGCATACATTCATCATCATATAGCATTGGTTGCATTTGGATATTTCGAAAGTGGAATAATAATTCCACCTGAAAACATATTTAAGAAAATATATTAGTAGAGCATTTATGCTCCAAAATTTTCTTTTGACTTTTATATATTGTTTTGTTAATGTTTGCTTGGCTTGATTATATTGGTTGAAAATATATTTATTTTTGCAAATGCTTATCTTGTGGTATTTAAGTTTTACATAGGCCACCTTTGATTGTTTTAAAACCTATTTTTAAATTTGACATTAAGTGTCATTTTGTTTATTAAAAACCTAGTTTGGAAATCAAAATGATCTCTATTTGAAAAAGTGTGTTTGGCTAAGTTTGTTTGTATGTATTAAGATTTATTCTATTACCTACCTATTCTCTATTTTCAAGTTTTATAGTTTTACTTTTGAAAGAAAATATTTATTTGGATTTTTAAGTGAGTCTTGAAATCATTTTGATTTATCAAACCCCTTTTAAACTATTTAAGTTTTATGCAAATTATTTTATTGAGTGATATGTAATCTTATTACTCATATTTTGCATTGGTTTAAAAATATAAGATCAAAGGAATTTATAAAACCCTATAGTTTTCAAATGACATTAATATGCCCAAAAAAAAAAATTCATTTAATCACTTTTCAAAAATATATTTGACAAAATGTTTTGGGAAATGTTATTAGAGGTTTTCAAATTAAAGAGTTGGTTTTTACAAAACTACAGAAATTGGTTTGACTTAATTTGGTTTTGTATTTAAAAAGATATAAAAGTTTTAAGAAAAGAAAAGAAAAGGTTTTGAACAAAAAAAATACGAAACCTAGCTAAGTGGGCCAAGCCCATGTCTTACCTAACGCGCGTGCGACGGACAGCAGCCCAGGCCGCTACTCCTTCTCTCTCTCGCTGCCAGGCGGGCCCCGCAGGATGACGCAAGCACTGACGTCATCGTCGCCTTCTTCGTGTTGAACACGAACTCACCGAAACCCTAACCGATTTGTTTCCAAAATTCGCACGATTCTGTTGAGATTCTTCCGGGTATGTTGGCCTCATATAAACCCCACGTCCGCCGCACCAAAAGCCCCCACAAAACCTAGCTCCATCGCCGCAAGGCTGCCCGCATTGCTCCGCCGCCGTCCGCCTCGGCCGCCGGCGAAAACTTCAACCTCCGGTGAACCTCGGCAAACTCCGAGCCCTCCCACCCCTTCCTTTCCTCATATTTCGTCTTTGCGCATCGATTTGACAAGGTGCAGTACTTTATTTCATCCCAGATCGACGCGTCCGTCCTCGACCGAAGCAAGCCGCCGCCGTCCTTCACTCCAGCGAGCATCCATCGACCACCCGAAGCATCTGAGACATCATCGTCTGCACCACCGACTCCGCCTCGACCTTCTGCACCCCGTGGTATTCCCCAATCCTTCCCTATCTCTCTGTTTCTTTCTCCGGCGAAAGTCCGGCCATGGAACCACCGCGACTGGAGCTCCTCCGGCCGGCCGTGCCGCTTGCATCTGGTCAACGACGCCAGAACCGTCCGATCTGTAATCAACGCGATGGATTAGACCACCACGCGAAGGGGTATCAACCAATGAGAGCCGCCACGTCACGAAGTCGTCCGCGAAGCCGTCCGTCCGCGTCCGTCCGCCCGCACCCGCATCTGCCCGCGAAGAGTAGCGCACCAATCGGAGACCGCCGCGTGGACGCCATCGCCAAGGACCTCCGCGTGAAGATTTGTTTTTCTTTTATTCTTTCAATCTGGCCCCTGCACGTTACAGATAGGTCCCTGCGAATTAAATTGATCATTAATTTTTATTGCCTTATCCAAAATTTATAAAAAAAATATATCTGGGTAGCTTATGATGTGTAGAAACTTTCTAGCAGGTTTAATTTAGGGTTTGGTCGAATTAATTTTGCTTAATTTTAAAAGTGACTTAATTGATGTTTTTGAACATATTTCTAAATTAAAATTTGATATTTGTTTAAATTCCTTGGCTATGATTTTACTTAATTAAGTGCTGGCCGTAGGATTATTCTAGTATTTTTGTAGAGGTATTTTTCTACGTTTGTAATTAAATAATGTTTAAAATGCTTGTTAGGTGTTAATTTAATAATTAAAATTGATTAAAATTATTCCTCACCATATTTTTGACTAGAATTTTGACTAAGTCTTTATGACCATGTTAGATGCAAAATAACTTAGATTTATTCCACCTTTTTCCACCAAAGTGTTATTTCTTCCTTAGAAAATATTTGGGTAAAATTTGATAACACTTTTCCTTAGAAAAATTCTCCACCCTTATCTAAAAAGCTAAAATCCTTTCCTTAGAAAATTTAGCACTTTAGGAAAACTTAGTTGATTGGTTATTTTGCTAAGTTATAATAGTTGACAAATTTTTATCCTTAGAATTTATTTCATACTTCTGCTAGAATACTTTTCTTTAGCAAAATCTAGCACCTCTTAATTAGTTTACTTTTCCTTAAGATTATTTTTGACTTGTTGTCTTAACCTTTATTTCCTTAGTGGAAATTTCGAATCACATGTTGTGACTTGGTCCTTAGTCATTTTTGGACCATCTTGTGTGCTTGCATTTCCTTAGAGCATTTACATAAACATGGCATGCATAATTAAGTCCTTAGTATTATTTTATAATTTCACATGACTTGCCTCCTTAGAAGTTTTGGAGGATGCATGTTAGCTCTTTTGACTCTCCTAGTCAAAAACCACTAAGTTAGAAATTAGTGGAAATCAAAGAAGGACTTAGCATGAAAACAAGACTCCAGGAGCATCTCCAAGAAGAAAGGACTTAGAAGAAATCAAGAGGAAGTTCATGAAGACCAACCAGCTACAATTTCTAAGTCTTTCTTCCCATTCTCTTTTTACTTCTTCTTCTCTTAGACTTCATAGTGACTAAGTTATATTCAAGACCAATCTAGATGCTGCCAACAATCAAGTCTTCAGAACCATCAAGTCTACAAAGTGCAATGAAGTCATCGCAAGGAAAGCTACAAGGAAGCAAGGAGAAGATTCTTGGAAGACCAACAACCTTATTTCTATCTTTGCTTTCTTTCTAAGTTTTGTCTCACTTTGGACATAGACCAAATCCTAGGTGTTGCTAATTGAAGACCACTGAGAATAGCCTTACAACTTTTGTCAAGTTGTTTGATCAAGTTTACTTTGAGCTTGACCTTGCCTTAGCCAATGGGATTAAGTTATTTTATGTCTTTCCCTTATTTTGTTTGCATGTCTTTCATACCACATTTCTCTGTGTCATCCTGCATCACATGCATATCATATTTTTCTAAGTGTTGCATTTATGTTTGTATGTTTATTTGTGATTTGTTTGACTTGTTAGAAATTCCGGAGAGAGACGAAGGTGGTTGCAACTGCTACACCTGTTCTTCTGTTTGCCAAGGCAAGTGGCACACCCCCATAAATTTCCTAAGTATTTTTCTATGCATGACCTAGTGTATTTCTTTATATGCATGTGTAGGATAGTATTGTTATGCTGAAACAACTATCTCCTTTACACTAGTTGTGTCTAGAATCCTATCGATAACTTAGTAGAATTATTGATGCTATGCAAATTTGTTTTATTCAAAGCTTAAATTCTACTAAGTTAATTTATCACCTGGGTGGATTTGGGATTGCAAGGATGACGAGAGTTGAGTGTTGTCCCGAAGGGATATTCACTTGTGGTTTGCCACCCAGGAACAAAGGGACCAAAGTTTCTCTAAGTGATGATGCTTCCAGTGCAGCCATTGGTCATATGGGCTCTGTCTTGATCGAATAAGTTGTGTGGACTCACCCCGGCTTGACAGGTGGTGGTAGAGGATTGTAGGTTGGAGCGCGTCAGGCCAGTATGGGGTGGGAAAATGCTTCCGAAGGATCTCGTCTTAACCTTCTTCTTTTCCCCTATCACTATTGGAGTGTGGGGATAGTTTGGGTTGGTTAAGTCTAATGGTGAAAGTGCACAACCTCTGCAGAGTTAAAACTAAGTACTTAGCCGTGTCCCCGGTTACGGACAATTTGAGCAGCTGATCAAGGATTCAACGGAGGCTCCCAACATCTTATTTCTCTAAGTAAAATTTTGATGGGTGAACAAGGGTAGACGAGACTATGGATTTCATGCCATATTGTCTCAAACATTTGAAGAAAATGTTTTACAAAGTGTTAGGCAAAATTGGCTTTTATGCAAAATAGCCTTGAACTCCACCAGCCAAATATGCATATAGGTTATTAGAGTTATTCCATTAAGTGTCCACATAGTGTCACTTGCCAGATCCATTTTTAATGGTATCTGACCCACTCTGTTGCAAAATTTTATATGTTGCAGATTGTTCTGACTACGAGTGAGTTATCGTTAAGGGTTTCGAGTCTGCAACCAACATGTTTTCGCCTGTGGCACATGAAGATGATGGAGACTCCATGAAGAATAAATTTCCGCTGCTTTACTCTTTAAAAGCTAGCTTCGTGCTATGCAATTTGTAAAGAATATTTTTCTAAGTACTGGATCCGCGTGTAATAATTGATACAATGTTGTGATAATTCATCTTAGACTGTGTGTGCAAATGAATCGATCCAGGGTTTGCACTATACACAGGTACCTTGCCAATTTCTAAGTGCAGGTACGTTACATGTTTAACACAAAAGCGCGAAATTTTTCCAGATTTCACCAAAAGATGCATGCATGCACAAATGCAATTCCTAAGTTCTACCCTCTCGAGTCCTATAACTGCGGGATATTACATGCTAACCCTTAGTACATTTTATATGTTGATTATTATGGTGATGTTTATGCAAAATATGTTGGACCTTATGATGGATATGTTGCTCATGCTATTTGGGTTCCTAAGACTCTTGTTGCTAACCAAAGAGGACCCATTGCAAGATGGGTACCTAAAATCAAGCAATGATTTATTGTAGGACTATACTTCTGGTGGGTCGAAATGGGTGGTGATAGTGGATGCACTAGTCATATGACCGGAAGTAAGGAGATTATGATAGAATTGGGACCAAATATAAATCAAGCATCCGTCTCCTATGGTGATAAATCAAGAGCGGAGGTAAAGGGCCTCGGCAAGGTGGTAGTTGCAAAGGATATCACCTTTGTAAATGCCATGCTTGTCGAGTCTCGGTTACAATTTAATGCCCGTTCGTGCACTTAATAAGATGAATTTGATGTCCACTTTACTATTGATATGGTGGTACTCTTGAGGAGCAAGACTCTAAAGGTCATGTTCGTTGGGTATGTTGAAAATGAGTTGTTTGTGGTGGACTTTTCGGGGTCAACCAACACTCAAGCAATATGCCTATTCGGAAAGGCCGACGTGGGGTGGTTGTGGCATCGCCGCTTGTCCCATGTCAACATGAGAACTTTGCAAAGTCCTCAGAATGGTGGCCACATTCTTGGACTAAAAGACAATGTTTCTTTTTCTAGAGATTGTCTTTGTAGGGCTTGTGTTGAAGGAAAGATGCATGATTCTCCCCATCCAAGCAAGACCATCATTTCATCAAAGAGGATATTGGAACTTCTTCATGTTGATCTCTTTGGTGCCGTCCCTCAACCGAGTCTTGGTGGGAAGAAGTATTGCTTGGTGATTGTTGATGACTATTCAAGATTTACTTGGGTTTATTTCTTCAAGTCGAAGGATGAAACTCAACAAGCCGTAATCGACTTCTCCAATGAAGTTCAACGCCAACACAATGTCCCATATTGGCCATTAGGAGTGACAATGGCTCCGAGTTCAAGAACTACACCTAAATGAGTTTCTTAGTGAAGAGGGAATTCGTCATCAATATTCCGCTGCATATACCCCTCAACAAAATGGTGTAGCCGAAAGGAAGAACCGGACCCTCATGGATATGGCAAGGTCTATGTTGGCGGAGTTTAAATCTCCACCCTTCTTGTGGGCCGAGGCCATCTCCACGGCGTGTCATTCATCAAACCGGCTATTCTTTCGCAAAGGCAAGAAGTTTACACCTTATGAGATGCTCACCGGCAACAAGCCTAATGTCTCCTACTACCGAGTATTTGGTTGTAAGTGTTTCTACCAGATCAAAGGTGTTCGTTTGTCTAAATTTGAATCTAAAGCTTTAGAGGGTGTTTTGTTGGTTACGGTGCCGAATCTCACACTTATAGAATCTATGACAAATCTTTGGGAGAGTTATAAAATCTTGTAGTGTGAAGTTCGATGAGAATGACGGCTCCCAAGTGGCGCAATTTCATGTTTGTGATGTAGATAATGAGGAGCCTCAAGATGCAATAAGAAGAATGGGCATTGGTTTCCATCCCCGTTGAGATCCATTGTGAGCCTCCTCAAGCAAGTCCAAGCTCCACTCAAGTGGAGATCCCATCATCACAAGTTGAACCGGCGCCTACCGTGGAAGCAAATGATGCACCAACCCAAGAACAAGTTCAAGACCCTCCTCATGTTGACCAAGTTGCTATGCAAGAACCAAGTTTTTTGTTGATGCTAGCCAAGGTCAAGACCAAGATCAACCTCTCCTTCTATTGTTGAAGATGTGCATAATGATGATCAAGGTCAACATTCCGGTCAAGACGGGGACTCAAATGATCAAGATGATCAAGAGATACCTCCAAGATGCAATAGAGATATCGAAGCCCGTCGTAAAGCAAGAGTTGCAAGAGATTTTGAGATAAAGGGTCACAAGCTAGAAGCAATCCTTGGTGACCTAAATCGCAATGTTACCACAAGAAGACAATTGGCAAGCTTTAGTGAACATCAAGCACACATCTCCATGGTGGAACCAAAGAAAGTGTTTGAAGCTCTTGAAGATCCGGATTGGTTGGAAGCTATGCATGATGAACTCAATAACTTCAAGCGCAACAAGTGTGGAATTTAGTTGAGAAGCCAAAGGATTGCCGCAATGTTATAGGCACTAAGTGGATATTCAAGAACAAGCAAGATGAGCATGGAATGGTTGTGAGGAACAAGGCAAGATTGGTTGCACAAGGATACTCTCAAGTTGAAGGCATTGATTTTGGAGAGACTTATGCACCCGTGGCTCGCCTTGAGTCCATCCGTATCCTTCTTGCATATGCATCACATCATAACTTTAAATTGCAACAAATGGATGTGAAAAGTGCTTTCTTAATGGTCCTTTAAAGGAGTTGGTATATGTTAAGCAACCACCGGGTTTCGAGGATCCCAAGTTCCCTAACCATGTCTACAAGCTCGATAAGGCGCTCTATGGACTTAAACAAGCTCCACGTGCGTGGTATGAGCACCTTAGAGAGCTTCTAGTAGACCGTGGATTTGAGGTTGGGAAAATCGATCCCACTCTCTTTACCAAGAGGGTTAAAGGGGAGCTTTTCATATGCCAACTTTATGTTGATGATATTATTTTGGCTCATCTAACAAAGCTTTCAATGATGAATTTTCAAAGCTTATGACCGATAGGTTCGAGATGTCTATGATGGGCGAATTGAAGTTCTTTCTTGGTTTTGAGATCAAGCAATTGAATGAAGGGACTTTCATCTCTCAAGCCAAATATACCCAAGACATGCTCAAGAGGTTCAATATGCAAAATGCTAAGGAGAAGCGGTTTCCTATGGACACCAAATGCCATCTTGAACTTAACCCAAAGGGTATTGATGTTGATCAAAAACTTTACCGCTCTATGATTGGTTCTTTGCTTTATCTTTGTGCATCTAGACCCGATATTGTGTTGAGTGTAGGGGTGTGTGCAAGGTATCAAGCGGCTCCTAAAGAAAGCCACTTGAAGGCGGTCAATAGAATCCTTCGATATTTGGTTTATACCCCAAGGTTTGGTTTGTGGTATCCAAAGGGCTCTAATTTCTCTCTTGCCGGGTACTCAGACTCGGATTGGGCTGGTTGTAAGGATGATAGAAAATCAACTTCCGGGGCATGCCAATTTCTTGGTAGATCCTTGGTGAGTTGGTCTTCTAAGAAGCAAAATTGCATTTCTCTCTCCACCACCGAAGCCGAGTATGTGGCGGCCGCTAGTGCATGCACTCAATTGTTATGGATGAGGCAAACTTTAAAGGAATACGGTGTCAATTATGACAAAGTGCCTCTTTTGTGTGACAATGAAAGTGCTATCAAGATTGGTCACAACCCAGTGCAACACTCAAGAACGAAGCATATTGAGATTCGTCATCATTTTATTAGAGATCATATTGCCCGTGGTGATATTGAGCTTGGATATATTCCAACCAAAGACCAACTTGCCGATATCTTCACGAAGCCACTTGATGAAGCAAGATTCAATTATTTGAGGCATGAGCTAAATATCATGGATTCAAGGAGCTTGACTTGACTATCTTGCATACACACCTATATTTTGACTATCTATTTGGTTTGGTGTAGGCATGGACATAGGGGGAGTGTGGTCCTAATACATTGGACTATCCTTCCCCCCATTATGCCGACATCAAGAACTCATTTGCTTCTTTATATTCGTTTCTATGAATTGTGAGCTTAATGACGAGTAGTGGTGGTGAACCCAAGATACATCTTCGTGGTGTCACACTACATATACTCATACATGGTGGCCTAGGCCACCGCCCTCCTCCTTATGAGGAGTTGATCTTATTTGGTTTTATTTGGGTTTCTTTGACCTCTTTCGTATTTTGTGGAGAGTACCAAGTTTGGCTTTTATTGTTTGATTCTTGCAAACTTGGATTTTCTCTCTTCCCCCAGTTACATCATCTATCCTAAACCAATATCTTATCCCATAAACCGCTCTCTCTCTATTTGTAAAACTATGTGACCAACCCGTCGAAGTTGTGTGGCAACAGTGCCCGGTACTACCGGTGCCCTGGCGGTACTACCTCTGCCTGGATTCTCCCAGGCACGGCAGTGCCACGAGCGGCACCGTAGTCACCAGGTGCCCGGTACTACCGTTGCCTCCCAGCAACTGTTGCTGGGAGACAATAGTACCAGGTAGCGGTACTACCGCTGGCCGGCCGGTACTACCGCTCTCTCCCAGGAGCGGTACCACCGCAGGCTACCGGCAGTACCAGCGCGGGCGGTACTACCGCTGGGGCCTTTTTCACCAGGGGTTAAGTTGGGCGTGGAGGGGTAGTTTCTCATTCTACCTCCTCCACTCCTGACCCCCTATCTCGAAAAAGGACTCACCGCCGCCGTCGCCACAGTTCGTCGCCGGGGAGCCCTTCTCCGGCCTGGATAGCCCCTCTCCGGCCAGAGGGACGCTCAAGCACCCTCTCCTTCCTCCTCTCCTCCACCATGAGCTCTGGTAATCTCTCTCTCCTACCTCTCAACCTAGTTGATTCGTTGAGATGCAATGGAGTTAGGTTTTTCCGTAGTCCTAGTGGTAGAAGTTGTAGGAAATAGATGGTACTTAGTCTAGGATCCTTCTTCCAAAGTTTCGTTGGAAGATTCCATAGATCGAGCGAGTACCGGAAAGTCAACCGCTAGATCTGAAGGAAGCGGCACTACCGCCCCCGTGGCGGTACTACCGTTCCGACGGTACTACCTGTAGACCAACGGTACTACCGTTGGACCTGGGACTTTCCAGAACTGTGCAATTTGGATTCTTTTCGTTTGGTCTCAGTGTTTTGCAATACTTATCTCTATGCTATCCTTCTATGCTATCTCAGGTGCAGGCAAACAGGGTAGTGGGAGTCACACCAAGCGAGCTGCCAAGCGTTCTCGTTCCGGCAAAGCTATTGCCGAAGAAGATGATGAGCCCGAAGTTCTGCCTCAAAAGACCACTCGCCGTAGAAATCTAATGCTGCCAAGGTCAAAGCTTCTCAGAAAAAGTCCCTCTCCCTCATGCCTCTCAAGGAGTTTGCTAAAGAAAGGAGGATGAATCCCTATGCCACTCTGAAGCTCCGCACCTACACCACTCTCGGGTTTCACAACTTATTCCAAGAGAAGATTTTCTATGATGTTCTTCCCAAGCACAAGACCAAGGTTTGTGAAAAGTTTTGCATTGACACAGATCATATGGAGAAGCACCGTGAGTACTTTGGGGAAGCCATTGAAATTTGTCAAGAATTTGGAATTTATGACTACATTGGGCTGCAACAGAATTACAATGAGCACCTTGTTATGCAATTCTTTGCCACAGTTCACTTCTTCTCCAACGAGCCAAGAAGGATCAAATGGATGTCTAAAGACGAAATTCTTGAGGCCAAATGGAGTGAGTTTGCTTCTCTTCTTGGTTTAGTTGACATTGGTTTTGAGTTGGATGAAGCTGCTAAGCAACAATTTTTTCGCATCAACTATAACTCACTTCCTATGAAGCCCAATGTTATCTATGAGCTGTACATCCGAGGTCGTGCCCTGGTAGGATTCCAAAAGAACTTGCTGAAGGTTTGGGATATCATGCACCGGATCTTCCGCAACACCGTTACACCCCGTGTGGGCAACTTTGATCAAATCCATGGAAAGCTCATTGATCTCATGTATGAATCCTCTCTCATGGTTGGGCAAGGCAAGAAGCTTGATGTGATGGACATCATCTGGCATGAGATGTATCGTGTGGTGATGAAAAGGAGACCTTCCATCTTTGGTGCTCACATTATGAAGCTGATCATTGACAAGTGGACTCAAAAGCGTCTTCCCTTATCTCTCTTGGACAATGAGGAGGAGCCCACAGATCACAATGTCAAAGAACTGTCTATCAAGAAACACCTTCCACCGCTCATTCCAACTGAAGAAGAAAGCTCCGCCGATGATGATGATGACCCCTTGTTTGAGCTTCCCCCCAAGGCAAATGCTCAAGATAGAGGGTTCAAGAAGTGGCTGGCTGGTGCTCTGAAGACAATCCTTTGCAGCCAAGAAGATGTTGACAAGCGGACCTATAGGGAACATGTCCGGAGCAAGAAAGAGCGTCAACTCACCCGTCAGCGTTTTGAGCACTTAGGCGTTCCTATTAAGCCCGGGTCTGAGGATAGAATCACTGCAGAAGCTGTTTGGCTCAACCACCGTCACACTTGGGTGGATCCCGATCTTCAGGATGATGCATCCACCTCTCAGCCAGATATTCCTTGGTCTCGCACTCAGATTGGTCCTACTGCTGCTCCTGATGCTGATGCAGATGTATCTGAGGACGATGATGATGCTGAGGCTAGTGATGATGAACCCGAAGATGATGTAGAATTGGTCATGATAGGCAGATATGCGAGGTTATCACCCTTGATGGCACCGCCACAGAGCATGGAACACATGGAGACGAAAGCAGAGCACCCCGTTACCTGTTGGTTTCAGTAAACTGTTGAAATGTGTGGTAGTAGAAGGGTGGTGTATTTCTTGATTGATTATCGGGCCTCTTTACGAATTTTCAGGGGGGGACTGTTGAAGCATTGCTTTGTTCAACCTTGAGACGGAGGATTTGATGGGGACACTCCAAGGTCCTGCACCAGTGCTCCAGTTTATCCAAGATAATAATACGTATAGTTACATGGACCAGTTATCCTTGGCCGAACTGAATGGCTGCCTAGTCACAGTTCACAATGTCAATTACTCCTTCAATCTTCATGGACTTATGGTTCCTCGGTATATGGGTTATAAAATACACAATGCCTTCACAGGTTGCTTGGCCCTTTGTGCATCCACTTCTGGTATTAGATGATGGAAGGATCTTGTTCGAGAACGGGACCAAGTTTCTAAAAGGTTATGATCCACAGACTGGTACCTACGATGATGCACTGGAAGTAAGAGATTTTAGATCCATTGCCGTCTACAAAGGAAACATGTTGTGTTTATAGACTAGCTATTGCTGGTGACGTCAGTATTGTATTTTACATTTGAGCTCTCTGTTCATCTTGTTTTATGGATTCATAAAGTTAGTTAGTCAATGTAGGCATGTAGCGGTGCATGCATCAATGCGGGATTACTTTTCCATGCATTCATGTCATCAACCATTTTCTGAGAAGTTCTTGCATTATGGATTTTCATGTTCCTTCCATCTTATATTCCATCCTAAAGGGGTTTGGTTATCTTATGAATTTTTTTTGCATTATGGAGTTTCAATGTTCCATCCATCTTATATTCCATCCTAAAGGGGTTTGGTAGTCTATGCAGTTGGTCAAATTTTATAAACTTTGACGTTTACAAAAAACATACACGTATCCGGAAGGGTGAGAGATATGGAAAAACTGGAGGCTGACAACATGCCTCGGCCAGCCCACGAACGAAGAAGTGCCTTCTACATCCCATGTGAAAATATATGCGCGATGTGAGGCAGGAGGTGCCGATTAGAGACTCGACGTGCGACCATGCTGGGGAAAAGGGTGACGTGACTGCACAAGAAGGCAGGAAAATCATGTAGTGGGTTCTCCTATTAAGATATAAAAGATTATATGTACATTTAATTCTTAGATTAAAGTTTACCCCTTTGATACCCCAACATTGTCACCTCGGGGTCTCCAGTTCCAAAGAAGTAGTGCATATAACTTGCAGATATGATCCAGAACACAAATAAATTCATGAAATAAGAACATGTCCAAATCTGAAATCATGGCACTCGGGACCTAGTGACAAGCAACAACAATCTCCGAACATAATGGATACTAGGCATCAAAGCCCTAAAATACTGAAAACTATTACATAATCTCATCTAATCTCATCCACCCCATGTGCCTGCAATAGGGAATTACTCTCACATGGATGGGGGTGGTGGCTCTAGGTTAATAGTGCCAGAAACAATTGCTTGTACGTCACACGTCAGTTGGGAACCCCAAGAGGAAGGTATGATGAGTGCAGCAGTAAGTTTTCCCTCAGTATGAAACCAAGGTTTAATCGACCAGTAGGAAAACGAGGTTTGCTTCGAAGGTGTTGGTGAGGAGTGTAGTGCGGCGCAACACCAGGGATTCCGGTGCCAACGTGGAACCTGCACAACACAATCAAACTACTTTGCCCCAACTTAACAGTGAGGTTGTCAATCTCACCGGCTTGCTGAAAACAAAGGGTTAAACGTATCGAATGGAAATGATGTTTGTTTGCATAAAACAGTAGAGAACAATGATTGCAGTAGATTGTATTTCAGATGTAAAAGAATGGACCGGGGTCCACAGTTCACTAGTGGTGTCTCTCCAATAAGATAACTAACATGCTGGGTAAACAAATTACAGCTGGGCAATTGACAATTGATAAGTGCATATAACATGCATGTGTGAGTTGTGGTGTCTACTATGAGATTCATTTGGGCATTACGACAAAGTACATAGACCGCTATCCAGCATGCATCTATGCCTAAATAGTCCACTTTCCGGTTAACATCCGTACCCCTTCCAGTATTAAGTTGCAAGCAACAGACAATTGCATTAAGTAATGTGCGTAATGTAAACAATACATTCATCCTTGAATAAAGCATTGCTGTTTTACCCCTAGTGGCAACAACACATCTACAACCTTAGAACTTGCTGTCACTATCCCAGGTTAAATAGAGGTTGAACCCAACTATCATGCATAAATACCCCCTCTTGGAGTTACAAGTATTCACGTGGCCAAGGCTTCAACAAGTAACGGAGAGCATGCAAGATCACAAATGACATAGACATGATAATATAATATTCAGCTCCACATAGGTATCAATATAAGTCAGATCCCAGCAAACACAACATGTAGCATTACAATAAGATGATCTTGATCATGATAGGCAGCTCACAAGATCTAAACATGATGGCACAAGTGGAGAAGACAACCATCTAGCTACTGCTATGGACCCATAGTCCAAGGATGAACTACTCACGCATCACTCCGGAGGCGGGCATGGCGATGTAGAGCCCTCCGGTGATGATTCCCCTCTCCGGCAGGGTGCCGGGAAGAGCTTCAGAACCCCCCGAGTTAGGGTTGACGACGGCGGCGGCAGCGAATATGTTCTGGATGAAAGGCTCGGTGTTTTAGGGTTTTCGCGTCTCGGGGAATAAATAGGCGAAGGGGCGATGTCGGCGGACCCCCGAGGGGCCCAAACCACACAGGCGCGGTGGGCCCAGCCGCGCCTAGGTGGTTTGGCCACCTCGTGGCTTCTTCGTCTCTCCTTCGGACTCCGTGTACGTGCTGGAAAAATAGGGACTGGCCTTTTGTTTCGTGCAATTCCGAGAATATTTCCAGAAGTAACTTTCTGAAACCAAAAACAGCAGAAAACAGGGAACTGGCACTGTGGCATCTTGTTAATAGGTTAGTCCCAGAAAATGCATAAAAGTGATACGAAGTGTATATAAAACATGTAGCAAATGGTATAATATAAGCATGGAACAGCAGAAATTATGGATACGTTGGAGACGTATCAAGCATCCCCAAGCTTAGTTCTACTCGTCCTCGAGTAGGTAAAACGATAACAACAAATAATTTCTGAGGAGACATGCTTTCACACAATCTTGATCAATATATTGCAAGGCTCATGTCATGAATGAAGTGACTCAAAGCAATGATCTATAGTTTGCTAACAAATAGATAAAGAGTAAACAATGAATCATATAAGCAAAAACTTTTCATGAATAGTACTTTCAAGACAAGTATCAAAAGTTTTGCATAAGAGGTAACTCATAAAGCAATAGATTCAAAGTAAAAGGCATTGAAGCAACACAAAGGATGATTAAGTTTCAGCATTGCTTTCAACTTGTAACATGTATATCTCATGGATAGTTGTCAACATAAAGCAATATAACAAGTGCAATAAGTAAATATGTAAGAATCAATGCACACAAAGTTGACACAAGTGTTTGCTTCTAAGATAGAAAGGAGTAGGTAAACTGACTCAACATAAAGTAAAAGATAGGCCCTTCGCAGAGGGAAGCAGGGATTAAATCATGTGCTAGAGCTTTTTAAGTTTTCGAAAGCATATAGAGAGCACAAAATAAGTATTTGAGAGGTGTTTGTTGTTGTCAACGAATGGTAGTGGGCACTCTAACCCCCTTGTCAACCAGACTTTCAAAGAGCGGCTCCCATGAAGGACGTTATCTCTACCAGCAAGGTAGATCATCCCTCTTCTCTTTTGTTTACACATGTATTTTAGTTTCTTTATAGATGACACTCCTCCCAACCTTTTGCTTACACAAGCCATGGCTAACCGAATCCTCGGGTGCCTTCCAACATTCACATACCATGGAGGAGTGTCTATTGCAAAATTAAGTTGCTTACTGATAAATCAGGGCAAAACATGTGAAGAGAATTATTAATGAAAGTTGTAATTAATTGGGGCTGGGCACCCCGTTGCCAGCTCTTTTTGCAAATTATTGGATAAGCGGATGTATATGCCACTAGTCCAGGTGAAAGTCTGTCAGAAGTAAATGACAAGATTGAAAGATAAAACACCACATACTTCCTCATGAGCTATAAAACATTGACACAAATAAGGAGTAATAAAGTTTTGAATAGTTTAAAGGTAGCACATGAAATATTTACTTGGAATGGCAGGAAATACCACATAGTAGGTAGGTATGGTGGACACAAATGGCATGGGTTTTGGCTCAAGTTTTGGATGCACGAGAAGCATTCCCTCTCAGTACAGAGTTTAGGCTAGCAAGGTTGTTTGAAGCAAACACAAGTATAAACCGGTACAGCAAGAATCACATAAAAACATATTGCAAGTATTATAAGACTCTACACTGTCTTCCTTGTTGCTCAAACATTTTACCAGAAAATATCTAGACCTTAGAGAGAACAAATATGCATCCCAAGTCTCAACAAGCTCTACGGTAGTTCTCCACTACTAGGCTTTAACTACATGATGCAAGAGCTTAAACATGATCTACTTGAGAGCTCAAAACAATTGCAAAGCATCAAATCAAAACAAGACAATGATCTACAAGAATGCATATGTCTTTTCCAATACCAACTACTACATGTAGCATTTTCTTTCTTCCAAACAAACACCAATAAATTTATTAAACATAAACTCTCCAAATGATAATATAATGCAGCAAGAGAGTATTTATAAACAAGTGCTAACAGCTCGAAGAGATGCATGAAAAACAGGAGCTAAAAGCACTGCAGTAGCTAGTTAAGAATACTCAACAAATATAAGTGAAGAACATGAGTATTCACATGAAAAAGCGGAGCGTGTCTCTCTCCCACACAAGGATTGCTAGGATCCGAATTTATTCAAACAAAAACAAAAATAAAAACACACAGACGCTCCAAGTAAAGCGCATAAGATGTGAAAGAATTAAAATATAGTTTCACTAGAGATGACCTGATAAGTTTGTTGATGAAGAAGGGGATGCCTTGGGCATCCCCAAGCTTAGACGCTTGAGTCTCTCTGAATATGGTTGGGATGAACCACGGGGGCATCCCCAAGCTTAGGCTTTTCACTCTTCTTGATCACATAATATCACCCTTCTCGCTTGATCCTTGAAAACTTCCTTCACACCAAACTCAAGACAGTTCTCATTAGAGGGTTAGTGCATAATCAAAAATTCTCATATTCTGTAATGATACAATCAATCCCAAAGCTTCTGGACATTAGCTACAGCCACCAATGCTTTGTGGAGCAAAGAAATCCACACAAACACAGTAAAAGAGCGAATGCAAAACAAAAGGCAGAATCTGTCAAAAACAGAACAGT